>CM066035.1:267198410-267798410 GCA_033557465.1 Ichthyophis bannanicus
AAGGACAAAACAGGAGGCTTGGATAACAGGAGGTCCCACAAGAAGCAGGTTACAAGAGGATGGACAGGGAGGGGCTTGCCCTTGATAAGGTGGTGGTGCGCAGCTAGGGCATTCAGGTGCACCCTGACCGAGTTGGACTTCAGTCCTGCCTGTGACAGGTGGAGCAAATACTGCAGTAAAAGCTGCACAGAGCACATGAATGGGTTAACTTGCCATTCTGTGCACCACACTGAGAATCTGCATCACTTGAAGGCGTAGGCTCATCTCATGGAGACCTTTCAGGAGGCCAGGGGGACCTCCTCTACCTCCCCTAAGAGGTTGAAAGGGGCCAAGGTTACCCTTTCAGCAGCCAAGCCATTAATGACCAGGACCGCAGGTTGGGGTTTTGGAAGGAATCCTCCTCCAACAGTAACCCTGGGGTACTCCCCAGGGGACCAGGGGCACCAAGGATAAGCAGAGGAGCAGTGGGCCACCGGGGGGGGGGGGGGGAAATCAGAATCAGTGATGCCCCTTTGTGCTGAGCCTTGAAGAGATCCTTGGCAATCGGCGGCATGGGTGGAAAAACAGAGGTGGTCTTCCGTCCACGGGATGAGAAACGCATCTGCCGCCACTCGTGAGGGATGCAGTTAATGGGAGCAGAAGCGGGGCAGCTGAGTGTTGGTCAGACTTGTGAAGAGGTCCATCAGTGGTACCCCCCCTCCAACAGAGTCAGTCAGAAGAGCCGAGAGGCCACCCTGGGATCCAGCCACCACTTGTGTTGGCTGGATGACTCTGCTCTGCTTGTCGCTAGATCATTGAGTTGACCCACCAGATACACTGCCTGCAGGAGCATCCCATTGCAGAGCACAAAGGAGTAGAGAGCACTGCCTCCTGACAGAGGGCAAAGAACCTGTGCCCCCCTACTTGTTTCACGCAGAACATTGCCACCTGATTGTCTGTTTGGACCATTACAGACTGGTGCTCCAGGCAGTTGCAAAAGGCTCCGAGATTCAGGAATACGGCCCGAAGCGCCAGCAGGTTGATCTGCAGTTGGCTCTCTGACTGCAACCATCAGCCCTGGGGGCAGAGATCTTTGCAGTGGGCACCCCAACCCAGCAAGGAGGCATCTGTAGTGAGGATTCTCTGGAGATAGGAGGCCTGGAAGGGCATCCCTGCCTGGAAGTGCTGCGGAGCCTACTACCAGCTGAGGGAGTCCACAAGTTGGAGGGTCACTCTCACCCTGTCCCGCAGCTGCCTGGTGGCTTGGGTCCATTGGGAATGGAGACACCATTGGGCCGCACTCATGTAGAGGCAGGCATCCTGGGTGACATGGACTGTGGATATGGTTCAGTAGGCATAGCAGGAGACTAGCAGACATGGTAAGTCTGTGGCTAGTGCCTTGAGGCAGTCGGCCCGGTCCCAGGGTAGGAACGCGTTGGCCTGAAGGGTGTCTAGCCGGGCTCATATGAACTCCAGATACTGGGTTGAGAGGAAGTGAGACTTGGGGTGGTTTAGGATGAATCCCAAATGTAGAACACTGATGGTGCAGGCGGTGGCATGCTGCACCTCAGAGGCCAAGGCCGAGCACCCTCTTTTGAGCCAGTCGTCCAGGTAGGGGAAGACAAAGGTTCCTTGAAGACAGAGGTAGGCTGCAACCATCACTTGGCATTTGGTGAAGACCCTCGGGGCGGAGACCAGGTGAAAGGGTAGGACCCGATTTTGGTAGTGGCTGCTCCCCACCATGAATCTGAAATACTGCCTGTGGCCGAGATGGATGAGGATGTGTGTATATGCATCCTTTAAGTCCAAGGAGCATAGCTAGTCTCCCTGCCGGAGGTATGGCAGCAACGTCCCAAGGGAGAGCATCTTGAATTTCTCCCTCATCAGGAACCTGTTCAGGTCCTTCAGGTCTAGGATGGGCCTTAGGCCCCCTGTGCTTTCTGGTAAGAGGAAGTACCTGGAGTAGAACCCTCTGCCCCAGAGGAGTGAGGGTATGGGTTCCATTGCTTTGTCCTCGAGGTGGCCTGCAAGCTCCTGAAGTAGCAAGGTCTTATGAAGAGGAGTCCTGTGGGCTCCCCCGGAAGAATGGAGGGGGAGTCTGCTCCAAGTGGAGGAGGGAGTCCTCCTTGACCGCCTGGAAGACCCAGGAGTCGGTGGGGATGGTTGGCCACCTGCGGGCAAACAAGATCAGACGTCCCCCTGTGGGTTACTGGAGAAGGCTTCCTGGGGGTGGAGAAGCTATGCCCAAGGAGTCAATAGCTCCCACCTGGCTGGGCCGGAGCCGGTGCCTGGGTTTTGGGCTTATGGGGGCCATGCCCTTGTCCCTTGGCCTGCTAATCCTGCTGGGGAGGCCTGATACTGAGGGTAGCTTCCATAAACCTTCCCTTCCTCGAGTAAAGGGGCTTTTTACTTGAGGTCTTCCGTCAGAGAAGGGCAGTGGTCTTCTTAGAGAGCCTAGTCCTCGTCAGGAACTCGGACTCCAACTCTGCAGTCATGTCCATCATGGCTTTGCCAAAGAGGTTTTTTCTTGGCAGGGAATGTTGACCAATTTGTCCTGAACCCATTGCTCCAGGTCAAAAGACTGTAGCCAAGCCTGGCATCGGGCACCAATGCCTGCCACGGCTACTCTAGCCGCTGACTTGAAGCTGTCAGAGGATGCACGGATCACAAACTTGGAACACTCTCTGACAGCAGACAGGTTCCAGAACCGCTGGAGGGGTTTGCTTGGAGAGGCCAGCCGAGAACCAGGCGAGTTCCTTCGCCAGGTCCCTTAGGTACATGCCCTGTACAGCTGGTATGCCTGGATCCAGCTGATGAGCATCGCCCCTGATAGCATTTTCTGCCCAGGGACACTGAGGAGTCTGTCTTCTGGCTCTTGAGCCAATGCATGGCCGACTCCACAACCATGGAGTTGTGTGGCAGTTGTGCTTTCTGGAAGCCCAGGCTCCAGTGGACCAGCTACATCAAGTCCAGCTGCCTGCTCATGTGCCAGCGTTTCCCACATGCAGAGGAGTAGCCGTTCCAGGATTGGGTGTGGGGGGGGGATGGGCACTGTAAGTGCCTCCTACGGACGGCCCTCATATTGGAGGATCTTGAGGTCCTCCATGCAAAGGTCCTCCTCCAACTCTGTGTCAAATGCTAACGCCTTTGCCATGTCTCATCCAAAATCGAGGAAGGCCATATCTTCAGGTGGGGACCGGCATCAGGTCTCAGAAGGAGACAGGACTGAGGGCACATCACAGTGGCGATGGGTGTCTGGCGATTCCTCATCCTTGGTATCCCAGTCCAACTAGTAGTTGGAGGAGGAGAAGAGGTCGGGCATGGTTGTGAGGTTGGGTCCCAAGCCTGACCATTCATGCCCCTCGGAGGCTCTGCAGGCAGAGGTGCAGCCACTCATCGAGGAATACCTCGGGACTTGGATAGAGACTGATGTCGAGGATCGACTTGAGGCCGGTGGCGCTCGAGATCAGCTCAATGTCCAGGGAGGTCCTTGAGGTCAAGGCCCTGGTGGGTCTGGGCAGATGACTTGGCAGAACTGGGCATAAAGGCCACTACTGAGTTCATGGCTCCAAGGCTGCATTCTGGTCTCCAATCCAGATGGCTCCACAGCCTTCAGCGTGGACACAGAGTCTCGGGCCTGGCGCTGGTTCCAATGAAGGGGAGTCTTCAACCAGGATGGGGGTCCGAAACCGGTCACCGGAGGCCGATGCTTCTTTTCGAGCAACCTTGATAGGCTGCTCCCACTCTGATCCCTTGGACTCACGGCGTGGACTGCGGGACCTAGTGTGGGACTTACCAGCCTTCCCCGACTCATCCACAGACGCTGCCCTCAAGGATTTCTTCTTGTGCTCCGCTTGGAGGACCCAAGGCACTCTGATGGAGGCAACAGGGTCATTTCGAAGCTCCGGGGTCCCGGATGGAGGCTTGGAGCGTAGTATCGCTGGAGACTCTGGGGCAGAGTCTGATCTTTGGAAGATCTTATGCTGCTGCTGACGACTCTTGATGGCTTTGGAGGACAACTTTTTACAGAGTCCAGTCTAAGAGGTCATGGTCTGCCCCAAGGCAATGGAGACAGCAGTAGTGTGTATCAGCGAGGGACATGGTCCGCAATCTCCGATCATACTTCTTGAAACCACTGGAAGAGGTCATGGGGGAAAAAAGGGCCCCAACGAGGTCGAAGACACAGAGCTTGGCCAGGGAAAAAAGGCATGAAACTGCACCAGTCAAAAGGTAGATCAAAAACGAACCCGAGACGCGATGTTGAGACAAGTTTGGAGGCGGGAGAGGGAACCGGTGCAACCTGGGAAGTGGAACTTCCAAGAGAGAAAAATTGACTCTTTTTTCAGGGAAATCAGACACACGTCCGATGGGCTCTGTGGAATAAAGGAGACTAAGGTAAGATGTAACTCTTGGGCAGAAAGGGGACCACACATGCGTGGTGCATCTCCCTAAGGCTTTCTTTGAAAGCTCAGGAGAAGCTTCCGCGCAGGGCTCTGTCGGCGTTGATGTTACTCATATGTGAGGGCTGACTTCCTGCTTGTTTCCGGAAAAATCCAGAGAACCCCCAACAATAATGGATATGTACCATCTGCCCTCCAATACTGGGAGAGGAAATGAAGGCCTTCAAGTACACCTCAATCTTACTAAGGAGCTGCACATCCAAGCCTGCTTGATAATATCAACACCAGTGTCAGATTTGAAGAAGGTCAAATCCGTGACTTTGTGGACCTGTGACTGAAGAGTTGCAGTCGAGTCATGGTCATTTGAGAGAACCAAATAATCTGTTACAGGGTGGAAAAATTTCCAAACCGTCTCAGAAACCATTGAGACTTCAGACCTTTTCTTCAATATAAAACAGAAACTTGGCTATGCCTAGCCTACCAAGGAAAGGACACAGAACACAAATTGAGTGCCCTTGTGGGCACTCCCAGAGTCCTTGGGATCTACTTTTCCAAAGGTGCAAAAGGAAGAGACCTCAGAGAAATGAGATTGCTGGCTTGAACCTTCCAAAGGACAGCTATGAGACTTCACTGCACCAGCTTTGGTGCTGCTTCTGGGACTGATCTCCAGCTATGTCCATGGACTGACCTTGCCAAGGTCAGATACCACCATTTTCATTTTCTTTCCAAAGATTTGGAGCTATAGGGAAGATTGTTAATCCATAAGAAACTCCCATCTAGGGAAAGAGACATGTCAAGAGAATCACTGCTATCATTGGGAAGAAGCCTTTATCGAATCAAACAAGTCCACCAAAAAAAAGGTTTGTACAGACTACTCATATGAGACTTCTGTGGCTCAATGAACCCCTTTCTCTGAAGGGTCCTGGACCTGTCTGCACATCACAGCCTGGATCCCTAAAGTTGTCGCTTGAAATGCCTTCACCTAATTAACAGGGAAAATACTTCAAGACTGCTTTCACCATAGGAATGCAACCTCAGAATCTGCCAATATGCCAAGTCTTCTAGGCTAGAGGGAACAACTTATCCTTCAGTCCCACCTCATCAAGCATAAATCCAGCCTCTGGAATGACATATACTGCCCTAATCCCATAAGGTCTGATGGGCCTGATAAACGCCAGGACTATGTTATCCCACTGGACTCCCCCTGCCAGTTCCCCATTATATTTTTTTGTTTCCGAGCCCCAAATATGTCTGTTTATTAAAAACTTGATATTGTAGTGATGAAAGCTCCCAGGAAGACATGGAAGTGGAAGAAAATCCTAGTTTCCCCTTTGAAATGAATGTCAGTTCAAGTGTGCATAAGACTTGCAAGTCAGATCAGGAAAAAGCCCAGTTCCCTGCTAAGGTCAGGCCACGCCCTAGCTCAGGGGTTGAGACAAGCTTGCCTGATGATTGGTCACACAGATGCAGAGAACAGGGAGTGCCTAGCAGCCAACGGTTCTTAAAACCACGAGCAGAGCAGAAGGAAGGAAGGAGGAAGGCAAAGGACAACAGAGAGAGCAAGGCTGAGCATAGCTGGAGGAGAAAGAAAGAAGAAAACTCCCAGGAAAGCAGCTACCTAGGAGGGACTGGAGGAGGACATAAGGGGGCTGAATTTCAGAGCCTGGAGGATCCCAGGGAGAAAGAAATCAGCGCTTGTCTGAGAAACCATCCCCAAGGTAAAGCCAGCAGTTTCAGAGCTGAGAAATCAACAGAGAAACAGTTTGCTATTGCTAAGGTCCAGGAAGCAGAGCCCTCACCGTCTACTGTTAAGAGGTGGGTGGAAAGTTTTACGTATGGGAAGAGTCATAGCCCTGATAAAAGCAGAACAGCTGAGTCTTTGAAGCTAGAAGCACTGAGAAAGTTGTTTGCTGAGGGAAAAGCTCACTCCCTTAATACCACTGTGCCTTTACAAGCTGAATTGCTGTGGAATCAGTTCCAGGAATTTCTAAAGGAGGGAAAGTCTGGGAGAGTTTGTAACTTTGATAGAGATACCTTATATCCTGATGCCATAGAAGGAATGCAAATAGATTCCTGTTTGCCAAGCTCTGAGTGTGAACCTCTACCAATGGATTGCTCTTTGTGTTTAAAAGAAGAGTCTGCATTATTGAACTGAGCTGAGAGACTGTGAAACAATATAGAGAATAAGTACAGTACCTGCTTAGAATTAAGCAAAGCTAATATTGTGCTTAGTAATTGCCTTCTGAAGCTAAGAAGCAGTGCTTGGAAGAAGTTTGCTTTGAGAAAAGAAAATCACAGCTGTTGCAAGTTTATCTGTATTTCTGTTGAATGACCACACGAGGTAGTCCTCGGTGCAAGCTTGTGAGAATAAGAACAGCTGAACAGTGAAAAGAGGTTTTGTTACATCATTATCTGTTACCTGATTTATCCTTTATGTTGGAGAAGCATCCTTTTTGCCTTGTTTGTGTATTGAGCTTAAATGCCCTGGAAATCCCCACAAAATAAAAATTTCTTGCTGCCTTGAACCACCGACTCACAACTACAATTTGTCCTTAAAGAATAAACTAACTACAAGTCCCAGAATACCTCTGGTGACAAGGGAAGCTTTATTCAAAAGTGGACAACATAAGGCTGTTTCCTGCTTATAAGCTCTTGGACCCAAGCGGAAGCATCGCAATATACTGCCTTTTAGTAGCAAAGTAGTTTACATTAAAAAGTTAAAAATACAGAAAGAAAAGAACTATTGTAAAAATAGGACAGAACAGATAGAGCAAAACAAAGAAGGGTTAACTAAGGACGAAGGAACATATAAAGAAAAGTTACAAATTAAGAGTTCTAAATTAAGAGCTGTAAGCATACAGTCTCTGGTATTATCCATAATCCTGATACTCCGGAAAGGCCATCTCAAAAATAATAGGTTTTAAGGGCTCTTCAAATGTTTTGAAACAGGATTAAAGGCATATGCAATCTGGTAGAACGTTCCAGAGATGTGATGCTAGAAAATGAAAGGCTGAGTGATGTGTAGATACTAATTGGGCACGGGATGCAGAAGGAAGGACTAGAAGATTGGAATTTTGGGAATGAACTGATCACGTGGGACAACTGAGAATCAGAAGGGACGACGGGTATATTGAGAATCCTGTGTAGTATGCTCTGTGGGTGAGCATGAGAATCTCAAAATGGAATTGAGTTAGAGATAATCAGTGATTCTAATAAAACCGAGGAATAATATGGTTATATTTTACTGCATTTGTCAGGAGCTAGTTTGCAAAAGTTTGCATTTGTTGTAATTTTCTTCAACTGAGATCCGAAGGCCATAGTACACTGAGTTACAATAGTCAAGTCACAATATTACCAGAGAATGAATTGAAGCGTGAAGAGCTGATTTGCACAAATAAGGGCTTAATAGAACAGATCCAACGGAGGGCATGGAAAGATGAACTTTAGCTACAACCTGACTATCAAATATGAGGCGTGAGTCAAAAGTGATCCGTAAACGAGTGTGAACATGTGGAACAGAATTTCCTGCACAGTTGGTGAGGAAAACTTCCCATTACCCACAGAACGTGTGATATGGAGTGATTTGAGTTGTAATCCATGATTAAATAATCAGGAGGCCATGGAATCCAGGCAGGAATTTAATGGAAGATTAGCATACTAGCAGAGGAATAATGAATTAATAAAATGTCATCAGCGTAATAGAAACCACCAATTCCATGGTCCTGTACTAAAAGGGCCAAAGGAGATAAGATGTGAAAAGTGAATGGGGCAGAATGGAACCTTGGGGAACTCCACACAGAAATAAGGGAGGTAGAATCTGTATAGTGTTTGGTATGAACCATAAAAGTGTGATTTTGCAGTTTTAATACACAACCCTTGATGCCAATATCAGAGAGACATTGAAGTAGAAAAGAGTAAACAACATCAAAGACGGCTGATAGATCAAGTGAAACAACTAATGAGAATTTATGAGCATCAAGATCTGTCTGGAGCCAAGTACAGCAGTAACAGCAGATTCCGAACTATGACCCTTACAGAAACCTGATTGCCTGGTGTATAATATATTCGTTTTTGCAAAGTAGTCAGACAACTGGGTAAAGATTAATTTTTCAATTAATTTTGTCAAGAATGGAAGATAAGAGACAGGATGGTAATTATTTGGAGACGATGTACCAAGATTTATTTTCTTAAGAATAAGTCGAATTATTGCTTGCTTAAAAGAAGGGTAAGTAGCCCCCAAGAAGATTGTTATTAACTATAGAACAGCAAAAATCCAGGTATCAAGTACAGGAACTCTAAGCCGAGCAGAAGGAATGGGATCCAGGGGACTAGTTGTTCTAATGGAGAATATCTTGTTCAAGACACCCGAGGACAGCTTGTTAAAATGTTGACCAAGTACTGGACAGTTCCACCATGAAAAATGTATCCCAAGTTTCTAATAAAGGTGTCTCAGATGGGACATCAAAAACAGGAACAGTGAGAAATGAGCTTTAAACAGATGTCACCTGGAACATAAAATAAGTCACTAATACATCAGAGGAAGGTATATTGGGGGACACAGAAATATGACGGCAGAAAAAGACCTTTTGGTCTATCCAGTCTGCCCTTCCATACCTATTACTATAATTCCATTTTTCCCTTTGTTTGTACCATGCTTTCTAGAATTCAGATACTGTCCTGGTCTCTACTACCTCCACTGGGAGACTATTACATGCATCTACCACTCTTTCCATAAATTACTCCTGAGTTTAACCCCCTTTCATCTTCATCCTGTGCCCCCCATTTATGACACAGGGGTATTTAAACATCTTTATCATATCTCTTCTCTCCCACCTTTCCTCCGACATATACATATTGAGATCTTTAAGTCTGTCCCCATATGCCTTATGATGAGGCCCAATGACCTTTTTGGTAGCCACCCTCTGCACAGACTCCATCCTGTTTATATCCTTTTGAAGGTACGGTCTCTGCACACAATACTCCAAATGAGGTCTCACCAAAGACTTTTATAGAGGCACTATCACATCTTTCTTCCTCTTGGCCATTCCTCTCCCTATGCACCGAAGCATTCTTCTGCCTTTGGCCGTCGCCAACTCTACCTGTTTAGCCACCTTAAGATCATCAGAAACAATCACACCCAGGTCCCCCTATATTGTACTACCTTAGAATTTTGCAGCCCAAATGAATGGCCCTGCATTTTTTAGTGTTAAATCTCAGCTGCTAAGTTCTCAACCAAGCTTAGCTAGATACCTCCTCATGTTATCTACTTCCTCCTGGGTGTCTATGATTGATACCAAAATCTGCAATAGAGTAAAGAGGCGAACCTTACCCGACCGTCCTTCTGCAATATCACTAACAAAAATGTTAGAAAGAATTGGACCAAGGACAGATCTCTGTGGCACACCACTGGTAACATCCTTCTCCTCAGAGTGAGCGCCATTTACCTGTACTCTGTCACCTCCCACTCAACCAATTTCTAATCCAGTCAAACCTCACACAAAAGAAGTTAAGGAATGCAAAAATTATGTGTTGAGATACAGAAGACAAGGGGATAGGAAGCATAATCCTTCCTTAGGAAGTTTAAAGTGGTCTTCAGGACTTTATTTTGTTCAGGCTTTTCCACGCGTTTGTGGGGTTTTTTTTGTTCGTGCATGACTGCTTCCTTTTTTGATATGAGCTGAGTTTTGTTTACAATAGCCCACAAAAGGGAAGAAAAGGAAAAAACAATAAGGAAATTTTCTGTGTGCCCGGGTAGTGCTCCATTTGTTTTCCCTGAACTTTGACTTTTTGTTAACCGCTTAGATATACCATAAATCAAAAATACAGAAATCAACTGAATAAACCACAAACAATAAAATATTTCTTAGACTTCAGTACACTAGGAGGTATTTACCATTAAATACATGTGCCACTTATCCAGCCTTTCCAAGCCCTGGCTATCTTGCTCTGGGCCACCTGGAAGGCACATTATCAGACCAGATCCCCAGTAAACATAGGCCCATGTCCAAGCCAATGTCCAGGTGGAAGACAGATTTCATCAAAGTTCAAATTTCCCCCCAATACTAGGTAATCAATGGACATTCCCACCAAATATGAATAAAGGTGCCCTACATATCACAATTCCTCCAACACCTATCTGAAGTAACAGGATTCATTTTATGTAACCGATCAGGGGTATAATACCAGCGGTAAAGGAGCTTACAAGAAATCTCCTGACCACCACAGAGCGTGCTCGTCGCAATTGACTTTCACACACATGCATCCTTTCCTGCTCATCAAGATCCCTCCCCAAGTCACGCTCCCAAGCCCTCTTGTATGGAAACCTTTAGGGGGGCTGGGGGTTGCTCCTGTAAAGCCCAATACAAGAGACAAATGAGCCTCCTACTCCTCCCATATCCCAACCACAATGCTTCCAGACCATTATACCTCTCCTCATATGTTTTCCGAATGTCCTGTTGCTGCAGAAAATACTTGATCTGAAGATGGGCAAAAAAATCCCCAGCTGACAGGTGGTATTTCTCACGAAGCTCGGAAAAAGTGAGCAATTCTCCCTCTTCTATAAATTTTGCAAAAATATCTAAACCCACCTGCTCCCACCGTTGGAAAACTCCTTCCTGCCCCAGAAGGAACCCTGGGGTTGCCCCACCAGGCCATAACAGAAAAACCGGCAGAGGGGGTGATCCTTTTCCAGCCACATCGCCATTGAAAGTGCTATAAGTAGGGATTCTCCCTCCAACATCCCACAGGAGGGAAGGCTATCCAAGGGGAGGTACTGTAAGACCACCTCACCTGCCCAAAATTGTTCCACCTCCCGAAACCGCTTAGGATTCTGGGCACTCACCTGCCAGTTGAAGACCTTTCGCACCTGGACCGCAGAATAGCACCCAAAATCTGGGATGCCTAGACCCCCTGCTGCTGGGCCGTGTACATGACCCAGCATCCCACCCAAGGGTGACTAGTTCCCCAAACAAAATCAAAAGCCTACCCCGGTAACCAACGAAGATCTGCTGGCACCACCCAGACAGGCAGGGTTTGAAATAAATACAGCAACCGTGGAAGTACATTGGCCCAACCAAGATATTTCCCCTTCCCGCCATTGATGCAGGTCACATCATATCTGTTGGAATAGGGAAGGGTAAATTGGCCGCATAAAGGTCTGCAGGCGATGGGGTCACCCATACCCCCAAATACTTAACAGACCGAGTCATCCACCGGAATGGGTAGTGTTCCCACAAATTCTGCACCACCGGAGGGCCGATGCTGACCGCTAAGGCTTTGGTCTTATCAAGATTTATTTTAAAACCTGAAAGGGTGCCATAGTTGTGTAATTTCCAAAAAAAGCACCGGCAGAGTAGTCAAGAGGGGAAGTGATAGTAAACAGGAGGTCGTTGGCGAACAAGACCCTCTTATGCTGAGAGGGCCCTACTGCGATACCCCAGATGTCCCCCAAGGCCCACACCCGAGCAGCTAAGGGTTCCATAACCGATGCAAAAAGTGGGACAGCGGACACCCCTGCTGTGTTACATGTCCCAGGGGAAAACTCGGAATAGCCCCCATTGACACAAATGGTAGTCTGCAGTGCAGCATATAATGCTTGAATTCATGACAAAAAATAGGGACCCAACCCCACTCTCTCCAACACTGCAAAAAAGTCCCAGCACACCCTATTGAAGGCCTTCTCAGCAATGATAGATAATAGCATTGCCTCCTGCCTCTCTTGCCGGGACAGCCAGGACAACTGGACAAGCCATCATATGCTGTCCGCTGCCCTTCTATAAACCCTGTCTGATCTGGGTGGATGAACCCAGGAAGCACCAATCCTAACCACTCAGCCAGTATCTTCGCTAAAATTTTTACATCTGTATTTAACAGCAAAAGCGGGCAATAGAACCCACACAGCGGCAGATCCTTTCCCGGCTTAGGAATCACTGTGATAGCTGCTTGATGCATAGGAGGAGGAAGATTCTCCCCCATGCAATACCGCATTGAAGACCTGGAGCAAGAGGGTCCCCAGAACACCAGACAGCCATTTATAAAACCACAACCAGTAAATCCATCATGACCCGGGCGCCTTATGCGGTACCAACCCCCGATCACCAACTGCACCTCGTCCAATGAAACTCTCCACAAGCTTCGCCAGTATGAGCCTCCAATTGACCACAGCTCTCCCCTCCATTATCCAGATAGTCCTCAACTCTAGACCCACCACTGGGTGGTCCGCTATATACAGGGCCTTATAATAGGTCATAAATTGTGCCCAAATGTCAATGCCCTTATACAATAGTTTATCCTGTGGCCCCTGCAACTTTCCAAAAATTTGGTACCACGCTCATGCATGCAACTTACAGGCTAAGAGGGTTCCAGACTGGTTATCAAACTCGTAGTATATCTGGTGAACCCGTTGGAGTTGGTACAATATCATCTCCAACTGAAGCGCCATCAGCTGTCTCCTAATATCCTCCAACTGCACTCAGACCTTCGGATCCCCAATAGCTTGTACACCCATTCTAGGGCATCTGAGAGGTGCACCTACTAGTCTGCTACTCCCACTGGTGTTTTCTCCAGGCCTCCATCTGGATTAAATGGGCATCGGAGGACCGCCTTGAGCCCATCCCAGAGAATTCCCATCTCCCCTCTCCGGTGTCATTCAACTCCATGTAATCCCTGATCACTCCCCTCTAGGTTCTGAATCACCTTCTCGCCCTGCAATAGGTATTCATTAAGCTTCCAAAACGTCCCAACAAAACACTTTGGCTGGAGCGCCAAACCCCACTTCCAAAGGAGCATGATCTGACCAAGTGATGGAACAAATTTTGGCACCATACAGGTCATCCACCCAGGAGGAATCCCCAAAAACGTAGTCAATGCGACTATAGGATGCGTGGACCGAAAAGAATGTATAATCCCGAGTAGTGGGATTGACTGCCTTCCATAGATCCACCAGCCCAAAGTCACGCAACCAGTCCTGCATGGCTTTCAGTCTGAGATCCTCCCCTCCCCTTCACCACAACCGGCCATCCAGGGTTACATTGCAGTCGTCCACCCCCCCCCCCCCGAAACTTTCCCTCAACTCACCAGTGCAGATCTGTCCAAAAGGCTGCCTACTCTAAGTTGGGTCCATACCTGGACACAAAAAAAGTCACCATACAATTCCCCCCACACTACTAACACCCACCTGTCCATTTTACGATACATCCCTTTAATGAGGATTGCCACACGTGCCCAAGAATGATCACTGTCCTCCGCAGCAAAAAAGGTCTGGAAAGCCCAAGGCCCCAGTAGGTGCTCATCCCGCCCCATCAGGTGGGTTTTCTTGGACAAACACTACCGCAGCAACATTTTCCGCTTTTGTGGGGGGAGTTTAGGCCCTGTGCATTCATGGTCCCTACTTTTAACCTATTAGCCATTTCCCATAATCTCTGCCACCACGGTCCAGCTTGTCTGGATTTAGATGCCTTTCCCTCCTTACCCCCCCCCTCACACAGAGCCTCACTCCAACCCTAGTTCCGAGGAAGAGACTCTCCCCTGTGGGCTCCCACATAGCTGCTTTCCCCCCCCCCCCACCAGATCAGCACTCATCTCCCACACCCACTTGCTCTCAGCCTATCATATCCCTCACTTCCAACTTATGTCCTCCTGCACCCACCCCAACTGTCACAACCATTCAACTCCCACTCCAACATTCAACCCCCATACATCCTGCAAACACTCAGTACAGTAAATAGGTTAGCTGCAAAACACAGGTGCAAGGGCCCATAGGGCCTTAAACCAAACACAGTTCATGTGCCAGTTCCCAGCTCCTCTCCTCCTGGGTCCACCCGACCTGCGCCGTAGACATTGCCTTTTAGCCAGCACCCTCTCACAGCGGGAAGAGGAATGATGTGATGCACCATGCTTCATCCGCCATGCACACCTGGAAGCTACGACCATTCACATCAAACAGGAGGGCAAACGGAAAAAGCCAGCAGTAGCTAGACTTCCCTGCCCATAGATATTGGGTCACTGGCCACATGACTCAGTGGTGCTGCAAGGTTTTTGCTGACAAGTTGTGGAAAAGTCAGATGGTGACAACCCTCCCAATTAAATCTGCCCTTCTTTGCTGCCACCTGCATCACCCGATCCTTCAACACAAATGATGCTAAACAGGCCACCATGTCCCTTGGTCATCCCGCTAATCAGAGGTCCCAGCGTTCTGTGAGCTCTCTTAACCACAATTGACTCTGCCTTGGCCTGATCAGAGGGTACTTGTAGTAGCTGGTAGCAAACTTTCTGAACCATGGAGGCTGCATCCGAGTAACTCTCTGCTTCAGAAACCCCCCGAATTCATATATTATTGCGTCGGGTGTGGTTCTCCAAATCATCTAGCTTATCCCTTAGAAGCTCCTATTCATCATGAAGCTGCTGGAGCTGTGCCTCTGCGGCCTTGACGTTCTCTGCCTGCTCTTCAGCCTGCCCTTCCAGGCTCTCTACCCGATGTCTGAGATCACGCAGGTTACCCTAGACCTCCCCAGGTAAAGACCATCTCCTTTTTAAGAGTGTGCATCCACCCCCAAATGTCTCACTGGGTACAGCTGTCCTCAGCCCACTCAAAGTCCTCCTCAGTATCCTCCACCGAGACCATGCGGTCTGCCGAGTCTCGCTGCTCATGTTGCAACTTGGCAGCATATGGGGACTTAGACATCGTGGGATGTGAGGATGACAAACTGGAGGATTTTTGCCCACTTTGTAGGGATCAATAGCTCACTTTACACCACTTAAGTGCACCCTAATGGGAGCTCAGAAACTGCCATCTGCACGGTGACGTCACATCCTCCATTCTACTGCATCCATGAGTGAAAATTTTGAGGTTTCCTTATATTAATAAAAAAAAGTGCTGAACTACAGTGCATGGTTCTAATGCAAGGTTCTCTGCATAGGGGCCACTGACAAAGAGTAAGTAGGAGAACTGTAACTAAAAAAAATGGAAGGGGGCAACTTGAGTGTTAGGACTAGTTGTGGAAACCTATGCTCATGCACAAAGAAGAGTAAGTAGCCAAAAACAGGAGACGACAAAGTAGACATGCACAGTCTGGTGATGTCAAGGTCCCAGTAAGAGCAGGGAAAGTCAACCAGCATGATGCTTTCATATAGTCTAATCTATAGTAGAGTGGAGGAGTAGCCTAATGGTTAGAGCACTGGCTTGGTAACCAAGAGACCAGAGTTCAATTCTCACTAGCACTCCTTGTGGCTTTGGGCAAGTCACTTAACCCTCCATTGCCTTGGCAATTTACTTCTGGTCACACTGCCAAGAAAACCCAGGAGCTGCTGGGTCGCTAGGAATCAGCTGAGCCTTATCACCCAGCTGAGCAAAGCAAAAACGCTCATAACATCCTAGCATAACTATATAACAGAATATCATAAGTTTAGCAACATGTCATATCCCCTCACCACAGGCCCCTTACCCCACACAGGTTCCCCCCCCCACGCGCACCCCCTCAGCCTGGACAACCCCTATCCCTCAGCCACCGCCCCAACTCTCCCACTGATGGCATACCTTCTCCCGGCTTCCTCTTCTGAAGGTTACAAGGGTACGCATCGAGTAGAGGCTTGCTAGTTGCACCGCAAATCCCCCCCCACACTTTTGGTAGCTCTGGCCTATTCCAGTTTGCTGCTATTTCACAGCACACTGCCACAATATAATGTTGTGGCACCACGGTACGATTTTCATGCATCCGAGTGGTTCCCTTATGCAATAAGAAGCATGAGAGGTCCCTAGGCAGGACACGGCCCAGTATCACTTCCATATGGGTGATCACCTCCTCTGAATGGGTCTGCCCCAAGGTGCAGCTCTATCACATATGGATCAAGGTTCCCATTCCCCCACACCCCTGCCAACATTGTGCAATCCTAAGTATGCCTGCTTTACACAGTCTTTCCAGGGTGAGGTACAACTGCAGGAGGAGCTTATAGCTATTTTCTACCACATTCAAGCCTACTGAAAGTCCTGCTATGCAGGTGACTATTTCGTCCCATGTGTCCTCCCCCAGCAGACTCCCAGGTCCTTTTTCCCACTGAAACATATAGGGCAATTTGCCCCGAGCTCCCATATTTAGTCCTCCCCCTTCCTATGAAGGTCCCAATTCCCCACTGCTTCCACTCACTCCTCATGCAAGTCCCGCCAGTGTCCCAGAGTCACAGTGTCTCAATGAACAGCAGCTTTTCCTCCTCCCTTCGCATTCTCCTCCAACTGTGCTGCAGCCAGCATCTGCCATCCACCACTCGTTGCCATGTGGGTCCCTCTGGCTCTGGATCCTGGGCAGTGCTTTCAAAATCTGGGCCCTTCATCCCCACTGCTTGCAGAACTCGTACAGCCTCTTCTCTGGAATGAATGCAGCATCTTTTCCCTTCCAAGTTAAACAATAGTCCAAAGGGGAAGTCCAAGCATATCTGATATTTTTATCCCACAGTCTGGCTAGGACATCATGTAGACTCTGCCGCTTTTGTAAAGGGAGGGGGGGGGGGATTGTGCCAGATCCACATATAGGTCCACTGTTTGGCCTTCCCAGTGCAGTGGCCCACTCACTCGGACCCTTGCTGCCACCTTTTCTTTAGTATTAAAGTCCTGAAAGCAGGTTATTATATCCTTAGGCTTATTCTGTAAATTAGTTGAGCCTGCCACTCAGTGAGCATGCACGATCCGCAAATCCCACTCACTAGCAGTGCACTCAGCCTGAATCAAAAGTTCTTCTGCCAGTATCTGAACTACCTGCTTACAGTCAGCGTATTCAATTAATTCAACTATTCCACGGACACACAAGTTATTAGGTCGGGACCTGCTCTCAAGGTCCTCGACTTTCTCTTCCACTTCCTCTCTACACTGCTACAAACACCGAAGGCTCTGACTCATGGCTTGCATATGCTCAGCCTGCTCATCGAGTCTCTCCTCTGCCTCCTCAACCCGTCGTCACAGCTCGCTGACATCTTGCTTCAACTCTTCAATGCTGCTGAGAACCTCCTCTCTGACTTGAGAAAGGTCAGCTTTGATTTCTCAAAACCAGGCCTGCATTTCAGTCTGGAAGGCCCCTGCACTCTCCAATCGATCTTCCTACTTGACCCGGGTTCCCTCTTGTTCCACCTGCTGCTCCCCTCCAGGACTGTACTGCATTCCTGCTGCATTTTTTTCTGGTGGCTTTCATTGTTTTGCCCGCATAAGCGAACTCCTCAAGTTCAATTTTCTTCCATGCTGCCATTCTGGCCTCTTTAGTCACCCAGGGGATGCCAGTGTTTCAGCCGTGAGGCAGTCTCTACAGGGTAAAAGCCGATTTGCTCACAAGGGCCATAATCGACGGTGATGTCAGCAGCCAATATAAATTTTAAAAAAGCACTCCCAAATACTTTGATAACTGGATCATCTGATTTGGGGGCTAAACCAAAAGCTGGTTGTCTAGTTAAATCACCTTTCCAAAAAGTCAGAAAAGCCTTCTACTATACAATCTTTTTCTTAAATAGTGCAGGTTATTTGACCTTGGATATTTTTTCATGTTTATCGTTAGCCACAATTTTAAAAAAATGTTGGGTGGGGGGGGCATTCATTTTTCATTTTATTCTACAATCTGATTGTGCCCATCTCCTGCAATTCGAGAGTCATAGCATCTGCCCATAGATTGATGTTAGCTGCAGCATTGCAGGAAAAGCTCTCTCCCTACCTGACAGACACTGCCCTCAAACCTGGCTGCTAGCTTTTTACTAAAGCGTGCTAACCTGTTCATGTGCAGTGACTTAGTGTAAACCCATAGTAATAGCTACCTGTGTTAAAAAAAACAGCCAGCATGGTAAAAAAACCTATATTAACTATTTGGATGGAGCAAGGATTGGGTGGGTTATGGGCAGAGTGGGCATGGACTGTGCATTCCAGTTAATGAATGGTACTTATCGTGCACTGTTAATTTTGCAGTTAGCGTGGGTTGTAGGCAATAAGATCAGTAGCAGATAAATACACATGTATACTCGGGTCTGTCTAGGGAAAAACTGCTACATCTCTTTCCCAGGATTCCACAGGACCACCTGGCAAACAAACCATGTGATAAACAAGAACTAGCCCGGTTTGTATGAAAATTAAACTTTATTTCTGATAGCAAAAATAGTGAAAATATTAGAATAAATTAGCTGAGGTAGTATGTTATTCAGTTCTATGTTACAATTACTGAGACCCCTAATCTCAGTTTTAGAAAAAAGTAATTAGATCTTACCTGCTAATTAGTGTTCCTGAAGGAACTCCAGTCCAGTCCCTTTCTTCTGGGTTGTACTCCCCTTCCAGCAGCTTGGAGACCGAGTAAGTCATCTTTTTGATGACTGCAGGATATATCTCACTGGCATCACACACTAGCTCCAGTATCCTGTTGACAAAGCAGACTTAACGGAGAGACAATTAAGCAAACTAATAACAATAACAAACTTGAAACTGTGAACAGCACCTTCCCCCCTCCTAGGGAAGGGATGTCCCAACCCCCCCACCACAGAGGAGGCAGGTTACCTGAAAAGGCCCTTACCAACTCTGATAGCAGGGCACTGCACCTGCCTAGCCCACACCACCACTGGGGACCGCAAACAAAGAACCTGCAAAAAAACTCCGGCCCTTACTACCACCTTTTCACAGCTTCAGAGCGGTAACACTTCCGCTACCTTGACACTCCGGGCGGGACCAGGGACTGGATTGGAGTTCCTTCAGGAACACTAATTAGCAGGTAAGATCTAATTACTTTTTCCTAAGTGTCCCTCCAGTCCAGTCCCTTTCTTCTGGGATGTAACAGAGCAGTTCAAGCATGGGAGGGGCCTGCCAGACAGGACTAAAGCACCGCTCCCCCAAATCCGGCATCTGCTGCTGCCGCCGCCTGAACATCCAAGCGGTAATGTTTGGCGAAAGTATGTAGAGAAGACCAAGTAGCCACTTGACAAATATCCAGCGGCGGAACAAGACTAAACTCAGCCCACGAGGCCGCCTGAGCCCACGTGGAATGAGCCCAGAACCCCACCGGAACCTGCCTTCCCCTCTGGATGTATGCAGAAGAAATGGCTTCCCTGATCCACCTGGAAATGGAAGCTTTGGCCGCCGCTTCTCCCCTGCGCGGCCCTCTGAACAAAAAAAACAAGCGTTCCGACTTACGGAACACCTTTGCCCGCTTCAGATAACACTTCAGAATCCTATGCATGTCTAGGAGTCGCAACCGCGCGTCGCCCTCCCCCTGCCCCAACTTGGCAAAGGAAGGGAGAGACACTGACTGATTCACATGAAAGGGAGAGACCACTTTGTGCAAAAAAGGGACCGTCCGTAAAACAACGTTCTCCTTGAAGAAAGAGAGGAAAGGCAGACGGCACGACAAAGCTTGCAGCTCTGAAAACATGCCTAGCTGAACAAATAGCCACTAGAAAGACGGTCTTGAGCGTCAAATTGTTCAACGAGGCGTATTCCACCGGTTCGTACGGCTCGCCCTCCAGGGTGTCTAACACTAGATTGAGATCCCACAGAGGCACAGCCAACCTCTGCTGTGGCCGCAGGCGCCACACTGCCCTGAGGAATCAAAGAACATCCGGGTGCTTGCCTAATGCTTTACCTAGAATCTTGCCTCTAACATGCAATAGCTGCTACCTGCACCCGCAAGGAGCTGGCCACCAGACCCTTCTCAAAACCCGCCTGTAAGTAGTCCAGTACCTCAGGAACCAAAACTTTCAAGGGCCTCTTCTGCCGATCTTCACACCAGTTCTCGAAAATGCGCCATACTCACATACGCGAGAGAGGTCGAGCGTTTGTGGACCTTCAGCAACGTCGTTATCACTGCCCCCGAATACCCTCTTACACAGCCCCGCCCTTTCAATAGCCAGGCCGTAAGCGAGAACCGATCCACCTGTGGCATACGCACGGGACCCTGCCTCAGGAGGTAGTCTCTCACCGGGAGGTGCCATGGCCAATCTGCCAAGAGCCGAATGAGATTGGCATACCACGGCCTCCGCAGCCAGTCTGGGGCTATCAGAACCACCAATCCCTGGTGCGCCTCTACCCGCTGGAGAACCCTGCTTATGAGTGCCCACGGAAAAAACAAACACATACAGAAGCCCCTCCGTGGGCCACTGCTGAACTAGCGCATCTAGGCCCTCCGACATTTTTTCCTTTCTTCTGCTGAAGAATCAGGTCCATGATAGGAGACCCCCACCGGCACTCCACCTGCTCGAAGACCTCCTGACAGAGCTCCCACTTGCCCTGATCCACCTTGTACCTGCTGAGGTAGTCTGCCGTGACGTTTTCTACTCCAGCTACATGCTGTGCTGATAGAGCTAGCAGATGAGCTTCGGCCAATGCCAGCAGGCTCTCTGCCTCCTCCTCCAAGAGAGGATTGCTTGTGCCGCACTGACGGTTGACGTAGACCACCGCTGTCATGTTGTCCGAAAGGACTCTGACCACCCTCCGGTGGACCAAACACAGGAACACCCTGAGAATCAGGGCCACCACCCCCAACTCCAATCTGTTAATGGGCCACTGGGCCTCCGGGGCACTCCAGAGCCCCTGGGCCCCCCAGCCGGACAGACTGGAGTCCGTTGTCACCTGCACCCACAACGGGGGCTCGAGAGGCATAATTTCTCCAGGGTTCCCAGAGAGAGCCACCACTGCAAGGCCTCCCTGGTCATTGGGGAACAGGGGAGCGCCACCGACCAGGGCTGTCGCTGATGGGACCAACAACAGAGTAGCGACCGCTGGAGCGGCCGCATGTGGGCCCTGGCCAAGGATACTAACTATCATTGCCACCATGGTCCCCAGTACCTGCTATAAACTCACGCACCAAACGCCTGAGATCTTTTGCCCTCTGATCCGGCAAGAAAACCCTGCCAGTGCCAGTGTCGAATCTTGCCCCCAAGTACTCGATTTCCTGAGTGGGAACCAATCTGCTCTTTGCCAGATTGATCACCCACCCCAAACTCCGCAAGAATCCAACTACCCTGGCGGTTGGATTCAGGCTTTCCTCCTTGGACATGGCCCCGATCAACCAATCGTCTAGGTACGGGTGGACTAGAATACCTTCTTTGCGTAGTGCCACTGCAACCACCACCATCACCTTGGTGAAGGTGCGTGGAGCCGTAGCCAGGCCGAAAGGCAAAGCCTGAAACTGAAAGTGTTCCCTCGGCACTGCGAACCGCAGAAACTGCTGATGTGACTCACGGACAAGAATATGCAAGTATGCTTCCGTGAGGTCGAGAGACATCAGAATCTCTCCCTGCCGCACCGCCACTATCACCGACTACAGCGTTTCCATGCGAAAATGAGGCACTCGAAGACAACGATTGACCCGCTTCAAGTCTAGAATCGGCTGAAGGGACCCTTCCTTCTTTGGTACCACAAAATAGATGGAGTATCGACCGCAACCGCACTGGTCTTTGAGCACCGGTACGACCGCCCCCCCAAGGCCTAAAGCCTTGTTAACGTTTCCTCTACTGCTGTGACCTTGGCCAGAGACTTTCAAGGCGACTGTATGAAACATAGAAACATGATGACAGAAAAAGACCACAAGGCCCATCTAGTCTGTCCTTCCATAACAACAACTACAACAGTCCACTTTCTACCTTTAGAGATCCTCTGTGTTGGTCCCATGCTTTTTTGAATTCAGTTACTGTCCTCATCTCTACCACCTCCACTGGGAGACTATTCCACGGATCCACTACTCTTTCTGTAAAGAAATATTTCCGCATATCACTCCTGAATCTATCTCCCTTCACCCTCATCCCATGTCCCCTCGTCGCAGAACTTGCTTTCAATTGAAAGAGGCTCTCTCCCTGAACATTTATGCCACGGAGGTATTTAAACATCTCAATCATATCACCTCTATCCCGCCTTTCCTCTAAGGTGTACATATTAAGATCCTTAAGTCTGTCCTCATATGCTTTATAATGAAGCCCATTAATCATTTTAGTAGCAACCCTCTGCACCGACTCCATCCTGTTCACATCCTTTTGAAGGTGCGGTCTCCAGAATTGCACACCATACTCCAAATGAGGTCGCACCAAAGACTTATACAGAGGCATTATCACCTCCTTTTTTCTGCTAGCCATTCCTCTCCGTATGCACCCAAGCATCCTTCTAGCTTTTGCCGTCGCCTTTTCTACCTGTTTAGCTACTTTAAGATCATCAGACACAACCACGCCTAGGTCCCGCTCTTCTTTAGTGGACAAAAGTACTTCACCTCCTATACTGTATTGCTCCCTTGGATTGCTGCAGCCCAAATGCATGACCTTACATTTTTTAACATTAAATCCCAGCTGCCAAATTCTAGACCATTCTTCAAGCTTAGCTAGATCCCTCCTCATGTTATCTACACCTTCCTGGGTGTCTACTCTATTACAGATTTTGGTATCATCCGCAAAGAGGCAACCTTACCCGACAGCCCTTCCGCTATATCACTAACAAAGATGTTAAAAAGAATCGGACCAAGGACAGATCCCTGGGGCACACCACTGGTAACATCCTTCTCCTCAGAGTGAGCTCCATTTACTTGTACTCTTTGTCGCCTCCCACCCAACCAATTTCTAACCCAAGCAGTAACTTTAGGGTCCATCCCTAGGGTGCTCAGTTTGTTTATAAGTCGCCTGTGAGGAACAGTGTCAAAGGCTTTACTGAAATCTAAATACACCACATCTAGAGCTCTCCCTCGGTCCAACTCCCTGGTCACCCAGTCAAAGAAATCGATCAGATTTGTCTGACAAGACCTGTCTCTGGTGAACCCATGCTGCCTTGGATCCTGTAATCCGCCGGACTCCAGAAACCTCATTATTTTCTCTTTCAGCAGCGTTTCCAATAATTTACTCACCACCGAAGTTAAACTAACCGGCCTGTAGTTTTCAACCACATCCTTACTTCCGCTTTTATGTAAAGGCACCACATGAGCCTCTCTCCAGTCCTTTGGCACCACTCCCGACTCCAACGAGGCATTGAAAAGGTCAGTCAGTGGAGTTGCTAGAACGTCCCCAAGTTCCCTCAGTATTCTAGGGTGTATCCCATCCGGTCCCATCGCTTTGTCTACTTTAAGTTGAGCTAGTTTCTCACGAACACAGTCTTCTGAAAATTGTTCAAGATGTCCCTCGCTTCTGTTCTTATTTGTGGGTGTTTTCTGAGGTCCTGCTCCTGGTTCTTCATCTGTGAACACAGAACAAAAATATTTGTTAAGCAATTCCGCTTTATCCTTATCAGCTTCTACATATTCCCCCCCTGCACCCTTGAGTCTGACAATACCACCTTTTGCCCTTCCTCTTCTCACTAATATATCTGAAAAATGTCTTATCCCCCCATTTTATTGCATTGGCTATTTCCTCCTCCTTTTGAATCTTTGCCTTCTTGACTACTTTGCTAGCTTCTCTAAGTTTTTCCAAATACAGATGCCTGTCTTCCTCTCTCTGTGATCTCTTGTATTTCATGAAGGCCTCCCTCTTTTTCTTCACTTTTTCAGCTACTTCCTTCGAAAACCATAGCGGTCTCCTTTTCCTTTTGCCTTTATTTACCATTTTAACAAAAAGGTTGGTTGCCTTTAAAATACCCCCTTTCAGTTTTGCCCACTGTTTTTCTACATCCCCCAGCTGTTCCCATCCCACTAACGACTCCCTGAGGTATTGGCCCATCTTCGCAAAGTTAGTCTTCCTAAAGTCTAAGATCTTCACCTTGGAATGGATTCTAACAGCCCTAGTCCTAATACTGAACCACACCATCTGGTGGTCACTGGATGCAAATGATCTCCCACTACAACATCAGAAACACTCTCACCATTGGTAAGCACCAAGTCCAGTATGGCCCCTTCACGTGTGGGGTCTGTTACCAATTGCCTGAATAGTTCTCCCTGTAGAGAATCCAGGATCTCCTTACTTCTAGATGATACTGCAGCAGGAATGTGCCAATCAACATCTGGCATATTGAAATCTCCTAGCAATAGCACTTCCCCTTTCCTAGCAATGCTGCGTATGTCTTCAATTAACTCTCTGTCCACCTCTTCCTCTTGTGAGGGAGGTCTGTATATCACACCAATGCAAATAGATTTCTCTTTCCCTCTTTCTAGTTTAACCCACAATGCCTCCTCTCTCCCTTTTAAGCTCTGTAATTCCAAAGCTTTAATAGTAGTTTTTACATATAGTGCCACTCCTCCTCCCCTTCTTCCTACCCTGTCCTTTCTGAATAAAGTATAGCCAGGTATAGTTACATCCCAGTCATGGTTTTCTGTGAACCATGTTTCTGTAACTGCCACTAAATCCAAGTCAGCCACTCCCACCAAAGCTTCAACTTCAGGGATCTTATTTCCGATGCTACGGGCATTAATACACACTGCTTTCCATGTGTTACCCCTGTTACCCATTTCCATAAAGGTATTTAATGTATCACCTACCTGGGGGCTTTCACTTACCTGGGGGCTTTCTTCACCCATCCCCAACGAATCTAGTTTAAAGCCCTCTTCAGTAGATTAGCCAGTCTACTACCAAAGATGCGTATGAACGACGGAAGGACTGGCCTCGCAAACTCTAGGGCATATCCATCCCGCACTACCACCAAGACCCATTGGTCGGAAGTGACCCAGGCAGGGAAGAACTGTCGCAGACGTCCTCCTACTTGCAGAACTCCTGCCTGGGCTCCCGCTGTTTTATCGCGGTTTCCTAGGGCCGGTGGTAGAGTAAGAGGCCCCAAAACCTCTTCCCGCTCCTTGAAACCCCCGGAAACCCTGCCCTCTAGAGGGAAAGCGACCCCTCTGAAAAGTGCTCGACCGTGCAGTGCGAAACCTCCGGGCCTCCCGCGGCTGAGACCGCCCGGGAGTGGGGATGCGACTCTGGTTCGGCCTATCTTCCGGGAGCCTGCCGCCCTTAGACTTGCCCAGCTCCTTCACCAACTTGTCCAATTCTTCCCCAAAATGCAGCTTACCCCGAAAGGGGAGCCTGCTGAGATGGGCCTTGGAAGAACCATCTGCTGCCCAGTTGCGGAGCCAAAGGTAACGACAAGCAGCTACCACCGAAACCATGTTTTTCGACAAACTCCTGATGAGATCATATTGACTATCCGCTAGGTAAGGCCACTCTGGACTCAATTCTCGCCGCTTCCCCCTGCAATCCTCCCGGAATCTCCATTGGGATGGTAGGTCTTCTTGGTAACCGCCGAATCCACTCTGGGAGACCGTAGCAACTCCTTTTCTGCCTCTGGCAAAGGGTACAAGCACAACATCGACCACGCACCCCTTAAACTGGACTCCGGCTGATCCCACTCCTCTTGAATCATCTGCCGAAGTACCCGGTAGAGTGGAAAGACTCTGACTTCCTGACCGCCTGAATCGACGGATCCTCCAGAGCGTATTCCTCCGCAGGAACTCCTGTGGCAATGCTGAGTACTTTCAACGACAATGCAATCAAGGCCAGCAATTCCTCTCGATGGAAGACCCTCATGATTCTAGCTTGCTCCT
This sequence comes from Ichthyophis bannanicus, assembly GCA_033557465.1. Lineage (NCBI taxonomy): Eukaryota > Metazoa > Chordata > Amphibia > Gymnophiona > Ichthyophiidae > Ichthyophis > Ichthyophis bannanicus. Next base: position 267,224,239 of record CM066035.1, read on the forward strand.
CCCTCTGGAATCTCACCTTCCTCGAGTTTCTCCTCATCCTCCCCCAATTCCCGATCTGAGACCTCCCCTTCAGGCGTCTCCGATCTAGGGGAGAAGGGAGCTTCTTCTTCTGCAAGCCTAGTCCGCTTGGGCGGTACGTCAGTCTCATTCTGTGACTTGGCTTCCGCCACCCGCTTCCGCACCCGCCCCTGTGCTGCCGCCAGCCCGTGTTCACCCTGTTGGTGCAGCCAGAAGGCCTTGTGCAGGAGCAACACAAATTCCGGGGAGAAACTGACCCAGGGGCCTCCCTCCTGACCTCTCACTGCCAAGGAGAGCCCGGGTTGAGGCTGAGAAGGGGCCTGCTGCTCCGAAGCTGTGGACAGCAGAGACCCCTCCCTGAGGAGTACCTCCAAGGCTTCTCACGACTCCTGGGATACAGAAGCTGGCGGATCGTGGGACACATTGGTCTGGATCCCCTGCTCCACCGAGGCCACCACAAGAGCACATCCCCAACAAACGCCCGCCTCTGACACCGCTCCCCGGCGGGTGCCACAGACTAAACACTGTGGCCTCGCAGGCATAGTGAAACTCCCCTAACCAATAACAAGTTTTCACAAATATAAAAGTCTATCTATACACACACACACACATATATACATATATTGTCCCCAGGCGCCCCTACTGGCGTAGGAAATAAGGGCGTCCGGTGACATTTAATTTATATTAAGGAGTGGTTGAGCTGAAGGACCAGGAGGATTCTGGTCCTTGTAGTGCAGAACTCCTTACAAAGAACAGTCTATGCCAAAGTGTAGGGTAATAAGGCTTTATTTCCCTGGTCAACGCTTAGGTTCAATAAGACACAAAAGAAAATGAAGGTAATTCTTTCCGCTAACAAAAAGGTTCTACCATTATATAAACAGTTAAGGGTTGTAGGCTTCACAATTAACTATTTATCTGGGTTAAGGCTTCTTTCAAATCAATAGAAATTAACATCAGGAAACAAATGGTTATCAACTTCACCATATGCAGAGTTCTCTTTTCTCTATACATCTAGCAAGGCAATCAAGCTAGTTCTTGAACAAAAGTTACATTCCATTGGTTCACTCTGAGGAATGGGAACACTGGTTTCACAATCAAAGTCCATTGATTCTGGGTCACTCCCTTCTTCAATGCTATGACTGTCTTCAGTATCTGCTAACTCCTCACAGGGGTTCTTCTGTTTTTCATACAACTTCCTTAGCACACTGTTAGGAAGTGCTTTTAAAAGGTTAGCTTTACTTCTTCTAACTTTCTGAGGCTTATCTATTTCCATAAGGTTTTCATCACTTAAACTTTCCCTTATAATGAAAGGCTTTTCATACCTTGGCTTCTGTAGGCTGCCACACCCAGGACTCAGCTTGCGACGTAGCTTCTCAGGCTGACAAGCTGTTCTGTGCACTGCTCTACAATCAGCGTTACCAGGAAAACCTGACGTGGATTTCCACTCTGTGTTTCTTGGCAAAAGTATCACTGTAGAAGGAATCTCCTTTCCTTGTGCCTTTCTGGTTTAGCATAGGAGACTTACTTGGGCTAGGAGAGTTGCTTTCATCAGGCAAGCTGCTTCTTTGGTTTGCTTGGCTTTGGACTCCGTTCCAATACGTTTGGCCTCTCTGGACTTTATCCCTTTGAGAATACCTCTTTTGGATTCTGTCTCCTTGAGTTGGCTGCACATGGAAGCCTTCCTCTTCCAGGCTTCTCTCACTGGTCCTGCTGCCGGTCCTTCTGACCTCGCTCTTGCCACTTTCCCAGCACTTGCTCTTGCCTCCTCCTGTTTCTGTTCCTCCTCCTGTTTCACTGATCATCTGGTTTCCTTTATAAAGGGATTTCTGGTTTGCACGTTCTAAGTTTAAGGACAGGTGAAACTGCTTGTTATTAATGTGATCAATGCTAGAGCACGTTGCTTCAGATACTGTGTAATTGTTCATGCGCCCTCTGGCTGAGCTGCACTGGAACTGCGCTCTCTGCCTTTTCTGAGTTCCATGAAAATCAGGAGTTTTTTTCAATACTGTTTCTTTTCTAGCTCCAGCCTCATGACAATATACACACACACACACACACACACACAGCAATACAACCAAAAGACTTATTTTAAGTGTATATATATTTATATTTTTTTAAACCACTGAAGCTCAGACGGTCCCCACAGTGTAAAGGCAATGCCCTGGGCCCTCCTGATAATGCCCCCGGCCTAGTACCCTGGTGCGCGAAAAGGATAGGTCCTACCTACTTCTCAGAGCCGTTCCAGCTCTGCTCTATTTCCTCGCAGCTGATGCATGACTCACCAGCGGTCCACACGGCTCGCTGACCCCGCTCAGCCGACTTCTTACCTCAGCCACTGATCTCACGTCCTCTGGCTCCCTCGTGTAACGGCTGGCTGTCTCTTCCTGCTCAGCTGCCTTGAGGGCTTCGGCAGCGAGGCGTGAGACAGTGCAGCAGGCCTTGCTCAATCGAAAAGCCCGGCGGAGCTCAATTCCCGCTGGGCTCTCAGTGCAGCCTTTTTTTTTTTTTTCACACTATGGCTTGTGCCGCATGAAGCCTCCTCCAGCCCCCCCCCCCCCCAAGCCTTCAATGGGGGGGGGGGGGGTGAACCTCACCACCACCAGAGATCAGAATAATTCAACTAAAATAAAACAGAGAATACTGGAGCTGGTGCCAGTGATATATATCCTGCAGTCATCAAAAAGATGACGTACTCATTCTATAAGCTTCTGGAAGGGGAGCACAACCCAGAAGAAAGGGACTGGACTGGAGAGATGCTTAAGAACCATTGTCACTGACTTGCATGCACTACTACGTACAGTAAATTATCTGTCTGTCTAAGCTAGCCCCAACCTCCAGGAGAAATTAAAGACCAGTACCTTAGCTCGTGCCAAAACACCTGTGGCTGTGGTCCGGGTCTCAGGAATGGAATGAAGTCAAGGTATGGCAGAGGTTCAACGTTAGCTGAAATGAACTGCGTGGTCACACAGTGAGCTGCATGTTTGTGGGAGAAATGGACTCCGACTCAAGACTTTGGCCTTGAACACTATCTGGACTATCCAGCCAGAGAGAAAAGGCAGCTGGGCTGCGTCTGTCTGCGCTCTCTGAGTTCTTTCTACCCACTTCTTCTCTTCTGAGTTCTCTCTTACTCTCCGAGTTCTTTCTCCTTTCTGGGTTTCAGTGTACAGCCGTATAATTCTTTGTTCTGAAGACCTGGTGATTGGATGGACTTGAACCCTGTATGTCATCTTCAGCAAATCTGGTAACAGCTAATAGGTGGTCCTTCTGCAAACAAAGGTCCATCGTGCTTAAGTTGCTGAGGTGCCGGTTCATACATAATTGCAAATGTTAGCACAATGAACATCTCATCCATGTTCTTCTACACGGAGTCAACAGGAAAAATACTTCTGAACTGGCAGAATTACTTGATCTGCAAGTTTTAATGCCGAGTTATAACAAAACAGGAAACCATCTTGTTTAATTCTGTCTTTGGTTCAGAGCAGGCCCATGGTTCAGGCTTTGGTTCAGAGTAGTCCCCTTCTTGCAACAGGAAGCCATGCTATTGGTTCAGACATTAACTTCTGAACAGGTAAATAGTAATTAGATCTTACCTGCTAATTAGTGTTCCTGAAGGAACGACAGTCCAGTCCCTTTACTTCTGGGTTACGCAACCCTTCCAGCAGCTTGGAGGCTGAGCCCAACCTTTTTGGGGATGGAGCGGTATAAATACCACTGGGACCACCCACCAACTCCAGTATTCGAATGAAAAAGACTTATCGAACTTCCATCCAAAAACCTCATAATGAAATATAAACTAAGTCTAAACTAATATCTCAATCTATCCAATAGGCATTATCAATTTCTTTTTTTTTTTTTTGGAAAGTATAGGGGAAGGAGAGGAGGAATGGCAACGGACGGAGGAGGTGGCTGCTTCTATCCAACCCGGCCTTCCCCTGCACTCCCTCCCGCCGAACCGGCTCTGCGCTCGGTCCAATGCTCTTCTATGAACGTGAGGTCTTAACAGTTGCCGGAACCGGGTGGGATCAGGGACTGGACTGTCGTTCCTTCAGGAACACTAATTAGCAGGTAAGATCTAATTACTATTTCCTTATCGTCACTCCAGTCCAGTCCCTTTACTTCTGGGATGTACCAGAGCAGTTCAACCCTGGGTGGGATCCGGCATACCGGCCCGAAGAACCGCTAGACCGAAACGAGCATCCGCCGTACTCTGCACGTCCAGTCTATAGTGTTTGGTGAAGGTATGCAGCGAGGCCCAAGTCGCTGCTCTACAAATATCCAGCGGGGGGAACAAGACTGTATTCCGCCCAAGAGGTCGCCTGTGCCCGAGTGGAGTGAGCCCTCAGACCCACCGGGACCTGCTTCCCCTTCAGGATGTAGGCGGAGGCAATCGCCTCTCTAATCCACCTGGAGATTGAGGCCTTGGCCGCCGCCTCACCTTTGTGCGGCCCTCCGAACTGAATGAACAGTCGGTCGGACTTTCGGAATGGTGCTGTGCGAGATAGGTACCGTTTCAAGGCTCTCTGGACGTCTAGCAGACGCAGTTTGCTATCCCTACCTTCCTGCCCCTTGGCCGAGAAGGCCGGCAGGGTGACTGTCTGGTTTACATGAAAGGGAGAGATAACCTTGGGCAAGAAGGAAGGCACTGTGCGCAGAACCACCTTGTCCTTTAGGAAGGTCAGGAAGGGAGGCTGGGCGGACAGCGCCTGCAATTCCGAAACCCTCCTGGCCGAGCAGATAGCGACCAGGAAAACTGTCTTTAGGGTTAGATCCTTTAAGGAGGCTCTCTTCACTGGCTCAAAGGGTTCTCCGACCATGGCATTCAGCACTAGGTTAAGGTCCCAAGAGGGGATGACCGCCCTCCGTTGAGGGCGTAGCCGACTAACTGCTCTTAAGAACCTGGAGACGTCCGGGTGTTCCCCTAAGGGTTTTCCACGGACCTTGCCTCTATAGCAAGCGATTGCCGCTAGCTGGACCCGCAGGGAGCTGTGCGGCAATCCCTTATCAAATCCTGCTTGCAAGAATTCCAGGACCTCTGAGACAGAGGCCGAAAGAGGTTTCCGACGATGCTCTGCACACCAGGCTTCGAATATGCGCCAAACCCTTACATAGGATAGACAGGAGCAGTAATCTCAACGCTGTTGAAGGCTAAGAAGCGCTCGACCTGAGTAGCCTCGCTTTAGGAACCGCGCCCTCTCAATAGCCAGGCCGTAAGCGAGAATCGATCCACGTGAGGCATCCGAACCGGACCTTGCCTCAGCAGGTCCCTTTTGCAAGGGAGCTGCCAAGGAGGGTCGGCGACCATCCTCACCAGATCCGCATACCAGGGGCGGCGAGGCCAATCCGGAGCTATGAGGACTACCAAACCTTGGTGAGACTCCACCCGCTGTAGAACCTTTCCGATCAGGGCCCACGGAGGGAATACATAGAGCAGGCCTTCGGAAGGCCACTTTTGTGACAGGGCATCTAAGCCCTCGGACATTCTTTCCTTCCTTCGGCTGAAGAACCTGTCTACCTTGGCTGTAGAGAACCGCACCATGAGGTCCATGACTGGGAGACCCCAACGGGCCACTATCTGGTCGAAGGTCTCCTGTTCTAATTCCCACTCCCCGTGGTCTATCTTGCATCTGCTGAGGAAGTCGGCTGTGATGTTGTCCTCACCCGCCACATGCTGAGCTGAAAGTGCCAGCAGTCTGGACTCCGCCCACTGGAAGAGGGCATCCGCCTCTTTCTCCAGGGCAGGACTGCTGGTGCCTCCCTGGTGGTTGATGTAGGCCACCGCCGTGACATTGTCGGATAGGACGCAAATTGCTTTTCCTTGGACTAAAGCCGTGAACGCCTTGAGCGCCAGGGTGACGGCCCTCAGCTCCAGTCTGTTGATGGGCCATTGTGATTCCAACGGTGTCCAACGTCCCTGGACGAACTGGTCCTCGCAGTGTGCTCCCCAGCCTAACAGGCTGGCATCCGTTGTCAATAGTAACCACTGATGAGGTTCGAGGGACATCCCGCGGTCCAAATTCCTTGGACATCGCCACCAGTGGAGGGACTGTTTGGTCCGCGGAGCGCAAGGTAACTGCATTGCCAGAGGTTGATGCTGAGGAGACCATCGACGTAGCAGCGCCCGCTGCAGCGGTCGCATGTGCGTCCTGGCCCATGGGACTACCTCTATCGCCGCCGCCATAGTTCCCAGGACCTGAAGATAATGCCACGCCGAGGGATTTCGCCTGCCGAGAAACTGCGTGACTAGAAGCCTTAGCTCTCTTGATCTTGACTGAGACAGGAATACCCTGCCCCTGTGGGTGTCGAACCTTGCTCCGAGGTACTCGAGTTCCTGAGAGGGAGACATCCTGCTCTTTAGGCGATTGATGACCCACCCCAATTCTTCTAGAACCTGAACCACTCTGGCCGTTGCCGCATGACTTTCCTCTTGCGACTTCGCTCGGATCAGCCAGTCGTCCAAGTAGGGGTGCACTAATATTCCCTCCTTCCGAAGGAAGGCCGCCACTACCACCATTACCTTGGTGAACGTCCTGGGGGCCGTAGCTAGGCCGAAGGGTAGGGCCTGGAACTGAAAGTGGCCTCTTGGCACTGCGAATCTCAGGAATTGTTGATGGGACTTCCTGACCGGGATATGAAGGTAGGCTTCTGTCAAGTCGAGTGACGTTAGGAACTCCCCTTCCCTTACGGCCGCTATGACTGAGCGTAGGGTTTCCATCCGGAAGTGTGGCACCCTGAGGCAGCGGTTGACCTGTTTTAGATCCAGGATCGGTCGAAAGGAGCCTTCCTTTTTTGGTACTACGAAGTAAATCGAGTACCGACCAGAGCCGCACTGGTCTGGTGGTACAGGGACCACCGCCCCTAGCGCTATTAGGCGGGCAAGAGTCGCCTCTATTGCCGCCCTCTTTGCTGAAGAACCGCAGGGAGACTGAACAAACGCTGGAAGTATTTGTTTTGAGAATTTGAGAGCATAACCTTCTCTGATCACCTCTAGGACCCATTGGTCGGACGTGACTCGGGACCAGGCGGGAAGAAACAGCCTCAGGCGACCGCCTACCGGCTGTCCTTCCTCCTGGACCCCCGTCATCTCATTGTTGTTTTCTGGGTCCCGGGAAGGAGGAGGAGGAGGAGGCACCAAAACCCCGTCCTGCCCCCCGAAAACCTCTGAAGCCTTGTCCCTTCGAGGGAAAACGGCCCCTGGGAAAGGAGCCTGACCTGGCTGGGCGAAATCTCCGTGAGTCCCTAGGCTGGGAGCGCACTGGGGCTAGAGGGCGCCCTTGCTTTGGTCTATCTTCCGGGAGTCTGCCTCCCTTAGACTCACCCAGGTCCTTAACTAGCTTCTCTAAGTCCTCCCCAAATAAGAGTTTCCCCTTAAAGGGGAGTCGGCTCAAGCGTGTCTTCGAGGAAGTGTCAGCTGCCCAATTTCGTAGCCACAGATACCGCCTAGCCGCCACAACGGAGGCCATGTTCTTGGCTAGGCTTCTAATGAGGTCATACTGACTGTCTGCCAAGTAGGCCGCTCCGGATTCCACCTTAGCTGAGTTGGCCTGTATCTCGCCCGTTGAACCCTCTGCCTGGAGCTGTTGGGCCCACCGTAAACAGGCCCGAGCCACCCAAGCTCTGGACACGGAGGCCTGCAAAGCGAGAGCGCTTACATCAAAGGCTTGTTTCAGGAGCGTATCCAACTTCCTGTCTTGCGCGTCTTTTAAGGCCGAACTGCCCTCCACTGGTATCGTCGTCTTCTTAGTAACTGCTGATACCGCTGCATCCACTCTGGGAAATCTTAGCAGCTCTTTATCTGCCTCTGGGAGCGGGTATAGACGAGACATGGTCCTGACTCCCCTTAAGTTTGATTCTGGCTGGTCCCATTCTTCCTGGATCATCTGGCGCACGACCCTGTGGACAGGGAAAACCTTTTGGGATCTCCTGATGGCCTGGATTAAGGGGTCCTCCAACGCTTCTTCCTGCGATGGCGTGTCTGAGGCCACATTGAGAACTTTTAGGGACTCATTAATTAACGCCGGGAGCTCCTCACGGCGAAAGACTCTCACTATCCGTGACTGATCTTCTTCCGGGATCTCTCCTTCCTCCAGCTCCTCTTCATCCTCCTCCAAGTCTTTAACCGAGCTATCCTCCTCCTGAGTATCCTGGGATAGAGATGTTAGGAGCTCTTCGCCGCCCAGACGTGGGCGCTTAGCAGGGATCCCGGCTTCCTGATTGGTAGCCCCGAGGGCTCTAGCTGATTTGTCCTCTGCTGGCGGGGCAACCTCTTCTGCCCCCAGGCCCTGATTACGTAGGCAGTAGGCCTTATGGAGCAAGAGGATGAAGTCAGGAGAGAAAAAATCTCCGGACCCCCCAGCACTAGAGTGGGGGGAGGGTAGAGGCAGAGGGGGCATAGGCAGGTCCGTAGAAGTGGAGATAGGAAACTGGGACCCCCCTTCCCCTTCCAGAGGGTCTCCTGATCCCTGGGAGGGCTGCGACATGGCCAGGTTAATCTCCTGTTCCACTGATGCGGCCTCCGCGGCACAGCTCCTGCAGATTCCTGTCTCTGCAGAGGTGCCCCTGCGCATTCCACAGGAAGGGCAGCGTGGCTTGGATGCCATGGGCAAGAGCCGGGGCTTCCCTTTCAGAGCAGCCAACTAAGGCAATATATCCCCTGAGAAAGAGCAGAGACCTTTATAATGCTTCCCTAATAGGGACCAATCCAAGGAAAGTGAAGATTAAAATAAACAAGAAACCAAACTTAAAATAAGATAAAATTAATTTGAATTAAAATTAAATTAAATTGAACTGAGCAGACATTATGTGCAACAAACACCCCTGCCCAAAATGAACACAGTACTTGCAGTTAGAAGCTTCTCTGTTGCCTGTGCAGAGGCCCGACTCAGCGCTCTCGGGCCGTTGGCTCCACACGTGGTAGGCCTCAACCACGTGGAGCCCGACCCGGAAGACCGCGAATGTGCCTTTGCGTCGCTGGAAGAGAGGAGTCAGGGCAGGGAACACTCTCCAGCACCGGTACCGGCTTCCTCCCGCTGCCGCTTTAAGGCCTCCGTCGGCTGACTGCAATCGTGGCTCTGGGGCTCGACTCCGCGTCCCTTCGCTCCGGAGCGGGACAGGCCGGAGGAGGTTAGTCGCGGCGTGCCTCCAGCGCTCAGCCACCGGGGGGGGCTTCGACGCGAGGCAGAGCAGGTCTCCGCAGAGATGATGCAGGGTAAGGTCGGGTCAGCTGCGAGAGGAACGCTGACTAGTCCTCCTCGCTGCTGCCGGTAAGACTCTCTTCCGATGTCCGGCCCGGGGGGGGGGGGGGGGGGGGAGATAGAGAGGGCAGGAGAGAATTAAAGCTACAGAGCCAAGTAAGTACAAATGACTCAATCCACAGGAAAGGAACTTAAAGGAATTTAAAAGAATTAAAATTTAAAGAAGGGAGACTCCAGTAAGCCCTAGGCTTACGGAACCCTCCAGCTGCTTGGAGGCTGAGAATACTGGAGTTGGTGGGTGGTCCCAGTGGTATTTATACCGCTCCATCCCCAAAAAGGTTGGGCTCAGCCTCCAAGCTGCTGGAAGGGTTGCGTAACCCAGAAGTAAAGGGACTGGACTGGAGTGACGATAAGGAACAGCCCTACACAGGGTGCACTTAATATCACCTCGTGTACCTGTGATAACTATGAATGAACTTAACATGTGGCAAGGAACTTCAGGGGTCATGCAGGCCACATCCCTGACAGCGCACAACCTTTACGCTTACCGCTGATTGTTTTTTGCTCCTAACATGTGGCATTGCAATTACCACACTTATGTCAAAGGGCCCCCCCTAAGTGCTTTCAATACTCTGATTTTCATGTGACTGTTTGTGGCATATAATGCCAGTCAGATTCTGTCCTTGAGAGTTTCATTAGCATTGCATTCACCACGGTAAAACGTTGTAAGGTATGTTGTCAAGTCAATGCTGACTCCTGGCAATCCAGCAGCTCCTGGGGTTTTTTTGGCAATGTGACCAGAAGTAGATAGCCAGGACTTTCTTCCAAGGCAATGGAGGGTTAAATGGTTTGCCCAAGGCCACAAGGAGTGCTAGTAGGAATCAAACACTGGTGTCTTAGTTACCAAGCCAGAGTTCTAGGCTACTCCTCCGCTCCTAAGTAAAAAGGTTACACGGTGACAAAGCAAGAATTCAGAGAAGCAGTAGCAGGTATTACTGAAGAGGGAGGAAACAGGCTGGTGTCTACAATGGATGGGGGAAGGTCAAAAGATGTGAATGCTAGAAGAGGAGGCCGATACCCAGACTAAGAACAGAGAACGCTCAATCAATAGCTGAATAGGAAATGAAGGAAACTATCAATTTGGTGGAGAAAGCGAAAGGAATGCAAGACAGGCAGCAACTCATGAAGGAGAGGATCAGTAGAAAATAGAAGAGGGCGACAGGGGATATGGGGTTGGCAGAATGTATTGAAGCACAGTAGAAGAGTAGCCAAGTGCTTAGGGCAGTGGGCTAAGACCCAGGGAAGCCAGGTTCAAATCACAACCGTGGGATTTCTGGCAACTCGCTTAACCCTACATTGCCTCAGGTATAAAACTTAAGATTGGAAGCTTATTGGGGACAGGAAAATACCTATTGTACCTGAATGTAACTCGACTTGCATGTCTAAGAAATGTGTGAGCTAAATCAAATTCCCTAAGGAAGGTACAGGAGGCAAGAATGAAAAATGGAAGAAAAGGCTAGAAGAGAAAAGGGAAGCCTTGAAAAGAAGGAGCAGGTTGAATGAAATGAAGGACCTAAGGATGGGCAATGAGAAATAAAGAAGAATAAGACAAACAGAAATGGATAAAGAAAATGGAAAATATGGAGTTGCATTCTCACTTATGCAAAGGTTTTAAAACTAACAACGTATTTAAAATAAGGATGTTTTATAAGGTGAAATTAGGTCTTACCTGCTAATTAGCTTTCCTTGAGGAACTCCAGTCTAGTCCCGCACCTCAGGGTTGAGCACCTCTTCCAGCAGCATGGAGACTGAGCATATCACAATTTTGACGACATCAGGATACTTAGGCAGCTGGCTCCACCCCCAGCCTTCCAGTAACCTATTGACAAAGCAGACTCACAGGAGCAACAAATAAGTTAATATCTTAAGAAATATAACAATCCTATCACTACATAAATATTTCTTCAGGAAACTCCACTTCCTCCAGGCAGCCCCCTTCCTGGCACACTCCAAAAATGGACCCCAATCACCCAAGAGAGACTATCTGGTAATGTAACATCTTTCCCACCCATCTCCGGTGGTGGAAACTTAACCTAACTAGAAGAACCAACAACGAAACACAAAACATCCTCAAAAAACTATGCGCCGTATAAGTAAGAAACCAATGACACCCTTCGTTCTTGGCCAACTCACCGCAGTTGAACCTCTTCCGGCCCGGGATCGCTTAAGCAGACAGAATTACAGAAGGGAGGGCTCTGGGACTGGACTGGAGTTCCTCAAGGAAAGCTAATTAGCAGGTAAGGCCTAATTTCACCTTCCTTATCCTCTAGTCCAGTCCCGCACCTCAGGGATTAACAGAGCCCCCTAAACACGGGAGGGACCTGCAAGCCCAGCCCGAATAACCTCTGAACCGAACCTCGCATCATTCCTTGCTTGCACATCCAACCGATAGTGCTTTACAAAAGGTATGCAATGATGACCAGGTGGCTGCCAGACAAATGTTTTCTGGCGAAACCAAACTCCACTCTGCCCAAGAGGCCGCCTGCGCTCTAGTGGAGTGAGCTTGCAAGCCCTGTGGGACCTGCTTGTCCTTCAACAGATATGCCGATACAATTGCTTCCTTAACCCATCTGGAGATTTGAGGACTTAGCCACAGCCTCCCCCTTATGTGGGCCACCGAACAGGATGAACAACCGATCCGATTTCCGAAAGGAAGCTGTTGTTCTCAAATACCGTCAGAGTACGCTGGAGATCGAGTAGATGCAGCTGTGGATCCTGTGAATCCTACAACAAACCAGGTAAGACTGGCAAAACCACAGGCCGATTCAAATGAAACGGAGCTACCTCCTTCGGTAGAAAAGAGGGCACCATTCGCAACACCACCTTTTCCCTAGAAAAAATAAGAAAAGATTCTCTACACAACATCGCCTGAAGTTCCGAAATTCTCCTGGCTGAAGAAATTGCCACCAAAAATACCATCTTCAAAGTCAAATCCTTCAGTGTACAAGATGCTAACGGCTCAAAAGGCTCTCTTGACAACACCGAAAGCACCAGGTTAAGGTCCCAACTCGGAACTAACACCCTTCTTGGTGGACGGATCTGCTTAACAGCTCTCAGAAACCGAACTACCTCTGGTTGTGTACCAAAGGATGCCCCTTGAACCTTTCCTCGATAACACGCCAATGCGCTACCTGCAACCTAAGGGAGCCCCAAGCCAAACCTTTATCGAGACCAGCCTGTAAAAAGTCCAACATTTCCAGAACCGAAGTGGCCAATGGTCTGCAACTGTTCCAAGCACACCAACCTTCAAAAATTCTCCAGACACGAATGTACACCAGGCAAGTAGATCTCTTTCGAACCTAAGGAGAGTAGAAATTACTTGAGCGGAATAACCTCGCTTCGTTAACCTGGCCCTCTCAAAAGCCATGCTGTAAGCGAGAACTGATCCACCTGTGGCATTATGATTGGTCCCTGCACCAACAGGTCCGGCCTGTCGAGAAGTCTCCAGCTGTACCAGATTGGCGTACCACGGCCGCCGAGGCCAATCCGGGGCAATGATAACGACCATTCCCTAGTGAGCCGCCACTCGCTGTATCACACGACCTATGAGCACCCATGGAGGGAAGACAGAAGACCCTGACTCGGCCATCCCTGTAACAGCGCGTCTAGTCCCTCGAATATTCTCTCTCTTCACCGACTGTAAAACCGACTTGCCTTGGCTGAAGCAAAGGTCGCCATCAGATCCATAACCGGCTCCCCCCACCGGTACACGATCTGCTCGAACACCATCTGGTTCAGCTGCCATTCCCAGAGATCTAACAATACCCAACTGAGGTAATCGGCCGCAATGTTCTCCGTGCCGGCCACGTGTGCTGCTGAAATTGCCTGCAGTTGAGCTTCCGCCCAAGACATCAGGAGCTCCACCTCGTTCTCTAATCTGGCATTGCCCATGCCATCTTGTTGACGTACGCTACCGTGGTAGCGTTGTCTGAGAAGACCGGAATCACCAGAGTGCGGACCCTCAGAAGAAACTCCTGTAGGGCTAAGTGCATGGCTCTCATCTCCAGCCAATTGTTGGACCAAGTCTTTTTCTCTGGAGTCCACCAATCCTGCGCCACTCGTCCCTCGCAATGGGTTCCCCATCCTGAGATACTTGCATCCGTCATCAGCAGAAGCCAGCACAGCGATTCCAATGGGACTCCCCACCTTCAGATTCTCCTCGCTCAGCCATCACCTGATGGCCTTCCGCACTTCCCGCAGACATACCAACCTGCAAGTTAATGGCTGATGCTGATGAGACCAGCGCCGTAACAGAATTCTTTGCAACGGCCTCATGTGAGCTCGCGCCCAGGGAACCAGATCGATCGCCACCGCCATGGTCCCCAAGAGCTGAAGGTAATGCCATAAGTCAGTTCCGGCATACGCAGAAACTGCCAAACCAGCACCTGTAGAGCGACCACTCTTCTTTGAGGCAGGAAAACCCGAGCACTGAGAGTGTCGAAACGCGCCCTGAAGTACTCAAGATCCTGTGAAGGGGTCAAGGGACTCTTGTCTACATTGACGATCCAGCCTAATTCGCTCAAGAAAGGGACTACCCGCCCTGTTACTTGAGCACTTTCCTCCTTGGACTTTGCTCAAAATGAGCCAATCGTCCAAATAGGGATGCCTCAATATATCTTTGCGCCGCACGGCGGCTGCTACCATGACCATCACTTTGGTGAACGTCCATAGAGCCATTGCCAGACTGAACAGTAATGCTTGAAATTGAAAGTGACCCATGGGCACCGCAAAGCGAAGAAACCGATGAAGATCCGGATGAACTGGAATATGCAGGTACGCTTCCGTGAGGTCTAGAGAGGTCAAAAACAGCCATCATCACTGATCCAAGAGTTTCCATATGGAAACGTGGGACCCGGAGACAGCGGTTTATGTGCTTGAGGTCGAGAATAGGTCGAAAGGATCCTTCCTTTTTTGGCACTATGAAATAAATAGAGTATTGACCGGTACTGCACTGCTCTGTGGGAACCAGAACCACCGCCCGCGCAGGTGTAACAGGCGCTGCAGCGTTTGCTGCACCCCATACGCCTTTGCCCACACATGGCAGGGGGAATGAACGAACGAAGGCTGGCGCCAGAGGTTTGGCAAAGTCCAGTGCGTAGCCCTCCTGAATTACTCGTAGAACTCACTGGTCCAACGTAACTCGGACCCAGGCATGGTAAAATTCCCTTAACTGACCTCCCACCGGATCTACCACTGCCTGGGTCCCCCTCACTTTAGTGTTGTTTTCTCTGGGTCGAGGTAGAGGCAGACGCGCCGTAATAACCTCTGCCTGCTCCCCGAAACCCCCGAAAGGTCGGTGACCTGGTTGCAAAACAACCTCTCTGAAAAGGGTAAAACCTTGCCGATTGAAAACGCCTAAACTCCCGAGCCTGACTCCGGTTTGGCCCTGAAGTCCGAAGTTGCTTTGGTTTATCCTCAGGAAGACGGCCACCTTTGGACGCTCCCAAATCCTTCACCAACTTTTCCAGTTCCTCTCCAAACAACTGCCTTCCCCTTGAAAGGTAGCTTACTCAAGCGAGCTTTCGAGGACACATCTGCTGACCAGTTGCGGAGCCAGAGGTAACGGCAAGCCGCTACCATAGAGCCCATACTGTTCGAAAGTGCCCTTACCAGATCATAGAAAGCATCCGCAAGATAGGCCGCTCCCGATTCCAGCCTCGCTGCGTCCTCCGGACTCTGCGCCTCCTGAGACACCTCCGGAAGGCCTTGCCCACCTTAAACATGCTCGAGCCACTAGTGCCCCACAAGCCGAGACCTGAAGAGATAGAGCGCTCACATCAAAAGCTTGCTTCAACAGGGCATCCAAGCTTCCTATCTTGGACATCCTTGAGAGCCGCACTGCCCTCAACTGGAATAGTGGTAGTCTTAATCACTGCCGACACCGCGGCATCAATTCTTGGAGACCTAAACATGTCCTTTTCCAGCTCTGTCAAGGGATACAAGCAGGACATAATGCGAGACCCCCTGAGCCCAATCTCAGGGAGTTCCCACTCTTCCAGGATCATCTGCTTAATGACCCTATGCAGAGGAAAAACCTTCTGGGGCCTACGAACCGCCTAAAGTATTGGATATTCCAGAACATCCTCCTCGACACCTCCCGCCGGAGGCATGTTGAGTGCCTTGAGTGATTCGGAAATGAGCCCGGCCAGTTCCTCCTTCCGGAAGGCTCTAACAATCCGGGACTCATCCTCCTGAGGGATCTCTCCCTCCTCGAGATCTGCCTGCTCCACATCTAGCTATTGCTCCCCCTCTGAGGAAACAGAAGCAGTCTCCTCAGCTAACTCACTCTCCAGCCGCCTCTTGGTGCAAGGTAGCACTGGGTCCGGATCCGTACCTAGCACATCTACCGAAGCCCCTCTCTTCTGTGGCTTATGGCCCTTAGATTGACCTTGTTGCTTTAAACAAAACGCCTTATGAAGCAACAACACGAACTCGGGAGAAAAATCTCCTGGCACCATTGCTTTGGGCTTTCACATGGACGAAGGAAAGCCTCCCGTTGATCCCGCTGCAGCTACAGAGGAGTCAAACTGACATTTCCCTCTCTCCGAAGCGAGGGGCCCAAAAGATGAGAAGCCAGCTCACTGACTATATTAGCCTCTTCCAGCATATCCTGTTCCGCTGAGTGGGCCTCCGCAGCGCAACCCTTGCAGAACCCTTCCGCGGACAGCGTGCTTCTGCGCGCTCCACACTGAGGTCTAGAAGGCATTGCTGACAGAATTTATTCCAAAAAGAAGAAAAAAATACCCCAAACTGTTCCCCCAGTTGTTGTTTTTTTCTTTTTTATTGTAATGTGAAAAGAACCACAGCATTAAACTGCTCCCTTTAAGAACCTAAACCAGGACTTTAAAAACCAAGGAAATCCAATAAAAAAAGCAGTAAAAATGCCATACAAAATTCAATACTTTAAAACTTCTAAAGTTAACCCGCAGCCGTGATCTCCTCTTCCGTGCTAACAAAATGGCGCTGGAAACGCCAGATGACTGCTACCCGGCCCCGTGCCACGTGGCTGAACCCCCCATGGAAAGAGAACTCGGAGCTCCGGCCTTCGCGATCTTCCTACCTTCTAAGAGGAAAACACCCCACTGCTGCTCCGACAAGAAAGGCCGCTGCCAATCCTTTTAATACGGCGGCTGTCTCACTGCCCCAACAACCGCTCTGCACTAGCCCTGGGGGGGTTTGGAGCGGCACGAGACCTAGACTCATTGGCCGGCAGGTCCTCGGCACTCAGAGTCAGGTCTAAGAGGCATCTGTCCATTCTTTTCTTTTTTTTTTCCAGTCAGAACAGAGAAGCCCGTTTGCCATCAAAACATCTTTTTTTAAAATAAACTTTACAGCAGCCCAATGAGGAAGGAAGGAGTACCAACTAAACAAATTTAAAGGGGAAATCAAAAACTAACCTCTTCCCAGGTGTCCCTTCAGTGAATCCTACCCCAGGAAACACCTGCTCAAGCTGCTTGGAGACTGAGCTTACTTGAAGGCTGGGGGTTGTGCCAGCTGCCTAAGTATCCTGATGTCATCAAAACTGTAATTTCATCATATTTTCACTGAATAGACATTCACCAATTTCGAAGAATTGATAGATAAATATTTATCAGTTTACATATTAAATGTATCAAACATATATATAAATATTTTATGAATAATCAATCATCACCACTTGTCATAAGCAGCATAGATGTATTATATTGATATTTCATAAGCAACATCTAGCTAATACACCAATTTACCTATCTAATGCTTAATGTTTTACAAACAGCATCCAGCTAATAACACAATTTACCTATAAACACCCCCCCAAAAACACAATTACATAAACCACATATAAGTTCTACAATCCTCACTTGGTTTGCAGCTTGTCGTGCTGTGAGGGCTTGCGTGCATCAGTGATGCTGAGAGCTAAACTATCGGTAGTTTAACTACTGGCAGGGTCTCCCAAGATGGACAGGTCTCAGCTGAGGTGCCAGACCAAGACAAACCACCCATCTGGGCAGCAGCAGAATGGGATAGTGTTGATGGCGGAGGATCACATTTTTGTGACAACGGCAACACCACCAAACTTAAACTGCGCGGAAGAAAGACCCGGCAATCTACTTCTGTATCTTGCCATGAAAACCCAATGGATAGTTACAACAAAACAAATTGTGCTATGGTGCTGGAAGAAGATGAGACCCCCAGGTCGGAAGGCACTCAACTAGCTACTGGGGAAGAGCTGAAGGCTTTTCAGAGTAAAGCCAGCATTTATGATGTGGTTGGATCAAAGCCCTCGGGACGTCTGACTGCTGATGTAGCTGCGCATGAAATGAGAGTCAGAAGCTGTAAAGATGTCTTACACATTGGAACATGGAACGTACGAAGCATGAACCAAGGGAAGTGGGAGGTGGTCAAGAATGAAATGGAACGTGTACAACTTGATCTGTTGGGTGTCAGCGAACTGAAATGGACTGGCATCGGGCACTTTGCATCAGATGATCACATGGTCTACTATGCTGGAAATGAAAGACAAAGAAGAAATGGTGTTGCATTTATAATAAAGAAGAAACTTGCAAGAACTGTAATGAAATACAATGCAGTCAGCAAACGCTTAATCTCTATTCGTCTACGAGGATTGCCTATCAACACAACTATAATTCAAGTATATACCCCAACAACAGCTGCAGAAGAGAATGACATTGAAGAGTTCTATGAACAAGTACAAGCTGAAATTGACAGAACATGCGAACAGGGTATCCTGATAGTCATGGGTGACTGGAATACAAAAGTTGGCAACAAAGAAAAAGGCAAAGTAGTTGGAAAATATGGACTTGGCAACAGAAATGAAGCTGGAGAAAGACTGATAGAATTCTGCAAGACCAATGTTGACTCAAACACCTTCTTCCAGCAACACAAGCGGCGACTGTACACATGGACTTCACCCAATGGATTGTATAAAAATCAAACTGACTACATCTGTGGAAGTCAACGATGGAAAATCTCTATAACATCAACAAAGCCAAAACCTGGAGCCGACTGTGGTACAGATCATCAACTACTAGTATGCAAACTCAAGCTAAAGTTAAAAAAGAGCAAACCACTCACGAATGCAGCAAAATATGACCTTGAGAATATACCACTGGAATTTAAAGACTGCCTGCAAAATCAATTTGCTGCTTTAGATACAAATGACAGAGCTCCGGAAGAGTTATGGAATGACATCAAGAAGGTTGTGTTGGAAGAAAGCGAGAAGTCTCTATAAAAGGTGAAAAAGCAAAAACGGCCAAAATGGATGACGGAAGAGACTCTGAAAATTGCCCAGAAACGCAGAGAAGCTAAAGCTAGAGGAGAAAGAAAGACAATCGCAGAACTCAGAGATTTCCAACGTGCAGCAAGACAGGACAAGGAAAAGTACTACAATGACGCATGCAAGGAAATAGAAGCAGAAACTATTAGAGGAAGAACAAGATCGGCTTTCCTAAAGCTACGAGAATTAAAGAAAAAGTTCCAGCCTCGAATTGGAATGTTACAAGATGCTCAAGGTTCTATGTTGAATGATGCTGAGAAGATCAAGAAAAGGTGGAAGGAATATACAGCGTTTTTATATGATAAAAGATCAAGTGGACCAACAGCCGTTTCAACCTGTACCTTATGATCGGGAACCATTGGTGATGAAGGAAGAAGTTGAAGCAGCATTGAAAGCCTTATCAAAGAACAAAGCACCAGACATTGATGGCATTCCTATAGAAGTATTGCAGCAATCTGATGCAGCTGTTACCATACTTACAAGGCTCTGCCAAGAAATATGGAAGACAACATCATGGCCAACTGACTGGAAAAGATCTGTGTTTATACCAATACTAAAGAAAGGTGATCCAACTGACTGTGGAAATTATCGAACAATCGCTCTGATCCCACATGCCAGCAAGATTCTACTGAAGATTATTCAAAAGAGACTACAACCATACCTGGAACAAGAACTACCTGAAGTGCAAGCAGGGTTCAGGAAAGGGCGAGGAACGAGAGACATCATTGCGGATGTGAGATGGATCCTTGAAAAGACTAAAGAATACCAAAAGGATATCTATTTGTGCTTTATCGAATATAGCAAAGCTTTTGACTGTGTAAACCATGAGAAACTCTGGGCCACATTAAGAAGCATGGGAATACCAGAACACCTGATCGTTCTCTTGCACAATCTGTACATTGATCAAGAAGCAACAGTTCGAACGGAACAAGGAGAAACAGAATGGTTTAAAATAAGCAAAGGTTTTTTATGTTAATAATGATTTTCTTTATGGTATCCTGGTTCACTGGGATGTTTTCTGTTTGCCTTTCTATTTCTTCAAGAAGTGGTGTTGTACCTTTCTTGTTATGTTTTGAAAATTGCATAAATAAAAAAAAATAAATAAAAAAATAAAAAATAAGCAAAGGTGTAAGACAAGGCTGCATACTTTCCCCCTACCTGTTTGATGATTTGTTCTGCATATAAATTAGAGAAGCAGGATTGTATGAAGACAACAGAGGTGTGAAGATTGGTGGAAGACTCATCAACCTTCGCTATGCTGATGATACCACATTACTGGCTGAAAGTGAAGATGATCTGAAACATTTGCTTCTCACAATCAAAGAACATAGTCTCAAAATGGGCCTGCACCTTAATGTAAAGAAGACAAAGATCATGACAACTGGCATAATCAACAGGTTCATCGCTGAATGAGAAGAAATTGAAATTGTGAACAACTTTAACCTACTTGGATCAACTATCAATAAAGAAGCAACAAGCAGTCAAGAAATCAAACGACGCATTGCTCTTGGCAGAATGGCTATGAAAGACCTAGATAAGATTCTCAAGAGCAGAGATGTCTCTCTCCATACAAAGATTTGACTTGTTCAAGCCATGGTATTTTCAATAACATCATATGGATGTGAAAGCTTGGCAGTGAAAAAGACAGACAGGAAGAAAATTGATGCCTTTGAATTATGGTGCTGGCGGCGAATACTGTGTATACCATGGACTGCCCGAAGAACAAACCAGTCGGTACTAGAGGAGATCAAACCTAAGCTTTCTTTAGAAGCTCAGATGACAAGACTTTGACTTTCATACTTTGGACACATCATGCGAAGAGAGAGATCATTAGAGAAAGACATCATGCTTGGTAAGATAGAAGGTCAACGCAAAAGAGGAAGGCCAGCAATGAGATGGATTGATACAATAACAGCAGCTACGGGTACCAGTCTGTCAACAGTGAGCAGCCTGACTGAAGACCGAACACAATTTAGGATCGCTATCCAGAGGGTCGCCATGAGTCGACTCCGACTCGACGGCACTTAACAACAAGTTCTACAAAAACTAACACATACAAAAATAATAAGACTAACCACAAAAAGCCTCACCACAAAAACTACAAACAACCCTTCTTATTTCAATAACCTTATTTCAAAAATGTATTAACATTCTTGTTCCAAAAGCTCATTTCGGAACCAACTGTGGCTCATGTTGTAATGAAACCAATTGGCATCAACTCTACCGAGTATCACTCTTATATAGCAGCAATTTTATTAGTATTCATGACACTGTGGATCCAGCCCAAAGGAGATCCATGGAATATGTCTAAAAAACAAAAAATATATGAATAAATCACTCGCAGATGTTGAAAAGGAGGGTATACACACCAACGAACCCCTATTTCTGGCCAATCACACCTTCATATCATATTGTCAAACCTCCCAACACAACCGGAATAATCAATGACCTGAATCTGGATAAACATCCTAAAATAGACGAGAAAAATGTGTTACAGAATGGCAAACAGGCATCAGCCACATATACTATCAAATTTAAGGCAACATGCCCTATCATATTACTTTTGCCAAAACTAACCTATACCGCTGTCCAAGATGAAAAACCGCTCAGCAGTAAAACCTTCCCCTTGAGCCAGGAACCAACAACACTGCTATAAAGGAAATCACCTTCTCCCAACACAAGCCATAGTTTTGCCACAAAACGGCTTCCTCAGGGTAATATATACAGTGGTGTGCAAAAGTCTGGAATCACTTGTGAGTTTTGCATTTTTCGTACTTTCTAATGTTTTTTTTTTAAAATTTTGCGTTAGCCCAGCATATTCATCTTTCCACCACGTTAAAAGGGATACATTTGGCTATTAGAGTTGACTTTTTTTGCATTCCTTGCTTCTAATTTAAATATTTTACAGATACTGGGAGATAGCTACTGCGATTTTTGTGGATCCTGCATCAAAACTGGATCAAGATTATCCAATATGCACACGTTATTTCTGACCAATCAGGAGGCTGGTTTCACTAACCAAACACAATGCACATATCGAGCCAACAGTGAAGCTATAAAAACGTGTGGAATTTTTGAATTTCATACGCTTTCTGGATCGACCATGAAGATGACTCGGACCCTGACGTTGCAGGAGTGTGTTTGTGTGTCCTTTATGAGCGCGGAAGTATTTTCAAGCCGTCAGATAGCCAGGAAAGTTGGTTGCAGTCCGAGCACTGTTAAGATTGTACAGAAGAAAGAAATGGGTTCAGTGGTGGACAAGCCTCATTCAGGTCATCCACGTGCATCAACATCACGACAGGACCAGGCACTACAACGCATTTCACTGACCAATCGCAAGTTGACCTCTCTCCTCAGCTACTTCGAGAGTGGTCAGCAAGAGTGAGGTCAGTGCCAGCTCATCAACAGTTCATCACCGGTGCCTGCAGTTTGGTCTCCAGGGCTGCAAAGTACGGAATAAGCCATTAATGACTGACATACAAAGGCGCAACCGAATCATGTGGGCGAGAAAGCACTCAACCTGGTTGACTGAAATGTGGGAAAAGGTGCTATTCAGCAAAGAAAGCACCTTCTGCCTGTTTGGTAACCAGGCCCACACCTATGTGAAGAGATTTCCTGGAGAGGAATTCATGCCCGAGTGTCTCAACCTCACTGTGAAGCATCCTTTGAAGGTCATGGTCTGGGGCTGCATGGCTGCCAGTGGCATTGGATGTCTTCACATTGTCAATGGAATGGTCAACGGGGTCAAGTACATCACCATACTGCAAAAGTGCATGGTGCCATCAGCACACCAGCTGTTTCCTGGCCAGTTCTCGTTTCAAGATGACAATGCACCCTGCCATCACACCAGACAGGTGATCAGCTGGAAGCAGGGAAACATCAAGTCAATGGACTGGTCTGCCCAGTCTCCAGATCTGAATCCAATCGAAAACCTGTGGTACAAGGTGGCCTTGGAAATATCCAAGAGGCATCCAACATCAAAGCGTGAGCTGATTGAGTCACTCATTGCAGCTTGGAACCGCATTGTCACCAACGATCACCTTGTCAGACTGATTCATTCAAGAACAAAGGGTGGCCCATCAAATACTGAGTCATCATTGACACATAAAAACGGCCTTTTTCAAGGCCACATGCATTAATTTGAAGGAAACCTGGCGTGCGTCCATAATATTTTAAAGCATACTTACAATAACACTGGTCAACATTGAAATCGTTACTGACTTTAAAAGGCCCTAATCTGTAGTATCTTGGTGAGCTGAATACAAATATAACATTAAAAAAATGTTATTGGCTCTCGTTTTGAAGATATTGCATGTAGTTCATTTTTGATGTTTCACCGTGTAAATTTATCCAGTAGGACATCAACATCATCCCAAATAAGCCTTGAATGATGCAATATTGCATCACATTGCATAATACCAGCATGCACAGATCATCCAGAGTTGATTGCATCATTTTCTGATGCAATGCAATACTACTGCCAGACGGCTGCTGAAGCCATCTGACGTCAGCAGTGTACTATACGCAGTCGGAAAGGTTGAGCATTTAAAATATTTCAGACTGTGAGACAGTTTAAAGCTACTGTTACATGTAACTTTTATTAATCATATAATTATAGCCATTTAAGTACAATACAGAACAGTAATGCCACGAAAGTGCGTTAATACCGTTGACAAATTTCTGCTACATTTGTGGGTAAGTGACATTTACATAAGAACATAAGATATGCAATACTGGGTCAGACCAAGGTCCATCAAGCCCAGCATTCTGTTTCCAACAGTGGCCAATCTAGGTCATACGTACCTAGCAGTTTCCCCAAGGGACACGGATTCCACAATGCTTGTATTGGTTCAAGCATTGATATCCTGGGTCCCTTCTTAATAATGGTTTATGGACCTTTCCTCCAGGAACTTGTCCAAACCTTTTTTAAACCCAGCTACACTAACAGTCTTTACTACATCCTCCGGTAACAAATTCCAGAGTTTGATTACACGTTGAGTGAAAAAATATTTTCTTATATTAGTCTTAAATAGTTTACCCTGTAGCTTCATTGCATGTCCCCTAGTCTTTCTATATTCTGATAAGGTAAACAATTGATCTACGTTTACCCGTTCCACTCCGTTCATTAATTTATAGACTTCTATCATATCTCCCCCTCAGCCGTCTCTTTTCCAGATTAAAGAGCCCCAACCTTTTTAGCCTTTCTTCATAGGAGTATCCTTCCATCCCCTTTACCATTTTGGTGGCTCTTCTCTGAACCTTTTCTAAAATCGCTATATCCTTTTTAAGATACGGCGACCAGAATTGCACACAATATTCAAGGTGCGGTCTCACCATGGAACGATTTGCCAACCAGAAGAAAAGTATCATCACTTCTCAAATGAAGAAGGCATATCATCTTTACTTCGGATGCAAGATTGGTGACCAAGACAAGCCTTGGGCCCCGCATATATGCTGCGCTACATGTACAACACAGCTTTCACTGTGCTTGAATTGCAAAAGACCATCAATACTGTTTGCAGTCCACATGGTGTGGAGAGAGCCAAGCAAATCACATAAATGACTGTTACTTCTGTTTGGTTCCTCCTCTTTCCAGCGGAATAACGAAGCAAAAGAAGTCGAGCATAGTCTACCCAAAGATTCCATCTGCATTGAGACCAGTTCCACATGGTGAGGGACTTCCCATTCCAGAACCTCCATCAAAATATTCTCTTGATTCATCTGATGAGGACAAGGGTGAGCCGACCTGTTCTTCTCCTGGTCCGTCAGCATGCAGTGACCAAGATTTTCACTGGGATGCATTATCAACTCCACACAGACCACCACAGGAAGAACTAAATGACCTGGTTTGTGATTTGTTATCCAAGAACAAGGCAGAATTGCTAGGATCAAGACTCCAACAATGGAATCTTCTAGAAGATGATGTCAAAATTACTCCATATCGAAAGCGCCACCAGCAGTTGGAGCCTTTCTTCAGAAAGGAAAGTAATCTGGTATTCTGTCCGATATTGAAAGCCTCATGAATGCCTTAAAAATCACTCATGACCCACAAGACTAGAGACTATTTATAGACTCTTCAAAACTGAGTCTGAAGGCTGTGCTTTTGAACAATGGAAACCGTCTTCCATCTATTCCAGTAGTGCATGCTGTCCACATGAAAGTGACATACGATAACTATAACAAGTACAGCTGGCACCTCTGTGGTGACTTGAAGGTAGTTGCCCTTTTAATGGGACTGCAGCAGGGATATATAAAATACATGTGTTTCTTATGTGAGTGGGATAGCCAAGCAAGGGATTGGCACTACTTGCGGAAGGAATGGAATCGCAGACAAAATGTAACAGTTGGAGAGAAGAATATCCAGCACCCAGCTCTGGTTGAGGCTCACAAAATCCTGCTACCACCCCTTCACATCAAACTAGGTTTGATGAAAAACTTCATGAAAGCCATGGACCACACTTTGCCAGCTTTCTGATACCTGCATGAAAAATTCCCTCGACTCAGCAAAGCAAAGATTAAAGAGGGAGTTTTTGTGGGTCCTCAGATTCGAGAGCTCTTCAAAGATGACCAGTTCATCAACTTGCTGCAGGGTGATGCGAAACAAGCATGGAATGTTTTTCGCCTAGTGTAAAAAACTTTCTTGGGAATGTTAGGGCATAAAACTACAAGGAACTAGGAGAAGACATGCTGATGCAGTATCAGAAACTTGGCTGCAATATGTCTCTAAAGATCCATTTCCTTGATTCTCATCTCGATTTCTTTCCTGACAACTGTGGAATGGTTAGTGACGAACAGGGCGAATGTTTTCACCAGGATATCGCAATGATGGAGCAAAGATACCAGGGAAAATGGTCCACTACAATGCTGGCTGACTACTGCTGGACACTCCCCAGAGAAGCTCCCCAACAGCTGTACAAGAGACAGGCGAAAAAATCTAAGAAGTAGTCTATGACTTGGTTTTTTACAGGTATTAACCGAAGGCCTATTATATGTTTACTATTGACATGCATTTCGTGATGTAAACATTAATTCTTGTAGATTACAAAAAACCTAGAGCCAACTTTGCAATTTCACTATCATATTCGTGTTCAGCATATAAAAATTGATAAGAAATGACTATTTTTATTTCAGTAACATGACTTTTGTAAAACTTTGTTGACCAGTGTAATATATCATTGGCCAACGATGTATATTACATCAACAGAACAACTATGGGGAGCAAACTCAGAAGATAAGGGCCAAACCAATACTAAAAGTTGGCCCTAATAGCCAAATCTATTACTTATCATGGGATACACAGAAAAAGCCACTGGTAGGAAAAAGAAATTAAGATATAAGGTCACGAAGTTGAAAAAACATCAAATTTACAAGTGATCCCAGACTTTTGTACACCACTGTACATTCTACAAGAACATAAAAAATAGATAAACACCCACACACATCACTGCCAATATCATATAAAATAAGAGACATTAATTTGTATCTATATCGACCTCAAACCTAACAGGCTACTCCTTCCACAAACGGCTCCCGTCCAAACGAAAAAACGCCAAAAATCGAAATCAACGCATGCGCTTTTATACTAGCCATTCTAATTGCCAAGATGTTAAAAAAAACAATGCCACTCCACTTGAGAGAGTTTAACCCATGTGGTGTCACTCTCCCAACGAAATATATATTGTTGTTCTCTACGGCACAATTGCCGTTGAAAATTACCGCCCCCACCACCCCTAACCTGTTCTAAAACAAAACAACGAAAATCCTCAAGGGAATGATTATTCAAAATCCAATGTGTAACGAGGGGGGCTGACTCCACCCCTCTGCGAATGGCTGATAAATGTTCAATTATTCGTTTCTTAAAAGGGCGTGAAGTTTGCCCAATATAAAT
The DNA here is from genome assembly GCA_033557465.1 of Ichthyophis bannanicus. Taxonomy (NCBI): domain Eukaryota; kingdom Metazoa; phylum Chordata; class Amphibia; order Gymnophiona; family Ichthyophiidae; genus Ichthyophis; species Ichthyophis bannanicus. Next base: position 267,250,673 of record CM066035.1, read on the forward strand.
CATAGGAAAAAGACACATTATAATATAGATCACTCCAGTAGAGTTACAATCTGTACTGTCCCGTAAAGTATGTGTGAAACCCAAAAATGGATGTGTAAAGGAACGTATCTCCATAGCTACTGCACAAACCACACAACGCTGACATTTCAGATGTCCCAGATTACTTTCTCTTGGAATGTGTGAGATACGAGAATGGACCAAAAGATCCCATAAATTTTTGCCTCTTCAAAAAGAAAAAAAAATCGGAGGAGTTGCAAATATAGGATATACACTCAAGATATTCCAATGGGACAAGATCAAATTACGTATATGACTAACTTGAGCCAAAAAAGGTAAAACACAAGTCAGATGGTTCCCTCATATATTTTTTGTTTTTTTAGATATATTCCATGGATCTCCTTTGGGCTGGGTCCACAGTGTCATGAATATTAATAAAATTGCTGCTACATAAGAGTGATATTCAGTAGAGTTGATGCCAATTGGTTTCATTACAACATGAGCCACAGTTGGTTCCGAAATGAGCTTTTGGAACAAGAATGTTAATACATTTTTGAAATAAGGTTATTGAAATAATCAGGGTTGTTTGTAGTTTTTGTGGTGAGGTTTTTTGTGGTTAGTCTTATTATTTTTGTATGTGTTAGTTTTTGTTTTTGTAGAACTTATAATGTGGTTTATGTAATTGTGTTGTTTTGGGGGGTATTTATAGGTAAATCTTTATATTAGCTGGATGCTATTTGTAAAATATTAAGCATTAGATAGATAAATTGGTGTATTAGCTAGATGTTGCTTATGAAATATCAATATAATACATCTATGCTGCTTATGACAAGTGATGATGATGTATATTTATTCATAAATATGTATTAACCATATATAAATATTTTATCAGTTTACATATTAAATGTATCTGTATCAATTCTTCGAAATATATGATGAAATTGGAATTTTCTTAATTTGTTTGAGTTATTGATGATTGCAATGTGGTTTTGATATTTGTTTTTGTTTGCAATTGGTGGTTCTATTTTTGGCATAGGCATCAAAACTGCGACATGCTCAGTCTCCATGCTGCTGGAAGAAGTGCTCGACCCTGAGGTGCGGGACTGGACTGGAGGGACGATAAGGAAAATTGACTTTTTTTGCACACTAAGTATAAACAGGGTTATATTAACTCTTTCTTCCTCAGGCTTCACTCTCACCCAATTCCTCAGTAAGGAAAGATGTCCCAAGAGGCAAAGTAGTCAATTGCCTAAGGCAGTCACTCATCTCCAGGGGGGTCTGCCCTGTCTCTGGAAATGATATTCCTAATGGTGCCTTTTTTCCGTTAGGTTGTCTGAACAACAATGAATATGATAACTCCAGGCCCATTGATTTTGGATAAGAGCCATTCAACCATTTTTCTTCAATTCTCTCTTTTTTACAAATCAACCCCCTTTATCTGCCAAATTCCTCATTCTACCATTTTTCATGGCAACTGTTCTCCATGACATGAGAGGCTGACTTGGATTCAGTGGTAGTTATGGAGACATAGTTCACGGCCAGCCATGACTAGGATAATTATACTGGGCTATACTTTATTCAGGAAGGACAGGGTAGAAAAAGGGGAGGAGGAATAGCACTATATGTAACAACTAATATTAAAGCTACAGAATTACAGGGCATAAAAAGGAGGGAGGAAACACCATGGGTTAAACTAGAAAGGAGGAATGGGAAATCCATTTTCATTGGTGTGATATACAGATACCCTTCACAGGGAGAAGTATTGCATGAAAGGAGAAGTGCTACTGATAGATATGATTGTTCTCAGAGACGTGGAAGGAGGACAACCAGTGGGACACTGTGATACCTGGATACAAACTATATTGTAATGATAGAGCTGATCAAATTGGTGGAGGAGTTGCACTCTATGTTAGAGAGAGCATTGAGCTACAAAGGACTAGAAAGGGGACACTGTTACTTCTGGAGAGAAATCTGCAACTGTGAGTATATACTTCTGGTAATTTTCTAAAAATAATTATTTGTATTAAAGCTACTTAATCTGTGAACCCACTGTTTTTTGTTGAATAAGTTGGGGCCTAGTAGCAGCAATTAAAGTTTGAATTTAAAACACCGAGGAGAGCTTTCTGGTTACATTTCATACCCAGCAGAGAGCTTGTAGTTTAAATTTAATAGTCACTCAGGACCAAGTAACAGCAAAGTACTTTTAATTTAAATTTAACACACAGAAGAGAGCTTTCTGGTTAAATTTAGTACCCAGTAGAGAGTTTGAAGTTTAAATTTCATAAGAAGTTAGAGCCTAGCAGCAGCTAAGAGCTATAATTTAAATCAAATCAGAATTTAGCTTACCTCAGCAGCACAAGACAGGGTACTGTGTAGCAGCTCTCTTTTAATAAGTGTTATTTCCCTCCCTCCCCTGGGATAATGATAGCTTTATAGGTACTTACACATCTTAAAAGACAGAAGGTGCTTTTAGGTGAAGCTCATTACCCAAATCAGTCATACACTAAGGACCTGAGATTAATTAAGCTTCAGGTGAACAAGGTATATTAAACATATTAGGTACAGTTTTATTGGTATAAATACCCATAGCAACCCCTAGTAAGTAAGAACTTAAAGATCTAGACACAAACTTAAAACTAAGATGCAGACAGCAGTCCAGCAGCGGGATGGGGGCTTTCCAATCTTTTGCATTGAGTGTCACATGTATGATTTTCTCCCAGTTGGTGAGAGGTCTTACGTGTGCACTAGGTGCAAGGAGCTCTTTTCTCTCAGGGAACAAGTCCGTTCTCTAGAGGCTACAGTAGCAGACTTGGAAAACATAAGACAGACAGAGAGGTACATAGACGAGACCTACAGGGATATAGTCCTGAAGTCCCACCTCCAGTCAGGCAGCACCCCTGTTGCCATGGAGAAGAGAGGTCACGTGACAGGAGAGCATCACCCTGGTGTGGCAGGAAGTGATCCTGTAACTAGGACCTGTCCTCCAGGTGATGTAAAACCCTCTCGCACCGAGGAAGTTTCTCCAGGGCCATGAGCCGTTATAGTTGGTGATTCGATCATTAGGCATGTAGATAGCTGGGTGGCTGGTGGACGTGAGGATCGCCTGGTAACATGCCTGCCTGGTGCGAAGGTAGCGGACCTCACGCACCACCTAGATAAGGTCTTAGATAGTGCTGGGGAGGAGTCTGCTGTCTTGGTACATGTCGGTACCAATGACATAGGAAAATGTGGTAGGGAGGTTCTGGAGGCAAAATTTAGGCTTTTAGGTAGGAAGTTGAAATCCAGAACTTCCAGGGTAGCATTCTCCGAAATGCTTCCTGTTCCACGCATAGGACCCAAAAGGCAGGCAGAGCTCCGGAGTCTCAATGCGTGGATGAGACAATGGTGCAGAGATGAGGGTTTTGGATTTGTTAGGAACTGGGGAACATTCTGGGGAAAGGAGGGGCTCTTCCGAAGGGATGGGCTTCACCTTAACCGGGATGGAACCAGGCTGCTGGCATTAACCTTTAAAAAGGAGATAGGGGAAAGCCGACAGTCGCCCAAGAGCGGATGGTTCGGAAGAATGTATCCTTGAAGGATACTACCAAAAGCAGAGAGGTTCCACAAAAGAGTAAAGTAGCCCAAATGCCCTCAAGTATGGAGCAGACAGAGCTTAAAGATCCCAATTTACCCATGTCTAACAATAGCCAAATTAACATGAATAAAATACATTCTCTAAAATGCTTGTATGCAAATGCTAGAAGTCTAAAGAATAAGATGGGAGAGTTAGAATATATAGCACTAAATGAAAGGTTAGATATGATTGGAATATCAGAGACATGGTGGAAGGAGGACAACCAGTGGGACACTGTGATACCTGGGTACAAATTATATCGTAATGATAGAGCTGATCAAATTGGTGGAGGGGTTGCGCTCTATGTTAGAGAGGGCATTGACTCAGAAAGGATTAAAGTTTTGCAGGAAACAATCTGCTGTAGAATCTATATGGATTGAAATTCCATATAAAAGGGGGAAGGCAATGGCAGTGGGGGTGTACTATTGAGCACCTGGCCAGAATGACCAAATGGATGATGAAATGCTCAAAGAAATCAAGGAAGCTAACAAAAGTTACAGCGCAGTAATAATGGTGATTTCAATTACCCTGGTATCGACTGGGTCAGTGTCACGTCAGGACATGCTAGGGAGATAAAGTTCCTAGATGAAATAAATGACTGCTTCTTGAAGCAGCTGGTTCATGAACCAACCAGAGGGGAAGCCATATTAGACCTAGTCCTTAGTGGAACACCAGATCTAGTGCAAGAGATAAGGGTGTTGGGGCCACTTGGCAATAGTGATCATAGCATGATCGCCTTTGATTTAATTAGTGGAGGAGGGATAGTAAGGAAATCCACAGTACTACCTTTTAACTTTCGAAAGGGAGACTATGATAAAATGAGGAAAACAGTTAAGAAAAAACTAAAAGGAGCAGTTGCGAAGGTTAAAGACATACATCAAGCTTGGGTGTTGTTGAAAAATACTATCTTGGAAGCCCAGACCAGCTGTATTCCACGCTTTAAGAAAAGTGGAAGGAAGTCCAAAAAACTGCCAGCATGGTTTAAAGGTGAGGTCAGAAAGGCTGTTGCCAAAAAAGCATCTTTCAGGAAATGGAAAAAAGAGCCAAACGACAAAACCTGGAAACAGCACAAGCACTGGCAAGTCAAATGCAAGGCATTGATAAGGCAGGCAAAGAGAGAATTTGAGAAGAAGATTGCTGCGGAAGCAAAAACGCGAAATAAAGACCTTTTCAAGTACATTCGTAGCAAAAAACCTGTGAGAGAGTCAGTTGGTCCATTAGATGATAAAGGGGTTAAAGGAGCACTAAGAGGCGACAAGGCGATAGCAGAGAGACTGAATGAATTCTTTGCTTCGGTCTTTACTGAGGAAGATGTAGGGATGTTACCCATGACTGAAGTGGTATTTAAAGGTGCGGAAGAATTGAAGGAAATATCGATACATCGGGAAGATGTCTTACAACTATTAGATAAACTGAAGAGTAGCAAATCACCTGGGCCGGATGGTATACATCCAAGGGTGTTGAAAGAACTGAAATATGAAATTGCAGAACTGCTATCAGTAATCTGTGAACTATCAATAAAATCATCTCTAATACCTGAAGATTGGAGGATCGCCAATGTAACACCAATTTTTAAAAAGGGTTCCAGGGGTGATCCGGGAAACTACAGACCGGTGAGCCTGATGTCAGTACCGGGAAAAATGGTAGAAACCATCATAAAGAATAAAATTACTCAGCATGTAGACAGTCACAACCTAATGGGAGACAGCCAACATGGCTTTAGACAAGGAAGATCTTGTCTTACTAATCTGTTATGTTTTTTTGAAGGAGTGAATAAACAGGTGGACAAAGGTGAGTCGGTTGATATTGTGTATCTGGACTTTCAGAAAGCCTTTGACAAGGTCCCTCATGAGAGACTTTTGGCAAAACTAAAGAGTCTTGGGATAGGAGGCAGTGTACTATTGTGGATCAGGAACTGGTTAAAAGATAGAAAGCAGAGGGTAGGGCTAAATGGCCAATTTTCCCAATGGAGAAAGGTGAATAGTGGTGTACCCCAGGGATCTGTGCTGGGTCCGCTGCTTTTTGACATATTCATAAATGACCTGGAAAGTGGAATAACGAGTGAGGTTATCAAATTTGCAGATGACACAAAACTATTTAAAGTTGTTAAAACCCAAGAGGATTGTGAAAAATTGCAAGAGGATCTTGATAAATTGGAAGACTGGGCATCAAAATGGCAGATGAAATTTAATGTGGACAAGTGCAAGGTTATGCACCTAGGGAAGAACAACCCAAACTATGGTTACACGATGCAAGGTTCCACATTAGGAACCACCACCCAGGAAAAAAGATTTAGGCGTCATTGTGGATACCATGTTAAAACCCTCGGCCCAGTGTGCAGCGGCGGCCAAGAGAGCAAATAGAATGCTAGGTATGATAAGGAAAGGAATGCAAAATAAAACAAAAAAGATATTATAATGCCTCTTTATCGTTCCCTTGGGAAAATTGGCCATTTAGCCCTACCCTCTGCTTTCTATCTTTTAGCCAGTTCCCGATCCAAAATAGTACACTGCCTCCTATCCCATGACTTTTTAGTTTTGCCAAACGTCTCTGATATGGGAACTTGTCAAAGGCTTTCTGAAAGTCCAGATACACTATATCAACCAACTCACCTTTGTCTACCTGTTTATTCACACCTTCAAAAAAACATATCAGATTAGTAAGACAAGATCTTGCTTGTCTAAAGCCATGTTGGCTGTCTCCCATTAGGCCATGACTATCTACATGCTGTGTAATTTTGTTCTTTATGATAGTTTCTACCATTTTCCCCGGTACTGACGTCAGGCTCACCGGTCTGTAATTTCCCGGATCACCTCTGGAACTCTTTCTAAAAATTGGAGGATCACCAATGTAACGCCAATCTTCAGGTATTACAGATGATTTTAATGAAAGTTCACAGATTACTAATAGCAGGTCTGCAATCTCATATTGCAGTTCTTTCAACACTCTTGGATGTATCCCATCCGGGTCCAGGTGATTTGCTACTATTCAGTTTATCAAATACTTGTAATACATCTTCCCGGAGTAGCGATATTTCTCTTGATTCCTCTGCAGTATCACCTTTAAATACCACTTCAGTCATTGGTAACATCCCTACATCTTCCTCAGTAAAGACCGAAGCAAAGAATTCATTCAGTCTCTCCACTATAGCCTTGTCTCCTCTTACTGCCCCTTTTACCCCTCTATCATCTAACAGTCCAATTGACTCTCACAGGCCTTTTGCTACTAATGTACTTGAAAAAGTCTTTATTTCATGTTTTTGCTTCCGTAGCAAGTTCCTTCTCAAATTCTCGCTTTGCCTGCCTTATCAATGCTTTGCATTTAACTTGCCAGTGCTTGTGCTGTTTCCAGTTTTCATCGTTTGGCTCTTTTTTTCCATTTCCTCAAAGATGCTTTTTTGGCAGCAACAGCCTCTCTGACCTCACCTTTAAACCATGCTGGCAGTTTTTTGGACTTTCTTCCACTTTTCTTAATGCGTGGAATACAGCTGGTCTGGGCTTCCAGGATAGTATTTTTAAACAACACCCAAGCTTGGTGTAAGTCTTTAACCTTTGCAACCGCTCCTTTTAGTTTTTTCTTAACTATTTTCCTCATTTTATCATAGTCTCCCTTTCAAAAAAGTTAAAAGGTAGTACTGTGGATTTCTTTACTGTCCCTCCTCCACTAATTAAATCAAACACGATCATGCTATGATCACTACTGCCAAGTGGTCCCAACACCCTTATTTCTTGCACCAGATCTGGTGTTCCACTAAGGACTAGGTCCAGTATGGCTTCCCCTCTGGTCTGTTCATGAACCAGCTGTTCCAAGAAGCAGTCATTTATTTCATCTAGAAACTATCTCCCTAGCATGTCCTGCCGTGACACTGACCCAGTCGATACCGGGTTAATTGAAATCACCCATTATTACTACTCTGCTGTGACTTTTGTTAGCTTCCTTGATTTCTTTGAGCATTTCATCATCCATTTGTTCATTCTGGCCAGGCGGTCGATAGTACACCCCCATTGCCATCACCTTCCCCTGCATACATGGAATTTCAATCCATATAGATTCTACAGCAGATTTTGTTACCTGCAAAACTTTAATCCTTTCTGACTCAATGCCCTCTAACATAGAGCGCAACCCCTCCACCAATTTGATCAGTTCTGTCATTATAATATAGTTTGTACCCAGGTATCACAGTGTCCCACTGGTTATCCTCCTTCCACCATGTCTCTGAGATTGCAATCATATCTAACCTCTCATTTAGTGCTATATATTCTAACTCTCCCATCTTATTGTTTAGACTTCTAGCATTTGCATACGTACAAGCATTTCAGAGACTGTATTTTATTAATATCAATCTGGCTATTGGTAGGCATGGGTAATTTGGAATCTTTACGCTTTGTCTGCACCATACTCAAAGGCATTTGGGCTACTTTACTCTTTTTTGGAACCTCACTGCTTTCAGTAGTATCCTTCAAGGATACCTTCTTCCGAACCATGCGCTCTTGGGCGACTGTCGGCTTTCCCCTATTATCTAGTTTAAAAGCTTCTCTATCTCCTTTTTAAAGGTTAATGCCAGCAGTCTGGTTCCATCCTGGTTAAGGTGAAGCCCATCCCTTCGGAAGAGCCCCTCCTTTCCCCAGAATGTTCTGTCTATGCCCTTCTCTTCTACTGCCAACTCCAGACTTTGATCCTTCTACCTTGTTGCTCCTCATGCCAGGAACAAATTACCCGAGTCTGTACATCAGGCTTCATCTTTGGCTCTTTTCAAATCCAGGCTGAAAAACCTCACCACTCTGAGGTCACCTTTGAATCCTGATCTATGTATTTTCTCACCATTCCCCTAGATGTCCCTTGTCCTCAGCTGTTGTGTTGTCTGTCTTGACTAGACTGTAAGCTTTGTTGAGCAGGGACAGTCTTTGTTTTACATGTATCTGTACAGTGCTGCATATGCTTTGTAGCACTATACAAATGATCAATAGTAATAACAGTAGTAGTAAGGAGATCCTGGATTCTCTACAGGGAGACCTATTCCAGTAACTGGTAACAAAACCCATATGTGAAGCGGTCATACTGGTGCTTACCAATGTGGAAAATGGTTCTGAGTGGGAGATCATCTAGTGATCACCAGATGGTGTGGGTCAATAGTAGGTGAGCTGATAAAGTCCATTCAAGAGACCACGTGATGTGGTGAGCTTGGGTGGACGCGTCTGTCTGAGCTCCGGGCTTCCTATCCCATGCCGGGCGACTGAGCCGTTTTTCTAACCCCGCCGCACAATCACCCCCGCCCAGAAGAATCGGTGTCTGCTCCCGCATCATCATCGCCGTGGGAACGCTGCTATGGCAGCTGCAGCCAAAGCTAACCGGCGCGAAAAGGAGCGGGGCCAGGGGCCGCAGAAAATGGCCGACTCGCCCCCGAAGAGCAGCTTACCCCCACTGGCGGTCACTGGGTTGTCGTCTGAGGAGGTTTCGGCGGCGGTCTCATCGGCGTTATCAGCCCAATTTGAGATGCTAAAGGGAAAGCTGGATGCCGTTCAACTATCTGTGGATACCATTGGAGCCCGCATGCAACAGGCTGAAGAGCGGATTGGGCAGGCGGAGGAGGCCATAGAGGAAGTGAAGCGGGAACTATCCCAGGCGAAGGCCATGCTCCGGACCCAGGGCGATAAGATCGATGACCTGGAGAACCGTTCGCGGAGGAGCAACCTCCGATTCTTGGGGATCCCTGAATCGGTAGGCGACGCTGCTTTGGTGCCCTATGTGGAAGCCCTCTGCAAGAGGCTACTGGAGGGGAGAGGAGAAATGGACCGGATCATCCTAGAGAGAGCTCACAGAGTAGGCCCAAAACCCACACGGGACATGCGACCCCGAATCGTGTTGGTAAAATTTTTACAATACCAGCACAAAGACGCAGTCCTGAAGGAGGATCGCAAAGCTGGAACCCTTGAGGTGGACAACAGCAAGATTCGGATTGCTCAAGATTACTCAGCAGCCCTCAGTCAACGGCGTAAGGCCTTTGCAGTCGTTTGCCAGCAGCTAATTTCCGCCCGAATCAAATTTACCATGCAGTATCTAGCACGGCTGCACGTGGTGCATCAGGGCCAGCATAGCGTTTTTGACTCACCAGGAGCTGTGGAGGCATACCTGCGGCAGGTGGAAACAACGGTATCGGGACCGACCTGAATTGACCGGGATTGCTGCGGAAAGCTACTGTTTGTGAGTGTTGAGCCGGGAGTCCGGCACGCTGAAACCCCGCAGAAGGATCAGCGCTGAGCGATCCCAGATATTGCAGCTTGCGATGTAAGGGCGAGCCGTAAGGGTCTGGGGCACTAACTTTTAGTTTCTTGGCCTTAATATATTTAAGGGAGACATATCGATATTCCAGAGACATGGGGGCTGTACCTCGGAAAAGTTCTGAACTTTACCAGGCTTTACTTCGTGCCCTTAGGCCTTCTATGCTATTTGCTTATATACCCCTTGTTCCCCCCCCCCTTTTATGGGCTGTGTTTATATGCAATGGGGAAGTCATCCTTTTTAACTTGTGCTGGGTCTCTCTCTGTGATGTGAGGATAACTTCAATGGTTGGGGGGGAAAATAGTCTTATAGTATTACCTTAACTGGGGAGGCAGGATTGCTATGTCTGTTAATAACATGGCTTGCACTATTGCTTACCGCAGGGGGCGGGAGGGTGTACCGGGTTAGGGGCGGGTATGGGCGGGGGGCAGCCTTTATGTCGGGGGATGGGAGGCCTGGACACATATAATGGGGGTCAGGAGGCTCAGGTGGTTATGAGTTGGGGAGGATGGGTTGGAGAGAAGGGGGATGGGGTAGGGGGTTGGGGTGGTTGGGTGGGGAGAGTGAGAGGGGGAGTGGGGAAGGGGGAAGGCAAGGTGGGAAGGGGAAGGGGCGTCGCAACCAAATGTGGGAGCACATTTCCCAGGTGATCTATTCACGGTACTTTAAGGGGAGACCCCAGGCTGGGGGGGTTTCCTCTCTCATGCAATTTTGGCAGTGGGGGCCTCGGAGGCTGATTTTTCTCTGCGAGTAATCTCCTGGAATGTGTGCGGCCTTGGTAGTCCGATAAAGAGATATAAAGTTTTAAAAGCGCTGGCTAGACAGCGGTGCGATGTTGCGCTGTTGCAAGAGACCCACCAGACAGCCGAGGAACATGCCAAACTATGCCGTGACTGGGTAGGTCAGGTGTGGGGAGCGCCTGCACTGGGAAAAAAAGGAGGCGTAGCCATTCTTATTCACAAGAGGGTGCGTTTTATGCTGCACCGACAGGTGGCGGACCCAACGGGGAGGTTTTTGCTGTTGCATGGGGTATTGGAAGAACAGGAGCTCATTCTGGGAAACGTGTATGGCCCTAACTAGTTAGACCACGGTTTCTTTGATCGTCTTGCGGCCGGCGTGGAGCAACTACCCGAGGAGCCTTTGCTTTTGGGGGGGGGACCTCAATGGGGTCTTTGAGATAGGCCTCGATACTTCGAGTGGCACGGGAACCCGAGAGAGAACACTTACATCTCGGATGTTGCAAAGATTCAAAACGCGCTTAGATCTGGTGGACCCTTGGCGATTATTACACCCTACCGAGAAGGATTTTACTCACGTCTCGCGGGCACACGGTACAAGCGCCCGCATTGATTATCTCTTGCTCTCGGCCCCCTTATTTACCTATGCGGGAGACGCACAGATAGGCCCCCTTGAGATTTCCGACCATGCAATGGTTTGGATAGAGTTGCAATGGGGGAGAGGGGAGGGCCAATCTCGCATTTGGCGGTTCCCCATAGATCTCTATAGGATAGTCATTTCCAGCAATTTCTTGCTGAACGCTGGCGCGACTTTGAATTGAATCACCAGTCCCATGGAGACGATCCGGAGCTGGTATGGGAAACCGCCAAAGTAGTGTTACGAGGCGATATCATAGGGTACGTGGCTAGGAAGCGGCGAATGATGGCGGCGTAGATTATCCGACTTGAACAACAAGTGAAACAAGCACGGATGCTTAATGGCCGTGCCCCTACGGTGACTAATAGGAAGCGGCTGTGGGAATTGCAGGTTGCTCTAAATGAACTGCTTCATCAGAGAGCAAAAAAATCGTTAATGTACTATAAATATAGGCTTTATCGCTTTGGGGATAAACCGGGACGATTACTGGGGAGATGTCTCAAGGGACAGAGAGGAGCTCAGTCCGTGGCGGCACTTCGCGATAACCATGGGAGCCTCCAGCAGAACCGTGGGGCGATTAGTGCAATCTTTAAAGATTTCTTTCGGAAACTCTATGAGGCGGGGGAGATATCCCACACTACTATGGAACAGTTTTTCCAGGGCTTGCCACTACCAAAGGTGTCCGAGGAACAACGTAGCAACCTGGGACAACCCGTAACTTTGCAGGAGGTGCAGCGGGTCATTTCTACAGCCAATTGTTATAAGGCCCCTGGACCGGACGGGTATGGGGCGGAATTTTACAAGCTTCTGTCTGACTGGGTGAGCCCCCTCCTTGTGGAGACGTATCGCTGTAGAGTAGGGGGAGAGGGTCGGCGCTGGGGGGATAACCAGGCTTACATCACGCTTATCCCTAAACCTGGCAAGGATCCTCTACAGGCAGCTTCATACAGACCGATTTCTTTATTAAATTTTGATATGAAGGTGTTAGCGAAAATCTTGGCTGAGCGCTTGGCGGGCGTCCTAGGGGACATAGTGCATGAGTCACAGGTGGGATTCGTGCGGGGCCGCTATGCGGTACGTAATCTGTGTAAAATCCTGGCGTCGCTAGAATGGGTACATAACCAGAAGTTGCCATCTCTCTTGGTGAGTTTTGACGCTGAAAAAGCGTTTGATAGGGTGAATTGGGAGTATCTGCTTCCCTTATATGGCCTGGGGCAACCATTCTGTGACATGGTACATAGTCTGTATGTTAACCCGACTGCTCGGGTGTTGTGTAATGGAGCCTTGTCCGATTCCTTTTCCCTGTATCGCGGTACTCGACAGGGGTGTCCACTTTCCCCTTTACTGTTCGTCTTGTCTTTAGACCCGCTGATACGGAGCATAGAAGCCGATAGCCAAATCCGCGGGGTAGCGTTAGGTACACAGGGGTTCAAGGTGTCGGCCTTTGCCGACGACATGCTGGTGCATTTTCTGGCCCCCCGGGAGTCCCTTCCTCGACTGATGGAGGCCTTCCGGCTGTTTGGTAGTTTCGCTGGGCTTCGGATAAACGAGGATAAATCGGAGGCCCTGGATGTGTCCGGACGCTTGCAGGGTCATTGGGGGGGGGGGGGGAATTTCCTCTGAAATGGACGGCACATCAATTTAAATACCTGGGTATTGTCTTAACTCGACTACCTCAAGATTTATATCGGACTAATTTTGAGAAGGTCATGTCAGGGTTGAGGACCCAGTTGCGCGCCTGGAACCCCCTGCCGCTGTCGCTTCTGGGACGGGTGGCGGCGATTCAGATGGTGGTTCTACCCCGTATCTTATACTGGCTGCAAACCCTTCCAGTGTGGCTGCTACGCCGGGATTTGCTTAGTTTAGAAAAGGAGATTCAAGGATTCCTATGGAAGGGAGCCAGGGCGCGTATTCCTTTGTCTCGTATGGTGGGTAAATGGAAGACCGGGGGCTTGGGCCTCCCGGATCTGGGGACCTACGCCTTAGCATGCCAGGCGCGGCATCTTGGGGACTGGTTGGGCGGGACGAATACCTACACGCCCAGGGACTTGGAGGCGGCGGTGGCGGCCCCGGTCTCTCTGATGGGGGTTCTACATGTAGAGGGGGTGCATTTGCCAAGGCGCATCACACATAGTGGCCTGTTCAACTCTATGAGACGTACATGGCGACAGCTAAATAGTTTTTGGCACCGGAACTGGCAGGTGTCGAGCTGGTTGCCTATTCGTGGTAATGTGCATTTTCTGCCAGGTTCTGAATCCCGGGCCTTTCAGCTGTGGCAAGCCCAGGGTATCGATTACGTGGGCCATGTAGTGGGACTCACAGGCCACTGCAAATCATTTCAGGAGCTGTGTGCCGAGTTCAGTCTGCCTTCCTCTCAGTACTTTGCATTTATGCAACTCGCTCACTATGTGGCTACGCTGCCTAGGGAAGAGTTGGGTGTTGATAGGTCGGCGCAAATTCTTGACTTTTTCGAGATTGGAGGGGAGACCCCCCCGACGATAGCGGGGTTGAAAACTAGATTGGAGTGTTTCCGGGCAACGCCGGATTTTAGGAAGGCTGAGCTGGCTTGGGAGGCAGAACTGGGGCGTGAGGTATTGCCGGACGTTATCCGACAGGCTTTGGGGCGCATAGAGGGGCTAGTGGAGGGTGCTAGATGGCGGGAGGTGCAATATAAAGCTTTGACGCGGGTGCATTTCTCCCCACGTCGCGCTCTGGGGAGTCGTATTACTCAGGACGGGTCTTGCCCTAGATGTTCCATGCCCTTGGCTACCCTAACCCATATGTGGTGGCAGTGCAGGCGCATCCTCCCATACTGGTCCAGTATTCATAAATACCTTATGGGATTATTGCAGCAGCGCTTTCCTTGGACCGGAGTTCTGGTCACACTCGATTTGTTACATCAGGCTCTTCCAGTGGGACGGTGGGAGCGGCTTCTGGTGCGTAAGGCATGTCTGGTGGGCAAAGGTCCTATTTTACATCATTGGCGAGACCGGGACCCGCCATCTTTTTTGGAGTGGCGCAACAGGTTTCACCAGTTGATGCTGGCGGAGCGCTGGGGAGCCTGGGGTAGGGTGAAAAAGTGGTCCACCTTCATGCTTATTTGGGAGCCCTACATTCAGAGCCTTGGCCCCCGCTGCCGCAATGAAATAGTAAATGTGGGCTATTAAGGCACCACTGTAGTGCCTGGTTGAGAGTTACTTGGGAATGGATTATGCGTACTTATGTTAATGTTACTTGATGGTTGTGACGCCGGGGGGGAGGGTGGGGGGCGAGGGGGGGGAAGGGGGGTGGTATACCATTTACATAAAATCATGTAATTGTCTATGTTGTGCCTTTTTTTGTTTGCTGTTGCTACATAATTGTATGTTGTGTCTGCCTATGCGCGGAGATAAGAGTACACTCTGCGGGGGCTTATTGTCTGCATTGTACTGAATGTTATGGTTATGATGATTACTAAATAAAGTTTCAAAAAAAAAAAGTCCATTCAAAAGTGAGGGTCGTAGACTTTAGGAAAACTAACTTTGTCAAGATGGAACAATACCTCAAGAAGTCATTAGCAGAATGGGAAACAGCTGGGGGATGTAGAAAAGCAATGGGCAAAACTGAAAGGGGATATTTTAAAAGACAACAAATCTTTTTATTAGAAAGGTAAATAAATGTAAAAGGAAAAGGAGGCCACTATGGTTCTCAAAAGAAGTATCTGAAAAGGTGAAGAAAAAGAGGGTGGCCTTCACAAATTACGAGAGATCACAGAAAGAGTAAGAAACATCAATATTTGGAAAAACTTAAGAGAAGCTAGGAAAGTAGTCAGAAAAGCTAAGATAAAAAAGAAGAAGAAGAAGAAGAAATAAGCAATGCAATAAAATGGGGAAACAAGACATTTTTCAGATATGCTGGCGAGAGAAGAAAGTGCAAATGTGGTATTGTCAGACGCAAGGGGAGGAATATTTAGAAGCTGATGAGGATAAAGCGGAATTGGTTAACAAATATTTTTGTTCTGTGTTCACAGATGAAGGGCCTAGAGCAGGACCTCAGAAAACACCCACAAATAGGAACAGAAGAGAAGGGGATCTTGAATGACTTTCAGAGGACTATGTTTGTGAGGAACTAGCTTCACTAAAAGTAAACAAAGCAATGGAGATGGATGGGATACATTTGAGAGTAATGAAGGCACTTGGGAAAGTTCTAGCAACTTCGCTGTCTGACTTTTTTATTGCTTCTTTAGAGTTGGGAGTGGTCACAGTGGACTGGGGAAAGGTACGTGGTCCCCTTTACACAAAAGCAGAAGTAAGAATAAGGTTGAGAACTATAGGCTGGTTAGCCCGACTTCTGTAGTGAGTAAATTAATGGAAACACTGATAAAACAGAGGATAGTGAGGAGTTCAAAGGACTGCAGGATTTGAGCCAGCATGGATTTACTAGAGGCAGATTATGTCAGACAAATCTGAATGATTTCTGCCTGGGTGACCAGAGTTGGACCGAGGTAGAGCCTTAGATTTGGGGTACTTAGATTTCAGTAAAGCCTTTGATACTGTTTCACACAGGCGATTTATAAATAAATTGAGCACCCTAGGGATGGATCCTAAAGTGGCTAACTAGGTTAGAAACTGGTTGATTGGGAGGTGACAAAGGGTACAGGTAAATGGAGCTCACTCTGAGAAGGATGTCATCAATGGTGTGCCGCAGGGATCAGTTCTTGGTATGATTCTTTTTAACATTTTTGTTACCGATATTCAGAAGGGCTGATGGGTAAGGTTTGCCAATTTGCGGATGATACCAAAATCTACAATACAGTAGACACCAAGGAAGGAATAGATAACATGAGGGATCTAACTAAGTTTGAAAAATGGTCGAGAATGTGACAACTAAAATTGAATGCTAAAAAAAAAAAAAATGCAGGGTCATGCATTTGGGCTGCAAAATTCCAAGGGAGCAGTACAGCACTTTACAGATTCTGTCCTTTTGTCCCCAAACACATTGTACTCTTCTCTTTCCTTCACCCACTCCCCACTCTTTTCTCTTTCCAGGCTCTCTTCCCTTCTTCCCCCCATCCTCCTCTTTTTTTTTTCTTTTTTAAAGCTAGTGCCCCACTCTCCCTCAACCCTGTCGTCTATGCTTGTTTGGTTGTTGCAGGGCTAATTGATAGGTTGTCCTCTCCAGCTCGCATGAGATCAGATCTCCATGAGCAGACAGAAGGGGTTTAATGAGATTGTATTTATTTTAAAGAGAGGGTGGGGAAGAAAATCCCAGGAGCTAGATACAAATTTCTGATTGATAGGGCAACTTGGCACCACGGATTTATTGAGCCCTGATTTAGAATTCAATTCCAAATCTCAGTCTGCTTGTCCAACAATGCCATCTTAAACTTAAGTTATGTCTTAGCTGTGTTACCTCTCTTCCCAATCCCACTTCCCTTCTTTTCAGTTTCCATTTCTGTCTTCCTTACAGGCTCTCAACTCCCAGTCTTGAAGTCTGCTTCAGAACCTCTCTCTCCTCTGCACAAATGCAAAACATTGCTGAAACATTTATTTTTGCCTCTAACATCATTACAATCCATCCCTTCCTTTCTGATGGGAGGAGCTGATGCACTAAAAGCATAGCACAGTTTACTTTAGATTTTCCTACGCTAATCTTACTCCTGATGTAGAAAAATGTCTAGGGCAGGAAAATCTTGAGTAAAACCACTGTGCTGAAGAATAGTGAGGTGTACTCGATATGAAATTTCTCCCAGAGTAAAAAACTGTTCTGAAACTTAGCACAGTTTCTTTACTCTTCCCTTAACATTGAATCTTAATGCAAGTTTAAAGGCTAGATTAAACATGTAGCAAGGGAAAAAAGGTGCCACACTTCATCTCAGATAACCTATGATCCCTGATGGCCCAATGGGCCCCCCAACCTCTCAAAAAAGTCTCTGGTGGCTAGAGTAGTACCTGGTCGCCAAGTGGCTCCTAAATCCCATCCTGATATCATCCCCAGTAGTCCCCTACCATGCTTAAAATACCATGGGGGGGGGGGCATGGTCCCCTAATATCCCCCCAGAATTCCCAAGCCCATCTCTACAGGTTAGGAGACAGGAGAGATGTGCACTTACTAACAAGCACATAAGAAATGCCATACTGGGTCAGAGCATGGTCCATCAAGTCCAATATCCTGTTTCCAACAGTGGCCAATCCAGGTCAGCAGTACCTGTCAGGTTCCCAAAAAGGGACACAGATTCCACATTGCTTAAAGAAACGTAGAAACATGACAGTAGAAAAAGACCACATGGCCAATCTAGTCTGCCCTTCCATATCAAATACTATAGTCCCTTCTTTTCCTTTAGAGTTCTTCTGTGTTTGTCCCATGCTTGCTTTTTTTTTTTTTAATTCAGATATTGTTGTCGTCTCTACTACCTCCACTGGGAAACTATGCCACACATCTAACACTCTGTCCATAAAGAAATATTTCCGCATATTACTCCCGAGTCTATCCCTTTTCACTCTCATCCTATACCCCCTGTTTGCAGAGCTTATCTTCATTCGAAAGAGATTCTCCTTTTGTGCATTTATGCCATTGAGGTATGTAAATGTCTATCATATCTCCTCTAAACTGCCTTTCCTCTAATGTATACCTATACTGTATTCAGATCTTTAAGTCTGTCCTCATATGCTTTATAACAAAGACCACTAACCATTTTAATAGCCACCCTATGCACCAACTACATCCTTGTATGTCCTTTTGAAGATGTGGTCTCCAGAACTGCACACAATACTCCAAATGAAGTCACACCAGAGACTTATACAAAGGCACTATCACCTCGGGGTAAGCAGTGGATTTCCCCAGTTCTCCTTAATAATGGTTCATGAACTTTTCCTCCATGAACTTGTCAAAACCTTTTTTTTTAAAGCCAACTACACTAACAGTTTTTAGAACATCCTCTGATAATGAATTCCAGAGCATGATTACACATCGATCCGGAGTTTGACTACACTCCTTTGTCCATGCTGTCATTGTGGAAAATGGTGGTACCTCATCCCACATATGGTCATTCTGTCAAATAAGGGAATCATTTCCCTATTTGGCTGACTAACCCTACCAGATATATCTATTTTATATTTAGCTCACATCTTTCCAGTAGTAGATCAAGGTAAGCTACAGTCAGGCAATGTAGATATTTCCCTGTCCCCAGAGGGTTTACAATCTAAGGCTCTACCTGAGGCAATGGAGGGTTAAATGACTTGCCCAAGGCCACAAGGAGAGTAAGTGGGATTCAAATGCTGGGCTTTCTGATCCAAGGCTTCTGCCTCAACCACTAGGCTACCGCTCCACTCCATCGCATGGGGTCAGGCATCGCCACTTTCCAAGGTCTTTGCACAGATGGAAGGCAGGAGTGGTGCCTACTTGCTCTTACAAGTCTGGATTTCAGCCTGGGGGAGGGGGGGAAATCAGGGGGTGTTAAAGGAGGTGTACTTAGGCCCCCAGGGACATTTCCCCAAACTAGAAAGTATTATTGGTCGGGGGGGGGGGGGGGGTGGTCAAGATGCATCAGGGGATCCTTGGTCAAAGGCATCCCTGGACTAGATAGCCAGGGAGGGGGAGAAATCAGAAGTTGGGGGGGGGGGGGATCAGATAGATGTGATAGGGCACATCAAGAGGGTTTAAAGGACAGCAATATCAGGGGTAAGCTGAAGGGGGGGGGGGAAGAGGGGCTGTATTCCAGGGCGCACCCAAGTAATTTTTCAGGGCGAGAGTAAGGGAGTTGGGAATCCAGTCTATTTTTTTAATAGATCTCCCTTCTTGTCAGTGTGTGAGCCAATCCCCACTCACTCTGTCAGGAAAGGAGATACTGTAGTTACTTACAATGTAGCAAATGGTTGCATACCACCACAGTGGTGTGCACTATCCTTTCCGACCACACACGCTTTTTAACACGCTGTAGTTTTCGTATCAGTATTTTACTGCATTGGGAATAAAACCGTTTTTTTAACCCATGAGCTAGAAGGCTGTACAGTGGAGTTTAGTACAACATTCTGAAACAGCACTTACAGCATCTAGGTCATAATATAAAATCCATAGTTTCTTTCTCGCCACCATCTAGACGATTGTAACCTGCTCTTTAGAGATCTCTTGTACAAGTTCTTCCAATTCTAGACAACCACGGGACAATCACTACGTCTCTCCATTTGTTTCTGTCCACAGAGCAAGGGTGTTCTCTACTCACCTACAAATGCAGCCCCTCACATCGTTATACCCTCTCTCTTCATTCAGATTATCTTGTAACCTCCAAGTTGCGGTAAAAAAAATAAATAAAGCAAAGTGTCAACCATGCCTACGAATAAGGTATGACCGCACATTAGACTCCCCAAACCAATCTTCCGAGCAGATCTAAAGAACTTGCGCGACTCCTCTGTTACCGAAGTTCTCACAAATAGCGGATAACGATCCTCGGGAGGAAACAGCAGCCTTGCCCACCACTTCCACCGCACAACTCAAAGGAGAAGGGGGGAAGAGGAAAAGAAAACCCCGGTCAACGCACCTTACTCAGAGGTGGACTCAGCGTTGTCTCGCAGGAGCAAGTGTGTAGGTCTCTTTTTCAAGACGTTATTTAAGAAAGCTCCTTAAACCCCACATCCACACATTTCACGCTTCTTACAGAACAACTCTTCCCATCATCCTACAACCTACCCTTCTCCTTTTAGCGCCCGTTCTCCTTTTGTACCTGTTTCGTTGTTTCCTTTTTTTGTCTAAAGTTTGAAACGCTTATTATCATGTTTCAGGCTTATTTCGCTCTCCTCGTCAGTTTACCTAATAAACTGGCGGACGTCACGTTTCTAACTGAATTCTTAGTGTTTGCAGAATTCGACATCGGAAGTGACATCACGGTCGCTAGCGCGTAGTTGAAGTATCTACCGAAGCAGCCGGAAGTGACGGTTGTTGTTGAACGTCCGTTGTACGCTGTAGAGAGTCTCGTGCGCTGGAACTCTTGTAAGTGATGGGCTCCGAGAGAATTGGGAGTCAGTGGGGAGGTTGGGTCGTTGCTGAGAGATAGTACTCCACGGTAAACTAAGAGTTGTAGGAATGTGGGTCATAGTTCTTGGATAGGAGATGGTCCCTTCCTGTGATTTACTGGAGATCCCAGACTACAGTCCATACTCTGGTTGGGGTGGAGCTTTGTCATAAGCCGATCCCAGCTCCTGAGGTACCTTTAACATAAAATTTAAGAACAGAGAAGAACTATTTAAAGTTTCGTATAAAGTTGAAAACAATTTTATATTCTGTTGCTTTTAGGTAAAATATATGTTGTTAGCTGTTGTTGTCTTTTATATTGATGTATTATATTAATGATTAACGTGTTTATAATTGATCACTGCTTAGAAACAAGTGAATAAGCGGATTAGAAATAAATTGATTGATGAAGAATGGTAGTGTGTGGGGAACGGGGGTGTCATAGTGCCCAAGACTTGGAGCTTCTCGCAGAAAAAGGAAGGGTGGGATACAGTGTCATGGGCAGAATAATGATAGACCAGCAGAATGAGATAAAGTGAGCATGTCACTGAGGTGCTGTTTATAGTGCTTGATTTCTGTGTAATTAGGAATAATAAGAAGTGGGAGGAGCATCGAAAGAGATGGGGGGGGGGATAAGGTTTTATAAAAAAAATTCTAACTGAAAAGCCTGTTTTACTGCAGACAGGACTTTTATAAAATTGCATGGTCTTATATACTCACAGAGAGATCATGGATAGGCATTCACATGGGTGTAGTTTGAGCAGAGGCTGACATGTAGATGTATAGTAGGTATTTTATAAAGAGGTCTTCTGTTCTTAGGTGTTATAAATATTAGTATTTATTTTCTAGCCAAATAGGGTTCTTTGAGGATACAATAAAGCTGTGTTTCTGTTGTCATAGGAATATAGTAAATGACAGCAGATAAGGACCAAAAATATATATTCTTGATGCAGTATGTTTAAAACACCATTAGACTCAATGTCTTATGGAGATTCAATCATCAGACAACCTGTGTGGCGTATATGTTTTTATTGTATATTCACACTCCTTTTTTGATTGGGATTGTTTTAAGGCAGATAAAGGTCAGCACAGTCCATTTAGTCTGTCTAGTGAGGTGGCTAGAATTGTATCTGCTGATCAGTGCAGATTACTTCCCTCTAGGCTTTGTTTAAGGTCATACCTGCTCTGTACAGGTTACCCATCCCCAGCCTTTGCTTAGAGTTGTATCTGCTGCTCTGTGTAGGTTACCACACTTCTATTTCGTGAAGTGTAAACATGATTTAAGTTTGTTTTGATTCCATCCTCTAGTGTCGTCCCATGCCTGTTTGAATTCTGTCACTGTATTTGCCCAAACCACCTCCATTGAGAAGGCATTCCAGGCATTCGCCAACCATTCAGTGAAATGTATTTCCTGACATTGCTTTTGAGTTTACTGCCTTTCAGCCTCATTTCATGCCCTCTAGTTCTACAGCCTCCCTTCTCTGAAAAAGTTTTGTTTGTTCATTAATATCTTTAAGTATGTAAATGTCTATATCATATCTCCCCGCCCCTCCTCTCTTCCAGGTTATACACATTTAGGTCTTCAAGTTTCTTCTCATACCTCTTCCCCATATCATTTTGGTTATCTTCCTCTGAATTGTTTCAAGTCTTTTTATTTCCTTTGTGAGGTATGATCTCCAAAACGGAACACGGGCACTATTTACTGGATACCTTTTCTGGTGGAATCAACTAGGTATGTTTGTGTCATTTAAGAGCTGTTGGTGCTGGAAAGATAAACTGAGTGAACAATACAAGATAATCTAGGGAGGTATGAGAGAGTAGCTGGGGAAGTGGCATTTTTCTGTTGTTTTTTGGATAGACCCTACTGTTTATTTTTTTTTGCATTGGGGCTGGGTAACCCTGCTTATTATATAGGAGGGTACACGCATAGGGTATATAATGAAGCACCATTGGACTTGATTCACCGCTGTTGCCTTGACTTTCTCTCCTCTCATGCCCTTCTGGATTCACTACAATCTGGGTTTTGTCCTTTACATTCTTTTTTTTTTTTTTAAATTAAAATTTTAACCTGTATTCTGGGTATTCATTTTTAGCTGTCCTATGCTGATTTCTGTGCTGTGCTTTGTGCCTTATCCCAACACTTTTTTTTTTCTTCATATATTGACATCAGCAACAGAAGAACTTCCCTAATACTCTGCCTGCTGCTCTAACCACTAGGCCATTCCCTGACTTAAATGTTTTCATATATTTAAAGGTAGTCTGACTCCTGGGTCAACAGAAGTAGTGACGGCAAATGCAGCAGTATAATTTTTAAACAAACCTGGGATAATCACAGAAAATCCTTAGCTGTGGAGAAGTGAAGGGAAAACCTGAGGTCTGTGGCACTGCGGTGGTAAATAATTTGGACCCCACGATACTTGTCTGTCATCCTGTATTTTTATGAATTGCTAGGATCTAGATATTTTTGGATCAATAATTTTTGTTGAGAATAGATAAATTCATATAATGCAGTGTACACAATTGTACATTCTAGAGCAATAAACATAATGTAGACTGATGATGCCCTAGCCCAGGCCTTGACAAATGTTCCTGGAATCTAGAAGCCAGTCACCAAGACCTAGGTCGCAGTGTGTCTCTACCGCCCCCCCCCCTTAAAAAAAATAATGATCTATGACGGTTCCTTTTTCAGAGTTTGATTTACTGTTTTTCCATTTTCTATGGGAAAAGAGAACTTAATAAATCAAACCCTTGATGTGCCATTTCCATATTGTCCTCCTAGATTAGTCAAACAAGTAGGTTGTGTCCATCTACTAGCAGAGATTGAGACAGAGGAAATCTTCCAGAGGTTCCTTATGACCTCATCCTGTCATAAACACACATGCAGCTAGGGGTGCATGTCAGTATTTCTCTGTCTCCAGCAAAGGTTGGATGGAATTTTTTTTACAGCTCTAAGGAAATCTGTAAAAACATCTGAGAAGTAGTTGAGAAAAGATTGATTTGCTAATGAGTAAACCACCCCTAGGATGACTTCCTCACTGATGCATAACTGTGCTCTTTTGGGTATTGCCATACGGAGGAGGAAAATTGGTTCAGCTCCCCATCCTTATATTGCTAATGGCCAGTTGAGCAGCCAGAAATATGGAAAGGGAGTTTGGAAAGGATTCTTCAAGTCTTGCACTACCTCAGTGCTCCCTCCTTCCCTGGGCTGTCCCTCAGAGATTTGAAGAAGGCTCCTCAGAGGTATGCGACTGTAGGCCCTGGCAGCAGGAGAGTAGTTCTGAGCCTGGCATGGATTTCCTGCCTTGGGCTTCCCAGGGGTGAGCACCAAAATAGTCTCTGTCTTGTCTGACTTGTTTTTGAGGTGGCTACCTGACTTTGTCTTGCTAGGCAGTACATCTGTCTGGTTTGAGCTGCTCAGGTTGTCCATTAGTGTAGCATGGTTTTTCCCACCACTGATTCTCACCTCGTCGTGCCAGCTCGACTATGCGTGCTTGGTATGCACCTTCCTATACTGAGTGCGGTGCTTGTGCACCTTAATTCTGTGCACGGCAAGAGCATATGATGATAATGCTCACATGGCCTGAGCACACATTTCAGCGCATCCTGAGCATGGAAATGCATGAGATGCACTTCTTGATTTGGAGGCATGCCGCCTTCTACAAAATGTTGCTTGGCCCGCAGAAAGCGGGCAGTTCTGTTTCCAAGTTCCAGTTTTTGCAGTTTGTGGCTTCCGATACATCCTTAGGGGGCCTGTATCCCCTCTTGCATGGGGGGGCATGATTGCCCTGGCCTTGTCTTTGCAGCAGGAGGCAGCAGGTGCACTGGTGGAGAAGGATGATTTCCAGGCTTTGGACTTGAGCTCTGTCTCTGTGAGCTGCACCCCTTTGCTTAGGGGTCTGATGGCACATTGGACGCATGCTGATAGAGAGCTACCGGTTCTCAGGTTGTCTTCCTCAGAATCCTTTCATTCTTCAACAAGCTTGGTCCTTCTGGTGAGGTATTGCAGGCCCGGGTGTCTCCGGGTCATTTTGCTCGCTTGTTCTCTTTTGCTCAGTTAGAAGAGAGTCTTATGGAATAGGGTGGTCAAAGCCAGCCTGGGCTTCATTGCCTCGGTAGTCTTGGTGGAGATGTCCAGGGGTACAGATCATCCCTCTTGTGCCCAAGGTCTGGAGGGCAGCTCTGAAGCCTCTGTAGAGGACAACAATTTTGAGGATGACATATGTTCTCCATCAGAGGATCGAGACGATTCCTTTATTAACTGCCTGTACAGGAAGGAGGAACTGGAAGCCTTGATTGCTCATAGTTGCCTCGTCTTCTGGCAACAGAGCAGATACTGCAGGTACGCCCCCCCCCAAAGGGGGTGTGGGAGTTTATTAGAACGTTCCCCTTCTGGAGGTTATATGAGTATGGTCCATTTAGAGTGGGACTTGCCCATATCCTTGCTTAAAGGGGTCAGGGTTATGAAGAGGCTGTACGTCCTACCACAGAAGGATTATATGGTGTAGTTCAGCACGCCTCAGGTGGACATGCTTATTCTGGTGATCATGAGGCAGGCAACCATCCTTCTGGAGGGCGAAGCAACAAAAATAATCCCATTTGGACCGCAGGATGGAAGCTCATCTGAAGAGTCAGTTTGCATCTTCCTGTTAGCGGTTTGTGCGGATCTGACTTGAGCTCTTCTTCCGTGGGTTTCATCACTCCCTCTGGTTGGTACCTCTGTTGTCTTGGATTTAGCAGGAGCCTTTTATCGAATGCTTTGTCTGCCTTTAGTCTGCTTGGGGGATAAAAAATATTGCCTTTTTGACGGTAATGTGATGTTGGCTGTGGCATTGCCACTGAGCAGCAAATACTGCTTCTGAGTTCCAGTGGTTCTGGCTTGCTTTAAGGGAAGCCTTTGTTTTGGGAGTGGAAGCTGGTTAAAGTTTCGGGTGAGTCCAAACCTCACCACCTCCCAGAAGATAGGCCTGGGAAATAGAGCATTCTCTTGCTCGGCCTCCGCCCATTGTCCTCCTTCTTGAGACCAGGATCCTCATCGGTATCATCTGGAAAATTCCTCCTCCCATCCAGTGCAGTGATAGTTGGGGCTCATTCCTGGATGCGTCTCTTCTACCAGGAGTGGACCCAGGTATCTGCAATGCATAAGACCTATTCTGGAATCTTTGTTAGCTCCCTGTGTGATGTTGTGACCCAGAGAGTCACCATCCTATCTATGCTGGAAAGATTGCTCAATTTTAGAAAGGAGGACCTGCAGCTGAGTTGCTCCGGTTTTGGCGGTAGGGTTTGCTGCCTTTTTCGGGGACCTGCGGTGACTGACAGACTGTCCAGAGAGGTGCAGGAGGATCGGTGATGGTGGAGGGGAGCAGCACTTGGTCGGCAATCACTGCGGGGGCACAAACTCTGAAGCTGGGGGCATTTGTAGGCAGTCATATTCAGCTTCCCTGGACAGAATGAAACGGCGTGTTAACTCGGCTCCCCTACTTAAGGGGTTAATCCATGGAAAGAGGAGGTATCCACATACGATGTGTTCACAGTAAATAGTAATATAAACATACATCTGTTTTTCATGAACCCCCTGAATGTACACATGGAAGCTAAGGGATACAAGGCAGGCATATAGATAACTACTTGAAATAAATATAGAAATCTCAGAACCCTGTTCGGATAGGACAGCAGGCAGGAGAAACATTGTAAGAATGTGTTATATCGTCAAAATCATATTGATTCACCTATGGTGAAAAAGGAGCGGGATGGGGAGAAGAGGAGAACAATTTATTCAGCATTATTCATGGTTTTGCGCAGACAGCGTACAAGCGATGTTAGGAAACGTGTAACGAACAAGCAGGTGGTGAAACAAGAGATTTTAACAAAATAATTACTTGAAAAGGGGCCCCAGAGATTTAACTATCACTCCAATTAGGGACAGATAAAGGTCACATCAAAAATTCTTATAGTTCAAACAGGCAGGAACTGGACCAGACTTGCATTTTGTATTAGCTCTGTAATGCTCATAGTATAGCAAATAACACATGAAGAGCAGTATAAATTGGTTGTATTTGACTATGCACACGTAGAAAATAAATAATACTACCATGACAATTTTAATGCCAACATTAGTATAATCCTCAAATAACATGCCCTTCCCAGTGCTATTAATATGTTATGAGGTTTATTGTCCTTCTGGAGTATCTTTTTTTTTTTTATGTTTCAATGAGCTTTTAATGTTTTATACTTTATTAGATTTGATTTTTTATGACTGTCTTATTTGTTACAACATATTGTATTTATTCTTTTTTATCATTTGTTTTATGATATGTTTTCTTATTTATGCTTTTAATTTTTTTACATTGATGTTTATTTATGATTTCTGTTTGTTGGAGGATTGAGCCCCTGAAGAAGATGTCCTGCCGAAACACTGCTAGTGTAGGGGTGTTCTCAATAAAGCTGTGTTTACACTGATCAAAGGGTTGAACTTCTTTTTTCGCCTTGCTCCTGTCTGCTACCCTAGTTTTGGAATTGGGCCTTAACATTTGGATGACAGGCCTGGGGTGCAGAACCTGGTGCAGCAGGGTCACTCTCCCTTTCTCTCCTAGCCAGCCCCCTTCAGCAGGCTCCCTCTTTCCTTCTCCTCCTCAACTCCTGGTAGGGACAAGAGGTTGAATGAGTGCCTAATGCTTTAAGACTTGGGAAAAAAAAGTAAAAGCAGTGAGGAACGAGCAAGGTGAAGACCCGCCGCAGAGAACAGCATGCGGTCTACAGGAAGGGGTGACTGCTGGATAGGTCCTGCATTTGGTGCCAGTAGTGGTGTACGGGGAAGAGTTGAGGCCGGTGAAGCCACGCAGTGCAAGGCCTTGATGGAACGCGGCCAGTATGGCCCGCAGCAGCTGCCAGGCACAGCTCAGATGTCAGGGTGTGCTGCGGCTGTATGAGGAACAACGTGACCACTTCAAATTTGCTTGGGGGCAGTCTGGGGGAGGACAGAGGCTTGCGGGGCAGCTGAACAGGAGCAGGATCGCACTCCTGGAGGAGGCGGCGGCGGTACCATGGTTTTGGCAGGAACAGCCACCATGAATGCCATGAGTCCTTTGATTTCACAGGTCAACATTGAAATTGTTACTGACTTTAAAAGGCTCTAATCTGTAGTATCTTGGTGAGCTGAGCATGAATATAACATTAAAAAAATTTATTGGCTCTTGTTTTGAAGATATTGCATGTAGTTCATTTTTGACGTTTCACCATGTAAATTTATCCAGTAGGACATCGACAACATCCCAAATAAGCCTTGAATGATGTAATATTGCATCACATTGCATAATACCAGCATGCACACATCATCCAGAGTTGATTGCATCATTTTCTGATGCAATGCATACTACTGCCAGACGGCTGCTGAAGCATCTGACGTCAGCAGTGTACTATATGCAGTCGGAAAGGAAAGTAATCTGGTATTCTGTTCCGATATTGAAAGCTTCATGAATGCCTTAAAAATCACTCATGACCCACAAGACTGGAGACTTTTTATAGACTCTTCGAAACTGAGTCTGAAGGCTGTGCTTTTGAACAATGGAAACCGTCTTCCATCTATTCCAGTAGCGCATGCCGTCCACATGAAAGACAATACAAAAAAATTTCGGTCCTTGCGGGGTGAATTACATTTTTCAACTAATAAAAATCACTCCAATCCAACAAACGATAACTTAACGATAACTTAAAGCATCTACTGACTTCCATTAACTATAACAAGTACAGCTGGCACCTCTGTGGTGACTTGAAGGTAGTTGCCCTTTTAATGGGACTGCAGCAGGGATATATAAAATGCATGCGTTTCTTATGTGAGTGGGATAGCCGAGCAAGGGATTGGCATTACTTGTGGAAGGAATGGAATCACAGACAAAATGTAACAGTTGGAGAGAAGAATATCCAGCACCCAGCTCTGGTTGAGGCTCACAAAATCCTGCTACCACCCCTTCACATCAAACTAGGCTTGATGAAAAACTTTATGAAAGCCATGGACCACACTTCGCTAGCTTTCCGATACCTGCATGAAAAATTCTCTTGACTCAGCGAAGCAAAGATTAAAGAGGGAGTTTTTGTGGGTCCTCAGATTCAAGAGCTCTTCAAAGATGACCGGTTCAACAACTTGCTGCAGGGTGATGCGAAACAAGCATGGAATGCTTTTCGCCTAGTGTAAAAAAACTTTCTCGGGAATGTTAGGGCAGAAAACTACAAGGAACTAGTAGAAGACATGCTGATGCAGTATCAGAAACTTGGCTGCAATATGTCTCTAAAGATCCATTTCCTTGATTCCCATCTCGATTTCTTTCCTGACAACTGTGGTATGGTTAGTGATGAACAGGGCAAACGTTTTCACCAGGATATCGCAACGATGGAGCAAAGATACCAGGGAAAATGGTCCACTACAATGCTGGCTGACTACTGCTGGACACTCCCCAGAGAAGCTCCCGAACAGCTGTACAAGAGACAGTCGAAAAAATCTAAGAAATAGTCTATGACTTGTTGTTTTACAGGTATTAACCGAAGGCCTATTATATATTTACTATTGACGTGCATTTCGTGATGTAAACATTAATTCTTGTAGATTACAAAAAACCTAGAGCCAACTTTGCAATTTCACTGTCATATTCGTGTTTAGCATATAAAAATTGATAAGAAATGACTTTTATTTCAGTAACATGACTTTTGTAAAAAATTGTTGACCAGTGTTTTGGAGGGAACTGGCCCCCCCCCCCGACCTTTCAACCTTGGCCAATATTTCCCCGGGACACCTGGGAGGGATTCTGAAGGAGAAGAGTCTCCTTTTTCCCCAAATTTGTCCTCCGGTGTCAAGCCTTTATATTAAAGCAGGGCTTGCTTGAGGGGTTTCCGGTCCCCACTAAGCCTACTGTGGTGAGAGAGCAATATTTCCCCATGGCAGTTAAGCATTCATGGTGGGAGCGTGTGGAGGCTGAGGTGGACTCCTTCGATCTGCTAGAACTCCTGCAGACCTCTTGGAGGACCAGCCTCAGGAGGAGCTGTGAGAGGGTAAGCTCCCAGTGGGGGAGTATCTGACGGCAGTTAGGATTTTTCACCGGAATGAGCTCCCTTCTCGTATCTGAGGTGGACTCCTTCGATCTCCTAGAACTCCTGCAGACCTCTTGGAGGACCAGCCTCAGCAGGAGCTGTGAGAGGGGGAGCTCCCAGTGTGGGAGTATCTGACGGCAGTTAGGATTTTTCACCAGAATGAGCTCCCTTCTCGTAAGAGAGTCCCTCGTGGCCTTATGTATTGCAAAAGAGCCTAGGATGGAGCCCTCAGATTCCATGGAGGATCTGCTGCTAGAAGGCATCTGTAAGCCTCCATGTTCCTTTCCGGTTCACCAGGCCGTGAAGGCGATGATTGCAGAGGGATGGAGCGCTTTGGATAAGCTTGAATGTAGGTTGGAGTGTGGTGTGGCTATACCCGATTTCCCCCAAAGAGCAAAAGAAGCTCCGCCTGCCTAGGGTGGATGCATTAGTGAGGTGGAGGGGGTGCAGCATTGAAGGACCCCCAAGATAGGATGATGGAACCTCTGCTCAAGCAGGCATTCAAGGTGTCTGCTCTGGCCCTGCAAGGGGCCATCTGTGGGGCTTACGTGGCCTAAGTCTGTCTCTGGTGGTCTCAGTAGATCCCCAAGAAGCTGTTCTCTGATTCTGAAGGCAAGGTGGAAGTGGTGAGACTAGAGTCCAGTTAAGCTTTCCTGGTGGACTTACTTAATGATCTGCTTTGGATCTCAACTAAGAGCATGGCCACGGTAGTTTCGGCACACTAGCTGTTGTGGTTGTGCAATTGGTCAGTCGATGCGGCTTCCAAGATGTGCCTGTGTAAGTTGTCCTTTGCAGGGAATCTCTTGTTTGGCGATGGCCTAGAAAAGTTAGTCAAGGATTTGGGGGAGTCCAGTGTACCCAAGCTGCCGGAGGATAAGTCCAAAGAAGCTGGCATAGGGGATCCTTGAGGGGCCAGGGCTCTTGTAAGTTTTGCCCAGTGTGGGGGTTTAACCTGCAGAGATCCTGATTTTTGGAGCAGGGCTCTTCCTTTCGAGGCAGCACTCGAGGGGTCCCTCGGGCCCCCAGGTCCTCCCATTGAAGCCTCCCAAGGACGCCTGGTTGTTGGAGGTGATCCGGGAGGGTTATGCCGTCAAACTGGCCAGATCCCTCTCGGATGTCTTCATGGTTTCTCCCTGCCACATGCCAGGCAAGACGCGGGCAGTGGAGGAGACCCTTGAATGGCTGTTGCGGTTAGAGGTGGTTGGTCCAGTGCCCTGAGACGACTTGGCCTCTGGCCAGTATTTGATTTTATTTTGTGGTACCCAAGAAAGGGGGGTACTGGCGCCCAATTCTGGATCTGAAAGGGGTAAACTAGGCCCTAAAGGTTCCCCACTTCAGTATGGAGACCTGTGATAGTTGCTGTCCAGCAAGGAGATTTCTTCCCCTCTCTGGATCTGATGGAGACTTACCTCCACATCCAGATCTGCCCCAGTCAGTGTTTTCTTCATTTTTGCGGTACTGAGGGAGCATTTTCAGTTTCAATTCTTGCTGTTCAGCATAGCAACTGCCCCTCAGGTGTTCACCAAGGTCATGGTAATAGTGGCGCCGGACCTGTGGAGGCAGGGCGTTTTAGTACACCCATACCTGGACGATTGGCTGATCGGGTGAAATCATTCTGGGAGAGTCAGGATGTGACAGCCCTGGTTGTCCAGAAGCTCCAGGAGTTAGGCTGGGTGGTCAATTTTGTGAAGAGCTGTTTGGAACCTTCCCAGTCCTTGGAATATCTGTGTTCTTGGTTCAGTACCCACGAGGGCATGGTGTTTCTTCCAGAGGGCAGGATCATAAAGTTGCAAGCTCAGTGCAGGGCTTTGTTTGAAGGCTCTCCGGGCTTGTGTATGGTACTTCCTTCAGGTGCTGGGATCTATGGTTGGCCACTTTGGAACTCATGCCCTAGGCCAGGTTGCCCATGTGGGTGGTTCAGG
The DNA here is from genome assembly GCA_033557465.1 of Ichthyophis bannanicus. NCBI lineage: Eukaryota > Metazoa > Chordata > Amphibia > Gymnophiona > Ichthyophiidae > Ichthyophis > Ichthyophis bannanicus. The sequence goes on from CM066035.1 coordinate 267,281,921, forward strand.
TGGACCTGCTGTCTTGGTAGTTTCCCCAGTCACAGGCCATGGAAGTATGCCTCCCCCTTCGTGAAGGGTTCAGAGCAAGCTTACAGTGATAGCAGCGTTCAGTACAGCTTGTGGAAGACTTGCCTCTCTAATCCCTGAACTGGGTGTGGTGACCATGGATGCCACTCTTCTGGGGGGGACATTGTATGTTTCAGTTGTCTCAGGGCAAGTGGTCTCTCAAGGAGAGTCGGTGTCTCATCAGTTGCTTGGAGACTCGGGCATTTTATCTTGACTTGGAGGTTTTCCTCTCCTCGCTGAGTTGCAAGGCGCTGAGAGTTCTGTCTGACAATGTGACGAGAGTGGCCTATATCAATCATTGGGGCGATACTCGGAACTCATCGGTGGCGGTAGAAGCCGTCCAGCTTTTCCAGTGGGCAGATGTCCACTTGCTCACGGTGGCCCATGTCGCTGGGAAAGAGAATGCTCAGGTGGGTTATCTGAGTCGTCACTTTCTGGACCCGGGATAGTGGGCTCTGTCAAAGTCAGTGTTCCAATGGATTGTGGAATGTTGGGGAGTCCTGGCTATGGACCTGATGGCTTCGTTTGCAAAGTGTGAATAACCTGAGGCGAGCAGCTCCTGCACCTCAGTTGAGCCCTCTCAAGAGCCAAGCCGTAAGCAAGAACTGACCCACATGTGCATCAACCTGGGCAGAGGTGGGTTTAGACCCTCCCCAGGACATTTTGTAGGCATTATTGTCTAGATACGCAGGCTTGGCAGGATGCAGCCTTTAGTACATGAGTGCTTCAGGCAGGGGTTTTGGTTCCCACTTGTCTTGTCTGGCCTGGAGGGACGATTAGGAAGGTGAAATTAGACCTTACCTGCTAATTTTCTTTCCTGGCGTCTCTCCAGTCCAGTCTTGGACCCACCCAGATATGTGGCTGCTCTGTGTTGCTATCTCGTGGATCCGATGTTTGTTTGAGCAGGCAAAGAGATGTTGCTGTTGTCACGTGGGATTCCTCTCTTGAGAGATCTGTTGAGAATTTTGTTCTTCCCTATGTTAGGAATCTTCATCTTTCTGGTTTGGCATTAAAGTGAGAAAAAAAAGATAGTATTGAGGGAAGAGAGCCCTTTTTGGGTGATGAGTGTTGTTGCCTTGCCTTTCTCATTTTCTTGACTGGGTGTGGCTGGCGGAGATAAGGGGTGATGGACTCCATTCTCTGCTTTGTAATGTTCATACTGGCTGTGAGTTAAGGGCACAGTCCAGACGAGTGGGTTATGCTCGCCTACTAGCAAATGGAGACTGAGATACACTAAACTTCAAGTCGGCTTATAAGAATCCTGTGCCTAGCATATGGTTGACTCAAAGAGTGGCCGATGCGCTGCCTGCAGCAGCTGCCAGGCTCTTCTCTCTAACGTTGTGACTGTCAGAGAGAGTGTGGCTGCCACAGATCAGTTAGCAGGCAGCTCGGGAACCTTGGAGGCAGCTGCATAGTGGCACCTCTGTGGTTTTGGCAGGAATGGCCTCTACGAAGGAGAATGCCAAACTTGCCTATCCCAGAGCAGGTGGAGTCTCTGATTTTACAGCCCATGTGCATGGGCTTTTTGGGGGCCATGGAGGGGCTGACTGGCAGTGGGGGCAGCTCTCCTTTTTCCCTAGAATTTTTCCTTTTGTTGCATCAGGCTTTTTGTTTAGAGCAAGGTTTAGGTGAAGGATTCCCCTTGTTAGGGAGGGAGGAGGGGCAGACTTTCCTGGCCACAGTTAAGTGCCCATGCAGGAAAGGTCCCCGGGCTTTGAGGATGAGGCCTTCATGGGATCCTTCGGGTCTTTGGAACAGTTGAAAGTTCTTTCAGACCACCTGGAGAAGCAAGACTTGGAGGAGGGGTAGTTCCCTGCCAGAGAGGACCCAGCCACTTTGCCAGTCTTCCATGTAGATGAGCTCCTCACCCTAAATGTGCAAACGCAGCTCTGAGGTTTGCGTAGGAGCCGCAGAAGGAGCCTTAAGAGCAGACGGAGGATCCTCTGCTTGAAGGCATTCGTAAGCTGTCTCTGTCCTCTCCCGTTCATCGGGCGATGAAGGAGATGATTGATGAGGAATGGAAGGTTCCTGATGCAGGTTTGCAGGTCAGTAGAAGCATGGTCAAGCTTTACCCTATCCCATCAGATGAGAGAGAGCAATTGCGCTTTCCTCAGGAAGATGCCCTTATGGCGGCAGTTACCAGGAAATCTACCAATCCGGTGGAAGGGAGTGCGACCTTGAAGGACTGGAGGATGGAGGCGCTGCTCAAGCAGGCCATTAGGGTCTTTGCCTTGGCCTTGCATAATTGGTCGGTGGATGTGGCCTCCAAGACTTCGTTGAGTAAACTTCCTTTTGTGGGGAGGTTGTTGTTTGGTGAGGATCTGGTGAAGGACCTGGGGGACACCAAGGTGCCTCAGCATCCAAAGGATAAGCCCAAAGGGTCTAACCATGGGTCCTTCCCTCGGGGCCATGAGTCGTGGAAGTTTCATTTGGCCGGAGGGGGGGGGGGAGGCAAATTTGCAAAGGTCCCGATTCTTCTAATAGGTTCCTCCTTTCATAGGGCAGTCAAAATGGCAGAGGAGGGTTCACTGGTGGTCCTGGAGCTGTCAAGTCCTCCCAATGAAGGTTTGGGGATCCTGGTAGGGGTGTAACTGGTAGGTGGTCGCCTGTGTCAGTATTACCCCGCTTGGGCCCAGATCACTACAGACACTTGGGTCTTGGAGGTGATCTGCAAAGATTACATTCTCGATTTCACTAGACCCCTCTTGGATGCCTTCATGGTTTTCTTCTTGTCGGGCTCCCGCCAAGGTGCAGTCTATTTGGCTGATGCTCGACAGTCTCCTATCATCCCGATGTGCTGAGGTGAATGAGGCTCGAGGCTGTATTCAGTCTACTTTGTGGTGCCAAAGAAAAGAAGGTTCTTGGCATCCCATTTTGGATTTTAAAGGGGTAAACAAGGCTCTGAATTATTTGGTTTCACATTGCTATGATAGTGGCTGTTCTGCGGTTGGGGGAGGGATTCTTAACCTCCTAGGATCTGAGGTAAGCATATCTACATAGTCCCATTCATCCCGAGTACCAGCGGTTTCTGCAGGGGCATTTTCATTTTCAGACTCTTCCTTTTGGCCTCGCCTTAGCTCCCCCTGTGTTCACCAAGGTTATGATGGTAGCAGTGGCATTGCAAAAGCAGGATATCCTTGGTACACCTGTATTTGGACAGTTGGTTGATCCAATCTTTGCAGGAGAATCTGGAAGTGGCAGCCTGTGTGGTTCGCCAGCTTTAGGACTTAGGTTGGATTGTCAATTTTGCAAAAGGCTGCCTGATTCTGTCTCTGGGGGCCTACTTTGATATGCTGTGGGGCATAGTATTCTTGCCGGAGGGCAGGATAGCAAAATTGTAGACCCAGGTGCGTGAACTGCAGAGGGTCCCTCATCCAAGAGCCTGGTTCCTTGGGCTTGGCTACATATGCGGGCTCTCCAGGTGGTGCTCCTGGTGCATTGGTCCCCGCAGGCACAGTCGATGGAAGTCTGGCTTGCCCTTTGGGGTGAGGCTAGAGAAAGTTTCAGTTGGTGGCTGGATTCGGCCAGGCTCTTGGCATGGATGCCCCTTGAGACTCTGGACTGGATGGTAGTGACCACAGACACCCGTCTGTTTTGTTTGGGGGCTCATCGCCATTCTCGGGTGGCCCAGGGCAAGTAGTCTTCAGAGTAGAGTCTGAGATCAATTGCCTGGAGATGTGAGCATTATGTTGGCCCTGGAGGCCTTTCTTCCCCTTGTTCACCAGTGGGCGGTGAGAGTGCTTTCTGACAGTGAGACATTGGTGGCTTTCATCAGTTGCCAGGGCTGTACACAGAGTTTGCTTGTGGTGGCAGAGGCGCTCCCGCTTCTTCAGTGGGTGGAGGCCAATCTGCTTGTGCTGTCGGTGGCCCATATCTCTGGGAAGGAGAATGTTCAGGCAGATTTATCTGAGCCGCTGTCTGTTGGACTTGTGGGAGTGGTCTCTATCCGAGTTGGCATTTCAGCTGATTGTGGCACACTGGTGCTTTCTGATGATAGACTTGATGGTGCCAAGGCCAGCCGGGTCTTCAGCTGGCACAGAGAGTATATGGCAGAGGGGCTTGATGCGCTGTTTCAGTTGGCTCAGCAATGGCTCCTGTATGTGTTCCCCCTGTTGCTACCTAGCAGGTCGAGTCTCTACTACTGCTGCTGCTACTGCTATACTACTGAACATTTGTATAGTACTGCAAGACGTACACAGCGCTGCCCAGACACATGTAAAAGACCGGTCCTTGCTCATCAGAGCCCTACAATCTGGTCAAGACAGGCAGCACAGCAGCTATGGACAAAGATACATCTAGGGAGAATGGTAAGGAAACACAAAGGAGATTAGGCAAATCAGATCCAAAAGTGGCAGCAAAGAGATGAGTTTTCAGCCTGGATTTGAAAAGGGCCAGAGAAGAAGCCTGACGTACAGACTCAGGTAGTTTGTCCAGGCATAAGGAGTAGCAAGGTGAAAGGAGAAAAGTCTGGAGTTAGCAGTAGAAGATAAGGGCTCAGAAAGAAGTGATCTGCCAGAAGGGCGCAGTTCCGAAGGAGGGGTATAGGGAGAGATAAGAGGTAGTGAGGAGCAGCAGAGTGAGTGCACTTATAAGTCAGCAGAAGAAGTTTGAACTGGATAGGGAACCAATGAAGTGACTTGAGAAGAGGGGTTATATGAGCATGATGAGGCTGGTGGAAGATTAGCCACGCAGCTGAGTTTTGGGCAAATTGAAGGAGAGGGGGATGATTCAGAGAATCTCACATGGGGCGTGAGGTATTGTTGGCCCTGGACTGGCCCAAGAGGCCGTGGTATGCAGATCTGGTGTGTTTGTTGGTAGCGGAGCCATTCCCTGTCCCTTGGGAGGACAATCTTCTGACACTGGGACTTGTTAGGATACCGGACCTGGATCTGTTCTCGCTTATGGCCTGGCTCTTGAAAGGGCACGTTTAAAGTGAAGGTGCTATTCCTCACAGGTACTTTTGTTGCAGGCCTGGAAGAGCTCCATGTCGTTAGCCTATGTGTCTGTTTGGCACATCTTGGAGGCTTGGTGTGGAGAGAGGGGAGTGCGGTCCCTAGAGGTTTCTCTTCCTGAGATACTGGCCTTTTTGCAGGCAAGGCTTGAGGAGGGTTTGGCCTTAAACTCCTTGAAGGTGTAGGTTGTGGCTTTGGCTTGTTTCTAGAGTCATGCGCAGGGTCAGACTCTTGCTTCTCACGGGGTCGTTGTCTGTTTTCTTCAGGGGGTCAAGCATTTAAGACTGCTTTGTCATCCTGTTGTTCCATCCTGGGATCTTAATTTGGTTCTCTCCGTTTCAGGCTCTTAAGGGTGCATTCTTGAAGGATTTGATGCTGAAAGTGGTTTTCCTGGTGGCAATCTATTCAGCGTGCCATATTTCAGAATTGCAGGCTCTGTTATGTAGGGAGCCTTATTTGGTGTTGTCAAGGGAGAAGTTGGTTCTCTGTCCAGTCCCTTCTTTTTGGCCGATGGTGTTGGAGCACAATGGTACTCTGCAGAAATACAAACTTCACTACATCTCAGGAAGCTCGAAAGACAATGGTGGCGCTCACGATCCTCAGATGACCTGGCAGCCTACACCTCCCACTTAAATGTACACCGTGAAGCAATCTCAAGGAAAATGAAAGAGCATCACTCTGAACTCCTGCGACGATCCCTAAATAAACCCCACAACCTCTTCAACATTGTGAAGACCCTGACGAAGGAGCCTTCTCCCTCCCAACCAGGCCTGCTACACCCTCAGGAATTTGCGGACCACCTACAGGCCAAATCCAGCCAAACCAACACCCCCATGATCCCCATACCAGGCCTCAAGCCACACCACCTAACACCGCTGACCGCATTCACACCTCCTTCTGTGAGAAGCATTGAGGACATCATCACATCTATCAACACCACCACAGCCCCCAACGACCCCTGCCCAGCATTCTGGATAAGATCGCTGTGCGCGGAATTCAGCCCATAAGAACATAAGATATACCATACTGGATCAGACCAAGGTCCATCAAGCCCAGTATCCTGTTTCCAACAGTGGCCAATCTAGGTCATACGTACCTAGCAGTTTCCCCAAAAGACACAGGTTCCGCAATGCTTGTACTGGGTCAAGCATTGATATCCTGGGTCCCTTCTTAATAATGGTTTATGGACCTTTCCTCCAGGAACTTGTCCAAACCTTTTTTAAACCCAGCTACACTAACAGCCTTTACTACATCCTCCGGTAACAAATTCTAGAGTTTGATTACACGTTGAGTGAAAAAATAATTTCTTTTATTAGTCTTAAATAGTTTACCCTGTAGCTTCTTTGCATGTCCCCTAGTCTTTCTATATTCTGATAACGTAAACAATCGATCTACGTTTACCCGTTCCACTCTGTTCATTAATTTATAGACTTCTATCATATCTCCCCTCAGCCGTCTCTTTTCCAGGTTAAAGAGCCCTAACCTTTTTAGCATTTCTTCATAGGGGGTATCCTTCCAACCCCTTTACCATTTTGGTGGCTCTTCTCTGAACCTTTTCTAATAGCACTATATCCTTTTTAAGATACGGCGACCAGAATTACACACAATATTCAAAGTGTGGTCTCACCATGGAACGATATAGAGGCATTATAATATCTTTTGTTTTATTTTCCATTCCTTTCCTTATGATACCTAGCATTCTATTTGCTGTCTTGGCTGCCGCTGCACACTGGGCCGAGGGTTTTAACATGTTATCCACAATGACGCCTAAATCTTTTTCCTGGGTGTTGGTTCCTAATGTGGAACCTTGCATTGTGTGTAACCACAGTTTGGGTTTTTCTTCCCTAGGTGCATAACTTTGCACTTGTCCACATTAAATTTAATCTGCCATTTTGATGCCCAGTCTTCCAATTTATCAAGATCCTCTTGCAATTTTCCACAATCTTCTTAGGTTTTAACAACTTTAAATAGTTTTGTGTCCTCTGCAAATTTGATAACCTCACTCGTTATTCCACTTTCCAAGTCATTATGAATATGTCAAAAAGCAGCAGACCCAGCACAGATCCCTGGGGTACACCACTATTCACCTTTCTCCATTGGGAAAATTGGCCATTTAGCCCAACCCTCTGCTTTCTATCTTTTAACCAGTTCCTGATCCACAGTAGTATACTGCCTCCTATCACATGACTCTTTAGTTTTGCCAAAAGTCTCTGATGAGGGACCTTGTCAAAGGCTTTCTGAAAGTCCAGATACACTATATCAACTGACTCACCTTTGTCCACCTGTTTATTCACACTTTCAAAAAAACATAACAGATTAGTAAGACAAGATCATGGACCTATCATTTTCAACAGGGGCGTTCCCACTGGCTCTAAAACAAACGGCCCCTTCTCAAAAACAATAAACTAGACCCTAAAAAGGTGGAATCCTATCGATCAATCTCAAATATCCCTCTGCTGGCCAAGATAATAGAGAAGGTCATGCAACACCAAATCCAACAGCACACACTGCCCCTCTCGACCCATGTCAGCACGGCTTTAGAAAATCACATGGTGTTGAGACCCTCCTTACCACTCAACTCAGTACCTTAATCACAGGGATTGATAACATCAGACAAGGATATGCGCTAATCTTCATGGACATTGCCGCCACATTCGACTCAGTCAACCACTAGCTGCTTCTGGCACATCTCCAAGAGAAGGTAATCCATGGTTCAGCCTTGAGTTGGTGCAAGTCATACCTGACAGACAGGTGGCAGCAGGTACGAACCGACTTCAGGACCTCCGAGCCTTTTCAACAAATGCAAGGTGTCCCCCAAGGCTCATCACTCTCGACCCTCCTCTTCAATATATACATGCAGCCCATTTGCTCAGTCACCCGCTCCTTCAATATCTCCTGCCTGGTGTACGCTGACGATGTACTACTCTTCACACCATTCTCAATCAACCAGCCTGATTTCTCGACATTAACAAAATGATTTGATGCTGTCACAGATTGGCTCCACACGCAGAGCCTCAGGGTTAATTTTAACAAAACAGATGTCGTCTTCATCACCAGGAATCACTCTTTTACCCCTCCCACAACAATAAGAGTTAGAGATGCCGAGCTCCCGAGCAAGCCCACCATCCGCTACTTGGGTATCACACTAGACCAGCAACTCGGCATGAAAGCACATATAAGCAATACCATCAGGGCAATCTATCACAAGATACGAACAATTTGCCACCTACGACCCCTACTGGAACCAGACTATTTCCGGACGATTATTCAAGCATTGGTAACCCCCCACTTCGACTACGCCAACACTATTCTTCATGGACTCCCCAAGAACACTCTGAACCCCCTGCAACTAGCAATGAACGCCGCCACCCCCATCCTGCACGGAGCCTCCAGAAGAGACCGTATAACCCCAGTCTTGAAACACCTCCATTGACTTCCGGTCCACTGCAGGCTCACCTTCAAAGTATTACTACTGACCTTCAAGGCCGTCAACAAACAATCCTCCACCTCCCTCACGGACCTCATCCTCCCCACCCCTCCAAACAGGTTGAGAAGGGCATTTGCTGCAAACACACTCGTAATCCCCTAGCGCTATAACAAAATGCTCCCTGGCAGCAAAGAGCAGAGCCTTTGTGTTTTACGCACCTACACTCTGGAATGCCCTCCCAACCTCCATCCGAGTTATTACCGACCTCGCCCAATTTAGGAAGGCACTAACGCACCATCTTTTTCTCCTTCATTACTCCGAGTCCAGTGGAACATCACAACCCAACATACCCTCCACCCACCATAACGACACCACCAGCACACTCACGTCATGCTGACGCAACCACATCCAGAAATACTACTGCCCAACCTGTAAATAGTTATCTAAATTGTAAATAGTTTCAGAGCGTGTCATGACGCCACAATCATACCTGTGACACAACAGCTCCATTTGTATATAGTTACCCCCGTTGAAACCCAAGTTACAATACCTGTTCTCTGTAATGTACATTGCATGTTCCGCTGCATTGTACAAATTTATTTATTTTATTTTAATTCTCTTATATACTGCGCTATTCTGCCTCAGTGCAGTTTACATTGAACAAACTGAAATTACATTGAACAGGGCAATATAACTTGGAGATAACTATTTTACAGGGAACTTGGGCTATGGAGGGTTAAGTGGCTTGCCCAAGACCACAAGGAGCACCTGTGGGACTAGACACCCCAGTCCTTCCGGCCCAAGGTTGCTGTCCTCTAGTGGGATTTGAACCCCTGACCTTCCGGCCTGAAGTACCTTGCCCCAACCACTAGGCCATTCCTCCACTCATCCAATTGATGTTACCTGTAAACTGTGCTGATTTTAAAGAGCGTGGTATAGAAATGATTTATATAAATAAAATAAATTTGAATCAGGTTGTGGTGTTGCCAACCTTTTCTGGTTCCCCGGAAACATCTGGGTCCAGGAATCTTCATTTGTTGGATGTGAGTAGATCGCTCACGCGGTACGTGAAAGTGACTGAGGTGTTCAGGTGCCCAGAGCGACGACTTGTGCTGTTTGTTGGGCCCAGGAAGGGCAAGGCTGTTTCTAAAGTGACTATTTACTGCTGGATCTGGGAAGCCATTGTGTCAGCATATTTGCTGAAGGGGCAAATAGTGCCAGTGGGTTTAAAGGTGTACTCTATTAGGGCTTAAGCTTCTTCTTGGACAGAGGTTAGCCTTGTTCCATCTCGGGACATTTGTAAGGTGGTGACATAATCATTGCTTCATTCGTTTGCACATCACTATAGGCTGGATGTGCAGGCCTGAAAAGATGCAAATTTTAGGGCATAGGTGCTGCAGGCCGGCATCTCTGTATCCACCCCTTAGTAGTATTGCTTGGTTACATCCCCAGCGTCTGGACTGGACTGGAGGGTTTGCTGTCTGCCAGGTGCCAAAATCCATGATGTTACGGAGAGTTTGCCGAGACTCATCAAGCCCACTGACTATTACCCAATGTTGCTAATCCATGTTGGCATAAATGATACTGCCAGGTATCCTTCTGAGCATATCAAAAGTGACTTATTGGCTCTGGGACAGAGGGTGAAGCAGATAGGGGTGCAGGTGGTGATCTCTTCAATCCTCCCTGTTGAGGGTAAAGGCCAAGGCAGAGAAGCTTGCATCCTGGAGATGAATGCATGGCTGCGCGGATGATGTCATCAAGAGCGTTTTGATTTCATGGGATGCTGTCCCAAGGGTTGCAGAGCAGAAATGGTGTCCATCTGTCCAAAAAAGGTCGACATGTCTTCAGTAGCAGACTGGCTAATCTACTGAAGAGGGCTTTAAACTAGATTCGTTGGGGATGGGTGAAGAAAGTGCTAAAGGTAAGTGAAAAATTATATACCTTTATGGAAATGGGTAAAAGGAACAACATATGGAAAGCGGTGTGTATAAATGCCTATAGCATGGGAAATAAGATCCCATATGTTGAAGCTTTAATGGGAGAGGCTGACTTGGATTTAGTGGCAGTTACATAAACATGGTTCACAGAAAACTATGACTGGGATGGGACTATACCAGGCTATATTTATTCAGAAAGGACAGGGTAGGAAGAAGGGGAGGAGGAGTGGCACTATATGTAAAAAAAATAATATTAAAGCTTTGGAACTACAGAGTTTAAAAGGGAGAGAGGAGGCACTGTGGGTTAAACTAGAAAGAGGGGGAGAGAAATCTGTTTGCATTGGTGTGATATACAGACCTCCCTCACAGGAGGAAGAGGTGGACGGAGAGTTAATAGAAGACATATGGAGCATTGCTAGGAAAGGGGAAGTGCTCCTGATAGGGGATTTCAATATGCCAGATGTTGATTGGCACATTCCTGCTGCAGTATCATCTAGAAGTAAGGAGATCCTGGATTCTCTACAGAGAGAACTAGTCAGGCAACTGGTAACAGAAGCCACACGTGAAGGGGCCATACTGGACTTGGTGCTTACCACTGGTGAAAGTGTTTCTGATGTTATTGTGGGAGATCATTTTGCATCCAATGATCATCAGATGGTGTGGTTCAGTAGTAGGATTAGGGCTGTTAAAATCCATTCAAAAGCAAGGATCTTAGACTTTAGGAAAACTAACTTTGTCAAGATGGGCCAATATCTCAGGGAGTCGTTAGCGGGATGGGAACAGCTGGGGGATCTAGAAAAACAGTGGACAAAACTGAAAGGGGATATTTTTAAGAGCAACCAACCTTTTTGTTAAAATGGTAAATAAAGGTAAAAGAAAAAAGACCACTATGGTTTTCAAAAGAAGTAGCTTCATGACATACAAGAGATCACGGAGAGAGGCAGACAGGCATCTATATTTGGTAAAACTTAGAGAAGCTAGCAAAGTAGTCAGGAAAGCAAAGATTCAAAAAGAGGAGGAAATAGCCAATGCAGTAAAATGGGGGGGGGGGGGGATAAGACATTTTTCAGATATATTAGTGAGAAGAGAAAGGGCAAAAGTGGTATTGTCAGACTCAAGGGTGAAGGAGAGGAATATGTAGAAGCTGATGAGGATAAAGTGGAATTGCTTAACAAATATTCCTTATCGTTCCTACAGTTCAGTCTTCCACCTCTGGGTTGTGCACCTCCTCCTGCAGCCTGGAGACTGGACCTGTCAAAACTCCTGACGTCACTGGATGTAGTCTGGTGCACACCCCCACCTTCTCCAGTGTGTCCAGTCTCCATGCAGCAGGAGGACTTAGTGAGCCTAGGAGCTGGGCTCATTTGAGGAACTCATAAGGAGCCTTAGAGTAGTTAGCAAATTTTTCTCCTTTCATTTCAATTTGCATTTGATTTATTTTGGGGGGTACTGTCTCTTTAAAAATAAAATATAGTTCAAAGAGCAAAGATCAAGCTGTGTCTATAGTACCGGTCCTGCCTGCCTCTGATTTCCGGGGCTGTGGGCTCATAGTTGGGTCTCTCCCCCTGGACTGGACGGGGAAGAGCCCTTGTGCAGGACCGTGGCGTTATCCTCTGCTGCGGCGAGGAAACGAGTTGCCCTAAGAAGCAGCAGCAGTCGGACGGGAGGCTCGCCGGCGGTAGACTGCTCAGCTGAGAAAGCAGTCCCGTGGGCTTGGGCCCCGTCGAAGGCACGTAAGTCAGGGGACATTTGACACTTTAGGAGTGTTCTGGGAGTAGCTTGGCTTTCCCCGACAGCCGCGCGGGAAGCCTCCGACATTTCGGGGCTCACGCGGCAGATTTTGGCGTGCTTTTTAGCCGCGCGCCGGCGGCGGCCATTTTAAGGTCCGGGGCATTGTGCTGCACAGCTCCAGACGGCGGTTTTGATTAAAACCAGAATTAGGTGGCTGTAGGGCTCTGCGCCTTAGTGTTCAGCGCAGAAGAGGTTTTTCTGTCAGGTTTCAGACCCGAGGGAGTAGTTTATTTATTTATTTATTTATTTATTACAAGTTCTTATATACCGCACTATTCGGCATCAGCGCGGTTTACATTATAACATAAAGACCATAACAACAAGCTGTTTGGTTTACATCGAACAGGAGTACCAACTTGGAGAACCGGGTTAAACTATATACATGAGATATTTACATAGAACAGAATAGAGTCATAGTAATATAAAGCACGGAAGGGTGGTTAATTAAAAAAAAAATACAGTCATATTCAGAAGATTCTGCAGGTTTCAATACTTTATTGGGGTTGAGTAAGGGGTACCAGAGTTTCCCTAGTTGGGTGGACGGTCCGAGATGGCGTCCTGGCCCCAGTGGGCCCGCGTAGGCCTTGCATTCGCATGGTTCCCCTTTACTGTGTTTCTTCCTGACCCCTTCTTGGCATTTCATTCACTCTCTGTCTCCTACGGCTTGCTTGTATCCACGACCCTTTGAGACACCCTTCTCCTTACTGGACAATTCTTCCCCTTCTATCTTTCTAATTCCCCTCGCTCCCCCCTTTCTTCCCTCTCCGATGGCCCCCATACCTGTTATTTGGGGACGTCGCCCAACCTTCTTTACATCACAGCGCTCTCGCTGTCTGAGTCATCTTCTTCCTTGCCATGCCACTACTATTGCCCCTCCGGTCTCTTCCCTCTCACATCCCTCACCCCCTCTTCTGATGGGGCTCCTTAACTGTAGATCGCTTAGGTCTAAAACTCTCCTTGTCCAGGACCTCATTGTCCAAAACTCTCTGGATCTCCTTCTTCTCACGGAAACTTAGCTAAAAGAAGGGGAAGCCGCTCTCCTTGCTCGCTCTCTCCCCTCTGGTTATTCAGCAGTCTCTGTTCCACGCTCTGGCGGCGGGGTGGCCGCTATTCTACACCCTTCTCTTTCCTTTACACAAGTCTCCTCTTCTTTACTCCACTATCCTGAGGCTTTACTCCTTCACCTTCACTCCCCTCTCTCACTATATATTCTCCTTGTCTATTCTCCGCCCTCAGTGCGGTCTGATCTTTGGGACTCCTTAATTCTCACTATTTCTGACCTGACTCTTGCCTTCCCCCAGCTCCTTGTCGCCGGTGATTTTAATCTCCATCTTGACTCTCCTGTATCCTCTAGGGATCGTGCCTTCCTTTCTCTCATAGATGATCTCTCCCTCTTTCAACATGTTTCCTTCCCTACCCACACTGCTGGGCATACCCTTGATCTCCTCCTTACCCTTCCCTCCTCATCCCTCCTCATCCCTTCGTCTCTTCTCGTTGTCTTCTCTTACCCTCCCTTGGTCGGATCACTGCTGCTTGCTTTTCACTTGCTCCCTTTCTGATTCTCTTTCTCAGTCACCCACATTGGCAACCCCCCTCCCAGCGTCTCTCTCGCCGCATCACCCCCTCTACCATACAACAATTTCCCCCTGGGTCCCTTCTTTTCCCCCCTGACTTCCCATCTCTCTCCCCTGACTCCCAAGCCTCTCTCTGGTTTTCTACTCTCTTTTCTGCACTCGACGCTGTGGCCCCCCTTCAACCCCTCTTTCCAAAGCGTCGTCCTTCACAGCCCTGGTACCATCCTGGCCTCAGACTGCTCTGCTCTCAGCTTCGGAGAGACGAGCAGCTCTGGCGCAAGGCCCCTTCTCCATCCACTCTCTCCTCATTTAAGGCCCATCATTCAAATTACCGTTCCCACATACACACAGCTAAAAGAGATTATTTCTCTAATGCCATCTCAAATGCTCCCAATCAGACCCGACACCTTTATAATACACTTCACTCCCTTACCTCCCTCCTCCCCTCTACCTCTACTCCGTCCCCCCGCCCTTCTCCTTCACCTTCACTTCTTGCCACATTCTTTAATGATAAGATCCTCAACCTCAGGGCAACCCTTCCTTCTTGCCCCCCCCTATCTCCTCCCCCCCTCCTATCATGTCCCCTCCTTTATCCTCTGCTCTCTCTCACACCTGGTCCTCCTTTTCTCTAATGACCTCTGCTGAACTTCACCAACTCGTTTCCTCCTCCAATAAGACTTTTTGTTCCCTCGATCCCATCCCCTCAACCTGGCTTTTGTATCCATCCCTGGCACTTTTTCCTTCCCTTCTTTCTATGCTCAATTCCAGCCTTTCCTCGGGCACTTTCCCCCACTCTTGGAAGCACGCACTGATTCGCCCCATTCTTAAAAAGCCCTCCCTTGATCCCCTGATCCCCTCTCACTATCGTCCAGTTTCTAATCTTCCTTTCGTCTCTAAACTCTTAGAAAAATTTGTATTCGCCCAGCTTTCCCACCACTTAGATGACATCAATTTTCTTCACCCACGTCAATCTGGTTTTCGTCAGGGACACAGTGTAGAAACTATTCTTCTTGCTTTCACTAACTCCCTTCACGTAGCTCACGATCGTGGTGATATCTCGGTGGCGGTTGCTCTTGATCTATCTGCCGCTTTTGATCTTGTTGACCACTCTCTTCTTCTCCTCCGTCTCCAAGAGGCGGGTCTTTGTCACACGGTTCTTCATTGGTTTCACTCTTTTCTATCCTCACGGTCCTGTTCTGTCCTCTCCTCTTCCCCTTCTACCCCTAATTCTGACCCTTTTCCTTTGCTTTGCGATGTTCCTCAAGGCTCTGTCCTTGCCCCTCTTCTCTTTAACCTATTTCTAGTCCCCCTCACCCTTCAGATTCAGCAAACTGGGATCAGCGCCTTCTACTATGCTGACGATATTGTTCTCCTTCACCACACCTCTCCTTCTCACCCTGATCTTTCCCTACTCAATTCCTGTCTCTCCATGGTCGCTAACTGGTTATCACAAAACTGTCTTCATCTTAATCTTACAAAAACCACTGCCATCTGGTTTTCTCGTGGTGATTCTCCTCCTTCTTTTGCTCCTTCCTTCTTAGGCTCTCCTATTTCATTGGTCTCCTCTTTTCGCTACCTTGGCGTTGTTTTTGATTCACACCTGTCTTTTCATGATCACATCTCCCACGTCACCAAAACCTCCTTCTTCTTCTTACGCCAAATTCGTGCCATCCGTCCTTTTCTCACTCCCCCTGCAATTGCTACACTACTTCTTTCCCTGGTTATGTCCTGCATTGACTTTGCTAACTCTCTTTTTCTCGGTCTTTCTAAATCACAACTGCGCAGACTTCAACGCATCCAATATACTGCTGCCCGTATTGCCACTTACTCCTCTATCCGTGATCACGTTTCACCTCTCCCGTCTCTACTGGTTGCCCTTACCCTTCCGTTTCCATTACAAATTGCTTACGCTGGTCCATCGAGCCTTCCACACCAACACTCCACAATATCTGGCTGACCTCCTCACTTTTCATACTCCCCAACGTACTCCCCGATCGTTTCATCTCAACTGCCTCACTCTCCCCTCCCCCTCGTCTGCTCACCTACAATCCACCCGCTCCTCTGCTTTTTTTTTCACAGCCCCTGCTCTTTGGAATTCTCTTCCTCCCTCCCTCCGGCTTGAACCCCATCACCCCACTTTTAAATGTAATCTGAAAACCCATCTCTTCTCCCTTGCCCTGGACCTTCCCTCCCCTTTTGTGTGATCTCTCTTTCTCTGCTCTCGTGTTGTGTTCTTTACCTCCCCCTCTTTTCTTTTAAGATTGTAACTTCCCTTCTTTTTTCTGGCTATTGTCTTTTAATTGTTTTACTTGGTTTTTATATGTTTTTATATTGTAAACTGCTCTGGTCTTCTTGAATGAGTGGTATATCAAATTTTAATAAACATCAAACATCAGTGTGTCCTCTGCGGTTCTCGCAGGGGCACGATAGCGGAATCAGGGGTCTGCAGGGCTTGCGCTTCGGGTTCTGCCAGCATGGAATGGCAGATGGAAGCGAAGCCCGGTCAGGACCCGCAGATGGGGGCAGCAGGCCCGGAAGAGGGGGTAGTTTGGCTCCCACTCCGGGGGGTTCCCAGGAGGCGGTAGCTGCTCTACCGGCATCCTCGCCGGGGAGGGAGGCTGCTTCCCAGTTTGGAGATTTCTGCCCCGATTTTGTGTTACTTATGCATCAAGCTTTCTGTAGGCAGCGCCAAGGCCTATTACCGGAGGCCCTGCCTAGGGCTACGGTCTCTCCGCACTCCGGGGTTGCCAGCGGCAGGGCTATTTCTCCTAGGCCTTCGAAGAGGGCCCGGCCTCGCGAGTGTTCGCCCTCAGTCGGGGAGGGGAATGACTCCGAGGAGGCTGACCTAGATTTGGAAGTAGATATGGAGGATTTAGAGGAGGGGGAGATTCAGGAACCGGAGGATCAGGCTAAGATCATCCGGGTGTTCCAGAGAGAGGAGCTCTCGGCGCTCATCACGGAATCCCTCCAGATGTTGAACTTGGCGGTGGTCTCTCCGGCTGAGGAGGTGGGGGTTGAGGACCCCATCATCCAGGCGGAGAGGCAGCCGCAAGTGGTGTTCCCAGTCCACCGGGTGGTGGATAAGATGATACAGGATGAATGGGACCAGCCAGAGGCTGGCCTCCGGGGTGGGAGAACAATGAACAGGCTCTATCCTCTGGCGGATAAGGACAAGGAACGCTTTAAGTACCCCCGAATTGATGCGGCAGTCTCGGCGGTTACCAAGAAGACCACTATCCCGGTGGAAGGTAGCGCCGCATTAAAGGATGCACAGGATAGAAAAGTGGATGGTCTTTTGAAGCAGTCCTTTGAGGCCGACGCCTTGTCCTTGCAGGCTTCTATTTGCGGAGCTTGGGTGGCAAGGGCGTGTCTTCGGTGGTCTCAGCGTCTCCGGCAGTCTGCACAGTTAGATCAGGAGGGGACTGCGGAGCTGGATCGGTTGGAGTCTGGTACCGCGTACTTGGCGGACGTCCATTATGATTTGATCAGAGCGCTTTCTAACAGCATGGCTTCCTTAGTGGCGGCTCGCCGTTCCTTGTGGTTGCGGAATTGGGCAGCGGATGGATCGTCGAAATTGTGTCTCAGCAAGCTGCCCTTTAAGGGTAAGCTGCTGTTTGGCGAGGATCTCGATAAGTTGATCAAGGATTTGGGGGAGTCTAAGGGAGGCAGGCTTCCGGAGGACAAGCCCAAACAGGGGAAATCCGCACCAGCCTTTCGGGGCCAGTCCCGGGACTTTCATAGGTTCCGTACGTCTCGGTTGGGCGGGTCTAAGAGAGGCAGGTTTCCCTACAAAGGCCAGGGGTTTCGAGGCTTCAGGGGAGCAGGTAAAGGTTTCTCAGGAGTCACTTCCTCGGCTGGTAGAAAGCCACAAGGAAGGTTTGCGGGTCCTGGTAGAAGGTACTCCGGTAGGAGGGAGGCTGCGGGAGTTTCTTTCTGCTTGGACCCAGATCACTACGGATCAGTGGGTGTTAGAGGTCATTCGCGAGGGGTATGCCCTGGAATTCGCGACCCGGTTCGAGATTCCTTTGTGATGTTGCCCTGCAGAAATCCACAAAAGGCCCTGGCGATTCGCAAGACCCTCGAGCGCCTACTGCTTTTGTGCGCTATTTGCCCGGTACCATTACAAGATTGCGGGTTGGGTCGATACTCAATCTATTTTGTGGTGCCCAAAAAGGAAGGATCTCTTCGCCCCATTTTGGATTTGAAGGGGGTAAATCGGTGCCTGCCTCACTTCAGGATGGAGACCTTGCGTTCCATTATTGTGGCGGTGCGCAAAGGAAAGTTCTTGACCTCTCTGGATCTCACAGAGGCATATCTTCATATTCCAATCAGAGAGGCCCACCAAAGGTTTCTTCGCTTTGCCCTTCCCTGGGGGCACTTTCAGTTCCAAGCCTTACCTTTCGGGCTGGCCACAGCACCGCGTACATTTACCAAGATCATGGTGGTGGTGGCGGCGGTGGCGTTGCGCAAGGAAGGAATATTGGTCCATCCCTATCTCGACGACTGGCTAATTCCGAGGACGAGAGCGTGCGCGTGATGAGCAGGGTGGTACAGTTCTTGCAGCATCTCGGTTGGGTGGTCAACCCAGCCAAAAGCCGGCTGGTGCCGACCCAGGAGCTCGAATATCTCGGGGTGCGGTTCGACACCTGGTCTGGGGAGGTGTTTCTGCCGCATCATCGGGCTCTGGGTTTGCGACGCCTTCTCAACAGGTTCCGAGTGACGCCGGCGCCATCGGCGTGGGAGTATCTGTGCGTGCTCAGGACTATGGCAGCGACTCTGGAGGTGGTGCCTTGGGCCAGGTTTCATATGCGACCCTTACAGCGTGCGCTTCTCCGCCGATGGTCTCACCAGTCAGACCCGTTAAGCAAGCGTCTCCCATGCCCTCCGCAGGTCCGGAAGGCGTTACGGTGGTGGCTGCTGCTCGGATCCCTGCAAGTGGGCATGCCCCTGGAACAGCCGGCCTGGATCCCGCTGATGACTGATGCGAGCCTCGCGGGATGGGGGGCACACTGCGGGGACCGGTATGCGCAGGGTGTGTGGTCTGCTCATCAGTGAGGTTGGTCCATCAGCCGGCTAGAGCTGAGAGCAGTATTGCTGGCCCTCCAGTCCTTCGAGACAACGGTGTCCGGTCGGGCGGTCAGAGTGCTGTCGGACAACTCGGCGACGGTGGCCTACATCAACCAGCAGGGGGGCACAGGCAGCGCAGCCATGGAAGAGGAGGCGGAGCTCCTGTTCTCCTGGGTGGAGAAGCGACTGTCAGCGGTCTCAGCGGCACACATTGCAAGGAAGGACAATGTGACGGTGGATTATCTCAGCAGGGTACAGGTGGATGCGGGAGAGTGGGAGCTCAATCCACAGGTGTTCGCTCAGATAGTTCGCAGATGGGGGCCGCCAATTATGGATCTCATGGTGACCTTCCAGTCCGTAAAGATGACCCGCTTCTTCAGCAGAAGGCGAGAGAGGATGTTGGAGGGTCTCGACGCCTTGATGCAACCATGGCCGAGGGGCGGTCTTCTTTACGTGTTTCCGCCATGGGTGTTGATAGGGCGCGTGGTGCAGAGGATCAAGTGTCATCAGGGCAGAGTGTTATTGGTGGTTCCGGACTGGCCGAGGCATCCGTGGTACGCGGATCTGGTTCGTCTGCTAGACGGGGAGCCTTGGAGGCTGCCGGACTCGATAGATCTGCTCATCCAAGGTCCGCTGCGAATGGCTCAGGTGGATCGATTCTCGCTTACGGTTTGGCCATTGAAAGGGCTAGGTTGAAGAAGAAAGGATATATGGGTTCAGTGGTTTCGACACTGTTACAAGCTAGGAAGCGGTCCACTTCTCTGGCCTATGTTCGCGTTTGACGCCTTTTCGAGGACTGGTGCTCGAGACGTTGGGTGCGGGCGGCTACAGCTTCGGTGTTCGTGATGTTGAGTTTTCTTAAGGACGGTTTCGACAAGGGTTTGGCAGCCAGTTCATTCAGAGTGCAACTGGCAGCCCTGGCCTGCTATAGGGGCAAGGTGAACAATGTATAGTTAGGTGCTCGCGCGGATGTGTTATGTTTTCTTAAGGCCGTGTCGAGGATGAGGCCCTGCCGTCGGGTCGTCGTTCCGCCGTGGGATCTCAACCTGGTTTTGGGAGCCCTTTGAACCATTGAATAAGGCTACGGTAAAAGATTTGTCGTTGAAGACGGTATTTTTAATGGCTATTTGTTCAGCGAGGAGAATCTCGGAGTTGCAGGTGCTGTCTTGCAGAGAACCGTTCCTAGTCTTTTCTAAGGAAAAGGTGGTTTTGCGCCCGGTGCCGTCCTTTTTGCCAAAAGTCGTCTCTCCGTTTCATCTGAATCAGACGGTCTCTCTCCCGGTGCTATCTTCGGGGAGGGACTCGGCGGCGGAGGGCACTCTTCGATGTTTGGATATTAAGAGGGCTTTGCGGCGTTATTTGCAAGTATCTGAGGCCTTTCGGAAATCAGATCGGCTTTTCGTGTTGTTTGGGGGCCTCGCAAGGGTGAAGCGGCTGCAAAGGCCTCTATCGCTAGGTGGATTCGGGAAGCGATAGCGTCAGCGTACCTGCTACAGGGCCGTGCGGTGCCCCCGGGATTGCGTGCGTACTCTACTAGAGCGTAGGCTGCCTCTTGGGCTGAGCACGGCTTGGTTCCACCGGGGGACATCTGCAGGGCAGCGACATGGTCGTCACTGCACATGTTCAGCAGGCATTATCGTCTGGATGTGCTGGCGGCGAGAGACGCCTCTTTCGGTTCTGCGGTTTTGTGAGCCGGATTGGGGGGTCCCGCCCATTGAACACTGCTCTGTTACATCCCAGAGGTGGAGGACTGAACTGTAGGAACGATAAGGAAATGATAATTACACTTGCCTGGTAATTGTAGTTTCTTGAGTGACGACAGTTTAGTCCTCAATCCCGCCCGGTGCTGAAAGAGTAGGGGCGATTCCTTGGATGAGTCGATGCAGTAACAGGTAGGTGCGTTCCTTAGAGGCTCTACGGGGCTCTCTTATGGTCTTTCTAGCCATTGATTCTTCTCTGGTCTCTGCTTGGGGGGGTCAGGAGGGAGTGGTACTAAGCAAAGTTTGGTTCTTTGGTTTAATGGTTTACATATTTAGTTAGTTGATGTAGCTGAAGCTACATTTGTCTGATTGGCTACCTATTTGTTGCTCCTTTGAGTCTGCTTTGTCAATAGTTCACTGGAGAAGGTGGGGGTGTGCACCAGACTACATCCAGTGACGTCAGGAGTTTTGACAGGTCCAGTCTTCAGGCTGCAGGAGGAGGTGCACAACCCAGAGGTGGAGGCAGGGCCGGCCCGTCCATTGAGCGAGAATGTTTTTTGCACAGGGCCCCGCGTTTCAGGGGGCCCCGCGCAAAAAACATTCTTTTGTAAAAGTAAAATTGAAAAAAAAAAGAAAACCTGTCTCCTGCCGCTGTCGGGGCCGCCGCGGCAGAATCGAGCGTGCCGCGGGGCCCCCCTGTACCCGGCACAGCCTCTCCTCCCTGTAGCAACTCTCTCTTCTGAGCTGCAGTCAGACGCGCCGGCTTGCAGAGCGCGAAGGGAAGAGTTTCCCTTTCGCGACTCTGTTAGGCCCGCGGGGGCTGATGGGAACTCTTCCCTCGCGCTCTGCAAGCCGGCGCGTCTGACTTCAGCTCCAACGAGAGAGCTGCTACAGGGAGGAGAGGCTGTGCCGGGTACAGGGGGGCCCCGCGGCACGCTCGATTCTGCCCCGGCGGCCCCGACAGCGGCAGGAGACAGGTTTTCTTTTTTTTAAAAATTTCCCTGGGCTGGGCTGGGCGTTAGGAGTGGTGCTGGGCTGGGCTGGGCTGGGGGTTAGAAGTGGTGCTGGGCTGGGCTGGGCTGGGCTGGGCTGGGCTGGGCTGGGGGGGGGGGTTTAGGAGTAGTGATGGGCTGGGCTGGGCGGGGGGGGTGTTAGGAGTAGTGATGGGCTGGGCTGGGCTGGGGGGGGGTGTTAGGAGTAGTGATGGGCTGGGCTGGGCTGGGGGGGGAGGTGTTAGGAGTAGTGATGGGATGGGCTGGGCTGGCTGGGGGGGGTTAGGAGTGGTGATGGACACTGGGCTGGTTGGGGGGGGGTTAGGAGTGGTGATGGGCACTGGGCTGGCTGGGGGGGTAGGAGTGGTGATGGGCACTGGGCTGGCTGGGGGGGTTAGGAGTGGTGCTGGGTGCTGGGCTGGGGGGGTTAGGAGTGGTGATGGGCGCTGGGGGGGTTAGGAGTTGTGATGGGCGCTGGGGAGGGGTTAGGAGTGGTGATGGGCGCTGGGGGGGCTTAAACTAAAAATTGGGTGATGGGGGATTAGGACTGGAAATGGGCTGGTGGGATTAGGACTGGAAGTGGGTTGATGGGGGTTAGGACTGGTAATGGGCTATGGGAGGGCTTAAACTAAAAATTGAGTGATGGGGGATTAGGACTGGGAGTGGGCTGATGGGGAGGTTAGGACTGGTAATGGGCTATGGGGGGGCTTAAACTGAAAATTGGGTGATGGGGGATTAGGACTGGAAATGGGCTGGTGGGATTAGGACTGGGAGTGGGCTATGGGGGGGGCTAGGACTGGTAATGGGTTGGGGGGGTTGCTAGGACTGGAAATGGGCTGAGTGGAAGGGTGCTTGAACTGCAAATAGCTGTTGGGGATGGGGCTTGGAATGGAAATGGGCTGAGGGGAAGTGGGGGGCTTGAACTGCAAATAGCTGATGGGGACGGGGCTTGGAATGGAAATGGGCTGAGGGGAAGTGGGGGGCTTGAACTGCAAATAGCTGATGGGGAGGGGGACTTGGACTGGAAATGGGCTGAGTGGTAGGGGGCTTTAACTGCAAATTGCTGATGGGAATGGGTTATTGGAATGGGCTCTTAGGGGAGGGAGCTAGGACAGGAACTGGGCTGATGGATGGGCTAGGATAGAACTGAGAATTGGGTGTTGGGGGGAGCTAAGATTGGAAATGGGCTTTGGTGGGGGCTTGGATTGAAATGGACTCATGGAGGGGCTAGAACTGGAAGTAGGCTCATGGGGGGCTTGGTTTAGAAATGGGCTGAGTGGAGGGGAGCTAGGATTTAACATGGGCTGATGGTGGGGCTAGGAAAGGACTAGAAATGGGCTGATGGGAGGCTGGTATTGGAAATGAGCTGATGAAGGGACTCGGATAGGACTGGAAATGGATGGGGGAGCTAGGACTGGAAATGGGCTGATGTGGGGACTAGAAGGGAGCGGATACTGGGTGGGGCTGGAACTAAAAGGGAGCTGATGTTGGGGGAGATTAGAAGGGGATGGGGCTGGGAGAATGAAATGGAGAGGGGAAAAATATTTTGTGTGGGAGGGAAGAAAAATGTACAATTGGCCGGGTATTGGGAGACTAAGTGGGGATTGAGGATGGAGGGGTAAAATTTGAGTGGATGAAATAGGAATGAGGAAAGAGCAAAAGGAGAAAGATTATTATGTTAAAGCAGATGTAGAGAGAGAATGGAAAAAAACTAGAAGAGAAGAAAGGACAAATGGACAGCAGACGATGGAGAGATAGCAGAAGACACAAATAAACCAGAAGAAAGTGGCTGGAACAATTGCAACTGAAAAAAAACTGCACAAAAGGTACAAAGATATCTCTTTATTTTGAATTTATTAACTGGAATATGTCAGCTCTGGGAAATGTGCATCATTAATGTCTGTGCTTTGTGTAGTACAAGAGGAAATTAATTTATAGTTTTATTTCTACATTGTTGTTGTACATTCCAAGTTTGGCTTTTAGGGTTCCCAGTTTAATTATTGTCTTCCTGTTTTTAAATTGTGATTCCTTGTTTGGTGATAGTCTATGTTCTGCATGTGTAACTGAGCTGAGGTATTCTGTTTATGTAATTCCTATTTGACATTGTCACTTGTTCTCTTTCCCCAGTAGGTCATGTATTGTTATTCTCTGAAATGTATTGGTTTAATATTTGCAGTGTTGCCTTTTGATAGGTAGTGTATGGTGCTTTATGAGTCCTGGTAGTGCTGTTGGGATACGGTGGGTTTGCTATGGGTTCTAAATGGGCAGTGTTTGTAGTAGTTCCTAATGTGCCTGGCGGTTGGCACTGGATTATAGTAATGTAGAAATCTTTGTCTTTTTTTATCCATACACTCATGAAGAGGCATGTTTACTAAAAGTTAGTGTATGGTAACATTATGCAAATATTTATGCAAATGAGGCCCCTTATGCAAATGAGGCCCCGCACCGAGTCTCCGCACATGGCCCCGCACCCCCCTTGGGCCGCCCCTGGGTGGAGGACTGAACTGTCGTCACTCAAGGAACTACAATTACCAGGTAAGTGTAATTATCATTTTCTGTTCTGTGTTCACAGATGAAGAACCAGGAGCAGGACCTCTAAAAACACCCACAAACAGGAACATAAGTGAGGGGCATCTTGAACAATTTTCAGAAGACTGTGTTCGTGAGAAACTAGCTCAACTTAAAGTAGACAAAGCGATGGGACACACCATAGAATACTGAGGGAACTTGGGGATGTTCTAGCAGCTACACTGACTGACCTTTTCAATGCATCGTTGGAGTCGGGAGTGGTGCCAAAGGACTGGAGAGGGGCTCATGTGGTCCCTTTACACAAAAGTGGAAGTAAGGATATGATTGAAAATTACAGGCCGGTTAAGTTAACTTCAGTGGTGAGTAAACTATTGGAAGTGCTGCTGAAAGAGAAAATAGTGAGGTTTCTGGAGTCCAGCGGATTACAGGATCCGAGGCAGCATGGATTCACCAGAGGCAGGTCTTGTCAGACAAATCTGATTGATTTCTTTAACTGGGTGACCAGGGAGTTGGACTGAAGGAGAGCCGTAGATGTGATGTATTTAGATTACAGTAAAGCCTTTGACACCGTTCCTCAAAGGAGATTTACAAACAAACTGAGCACCCTAGGGATGGATCCTAAAGTGGGAGGCGACAAAGGGTACAGGTAAATGGAGCTCACTCTGAGGAGAAGGAGGTTACCAGTGGTGTGCCCCAGGGATCTGTCCTTGGTCCGATTCTTTTTAACATCTTTGTTAGTGATATAGCGGAAGGGCTGTCAGGTAAGGTTTGCCTCTTTGCAGATGATACCAAAATCTTCAATAGAGTAGACACCCAGGAAGGTGTAGATAACATGAGGAAGGATCTAGCTAAGCTTGAAGAATGGTCTAGAATTTGGCAGCTGAGATTTAATGTTAAAAAATGCAAGGTCATGCATTTGGACTGCAGCAATCCAAGGGAACAATATAGTATAGGGGTGAAGTACATTTGTCCACTAAAGAAGAGCGGGATCTAGGCGTGATTGTGTCTGATGATCTTAAAGTAGCTAAACAGGTAGAAAAGGCGACGGCAAAAGCTAGAAGGATGCTTGGGTGCATAGGGAGAGAAATGGCCAGCAGAAGAAAGCAGGTGATAGTGCCTCTGTATAAGTCTTTGGTGTGACCTCATTTGGAGTGTTGTGTGCAGTTCTGGAGACCGCACTTTCAAAAGGATATAAACAGGCTGGAGTCTGTATGGAGGGTGGCTACTAAAACGGTTAGTGGTCTTCATTATAAAGCATATGAGGACAAACTTAAGGATCTTAATATGTACACCTTAGAGGAAAGGCAGGATAGAGGTAATATGATTGAAACGTTTAAATACCTCTATGACATAATGTACAGGAGGAGAGCCTCTTTCAGTTGAAAGCAAGCTGTGCTATGAGGGGACATGGGATGAGAGTGAAAGGGAATAGATTTAAGAGTGATATGCGGAAATATTTCTTTACGGAAAGAGTGGTGGATCTGTTAAATAGTCTCCCAGTGGAGGTGGTAGAGATGAGGATAGTATCTGAATTCAAAGAAGCATGGGACAAACACAGAGGATCTCTAAAGGAAAAAAGGGGAATGTTTTAGTAGTTGATATGGAAGGACAGACTAGATAGGCCATGTGGTCTTTTTCTGTCGTCATGTTTCTATGTTTAAGAAGATTAAATTAGATCTTACCTGCTAATTTTCTTTCCTTGAGTCCCTCCAGTCAGGCCCACCTGGGACTTGGCTGTTAGTTTTCCTGGTCTCATATCTTTTCTGGAAGAATATGATCGCTGGTGGAGGTGAATTTGGGCCAACTATTGTTGGGGTTTCTGGTGTTACCATTGGTGCTGGGGGTTCCACTGTGTTTCTCCTGTTTTAGTTTCCCTGGCTTTAGACCTTTTGGTCCATGGAAATGTTTACAGTTAAAAGTAAAAAAAAAGGAAAAAGGAAAAGAGCAGAACTCACTGCAAAGTGGGAGTTTGGTTGAAGCTGTGGTGCTTCACTGCAGGTCTGGTGGAGAAATGGGGTTTGGGACTCCATTCTTCTGCTTTCTGAGGCTCATACTGGCTATGTGTAGAGACACAGGCTACTTAAAAGGAATGTTTCAACTTTGGTATTCTGAGTGTCCATCTGCAGGTGGATGAGCATAACCCACGCGTCTGGATTGGACTGGAGGGATTCAAGGAAAGAAAATTAGCAGGTGATGTCTAATTTCACCTTATGTGCCAGATAGCCTTTCAGTACATGCACATAACATTGTTCCAGCACACCACCACCTCAACAGCTCCTCCTCACTCTACCTTATTTTTCCCCCACTACTCCCCTACAGCAAAGCTAGGAAACGGTGTGGGTGTTGTATTCTCAAGATAAAGAAATAGGCATAATTTATCACAGATATATGAACTACCCCTTAATGCCTCTTTAGACTTTGCATTAAATCCCAGCGTTGAGGGTAGCCTTCTGGTCTTCTGCATGCTTCTCTGCATTTGCTTTGAACAGCTAATTGCTTCATTACCATGGATTTAAATGTGCTGTGCACTGCTTTTGCTCAAAGCTTTGTGCACAGCTAGCTAGCTTGTGTGTAAAACTCCTTTCTGCATTGATAGTACACAAAATTGTGCACAAAAACCGAGCTGACCTATGCGCAAAGCCTATCACACTTTACTATATCAGTTTGTAAGTTTCTGGAAAGTTTTAGGTATGGGAAAAGAGGAGAATGTTTGTCTTTACAGTGCACTTATTTCTCTAATTTTCTGCTTTCATTATCTAATGTGAGATTCTCAACTCTGATTCACAAGATCCCTGAATTGGTTTGATTTTCAGGATAGACAGTCAAATTAATCAGCTTTTTAGATGAAACATACTCTGATATATCCAGTGATTGATTATTGTGGACAGTCTGAAAACCAGATCTATTTGTGGCCTTCAACAAGCAGTGTATCTTGATCTATCTAACAAACATCTGTGCAAAGCTGGCCATTTCTCTGTCATGTTGGGAAAGCATTTCAGTGATCTTTGCTGCTGGGAACGTTCTGTGGTTCACTGAGAGCCACTCTGGCTAGTCTGCAAATATCAACTAATGACTTTCATCCTATGTTCAATAACTTGGAAAGACAAAATTAAAAATAATTTAATATTTCCTATTGAAACATGATTATATATAACTATTTTGCTCCCTTCTTTATTTATTTTCTTTTTGCAGGGTTCTTTGGAAACTCGTTAATGGTGTTGATATGTTAGACGTGACATGACTCAGGTTAGCCAATGGCTCAGAATGACGGCCTCGCCGAAGACTGGAAATGAGTTGTCAGTGTTTGGACAAGGTCCTGGTATAGGGGTATCTACACTCCACATGGTGGGGTATTTGGGAAAAGTCAGTGAAACCTTTTTCCTACATGAGTGCAGTCTCTCTCTTTTTTTTTTGTAATATTTTTTAATGGTTTTATTTTTTTCCATTCCTTGCTACTTTTTTGTAGAGATTCCAATTTGGTATTTCAGTTTTAAAAGTTCATTAGTACGTACCATGGAAATCTTATGAAAAAAGGCGAAAGATTGTTCTGGGTGTTAACTGCTAGCCTTGCATCCAGCTCCATTCACAGTTGAAGTGAGCTTTTGGCTTGTGAAAGTTCAAGGTTTATCATCATGAATTGCAATCAGAATAAACTGCAGTTTTGGGCTAAAATTTAGAAAATTGGCCATTCTGCTTTAAGTGAGAAAGCAGGCACCTTGAGTGCAACATTAAGAAATGGAGTATGTGGGATATGCCAAAAAAAACCCAAAACAGCATAATTCTCTTAAAAAAATCAAACAAACCTAGACTAGTGTCTTCTGTTCACCTTCTCACTTTCCTTGCTCTTCTGTAACCTGCTGACATTCTGCAGCAGGTTTCCAAGCTGGGAAAGAAGAGAGTGGTGTCAGAATGGCTTCACTTGCCAGAACTTGGCTCACTGTCAACAGCTATGGGATATCTTCATGGATGCTCAGGTTTTGTTGCTTTGTGTGGTGCTAGTTCTTGTTGCTGTACACACTTAGTAACAAAGTGTTAAAATCTTGGTTAAGTGCTGAAATTACTGCTTCACTTTTTACCTTTTTATTTTAAACACTCCACATTGGTGAATGTTATTCTGATGTATTTGACAGTAAAGGATTTAAGTGAAACACAAAGATCTACAGCGGATGCAGTGTCCAAAAAGATGTAAGCTCTGTAGATTTTTTTTTAAAGCACTGATGTTCCAATGTAGTTAATATAGGATTTGTATTTTGCAGGGTTCCAGTTCCCATAGAACAAGTTCAGAAGATTGCTGTCCAGTCTGTGGACTGAAGGGACAGAAGCGGGCTTTACGGACATACCGTATCAGTTTCACTGAATCCATTCTTCTTTGTGAAAACCCACAGGTACTATAGGATGGTGTGCATTTAAATCTTTGCAGTAAATTACAAGTAATTCGGAATTTCTTCAGAATTGTATTTTAGCCTTTAACTCTGCCACTTTTTTTTAAACATTTCTTTCCTCTTTTGGGTCTCATCGGGTTCTACTAGTGCCACACACAAGTTCCTAGCTAGGAGTCATCAACTGTTTTGGTAGATCATATAGCGGTATCGTTTGCAGAGTTTAGGATATACAGTCTCTTTTCCTTGTATTTTTTTCAACAATGAGTTTGTCACTTCAGCAGTGTCCTACAGGTGGAAACAGGAAGCCATCTTCCATTGAGAAATGTCCATGCTACTGTCAGGCTGGGTAGCATGCTACCACATTTGCCCCACAGCCCTGTAGAAATTAGATCAACCTTTTTCCTCTTTCTTCTTTTTTTTAATAGGTCCAGCCTTTCACTGTTTCTAGTCTAGTGCTGCAGAAACAGCACCTATTCTGAGTGCAGGAGCCATGCATTAGGGCTCCTTCCAGAACCCTGTGGCAATTCAACCATAAGGTCTCATCTTTAACTACCATGGCTTTATCCCCCTGGGTTCCTGAGCATTACCTCTACAGCACCCTTAGCTAACCTAGAAACAGAAGGCTCAATTTGAAAATCAAACCAGGGATGCTGCATGGCAGTGTGCTGTACTGCCACAGAGTCACTGAACCAGCCCAGAAATGGAGTTTTCAGACTAGCAGTGGTTCAGGACACTAATAAAAGTGCTGCTGTAAACCAGAGAACACTGTTTTAAAATGTAACCAAAAAGACTCTGAAGCAGTTCTTTGCAAATATTTTCTGCTTCCAAATGTCCTGCTAGACCAGTCCAGACCAGTGGGTTATATCCCCCTGCCAGCAGATGTTGAAGACAGAGAAAGTAGCAAAGGCTCTGGTGTCTGTGTGCTTCCCCCTAGGTGTCGCCTTCAGTATTTCTGTCTCCAGCAGATGATGGACGTTTTTTCCTCTTGCTCCTGACAGTTCAGTCTGTCAGTGTTAGCCAAGTCCTTTTTGTTTATCAGTGGTGTTCTCTAGGGCACACAGGAGATGCCCCTGTTGAGGTGCCCACACATCTGCACGAATTTTCCTGGGGGTAGTCCCTGATCACGAGGATGAGGGCGGCTTGCCACCCTCTAAGGGGGGGCAGTGATCAACTTAAGAGCTGTGGTAATATTATGGGCACTGTTGTAAAGCCACAACTCCATATCATCCTGCTAAACCAGTCCAGACAAGTGGGTTGTGTTCCCCTACCAACAGTTTGGTGGAGACAATGAACTAATGAAAAGCCCAGGTTTCAATGAAATCACTCCCATGCCTCTATTTGCCTCAACCATCAGAGGTCGCTTCAGTATTTCTTTGTCCCTTGAAGGATACTAGCAAAAAAGGAAAGTTAGAGCATCCCGCTAGAGAGGTTCCAATAAAGATAAAAGTAACCCAGTTGCTCTTAAATACAGAGCAGACAGTGCTGAAAGATTCTAAATTACCCCTGTCGACTGATAACCAGGTTAATATGAATAAAATACAACCTCTAAAATGCCTATATGAAAATGCTTTAAGTCAGAAAAATAAGATGGTGATACTTAGAATATATAGCACTATATGAAAGGTTAAATATAATTAGCATCTGAGACCTGGTGGAAGGACAACCAATGGGACACTGTGATGCATAAGATTAACGTTTTACATAAAACAAAATACTCTGTAGAATCTCTATGCTTAGAAATCCCATGTAAAAAGGGGAAGGCGGTGGGGGTGTACTACAGACTGTCTGGCCAGAATGAACAGATGGATGATGAAATGCTAAGGGAAAGTAACAAAAGTTACAGCACAGTAATAATGGGTGATTTCAGTTACCCCAGTATCAACTGGGTCAGTGTCACAGCAGGACATGCTAGGGAGATAGTCAAAAGGGAGACTGTGATAGAATGAGGAATATAGTTAGGAAAAAACTAAAAGGAGCGGTTCCAAAGGTTAAAGACTTACAGCAAGCTTCGGTGTTATTTAAAAATACTATCCTCGAAGCCCAGACCAGCTGTATTCCACGCATTAGGAAAAGTGGAAGAAAGTCCAAAAAACTGCCAGCATGGTTTAAAGGTGAGGTCAGAGAGGCTGTTGCTGCCAAAAAAGCAACCTTCAGGAAATGGAAAAAAGAGCCAAATGATGAAAACTGAAAACAGCACAAGCACTGGCAAGTTAAATGCAAAGCATTGATTAGGCAGGCAAAGCAGGAATTTGAGAAGAAACTTGCTACGGAAGCAAAAACACGAAATAAAGACTTTTTCAAGTACATTCATAGCAAAAGGCCTGTGAGAGAGTCAATTGGACCATTAGATGATAGAGGGGTAAAAGGGGCAGTAAGAGGAAACAAGGCTATAGCAGAGAGTGAATGAATTCTTTGCTTCGGTCTTTACTGAGGAAGATGTAGGGATGTTACCCAAGACTGAAGTGGTATTTAAAGGTGATACTGCAGAGGAATTGAGAGAAATATCGCTACACCGGGAAGATATATTACAACTATTTGATAAACTGAATAGTAGCAAATCACCTGGACCAGATGGTATACAACCCAGAGTGTTGAAAGAACTGAAATATGAGATTGCAGACCTGCTATTGGTAATCTGTGAACTTTCATTAAAATCATCTGTAATACCTGAAGATTGGAGGGTCACCAACGTAACACCAATTTTTAAAAAGGGTTCCAGGGGTGACCCAGGAAATTACAGACCGGTGAGCCTGACGTCAGTACCAGGGAAAATGGTAGAAACCATCATAAAGAACAAAATTACACAGCATGTAGATAGTCATGGCCTAATGGGAGACAGCCAACATGGCTTTAGACAAGGAAGATCTTGTCTTACTAATCTGATATGTTTTTTTGAAGGTGTGCATAAACAGGTAGACAAAGGTGAGTCGGTTGATATAGTGTATCTGGACTTTCAGAAAGCTTTTGACAAAGTCCCCCATCAAAGACTTTTGGCGAAGCTAAAAAGTCATGGGATAGGAGGCAGTGTACTATTGTGGATCGGGAACTGGTTAAAAGATAGAAAGCAGAGGGTAGGGCTAAATGGCCAATATTCCCAATGAAAAAAGGTGAATAGTGGAGTACCCCAGGGATCTGTACTGGGTCCGCTGCTTTTTGACATATTCATAAATGACCTGGAAAAGGGAATAACTAGTGAGGTTATCAGATTTGCAGATGACACAAAACTGTTTAAAGTTGTTAAAACCCAAGAGGATTGTGGAAAACTGCAGGAGGATCTGGATAAATTGGAAGACTGGGCATCCAAATGGCAGATGAAATTTAATGTGGACAAGTGCAAAGTTATGCACCTAGGATAGAACAACCCACACTATAGTTACACGTTGCAAGGCTCCACATTAGAAACCACCACCCAGGAAAAAGATTTAGGAGTCATCGTGGATAACATGTTAAAACCCTCCGCCCAGTGTGCAGCGGCGGCCAAGAAAGCAAATAGAATGCTAGGTATCATAAGGAAAGGGATGGAGAATAAAACAAAGGATGTTATAATGCCTCTGTATCGCTCCATGGTACGACCGCACCTTGAATATTGTGTGCAATTCTGGTCACCGTATCTTAAAAAGGACATAGCGTTATTAGAAAAAGTACAGAGAAGAACCACCAAATTGGTGAAGGGGATGGAAGGCTACTCCTATGAAGAGAGGCTAAGAAGGTTAGGGCTCTTTAGCCTGGAGAAGAGACAGCTGAGGGGAGATATGATAGAGGTCTATAAATTAATGAATGGAGTGGAGCGGATAAACGTGGATCAATTGTTTACGCTATCAGAGTATAGAAAGACTAGGGGACATGTAATGAAGCTACAGGGTAAACTATTTAAGACAAATAAGAGAAAATATTTTTTCACTCAACGTGTAATCAAACTCTGGAATCTGTTACCGGAGGATGTAGTAAGGGCTGTTAGTATAGCTGGGTTTAAAAAAGGTTTGGACAAGTTCCTGGAGGAAAGGTCCATAAACCACTATTAAAAAGGGACCCAGGATATCAATGCTTGACCCAGTACAAGCATTGTGGAACCTGTGTCTTTTGGGGATATTGCTAGGTACGTATGACCTAGATTGACCACTGTTGGAAACAGGATACTGGGCTTGATGGACCTCGGTCTGACCCAGTATGGCATGTCTTATGTTCTTATGTTCTTATTTATTTCATCTAGAAACTGCTTCTTGGAACAACTGGTTCATGAAACCAACAAGAGGGAAAGCTATTTTTGACCTAGTCCTTAGTGAACACAGGATCTGGTGCAAGAGATAAGGGTGTCGGGGCCACTTGGCAAAAGTGATCATAGCATGATCGCATTTCATTTAATAAATGGAAGTAGGGTGGCAAGGAAATCCACAGTACTACCTTTTAACTTGTAAAAGTGATACTATGATAAAATGAGGAAAATAGTTAAGAAAACGCTAAAAGGAGCAGCTGCAAAGGTTAAAAATTACATCAAGAACGGGCGTTGTTTAAAAATACTATCTTGGAAGCCCAGACCAGATGTATTCCATGCTTTAGGAAAAGTGGAAGGAAGACTAAAAAACTGACAGCATGGTTTAAAGGCGTGGTCAGATAGGCTGTTGTAGCCAAAAAGCATCTTTCAGGAAATTTAAAAAAGCTTGCCGTGGAAGCAAAAACGCATAAAAAAGTTCTTTCAAGTGCATTCATAGCAAAAAAAAACTGTAAGTGGGCCATTAGATGATAGATGGGTAAATGGGCGCTAAGGGAGGACAAGGCCATAGCGGAGAGGCTGAATGAATTCTTTGCTTCGGACTTTACTGAAGAAGATGTAGGAAACTTAACCATGCCTGAAATGGTATTTAAAGTGATATAGCCGAAGAATTGAAAGAAATATTGATAAACCGGAAGATGTATTACAAGTATTTGATAAACTGAAGAATAGTAAATCACCTGGACTGTATGGTATACATCCAAAGGTGTTGAACGAACTGAAATATGAGATTGCAGACCTATTATTAATAATCTCTGAACTATCATTAAAATCATCTGTAGTACGTAAACAGTGGTGAATGGCCAATATAACGCTAATTTTTTTTTTTTGAATACTTTATTTATGAATCATCAGTAACATAACATAACAACCAGTACAAGGCCTACAATAAGCCTCTGCGGAGTGTACTCTTATCCCCGCCAGAGGCAGACCATATAAAGTTATGTAACAACAGTAAAGAACAACATATTCGGTTATAAAGTTTTATAAATTTTTATAAATTAGAAGAAACAACCCCCCCATCCCCCCCCTCTCCACCCCCCACCCCTCCCTCCCAGTGCCGCAGCCACAAACGCCCCCATATAGATTTAGCAGTAATCTGTTCCAAGGTTCCCCACCACACACTCTTCATGCCCTTGCTTCTTAATATCCCACGTTTACTATTTCATTCCTGCATCGGGACCCTAAATTCTGAATGTAAGGCTCCCAAATGAGCATAAAGGTGGACCACCTCATAACGCTAATTTTTAAAAAGTGTTCAAGGAGTGATCTGGGAAACTACAGACCGGAGAGCCAGTACTGGGCAAAATGGTAGAAACCATTATAAAGAATAAAATTACTGAACATCTTTATCGTTATTGCAACATTTGATAGACCGCTTTGGCCGAAACATTAAAGCGGTGTACAATAAAAATCAAAGGTCAACACTGCAAACTATAGAAAAGGAACGCCATAAAATAGCAGGAAAGAAAAGAAGGAGGACAGGGCAAGCAAATAATAGCCATACATCTAGACCAAGGACAAATAATAGCAATACATCTAGACCGAGGACTTCAGCAAGTCCAATACAAGGACAAAACATGGAAAACAATCAAGGGGAGCCAAGACACACACGAGGGTACGGAACAAACAAACTGGCAGCAGCTTCAGGGAGGAATACCAGGAGGGAGATCAAAGGCTTGTTGGAACAGATGAGTTTTGAGTAGTGTTTTGAACTGGGGATAAGAGGGTTCCAGCCGGAGAGAAGGTGGTAATGCATTCCACAATAGAGGACCAAGGAAAAAGAAAGCCGAATGACGAGTTTGTTCCAGATGTGCTTGTGATGGAGAGGGTAAGGACAAACGATTAGCATGGAGGGACGGAAGTTGACGATAAGGGGTATGGAGAGAGATAAGGTCAGCAAGATACAGAGGATTGTCAGTATGAACAGTACGGTGTGTTAAAATGAGACGTTTATAATGGAAACGAAAACGGATGGGCAGCCAATGCAAATGAAGAAGAATGGGAGTGACATGATCAAAACGATGGACAAATGTGATGAGACGAGCTGCAGTGTTTTGAAAAGACTGCAAGCGCTGAAGCTGATAGATTGGGAGGTTAGCTAAGAGAATGTTACAACATGTAGATAGTCTTGGTTTAATGGGAGAAAGCCAACACGGATTTAGCCAAGAAGAGTCTTGTCTTACTAATCTGTTATAATTTTTTTGAAGATGTGAATAAACTGCTAAATAAAGGTGAATCGGTTGATGTAGTGTACCTAGATTTTCAGAAAGCCTTTGACAAGGTCCCTCATGTGACTCTTGGGGAAATTGAAAAAGCCATGGGATTGGAGGCAGTGTACTGTTGTGGATCAGGAACTGGTTAAAAGATAGAAAGCAGAGAGTAGGGCTAAATAGCCAATTTTCTCAATGGAGAAAGGTGAATAGTGGAACCTCCAGGAACAAGCAAGAATGTAGTCTTCACTTATGGGTGACGTCGGTTCCCACAGAGCCCGCGTGGGAACGTTCCCCAGCATCCAATAGGAAAGCCTTTAGGAGCATCCCACTGTGACTGCGTTGCTGCCTTCCCAACTCTCCCACTTCAGTTCTTCGTTTTCCGCGGAGCCAGCAGGAAACAAATCCTGTCACTGCAGAAAATTCTTTAATTCTTTGTTTTTTGTGGATTGCATCTGCCTTCCTGTCTATGCCGGAACCGACTACCGTTGGTTCTTTTCTTTCTTTCTTTCTTTAAAAAAAATCCTTATAGGACTTCTCTTCAGGCGCATCGACACCATCTTAGGCCTTAAGTCTTCCATTTTGTCGGCTGGCACTATGGACAAACCAGCTAGTGGTTTTAAGAAATGTTCTAAGTGTGGCAGTACCATTTCTACTACTGATACCCATGACTGTTGTCTTAAATGCCTCGGGCCCGATCACCAGCCATCAAATGTCCTGTCTGTAAGAAGATGACAAAGAGAGGTCTACAGAATCGAGCCACAAAGTTGGGATCACTCTTTGCCTCAGATGCGGTCAGCGTCATCAAGGGCATCCTTTTCTTCTCATGGATTTCATGTATCGAAACATAAGTCTTCTTCGAAGACAGGCCTCCCCATCCCCTTTCCCCCCTGCCCTGCAAGGTTAGATCTCTTTCTAAGCATCGAGAGGCCTCGAGCGTTGTCCAGGAGGTGGATTGGCCGGCCAAACAACCCCGGCGGGAGGACCTTTCCTTCAAAGCCATCGAGGGGTTCCAGGGTGCTCTCGAGGCCTCCACCTCTGGAGAGCTCCTGGTGCCATGCTCTGGGACGGTAGCACATATCTCCGGAACTGATACCCAAGCATCGGCGGGCTCTATGGATCAGCGTATCCTCGCCATATAGTGGAGCTTGGCGGCTCTTCTTGAAGTTTCGGTTCCGGTAAAATCCTTACTGACGGTATCACCAACGCCTGTACCGTCCACGATTCTGATGCAAACAGCATTGGGTTATATGCTGTTTGCTGCGCTGCCACCCATGTCTACCCTCGAGTCCATTCCCGGTACCAAGGTATCGGTTAGGCAAGCCCCCCATTCTGAGACTGACTTCGCTCGGTACCAGGCCTTGGCGGAGTAAGGACATCGTTCACGCCGATACTTCGAGACTTCCAACTCCGATTCTTCCGATAACGAATCAATCGATACCTAATTCTTCAAAGACTCTTCTTCACCAGAGTGGCATATGTCCCCTCCCGAGTATATGCTCTTTCAAGAATTTATTCAGGACCTAGCTAAGGGCCTTTCCATTACAGTGACGTTCGAGACAGAGACCAGAGCAGAGTAATTTGAGATCCTCCAATACCCTACAGCTCCTAAAGAGGCGGCCACTCTCCTAATTCACCGCATACGCCACGATCTCATGCACCGAATGTGGGAAACACCCCTTACTATTTCTCCCCATATCCGACGACTCGCTATATGTATTGAGTACTGAGTTGTGCCAGCATTCAAAAGACGCAGCTTCCACATCACTCAATGGTAGTGGAATTGGTGATGCGTCAAATCAAGAGTTCTAAGACACATTCTTCTAATCCTCCAGGTAGAGAATCGAGGGCTCGATGCTTTTGGACATAGGTGTTTTCAAGCTTCCATGCTTTCAGCCAGAATAAGTTCATACATACTCTACTTGGGTATGTTCCTCCAGGGGGTTACTAGAGATCTTGAATCAATGGCCCCTCTTCTCCCTAATGACAAGAGGGCTGACTACCTTACTCTTAACTTACCTTTGTCAATAGGGCAACCTTTGATTGTTTTGGGTGCATTAGCAGAGCCACTTCAATTTGCATTGGTGCACGCAGAATTGCTTGGCTTAAAGTGTCAAATCTTGAACAGTGAGTTCAAGATAAACTGGGTAATATTCCCTGCACAGGTGAAAACCTGTTTGGCAAAGACTGGTAGGATAAGGCTTCTCAGAGTCTGAGAACACCACACTCAGTAGTCTACTGCCAACCCTGCTAGGAAGAAAGCAGCTGTAAAGAAAACCTTCTTTAATAAGAAGAAAAGGTTTTATCCTTCTTATACCCCTGCTTCTCAATACCAACCTCGGGGTACCCAAAAGAGGCAACAGGCTCCTAAAGCTCAACCAGCGGCACAGACCCAATCTGTACCTGGTTTTTGACTTTTTCCTAGAAAACATAGCCACTCTGCCTCTGGAAAACCCCCATCCCCTCCACATAACAGGCAGACTTTGTCATTATGCCCACAGGTAGCATCTCATCACCTCAGAGCAGTGGACATTAACCATAGTGAGAGTAGGGTACAACTTCATTTACAAAGCCTGCCTCTGTCCACTCTAGTGTGGGAATATTTTATTTATTTATTTTATTTAACAATCATTTATATACCGCATCTTCCAGTGATCAGATGCGGTTCACAATAAACAAAAATCAACAAAGCAGAGTTTGTTTTACATGTAACATCTTATAACCACAAGCAATATAATAAGTAAACAGCAAATGTTAAAACTGAACAGAACAGAGCAGTGAAAACTATATACATTATATACAGATACACATTATGTAGGGCTTTAGCATTGTGCAAAATACAGTTTCAGCTTGGTAGAATTGTCTGTTTAGGTCGTTGGATCACCTCAGACAAAAACTGGTTAGCCTTTATCTAAATCAATTGAGGGATGATCTGTATTGTTGTAATGCATAGTAAATAGGTTTTCAATTTTTTACGAAATTCAATGATCTCGGTTAACATTCTTAGATCATCTGGGAGGGAATTCCAGATTGTTGGAGCTGCGTGTGAAAAAGCTCTGTTTGTTAATTTATTTGCTTTTATGAAGTCTTTGGGAGTTTTTAGTTTATTTAATTGTCCTTTTCTTTGAGTAGATTTTGGATGTTCTTTACTGATTAAGTTACTTAGAGTGACTGGGGCCATATCATTTAGAGTTTTAAATGAAGTTATTAATGTTTTGTATACTATCCTACTTTGTATTGGTAGCCAGTGAAGAGATGCTAGTATAGGTGTTATATGTTGATGTGAATGTACTTTCGTTATTATCTTAGCTGCTGCGTTTTGTGCAAGTTGAATTCTTTTAATGTTTTGTTTTGTTGTACCTAATAATATTAGATTAGCGAAGTCGAAGTGGGGGGTTATGGTAGCTTGAATTATACTGATAAAATCTTGTATGTATACAAGAGGTCTTAGTTGTTTAAGGATTTTAAGCTTGAAATAAATTTTCTTTGTGGTATTTCTGATATGGGTATCCATTGTAAGATGTTTATCTAGAATAACTCCTAAATATCTTACTTCATTTTTTATTTTAATTTCTTGGTTTTGAAGTGTTATGTGTGTTGGGGGAGTATAAGATTGATTTTTAGTAACAATTAGCACTTCAGTTTTTGAGTGGTTTATTTGGAGGTTATGGGCATTTAGCCAGGTTGTGATTTCATTGAAGCAATCTGACAGGAGTTGTATCGGTAAGTTAGGGATCGTGAACGGGATGTACATCATGATATCATCTGCATATAGATGGTAGAGTACACCAAATTTTTTAAAGATATTGCAGACTGGTTTTATGTATATATTAAATAGAAGTGCAGAAAGCGCAGATCCTTTTTATTTATTATTTATTTATTAACAATTCTTATATACCGCACTATTAGACATCAGCGCGGTTTACATTGAACAAAAAACATCCGACAATTTACATATGTCTGGTCAATTACATTTAACAGGAGATATAAACTTGGGAAATAGGGGAAACTATATACAAAGGTGTGTTATCTGACAAGAGATATCATGGTTAACTATATACAAAGGTGGTGCAATAGTATATGGAACTGTTTGTATTTACATTGTGTAGTTGGCCTGTTGCGATGGTCTGTCTGTTTGGCCACTCCTGCTATTCACCTGGAGGTTATGTTCTGAGCTGTCATTGAGATATTTAAGGAAGAGGAAATGTTTCAGTGACTTTCTGAACTGACTCAAATTTGGTACTGATCTGATTTGTGCTGGTAAGGTGTTCCATAAAGTGGGGGCACAGAGTCGGAATGCCGTGTTGGCTGTTGATCTGGCACATCTTGTGGTGTCGTTTGGGATAGCTAGTGTGTTCATTTCTGCTGTTCTTCTTGGCCTGTTTGGTGCAAGTGGTAGTATGAGGTTGGAGAGAGAAGAAGAGGTGAGCCCCTTGGTCGCTTTAAATGTTAGCAGTACAGTCTTGAAACTGATCCTTGCTTGAATGGGAAGCCAGTGTAGCTGTTTTAGGAGTGGTGTCACGTGGTCTCTCCTAGATGCCCCGAGGAGTACCCTCGCTGCACTATTCATGGCCAGTTGCAGGGGGTTCAGGGTGGACCGGGGGAGCCCCTGTAGAATAGAGTTTGCAAAGTCGAAATGGGGAAGTATAAGGGCTTGATAAATGGTACGGAAATCATCTGGTTCAAGTAGTGTGCGTAGGTGTCTGAGGGATCTAATTTTAAAGTAGATTGCCTTGACTGTGTTGGCTATGTGACTCTTCATGTCAAGGTTTTGGTCCAGTGTTACTCCAAGGTAACGTATTGCAGGTTTCACTTGGAGCTGGGCATCCTTTACATTAATACAACTAGGAGGAGTGAAGTTGGTGTTCCTTGAGACGAAAAGGACTTCCGTCTTTTTGTGTTGTATTCTCAGGTTTTGGGATAGGAGCCACTCTGCTACGGCGTCAAAACAGTTAGTCAGCGGT
Organism: Ichthyophis bannanicus; assembly: GCA_033557465.1. Lineage (NCBI taxonomy): Eukaryota > Metazoa > Chordata > Amphibia > Gymnophiona > Ichthyophiidae > Ichthyophis > Ichthyophis bannanicus. The sequence goes on from CM066035.1 coordinate 267,321,776, forward strand.
GTGAGATCCAGGCAATCCAATGATATTGGCATATATAGTAGCACATCGTCTGCATATATCATGTAACTGACATTAAAGGATCTGATGATGTTGCAGAGGGGTTGAATATATATATTAAACATCAATGCAGATAAGGAGGATCCTTGGGGTACACCTTGACTTTGTTGGAATGGTTCAGATGTATCCCCGTCAATTCAGATGTGCTGCCATCTGTCGGACAGGTAAGATTTGCACCATTCAAGTGCTGTTCCGCAGATGCCTTTTTCCCTTAACCGGCAGATGAGAATTTCATGGCATACCGAGTCAAAGGCCGCTGCTATATCGAGAAATACAAGAGCGAAACCTTGGCGTATGTTATCCATACCTGAGATTATGTTGTTGAGGAGTGTTGTAAGTAGTGTTTCTACTCCATGTGACTCTCTGAAACCATGTTGAGCCGGATCAAGTGGAGCAGAGGTGTCTATATGATCCTGTAGTTGCCTGTGCACTACTTTCTCAATGATTTTTGCTAGCATAGGTATGCTAGATATGGGCCTATAAGATTCTACCTTCTGAGGATCAAGTTTAGTGTTCTTTAACAGCGGTCTTACAGAGGTCTGCTTGAGCGTAGTTGGAAATGAGCCGGTGGTGAAGGACTGGTTTAAAATTTTTGCTATAATTGATGATATGTCACAACGCAGGTCCTTTATCCAGTGTGCAGGGCAAGGGTCTGTGTGCGCAGTGGATGTATTTAGTGCTAGGATGGTATCTTCAATGGTTTTCTTTGAGGGAGTGGAGAAGGATGCCAGAGATACTGGGTAGTCTTGTTCATCAAGAGGTTCCGGTATTAATATTTTATTAGTTTTGCACATTTTAGATTGCATATAAATTGCATAGTCCTGTGGGTGGATCATGCTGTGGTGCTCCGGGGTTGGTTCTTTGGCAAGTGTTTTAACTAAGTTAAACAGGTCATGAGGTTTATTCAATGACCGTTTCAGGGTGTCTGTGTGGTGTTGTCTGATTTTATCTGTGATGGTTCTACGATGCTCTGCCAGGTGTTGGATGTAAGCTGCTTGGTCACTACTGGTGCGTGATTTTCTCCATCGTTTTTCTAGCCTTCTTAGAATAGTTAGTGAGGCTTTTAAGTCCGCTGTGAACCATGGGGCTGTAGATCTCTTTTTTGGGTTCTTGTTTGTTGGAGGGCGGATAGCAATAGTGCTGATTTTTCTGTTCCAGGAGGAGATCAGTTCTTCAAGGCTTAGTGAGGTGTCATCAGAGAGTGTGCTAATCTCAGAGAGGATGCGTTCTCTGTTAAATGGTTGGAAACTTCTGGTAGATGAGTTAGTGGGCTTGCTTTTATCCATTATTGTCTTGTGTGAATGGTTAGTGGTATGCATCTGGAAGGTGATGAGTTTGTGATCGGTCCATGGGACTGCCGTTATGGATAGTACTATGTTTTGTGGTTGATCCAAAATTAGCTGTGGTGCGAATATGAGGTCGAGGATATTGCCTTTCTCGTGAGTAGGTTCTCTCACCATTTGCGTGTATCCGAGGCTCTCTAGGGCATCTAGGAATGCTGTTGCTTGGGTGTCCTGTAATGATGGTAGGTTGATATCTCCTAAGATCCAATTGGGTTTGTTTGGGCCCTGGGTGAGAGATGCCAGATTTATTATGGTTGCTAGGTCGTCTGGATCTCCTGATGGTGATCTATAGACCAGGTTTATAGAGCATAAGTTGTTTGAAATAGATACTGTCTCTAGATGGTTGTTGCTGTTGGATTCCTCCAATTTAAACTGTAGGTCGGCTTTGGCGATGATAATTACTCCTCCGCCTTTTTTGTTCTGTCTGTGTCCGGTGAAGGCTGTAAAGTTAGGTGGGAGCAGCTGGTTAAGGATGATATTGTCTTCCGCTGAGAGCCATGTTTCGGTTACCATGAGAATGTCTAGTTTATGGGATATTATTATGTCTGTGATCGCTGGCCACTTGTTTCGAAGTGAGCGGGCATTTATAAGTGCACACTTCATGCTACTAGGGTAGAACTTTTTAGATTGTCTGGTTTTCTTGTTGTGTTGTAGTGGGACTTGTAATAGGAGGTTGTGGTGCGAGAGGTTGGCCCCACGTGAGTTGTGATAGGGGTCTCCTGACCATTTTCTCTCCCTATGTAGTACAATAGGAATGTGGTTTTGTGGGGTGGTGAGGGCCAAAATATTGGATGGTAGTGCTATAATAAGTAGGAACAGGCATATCAACCTGATGATCATGTCTTCCATGTTAACCCCAAGAGGTAGGAGGCTTGCAGGAGGTGAGTCGAGGCGGTTTTTGGCACACTAGAGCTGACTGGATCTTAGCTGGTATATTGTGTAACCGGTAAACAGGCTAGTGTGTCATATCGTATGATGAGAAGACAGTATTTGTAAATTTATGGGTGGTGACGACAGTATGTCTGTCTATCTACTGACAACAGTATAATTTTCTGGAATATGGCAACAGTATGTCTGTCTATCTACTGACAACAGTATAATTTTCTGGATTATGACAACAGTGTGTCTGTCTATCTACTGACAACAGTATAACTTTCTGAATTAGGACAACAGTACATTCTGTCTAGCTACTGGGGACAATAGTTCACAACTAGTGAGTACTGGCAACAATGTATCTTATTAATATGAACAATGTATGTTTATAGCTACTTAGTATATTTACTGATATGGTTACTAACAATAGTAAGCAAGGCTTTAAGGGATATGCAGGATATCAGTTAGAACATAGTTCCATTTGTATGTGGTATACTTGCTGTTCTCGGAGAGGGATCAATTCAGCGGTGGAGCGAGCTGCTCGATTTTGTTTGAAGTATCGGTTGCCGATTTGCTATTAAGTTGTTGAGGCGTTAGGCCAGCGTTCTTTTTCCGCCTGTCGTGCCCCACCTAAGGGCCACGCCAAAGGGCCCTCTGGCGAGGCCCTCAGGCGCGGGCCCGCAAGGCGCGGGCACGCCTGCCGGCGCGATCTTTTTGAAGCAGTTGGTCTGGCCCGATTGGCCGGAGCTGGTTTCCTGGGCTGCCCTCACCTCTGGAGGCTCAATCCCCCGACTGGGGAGAGCCGATGAAGGAGGTGGGTGAAGAAAGAACGTGCGCCTGCCGGCGCGATCTTTTTGAAGCAGTTGGTCTGGCCCGATTGGCCGGAGCTGGTTTCCTGGGCTGCCCTCACCTCTGGAGGCTCAATCCCCCGACTGGGGAGAGCCGATGAAGGAGGTGGGTGAAGAAAGAACGTGCGCCTGCCGGCGCGATCTTTTTGAAGCAGTTGGTCTGGCCCGATTGGCCGGAGCTGGTTTCCTGGGCTGCCCTCACCTCTGGAGGCTCAATCCCCCGACTGGGGAGAGCCGATGAAGGAGGTGGGTTTGGATAACATAGTTTGTATGAAGCAGAGGTTTGATTGCCTATTCTTACATTTTGGGTATCAATCTCCACCCCCCATCACTGCTCTCCTGCTACAGGAGGTAACTTCCCTTCTATCACAGGATGCCATAAAAGATGTTCCCCCATTTCAGCAAGAGACTGGTTTCTATTCTCCGTACTTTCTCATACCAAAGAAAAGCGGAGGATACAGACCCATCCTAGACCTCAGGAACCTAAGGTCTTAGTCCGTGAGAAGTTCATGATGGTCTCACTAGGGACCCTCTTGCCCTAAGTCTAGAGTCAGGACTGGCTCTGTTCTCTAGATCTAAAAGAAGTGTATACACATATCCTCATTCATCCAGAACACGGGAAGTATCTACGCTTCATCTTTCAGGGAAAACATTAGCAGTACAAAGTCCTGCCTTTCGGACTCACCTCTGCCCCAAGAGTCTTCACAAAGTGCACGGCGGTTGTGGCCGCATATCTAAGAACTTTGGAGATATTTGTCTTCCCTTATTTAGACAACTGGCTCATAAAGGCAAGCACCTGTCAGGAGGTTCAGCAATCCCTTCTTTGTACAATACAAGTACTGCAACATTTGGAATTTGTAATAAACCTTCCAAAATCCCATCTCACTCCTACTCAAACCCTGGAGTTTATAGGAGCCCTTCTAGACACTCAAGGATCAGGGGCATTCCTACCCAAACCCCACTGTTCCCATCTCCTTCAGTTGGCATCTCAGGCCCGTCTCAAAGATCACCTGATGGCTTGAGAGATGCTATAGCTTCTAGGTCATATGGCTTCAACAGTACACGTAGTTCCATATACCCATCTGCAAAAAGCGTACAGTTCAATGGACTCTTGCTTCCCAGTGGAAGCAGGTCTCAGGTCGTCTGAGGGACAGGATCCAAGTCACTGCCCCTCTGGCTGCATCCCTTCAATGGTGGTGTGCCCCAGAAAACCTCCTCGTAGGGTCACCTTTTCAGATGCTTCCACATCAGTGTACCCTGATGATGGATGCCTCCAAATTGGGATGGGGAGCTCACTTGGGTGCTCTCTCCACTCAGGGACTCTGGACAGCACAGGAGTCGAAACTCAAGATAAATCTACTAGAGCTTTGTTCTGTCTTCAACGCCCTGAAGGTGTTTCTGGATCATCTATGATGCCAGAAGGTTCTGGTCCAGTTGGACAATCAAGTTGCCATGTTTTTTTGTGACCAAGCAGGGAGGAACAGGTTCTTGGCCTCTCTGTGAGGAGGCTCTTCATCTCTGGTCTTTTGCTATTGCTCATCAGATACACCTTCAAGTGGTGCATCTACCAGGAAAGCAGAATGTCTTTGCAGACAGTTTGAGTTGGAGCCTCCTTTCCCATGAATGGTCTCTCCATCCGGAGACAACATCCTTCATCTTTCAGAACTGGGGGACTCCAGAGATAGACCTCTTCGCCACACTGCAGAATGCCAAGCTTTCATGCTTTCCACTTCCATAAGGGTCAGGGTCTCCTGTATGCCTTTCCTCCCATTCCCCTGATTCCCAAAACGCTTTTCAAGCTTCAGACAGACAAGGAGCTACATGATCCTCATAGCCCCATGCTGGCCACGTCAGCCGTGGTTTCCTCTCCTGCTGCATCTGTCTCAGATTCCCTCTGAGTCTTGGGTTAGCTCCCGATCTCCTCTCCCAGGAAGAGGGGACCCTGCTCCATCCCAATCCGCAGTCTCTCCGTCTCACAGCTTGGCTCCTGAAAGCGTAGTTTTGCAAGGTCTTGACCTTACTCAGGAAGTAAAGAAGATCCTTTTATCTTCCAGGAAGCCATCCACCAGACGTTCTAACACATTCAAGTGGCATAGGTTCTCTACCTGGTGTTCTCAGAAGGATCTCAATCCTTTCTCAGCTCCTGTAGAAGCTCTCCTTCAGTATCTCCTCCATCTATCTTCCTCTGGTCTCGACCAACTCGGTGAGAGTTCACCTCAGTGCAATTGCTCTCACCATCCCTTAGGTGGGCAGCCCAACTCCTCACAGCCAATTGTGGTGTGCTTCATTAGAGGTCTTTTATTGACCAAGCCTCCCATCAGGCCATCACTGGTGGCATGGGATCTTAATATTGTGCCAGGGCAGCTTCTCAAGCCGCCTTTTGAACCTTTGGCCACGACATCACTTAAGTTCCTGTCATGGAAGGTTATCTTCCTTATTGCCCTCACTTCAGCTGAACGCATTAGTGAGCTTCAGACTTTAGTGGCGGATCCGCTCTACACCCAGTTCCACCATGACAAGGTTGTCCTTAGGACTCTCCCCCATTTTATGACAAAGGTGGTGTCTCCTTTTCATCTGAATCAGTCAGTTTACTTTCCTGTCTTTTTTCCTAGACCGTATACGTCTAGAGCAGAGGCAATCCTGCATACTCTTGACTGCAAGCGTGCCTTAACAGTTTATCTACAAAGAACTCGAGAGTACCAAAGAGCTTCGCAGTTATTCATTTCCTTTGACCCTGGTCACCTGGGGCTGCCAGTTCCTAAACGTACTTTCTCAAGATGGATAGCGGATTGCATCTCATTTGTTTATGATAAAGCCAAACTATCCCTTTAGGGTTATGTCACTGCCCATAATGTTCGTGCCATTGCCACCTCGATGATGAATCTATGCTCTGTAGCCATTGACAAAATTTATTTATTTATTTAGCTGTATTTATATCCCGCTTTTCACCGGGTCAAATCTGTAAAGCAACAACTTGGTCTTCGGTCCATATCTTTGCTGCTCATTACTGTCTGGACAAAGACTCCCGCCGGAATGCCATGTTTAGTCATGCTGTTCTCCAACACCTCTTTCAGACTTAAGGGCAACTCGTAGCCTCCGTCCCAGAAATTATTGATATCAGACATCCATGGAGGATGTAAAATAAATAAATTCATGACCTCTCGAAGCCTTCTTGAGGCAAACCGACCAGTTCTCTGGCATTTGGGAGTTAGGGAATCCCATATGTGAATACTACAGTCCTGCTTGTTCCTGGAGATAGCGTAGTTACTCACCTGTAACATGTGATCTCCGGGAACAGCAGGAATTTAGTCTTCACAGCTCACCCTCCTCCCCTAGGACTTGTAGGTTTTCTGTTTTCTCTCCTTTTCTGGCATCTACAAACTCAACTGAGGTGGGAGAGGTGGGAAGGCAGCAACTTGGGCACAGTGGGATGCCCCCAAAGGCTTTCCTATTGTTCACTCGGGAGCGTTCCTGCGCAGGCTTGGTCGGTACTGACATCACCCATATGCGGGGCGGGTGGGGGGCGGGGCACACATAGGGAATTGTGAGAGAAGAGAGGTACTGTGGGCTTTGTTGTGCAGGTCCTTGTGAGTGAAGGTAGGAATTTTTATACTGAATATACTGAGGAATAAGAAGCCAGTGGTATTGGATGAAGAGTTGGGATTACATGAACATATTTCCTAGCATGCGTGAGGGCATGGATGTCTGTGTTCTGTATAGTCTGACGTTGTTTCATTTGATGAAGAGGAATGCCTGCAAAAATAATATTAGAATAATCAAGGTGTGAGATAACTGTGCTGAGGAGGATAGTGGTTTGAGTAGCTTGGTCTAGGAGAGGACACAGAGCCTGGAATCTGCATAAGGCGATAGAGGCCACTCAGGTAAGGTGGCTGATATATGAGATGAAAGAAAGCTCGGTGTTGATATGGACTTTAGATACTTAAAAAAAGAGTGTAGGGTAATGGGTGTGAAGCCAAGGGATAGGGCCAGGACAGAGCAGTTTTAGAACCAGTGATCCAGGTGGCTGTGGTTTTAGATGGGTTGAGCTTCAAGGCATGGCTGTGAAACCAGGAGGAGATGTCATCAAGAGCAGAGTTAATCATGTAAAGATCAGGGGTCGAACTGGCAATATGTGCGGATTAGTAGGATGTTGTCAGCATACATGTAGAAGGGTAGGCCCAAGGATTGAATTAGGGTGGCCAGAGGGCTGAAAAAATATTAAACAGAAGGGTGAAAGAGCTGAGTCCTGTGTTACACTGCAAGGTAAGGAATAAGTTGCGGAAGTGACATGGTGCATACTGACATGATAGTATCTGTCACTGAGAAATGAGGTGAACCAGGAAAGAACAGTGCCATGGAGACCAGTGTCATATAGACATGAGAGAAGAAGAGTGTGTGTGATCCACTAGATCAAATGCAGCGATGAAGCCGAGATAGATGGTCGATGCTTGTAGTCCCTGAGAATACAGTGAAGGCCATTGACAATGGAGGTGATGCTTTATTTTGATGCTGTGGAAGGAGCAGAATCCTGATTGATGGGGATGTAAAGCTAGTGTATGTTCGAGATGGTTGGCAAGCTGTGGTTGGATTGAGCACTCTACGAGTTTAGCAATGAACTGAAGGTTAGAATTTGGTCGATAATGTCCAGGGTCCGAAGGTCCAGTTTAAGACCCTTCAGCCAGGAATAGATCGAAGTTTTTCTCCAGGTAAGGGGGACAAAGCCAGGAAAAGCTGGAATTTATCATGGAATGGATGAAGGAAATAAGGCCCAGTGAATACTTGGTCAGCCAAGCTGAAGGAATGGGGTCTAAGGTATGTGAGGATTTCCTGGAGGCTGAAACCAATTTTGTCAGGGCAGTAAGGCTAATTGGGGAAAAGTTGCTCCAGGTGTGGATAGGTTTGGACTGTGGTGAGCGAGGGGAAATGGGAGATGTGAAAGTGTGTGTGGGGGGGGGGGGGCCTCGTCAGTAGGCCGGACCAAGCTGAACTGATCTTTGCGGAGAAGGTGGTAGCAAGGACGTCCGAGGATGGTACTTTCAGTGGACTGGTGGTGGAGGAGGAGGTGTTAGGAATGGAGAGGCAGGCAGCGATTGAAAAGTGTACTTTTAGGTTATTGGCAGAGGCATTAATCAGGGACAAGAAGTGGTCCCTTTTTGCAGTTAGAACTTGGGTTCTGTAGTGCCGATGATGCTTCTTAAAGACCAGAAGCAAAGCCATGTCCTTTGACTTTCTCCAGGCGCTTTCGGCAGCTCTGAGCTGCCTTTTCAAAAGACGAAGGCCTAAGTGGTACCAGGGGGCCGAGCAGCAAGTAGCGTGTGGGGTCTGGGATTTGGGGGCAATGAGGCTGAGCTGTTGCTTAAGGGTGGAGACCCAAAAGTCTGCTTGTTGGTCCAGAGGAAGGGAAGAGAACTTAGGTGGGAAGAGAATATAAACTGCAGGAAACTGAGCCAGAGTCTCTGGAGTAAGACACCTATGAGTGTGAGGAGGGTAAGCTGAGGTAGATGAGGAGTTTGTGAGAGCAAGAGTTGGTCCGAGAAGGTGAAAACCTATTAGAGAATGATCTGTCCATGGAGTGGGTATATAGAGATGTTTGTTGGGTGTGGGTGAGTGTCCTGCTGGGTCAGGATCAGGTCAAGGGTGTGACCTGCTGTGTGAGTGAGTCTGTGGATGAGCTGCTGAAAGCTATGATCCTCCAGGAATTGGATAAAGGTAAAATTGTGAGGCCTGGAGGGAGTATGAAAGTGGATGTTAAAGTCTCCCAGTATTAGTAAGTTGGGGAGGACCACGGTTAGATCCAGAAGGGTTGTTTGAATCATGTCCCATTGCATACTGCGGAGGGAGGGTGTACAGTACATAAGAAGATGAAGAGGTTGAGAGGTGCCCAACCTAATGTTGAGCTTTTCGGGGCCAGCCCAGGGATCTCCTGGGAGTTCGGTGAGGAGGAGGGAGTATGTAAAAAGAAGAGCAACTCCCCCCCCTCCTGCCCGCTTGGGGTGAGGTGTTGACAGGGCAGAATAGCTAGGAGGCAAGCAGCAAAAGAGGTTTCAAGTCATCCTGCTAGACCAGTCCAGACAAATGGGTTAAGTCCCCCTACCAGCAGATGTTGGAGACAAGAGAAAAACTACCAGAAGCTTGATTGGTTGAGCCCTGATAGACATATAGCTGTACCCCTAGAGGTCGCCCTCAGTATTTTCTGTCTCCAGCAGATGCTGGTGTTCTTCTGTTTTTCTATTCAGGTTTTCTTTTAAGTTATTAATTTCAGCTGGGCGTTTTCAGGGCGCACAAGAAGTGCCCCTCTGAAATTCCCCAGCTCATCGCCTTGGGGATCTGGTTGAGCTCCCGGTCAAGAGGACTAGTCGAGCTCCTATTATGTGAAGGGAAGGCCGCCTCCTGACCACGAGGACCTGGTAGGCCGGCAGCAGTGGGAGCCTTCATTGTTCTTATAGAGCTTAGCTACATCAGCAGTTTTTGGTCAGCCTTCTTGCAGCGTCTGCCTTGGCTCCCTTGCTCTACTACTCCTGCGATCACATGGGGCACAGTGAGTAAGTTCCTCCCCCCTTCCCCTCCCGGGTCTGACGCTCTTCTTTACCTTCTGGGATATGGAGGCTCTGGGCTCTTGTACAGCGGGGGTTCCAGTAGGCCGGCAGCAGCTAGAACCTTTTTATTTTTGCTAAGCGCTCTGAGTCAGTCTCTTGCAATACTGCTCCTGCCTTGGCTCTCCTGCTTCTCCAGGAGGACACAGGAAGTTTGAATTCCCCCCCCCCCTCCGTTTTGAGCACTGGGTCGTGCTGCCACTATCGCAGAGACAACGTGGTTTTTTCTTTACTTCGAGACTGCTGCGGCTGCACTGCCTTGCTTTCCCACACTGCTGTGTTTCCATTTCCGTTTCTCTGCTTCCCGCCTTTTTGTTCGGACTGATCCGGCGTGTGTGGCAGCCATTTCCTCAGCCACAGGGGGTGCAGCGTCCATTTTAAATGTCAGAGCCGCACGACATTCTGAGCCACGGTGGCTGGTTTGGAGCGGGAAAGTTAGCTGTGCAGCCTGCGAGAGCCGCAGCGTTTTCTTTCTCCTTTTGTGAAACATTATTTCGGGGGAATGTTATTTACAGTGCCCTCCTCCTTCAGAAGTGCACTATCTACAGCTACAAGTGGAAATACTTAATCACAGGGGGTGCTTGGCCTGTTCCGCTTACCTGCTTGGGTCTTCACTTACCCGGGGGAGTCTTCTCGCACAGTCAGTAGGCAGCGATGGGGGGTCCCGCTGCTCTGTCACCCCCAGTGGTCTCCAGGGTTGCTCCTCCCTGCCTACTTCTCCCTCAGCCTGCCGATCCTCCGGCTCAGATGCTGCTGCCTCAAAACCCATCTCAGTCTTCTCAGAACCAAGATTCACAACCATTTCTAGAGCTCCTTAGGCTTGGACCCTTGGCACATGGACCCTGGAGGCCTGTTGAGTCCACAGAACCTCGCTAGACTCTACGTTGGGGTCCTGGAAGCATTCTTGGAAGGAGTGAGTTCTTAGGAACATGGGGCATCCTCTCAAGGAACTTTTCTTGGGCTACATCCGCCTGTTCACCTGATTTGCCAGATGAAGAAGCCTTGTCAGCTGAGGATAGCCTGGGTGCCTCTGCCTGGGAGAATGGTGACCTGACGAGCATGACAGCACACGGGATATACTCCTATTCCGCAAGGATCAACTCCCTGCTCTGATTGTTCAAGTAGTGGACGGTTTACACCTCACCGATCCTCTAGAGCACAGTCAGCCTCAGGCACTCTCTCAGGCCGATCTGATCCTGCAGGGCATTCAAAAGCCTTTTCCCATTGGAGCTCTCCTGCGGGGCATTCCAAAGCTCGCTAGGGCTCTCCTGCGGGGCAGTCAGAAGCCTGCCAGGGTCTTCCCTTTCCCACCGGAGCCCTAGCAGATGGTATCTCAGAAGTGTGATTCGCCTGATGCATACGGCTCGCCATCTGGGACAGCGCTATCTTTGGTCTCCAGCGGATCTGGACAGCTGCTTTGCATATCCGAAGATGGCTGCTCTGAAGACTGCCGTCATTAAGCACATCGCTTTTCCGGTTGAAGGGGGTGCAGCCCTTTCGGATCATTAGGATAGGAAACTCCACTCAGGCATCAGTTTGTAGAGGTCTGGCGGCCTATGCCCTCCTACATTGCTCTAGCTTTGTCAATGGTCTGCTAATCCAGCCTTTAAGGCGCTCCTCTCTAAGCTCCCCTTCCAAGGCAAGTGGCTCCTTGGTGAAGACCTTGACAAGCTTGTCAAGGACCTGGGGGGAAGTCAAGCCACAGCGGCTATTAGAAGGCAAGTCGCAGTCCTTTACATGCCGCGGAAAGGCCTTTGCTGTGACCTCATGCCGGTCAAAGGTCACAGTCCTTCAGGGAGTCAGGAAAGGATGGGATGCCTACGTCGCCGCCAATACGAGGAGGGCGTATGCCTTTTCCCAGCAGTGAGCCCACATGGCCCTCGATCAATGGGTCCTCAACATAGTCAGCCAAGGCTATGCGCTCCCATCCAAGAAGCCTTTCTAGTTTCGCCCAGTGAAGTGTCCCAAAAGAGGGCAGCCATACAATCCACCCTCTGTCTGCAGTTTCTTTGAGCCATTCGACCGGTCCAACTCGCAAAGAGGGACTCTGCTCGTTATTCCATTTACTTTGTGGTATCCAGTAAGGAGGGGTCCTTTCAGCAGAGTCTGGGTCTCAAGGAAGTCCTTTGGGCCCTTCATGTACCGGTTTTTCATATGAAAATGATATGTCCAATAATTCAAGCTGCCCTTATGGGATAAGTTTAAACTCCTGTTACAATGTAAGCTCCAAGTTTAAACTCCTGTTACAATGTAAGCACAGTACAGGCTTCTGACTGTGCACCCTTGTTATATGTAAACCGCACTGATAAGAAATAGCGCGGTATATAAAAGTTGTTAAATAAATAAATAAAATAAATAAATTCCTTGCCTTGTCCAGCCTAGCTTAAGCATATTTACATATTCTTCTCCAGGAGGATCACCAGCATTTTCTGCGCTTTGCCACGCTCGGGCAGCATTTTCAGTTTTGCGTTCTGCCATTTGGCTTGATGATTGCAAAGTCATTGTGGTGGCTGTGACAGCCTTGCGCAGACAGCACATTCAAGTCCTCCCATACTTGGACAACTGGCTCATTCACACAAGTTCCACGTCGGAAGCCAGTCAGTCTCCTAGCTGGTCACCTTCTCGGAGAGCCTCGGTTGAGTGGTCAATTATGCCAAGGGTTGCCTCTGGCCACCCCAAACTGTGGAGTTTCTCGGAGCACTAGTCAATAACTGGCTGGGCAAGGTATCCCTGACGCAAGAACATTTTCTCAAGAACTCTGCACACCTTCAACTCTTTCTCCTACAGAGCTGCGCGCGCGTGCATGACTATCTTCAGACCCTAAGGTCCATGGTGGCTACCATCGTTTATCCCATGGACCAGAGCCCAGCCGGAGCTTTCAACACTCCTTTCCGTCCCGCTGTCCTTGGTTTCCATGGTCTATGACTGTCGCCTCTCCCCCCTTATGCTACGTGATGCAGTCTTCTATGGTGGCATTCAGCGGCCCATCTGCTTTGGGGCATTCTCTTGCAGGCTGTTTGCTGGATTCTAGTAAACACTCACGCCAGTCTCTCGGGCGGCGGAGCACTTTGCTAGTCTCAGACGACTCAGAGGACCTGGTCGCCTGAGGAGGCATGCTGGACAATCAACTGCTTAAAAGCCAGGGCAGTTTGCCTTGCCTTGCTGCACTTCCTGCCTCTCTTTCAATCCCAGGCGGTCTACTTTCTTTCCGACAATGCTATGATGGTGTCCTATTTAAACAGACAGCACGGAACAAACGGTCCGGGAATGGCCAGGATGGCTCTTCTCCTCCCATGGATGGAATGTCATCGACAAGTCGGCACAGCACATTGTGGGGATGGACAGCGTACAAGCTGCTTACGTCAGCTGTCACATTGTAGATCCCGACAATTGGGAACTAGCCTCCTGGGCATTTCCACAAATAGTTTGCACCTGGGGGTTGCCCACAGTGGATCTCAGGCCGTCGGCACAGAACGCCAAGACACAGGCCTTTGTCGGTCAGCGGAAGGAACATGGGCCTTGGGGCCTGGATGCGTTAGTTCAGTCCTGGCCTTCCGCTCCCCTGTTGTGCATGTTTCCTCCTTGTGTCCTGCTTGGGAGGGTTCTCCGTCGGATCGAAGCTCATTCTGGCATGGTGATCTTCGTGTCTTGCGACTGGCCTCAGCGGCCGTAGTATGCTGATCCTGTTCGACTAACCCAGTCGTCTCCCTTCCTCAGAAAGGTCTCTTGCAGCAAGGTCCGATCACCATGGCCGATACTGCTCCCTACTCACTTATGATCTGGTGCTTGAAAGACTCTGGGTGAGTTACAGAGGTCACTCAACACAGGTAGTGTCTCTTGTCCAAGGCAGGATGGCTCGTTACATATTTAGTCTACACGAGAATGTGGCATCCTTGAGTCTTGGTGTTTTTGGCAGCGCCTTTCAGATCCTGGACATTCTGTAATTCCTTCAGAATGCTCTCAACTCTGGTCTGGCCCTAGGCTCTCTCTGGGTTCATGTCTCTGCATTAACCTGTTTGAAGGACGCTCAATGGTGTCTCCTACAGAGGTTGCTAGCTTTCTCAGGGGTATGTGGGTGCTTGGTCCTTGGGGCCTTATCCGGGAATCCTTCAAGCCGCTCAAACATACCTCATTCCGGGACTCGTCCCTCAAGATGGCATTTCTAGTAGCCATTAATCTTGGCCAGGAAAGTCTCCGCGTTGCGTGTCCCTCTGCCCCTCTCCAGTACGCTTGAGAGCACCAGTATTAAACCAGCTCATTCAAATGAAATATCGATACGACCTTGGGTAAAAAGGAAGGCACCGGCTGGAAACCATCACCACCTTTGAAGATAGGAAGGGCTCTCTGCATGATAGAGCTTGCAGTTCCGAAATTCTCCAGGCCGAGCAAATTGCTACCAGAAATACTATCTTAAAGAGTCAAATCCTTCAGCGAGGAGACGCTCAAAAGGCTCCCTCGTCAGTGCTGCCAATACCAAATTGAGATTCCAAGGAGGGACGATGGACCACCTCGGAAGATGAAAGTGCTTCAGAACCCGTACCACATCTGGGTGTGTTCCCAATGACACCCCTTGGATTCTGTCCCGATAACAAAAAATGGCTGCCACTTGCACTCGCAAGGAACTTGAGGCTAAGCCTTTCTCAAAGCCCGCCTGCAGAAAGACTGACACTTCTGGTACTGTAGCTAGGAACGGCCAACACTGCAGATCTCCACACCAAGCCTCAAAAATGCAGCAGACTCTGATATAGGAAAGAAAGGTAAACCTTTTCTGAGCCTTCAGTAACATTACGATTACCGGTCCTGAATAGCCACGCCTCATTAACCAAGCCCTTTCAAGAGCCATGCTGTAAGCGAAAATCAATCCACCTGAGGCATTCGCATTGCCTCCTGGGACAAGAGATACCCCCGGACGGCAGACGCCAAGGCCGGTCCGCCTTCAGCCTCACCAGCATTTAAAATGACCAGTGCCCTGTGGCCTTGATCCGCTTCACGACGCGGCTTTTAAGTGCCCACAGGGGAAAAACATATAGGATGTCCTTCCGTGAGCCACCTCTGCTTCAGGGCATTCAGGCCCTCCGACATCCTTTCTGTCATTCTGCTGAAAAACCGACTCGACTTGGCAGTTGCAAATGTCACCATGAAATCCTTGATTGGCGTGCCCCATCGTCTCACCACCTGCAAGAAAATCTCGTGGCAAAGCGTCCATTCCCTGGGGTCCACATGAACTGGGCTCAGATAGTCTGCTGTCACGTTCTCTGTTCCCGCAGCATATGCTACCGAAAGTGCTTGAAGATGCTCTTCCGCCCACGTTAGGAGCATCTCGGCCTCTTCTTCTAAGCCCACGCTGCCCATGTCTCTTTGCCGTTTGATGTAAGCCACCGTGGTCGCGTTGTCTAACAGCCTTCCCCTGCAGCCAGGCCTGAAACCTCTGGAGCGCTAGGACGACTGCCCACATCTCAAGCCTGTTTATAGTCCGTCCATTTTCCTGTGGGGTCCACTGCCCCTGAGCAGTGTGTCCTTCGCAGTAAGCCCCCAAGCACATCAGACTTGCATCCATTGTCAGCGGTATCCAGCATGATGATTAAAGAGGAATCCCCGCCGCCAATTTCTTGGAGCAGAGCCACCACTAGAGATATCTCCAGGCCTCTTTCGGTCAGGGCAACCTCTGTGACAAGGGATGGTTCTGGTGCGACCACCTGTGTAGCAGTTCTCTCTGCTACACAGGTGGTCGCATTTGTGTTCTTGCCCATGGCACATGTTAGAGAGTTGCTGCCATGGTTCATAGCAGCCTAAGATAAAGCAAAGCAGTTGGATCCCTCATCTTCAGGAATTGATGCACCAGTTGCTGCAGCCCTTCTGCCCATTGCACCTGAAGGAACACTTTTCTGCTGCGAGTGTCGAAGCGCGCCCCCTGGTACTCGAGCTCCTGAGCTGGCACCATGCGGCTCTTAGGCACATTGATCACCCATCCGAGTCGCTGCATGAACTCCACTAATCATGCTGTCGCCTGTTTGCTTTCTTCTCTTGACTTTTCCTGTATGAACCAGTCATCAAGATAAGGATGCACCAGGACCGTTTCCTGGTGGAGCTCTGCCACCACCATCACCTTGGTGAAGGTACAGGGAGCCATTGCTAACCCGAGCGGCAAAGTTCAGAACGGAAAATGCTCCATGGGCACTGCAAAACGGAGAAACTGCTGATGTTCTTGTTGGATAGAAATGTGTAAATACGCTTCCATGTCACTCCAGATGCCGTGGACTGCACAGTGGTGTCTCAGAGACCAATGGTCCCAGGCCACTGGGCACCTCCAGGACAGGATCAAAGTGACCAGGCGTCTGGTACAGTCCCTGGCCTGGTGGCTCTCACCCCAGCACTTGAAGGCAGGTATGCCTTTTCAGGCCCTTCCCCATTCAAGGGTCCTCACCACAGATGCCTCCTTACTAGGCTGGGGGGGCCCATTGCCAGGTGTTCTGCACACAGGAGGTGTGGTCCCAGGAGGAGAGTGCCCAACAGATCAACTTATTGGAGCTCTGGGCCATCCGGCTCACCCTGAGGGTTTTCAGGCATGATCTGGACCACAGGTCAGTCCTGGTCCAAATGGACAACCAATTGGCTAAGTTCTACGTGAACAAACAGGGGGGTATGGGATCACACACCCTCTGGACCTGTGCTCTTTTGCAACCTGGCAGGGGATTCTCCTCAAGGCAGTATACCTGCCGGGCCAAGACAATTGGCTGGCCGACAGACTCAGCAGGATCCTCCAGCCGCACTGGCAGCTGGACCAGGCGGTGACCACCAGGCTTTTCCAGACCTGGGGGGAACCGGTGATGGACTTGTTTGCGAGTCCAGACAATCACCAGCTTCCCCATTTCTGCTTGAGGCAGCCACATCCTGCCAGGGTGGCCGCCGATGCCTTCCTAGTCTCATGGTCGGTGGGTCTTCTGTATGCTTTTCCCCCGACGGCTCTGATCGCCCAGACTCTGTTCAAGATCCTTCGGGACAGAGCTTTTGTCATTCTCATAGCCCCACGATGGCCCTGGTAGCCGTGGTTCCCGCTTCTCCTGCAGCTAGCGGTGGAGACTCCCATTCCCCTGGGTTCGTCTCCATGATTCCTCTCCTCTCCCAGGAGGGGGGCTCTCTCTTGCATCCTAACCTCAGCTGCCTTTTGCTGACGGCGTAGCTGCTGAGAGGGTGACCCTCGCTCCACTCCTCCTTCCGGAGGAGGTGGAGGAGGCCTTGCTGGCTTCACGTAGACCGTCTACTAGATGGACATACGCCTTTAAGTGGCGCAGATTTGCTGTCTGGTGTGCTGGGAAAATGGTGGACCCCTTTTCTTGCCCAGTGGTTGTGGTGTTGAAATACCTTCTCCACCTTTCCGAGTTGAGTCTTAAGTCTAATTCTGTCAGAGTGCACCTCAGTACCCTAGCGGCGAACCACTTTCCCGTGGACAAGAAGCCTCTCTCTGCTCACCCAGTGGTATCACGGTTTCTAAAGGGCCTGCTCCTGTTGAAACCCCCAGTCCGTCCTCCAGCAACTGAATGGGACCTCAATGTTGGGTTGGGGCAGCTTACCCAGCCACCCTTTGAGCCTATGGCCACGTGCCATCTCTGGTATCTCTCCTGGAAAGTGGTTGCGCTCACTTCTGCCCGGAGAGTTAGTGAGCTACAGGCTCTCATGGTGGAAAGGCCTTATACCAGGTTTTGCAAGAATAGGGTGGTGCTTCTCACACATCCCGAGTTCCTTCCGAAGGTGGTCTCTTCGTTTCACCTCAACCAGGAGGTGGTTCTTCCTACCTTTTTTCCAAGGCCGCATGCCAGTCAGACAGACGTCCTCCATACCCTGGACTGTAGGAGGGCCCTGTCCTTCTACATCCAGCGTATGCAAACTCACCGCAGAGCCTCCCAGCTTTTCATTTCCTATGACCCCCAGTAAACTGGGGAGGGTGGTAACAAAGCGTACGTTGTCCACTTGGGTGGCGGACTGTATTGCCCAGGCTTATGAGACAGCGGGGTTTCCGCTGGAGGGCCATGTTATGGCTCATAGGGTCAGGGCCATGGCTGCATCAGTAGTTCACCTGCGCTCTGTTCCGTTGGTAGACATCTGCCGAGCCGCCATCTGGTCTTCGGGTCAAACCTTTGCGGCTCACTACTGTCTGGATAGGGAGTCCCGACGGGGCAGTGCCTTCGGTCAGGCTGTGCTCCATAACCTGTTTGAGGTCTAGGCAACTCCTGCCCTCTGACCCCTCTGTGTTCAGGCTACCGGAGTGCTACTTCTCTGGTTAGGGTTTCTTTGTAGCTGCTTGCGGCTCTCGATGAGGGAGCTTTTTTGGGCTATAGGTTTTAGGTAGCCTGTAGCTGGGGATTCCCATATGTGAGGACTGACTACTGCTTGTTCCCGGAGAAAGTGTAGTTACTCACCTGTAACAGGTGTTCTCCGGGGACAGCAGGAATCAGTCCTCACAACCTTCCCCCTCCCCTTGGAGTTGCAGTCCAGTTATTTTTGTTTTCTCTCATTTGTTTTTCCGTCTTTTTAGCTATGTCATTTGACTGAGCAAGATGGCATCCTTGGGCGGGAAGGGGACCACGCATGCGTGGTAGCAATTCCAAAAGGCTTTCTTTGAAAGCTGGGGATTTGCTCCGCGTGGGCTCAGTCGACGTCGCCCATATGTGAGGACTGATTCCTGCTATCCCCGGAAAACACTTGTTACAGGTGAGTAACTACGCTTTCCCCGTTACCACATGCAAAACGCCTTATGTAAAAGGAGGATGCATTCGGCGAAAAAGCTCCTGGGGCCCTTTCCCTACTCTAGCCCTGAGAAGTGGAAGGTCTGGGAACAGTCTGATCCTTACTGTATGGCTCTAGCAGAGGCGGCGTGGTAACTAAATCCCTGACCTCCCTGCCTGTCAAGATTTGCTCCTCCTGGGATTGAGAAGCACTACCCGCTGCTCCCAAGGAGACTGCTTGCCCCAAACTACCTGTAGCTCCATCCTGCAGCCCATGTTCCACTGTCCGGGCCACCTTCTCGCAACCGCAGCAAATGCCTGCATCTGAGACGGACTCCCTCCGGGCCCCGCAAACCACACATTGCGGCCTTACTGGCATGGCACCACCGGTGATTACAGACCGGGTAACGCCCAAGAAGTCCCAAAGCTGAGGGGGAGGATGAGCCGTCTAAATCCTCTGCGTCTGCTCCCCCAGTGCTGCTGCTTGCCTTTTTTTTTTTTTTTTTAAACCCAGAACTGAAACAAAAAACGAGGTCTCCGGGACACCAAAACAACAAACACAGGAGGGCCCCCCCCTCCCCCGGCATCCAGCTAGACCCCCCCTCCCCCTTCCGACCACTAAACTTACAGTGTGTTGTTTCAAAATGGTGTGATTCCCGTGCTGCTGTGAAAACCACTGTCAGCCACACGGTCAGCAGCTGGCACACTGAAGAACATATGAGGAGATAGAAAAACTGTTTCCAATGCTCCCCGCAGCTTTCCCCCACTCACCGGGCTAAAAAGAAACTACTGCCATATCTTCCCCGCCTCGTGCTCAGCCTCTGACCTGGTTTCCATGTCGAGGCAGGAGTTCTGCCACAGTTCTGCCTGCCAGCCTTTGCTTCACTCATGGCTCTTCACCTAGTGAGTTTGGGAGCCACTGGAGCTGTATGCTTGGTTCCCGGAGGCACCAAAAAAAGCCCTTTCTGTGAGGGGGGTCCCCTTTTTATGTTGTTTTTTTACAGGCCCTTCACTGTCATTCTCCTTCACCAAACCTTTTGCTGGTTCTCTTTTCTACTATTATCTTTCTTATTTTCCAAGTTAATGTGACAAACACTGCCCTGCCTTTTTGTCAAAAAATAAACCTAATTCAGCTAAAACTAACTCCTTAGTTGTCCCTTAGTGAGTCCAGCCCTCTGGATCATTCCTCCAGCAGCTTGGAGACTGAGCTTACTGGGGCTGATAGGTGGTACCAACTGCCTAAGTACACTGAGGTCATCAAAAGATGACATGCTCAGTTGCCAAGCTGCTGGAGAAGGTTGACTACACAGAGATACGGGACTGAACTGGAGGAACGATAAGGAACTTTGCAGTTGTCCACATTAAATTTTATCTGCCATTTGAACGTCCAGTCTTCCAATTTATCAAGGTCCTCTTGCAATTTTTCACAATCCTCTTGGGTTTTAACAACTTTGAATAATTTTGTGTCATCTGCAAATTTGATAACCTCGCTCGTTATTCCTATTTCCAGGTCATTTATGAATATGTTAAAAAGCAGCAGACCCAGCACAGATCCCTGGAGTACTCCACTATTCACCTTTCTCCTTTGGGAAAATTGGCCATTCAGCCCTACCTTTTGCTTTCTATCTTTTAACCAGTTCCTGATTCACAATTATACACTGCTTCCTATCCCATGACTATTTAACTTCACCAAGAATGTCAAAGGCTTTCTGAAAATCCAGATACATGATATTGACTGGTTCACCTTTTGTCTACCTGTTTATTCACACCTTCAAAAAATATAACACATAAGTAAGACAAGACCTTCCTTGGCTAAAACCATGTTTGCTTTCTCCCATTAAACTATGACTATCTACATGTTCAGTAATTTTATTCTTTATAATGGTTTCTACCATTTTGCCTGGTATTGATGTCAGGCTCACCTGCTTGTAGTTTCTCATATCATCCCTGGAACCCTTTCTAAAAATTGGAGTTACATTGGCCATTTTTCAATCTTCAAGTACTACAGATGATTTTAATGATAGTTCACAGATTACTAATAGTAGGTCTGTAATTTCATATTTCAGTTCTTTCGACACCCTCAGCTGTATGCCATCCAGTCCAGGTGATTTGCTACTGTTTATCAAATAGTTATAATATATCTTCCCAGTTTATCGAGTACTTTCAATTCTTCAGATGCATCACCTTTAAATACCATTTCAGTCATGGATAACTTCCCTACATCTTCTTCAGTAAAGACCAAAGCAAAGAATTCATTCAGTCTCTCTGCTATGGCCTTGTACCCTCTTAGTGCCCCTTTTACCCCTCTATCATCTAATGGTTCAACTGACACTCTCCCAGTTTTTTTGCTACGAATGTACTTGAAAAAGTCTTTATTATGCATTTTTGCTTCCGCAACAAGCTTCTTCTCAAATTCTTTCTTTGCCTGTCTTATCAGTGCCTTGCATTTAACTTGCCAGTGCTTATGTTGTTTTCAGTTTTCACCATTTGGCTCCTTTTTCCATTTCATGAAAGATGATTTTTTTTTTGGCTACAACAGCCTCTCTGGCCTCACCTTTAAACCATGCTGGCAGTTTTTTGGACTTCCTTCCACCTTTCTTAAAGTGTGGGATACAGCTGGTCTGGGCTTCTAAGATAGTATTTTTAAACAAAACCCATGCTTGATGTAAATCTTTAACCTTTGCAGCTGCTCCTTTTAGTTTTTTCTTAACTATTTATTTTTTCATTTTATCATAGTCTCCCTTGTGAAAGTTAAAAGGCAGAACTGTGGATTTCCTTTCTGTCCTTCCTCCATTTATGAAATCAGACATAATCATGCTATGATCACTATTGCCAACATCCTTATCTCTTGCACCAGGTCTTGTGTACCACTAAGGACTAAGTCTAAAATGGCTTCCACTCTTGTCTGTTCATGAACCAGCTGCTCCAAGAAGCAGTCATTTATTTCATCTAGAAACTTTTATCTCCCTAGCATGTTCTGCCATGACACTGACCCAGTCAATACCGGGGTAATTGAAATCATCCATTATTATTACTGTATTGTAACTCTTGTTAGCTTCCCTGATTTCTATTCGCATTTCATCGTTCCTTTGTTCATTCTGGCTAGGCGGTCGGTAGTACACCCCCCTGCCATTGCCTTCCCCTTTTTAGATGGAATTTCAATCCATAGAGATTCTTCCTCAAGAAGGCATCAGGCTGTCTGCAGGGATCCCAGCTCTTATGGGCAGGAGAGCTGGTGGGGGCCTAAAAAATATAAAACCCCTTAGGCATAAGGGTATGAAGGCCAGTAACAAATAAAAAAAAAAAAGGATGGGAGAATGGAAGGAAGGGGGATGGAAGTGCTAAGGGGAAGGGGAAGAGTTTGGAAGGGGTACAGAGTGGGGAGGCGTTTGAGGGATAAAGAAGAGTGCAAGGTTAAAGGGATAAATGCATGGGGACAAAAGAACACTATGCTTATTTACCAAAAGGTGCATTCCCCTCTCCCAAGAACACACACACTCCATGTCTGCAGACATACATGTTACCCTAGCTCCACATTACATATACATGGAGACACAGGAACCTCATCTCTGTACCACACACAGACGTTCCTCAGCTCTGCAGCACACACACATGCACCACAGTCCTGCACCTCATCCACGCAAAGGCACACCACCATTGTACCACTCAGACACTTGCTATCTGTAGCTATAGCTGTTATCTAAAGATGACGCACGGTGTAGGAACTCTTGCGCTGGTTTCATGAGATGAGGAGGTCACGAGCACTGGCTCCTAAGATTTTGGCCTAGTTCCTAAATCCACACAAAAGTTTTTAAGGCCTAGACTAACATGTCGACATTACCCCAGTGTTTTAAACAACAATTTCCAAACCATCTTGCTAGACCAGTCCAGACTAGTGGGTTGTGTTCCCCTGCCAGCAAATGGTGAGACAGAAAATCACAGAAGCTGTGTGACCTCCCACTTGGTATATGGTGTCCTACTCCTAGCTTCAGTATTTTCTCTGTCTCAGCAAATGGTGGACTTCTTTGCTCCTAATGGATTCTTCAGAATTCTGCTGGAGTTCTTTTCCTATCAGTGGGCTCCTAGGCACACCGTGATGCCTTCTCTGGGAATTTCTCACTTCTTCCAGACTTTCCAGAGGTGCTCCTGGTCAGGAGGATCAGTAGAGCATCTCTGAAGGGAAGTGCTCCTGTTCATGAAGAACAGTGCAGCCTTCCTTTTCAGCTTCCACTACAGCCTTCTCACCTTGCTAACAGCACTAAGGGCTGCAGTCCAGAGCTTCACTACAGAGGTGTACCAGAATAAAGTTAAAGTTAAAAAACAAAACAAAGACAGTGATAAATCAAGTGGTAGTACAATCTTCCAGGCTCCTGCGCAAAGTCTGCAGTAACTGTCAGACCGGCTGCAGCATCGGAGCAGTGAGAATTCTATCTCCTTCATACCGGCTTCTCCTCTCTCTCTCTCCTATTCCCTTCCCCCTTTCTCCCCCCCCCCCTCCCACGATCTCTCCTCTCTCACTGGGCGTTGGGGCTGCTTAAGAGGTGGGTCTCCTTGGGCTGGTCACGGTTCCTTGTAGTTCTCATGGCTCCCATCCCACCGCTGTTTGTCCCTCGCTGCTACTCCCATGACTACTACCAAAACGCCTTGCACTGTGATGGCCATTTTGAGCAAACAGCTTCTTGTGCAGGCAGTGTCTCCATTCCTGAGGCTCCCACCAAAACAAGCTGCATTTTGGCGGTCATTTTCAGCTTGGGCCATCATCCTTGCTATTCTTGGGCGCTGTTTACTTCATTTTTGTGGGGTCTGCAGCTATGCTTTCCTCCCTGCAGTGATGTGTGATCTCTGGGAGGAAACGCAGGACTCTTGTTAATAGCCTCTGTGCTACCTGCGGTGCCGATCCTGGGGGACCCTCGGCCAGTCTGCCCGTGTCACCTTCCTTGCTGCCAGTGTCAACTTCCCTGCTTGCCCGCTGTGAGCGAGATGCTCCCGCCGCTCCTTCTAGCTCAGCACAGTTCACCGTTGCTAGCCCAGCATCCTGCTTTCAGCCTCTCCACAACAGGATGCCTCTGGGGCGGACCAACAATGTTTAGCCTTGTTCCATCAGGCCTAGGACGAGTGGCGCTCAGGTCCCTTGGCGGAGTCCATATCTGCTCAGCCTCCCCAGCGTAAGCATGCCAGACTCGGTGCAGCTGCAGCGTCTGCCACTCTCACCTTTTCAGCTCCGCGATACTGCCTCACCTTCAGGGGCCCTTCACCCTGCCGGAAAGGATGGTGAGTGCCCATCAAAGGACATCTCTTTTGTTTCTGGATCAGACGGAGAGGAAGGGGAGCTTGTGCCCCTGGAGGAGCAACAGGAAGAAGAGGAACTTCGGGATGAAGGACAGACTATCCAGTTATTCCGTAAGGAGGAACTGTTGGCGCTCATCACCCAAATTAGAGGCACATCACCTCTGGGACATGCTGGCTTCTTCAGACCCAGCCAGATCTCAAGTGGATCCCATCATCATGGGAATCAAAAAGCCCTCTAAGGCTTTTCCTTTTCCCACGGAGCTTCAACAAATGGTCTCCTTGGAATGGGACAGTCCAGAGGTGTCATTGCGCTCGGCGCAACACTTGGGCCAATTTTACATCTAGTCCCCAGAGAACCTGGCTAAATGGCTGCGTTTTCCTAAAGTTGATGCGCTTGTGACTGCCATCACCAAGCATACTACCATTCCGGTTGAGGGTGGGACTGCTCTTAAAGATCAGATTGACTGAAAGGTAGAGGGTCTGCTGAAGATTCTTTTCTTCTTCTTCCTTGCCTTACTGGCAGTGGCCTGCAGAGGGCTCGAGGCATGAGCTTTGCTGCTCTGGCTTCAACTTCTCCCAGAGGATTCAGCATTGCCTCGCCTTGAGTCGGTCACCGCCTTCATAGCAGATGCCTTCTATGATCTCCTGCGCCTTGCCATGTGTTCAATAGCGGCAGGCACTGTGGCGCGACGTTGACTCTGGCTCAGACACTGAAATGCGGATGAGGCATCTAAGTCCCGGCTCTCTAAGCTCCCCTTTAAAGGCAAGCTGCTCTTCGGCGAAGACCTCGAAACGCTTGTCAAGGATCTGGTGGAGGTCAAGCCTCGGTGCTTGTCGGAAGACCAGCCACAATCGACCTCTTGTTGCCCTACAGCAGCGGCCCCTTTGTCCTCCAGTTACAGGGGTCTGTTCCGGGACACCCGTTGATACCGGGCTGGAAAGCCTGGCACTTCCTCGAATAGGTCTGGAGCCTGGCCACAGCCCTTTTGAGGTGTCCACCATGCCAGAGATAATTACGCTGCCGCTGCTAAGTTCTCTGGCCCCTCCCATTCCTCTCATTGACAGTCTTGGGGTCCATTCCAGGGTGCCACATGTCGGAGGTCGACTGCATCTCTTTTCCCACGAATGGATCTAAATTACATCAGACAAGTGGATTCTCGAGGCCATTTCCAAATGCTACGCTCTCGACCTGGCTGCACACATCCCGGACACCTTCCTGATTTCCCCTTGCGGATTCTCCGCCAGAGCCATATACCTTAGCCTTCAGTGTGTGCTCTGGCTCTGGGCTATTTGTCCAGTCCTGCCGGCCAAACGGGAAACTGGACACTATTCCATCTACTTTGTGATCCCCAAGAAGGACGATTCCTTCGATTCCATCTTAGACCTCAAGGGTGTTGATCGCTGCCTGCATGTGCCACGCTTCCTCAGGGAATCACTCAGGTCCGTCATCTAAGCAGTGTGTCCTGGCATGTTTCTCGCCTCTCTAGATCTAGAGGAAGTTTACTTTTACATTCCAATTTGCAGCACACATCAGCAGTATCTGCAGTTTATGGTGCTCAGCAGGCATTATCAGTTTCAAGCCCTGTCTTTTGGCCTTGCAATGGCACCGCGGACTTTCTCCAAAGTCATGGTCATCATTGCAGCGGCAGTGTGGCACCAGGGCATACACATTCACCTCTACCTAGATGATTGGTTCATCAGAACCAAGTTGTATCCGGAGGCACAGTCAGCGGTGGCCCAGGTTGACAGTTTCCTGAGAGAGCTCGGTTAGGTGGTCAACATGGCCAAGAGTCATCTTCAGCCGACGCAGGCCCTTGACTTTTTAGGGGCCCATTTCGACCGCATTTGGCCGAGTCCTTCTCACTTAAGATCGATGTCTGAAGTTGTGTGCCCAGTTCCATGCCTTTCAGTGTCTACAGTCTCCAACAGCCTGGGACTACCTACAGGTACTTGGCACCATGGCAGCCACCCTCAATATGGTCCCCTGGGCCCAAGTGCACATGCACCCATTGCAACACACCCTCCTGTCCCAGTGGTCACCCTCCACCCAAGAGTATTGAACGCCAGCTACTCTTGCAGCCGTCGATCCACCGCAGCCTCCAGTGGTGGCTCTGCCTGCAGAACTTTGTAAAAGGCGTGCCCTTGGCTACCCCACAGTGGGTCATTCTGATGACGGCTGGCAGGCTGGGGGGGCGCATTTTCTCAGACACACAGTGCAAGGCTCTTGGGTAGTCTGCGAATCCACCTGGTCAATCAATCGGCTTGAAGCCTGAGCAGTCCGGCTGGCACTCCTCTCCTTTCACACTCTCATGAAAGATTGTTCTGTACAGATCCTCTCAAACAATTCCACAACAGTGGCTTATCTCAACAGACAGGGTGGAACCAAGTCTCCAGGTGTGGCCAGGGAGATGAACCTCCTTTTCCCCTGGGAAGAACACTATCTTCAGGCGCTATTAGCGCAACACATAGATGGTGTAGTGAACATTCAGGTGGATTTCCTCAGTTGGCATAAACTGGATACCAGCGAGTGGGAACTTGCCCATGGGCCTTTGCAACCATAGTGCGCTGGTGATGACACCCAACTCTGGACCTCATGGCTACCTCAGCCAACGCCAAGGCGCTGCTCTTCTTCAGGTGGAGAAAGGACACGTGGTCAAAGTGGCTGGATGCCCTGGCTCAACCTTGGCCCCACTCCCACCTACTATACATCTTTCCACCGTGGCCCCTGATCGGCCACGTCCTGTGTCGGATAGAGGCACATCTGGGCCGAATAGTCTTATTTGCAATGGATTGGCCATGGAGACCTTGGCATGCCGACCTGGTACGCCTGCTACAGGAGCCGCCTCTTCCTCTCGGCACGAGGTGGGGTCCTCTACGGTAGGGCCCCATCTCCATGGATGACCCCACTCCTTACTCACAGCCTGGCTTTTGAGCAGTGCAGGCTAGAGTGCAAGGGCTATTGCCCAGAAGTTGTTGCCACTGTGCTGAAGACACGGCAGTCCTCAACCTCTCGGGCATATGCCCATGTTTGGCTCCTTTTTTCCTCAGGTGCTCCCGTTGATCTGTCTCCCTGTGGACAGTCCCAGTTTTGGTTATTCTTGCCTTCCTGCAGGAGGTTTCTATAGTGGGCTTGCCCTTAACTCACTGAGAGTACAGGTCACAGCTTTGACATGCTTTTGGGGAGGTCTATTCAAGGGCATTCTTTTGCTTCTCATGAGGACATCTCCTGTTTTCTCAGGGGCGTTCGCTCTCTTCACTCGCCGATTCGTCTGGCCATTCCCAGCTGGGACCTATCCATGGTGCTCCACCCCCTCACTCACGCGCCTCGTCCCTTAAAGATCTCACACTAAAGACTGCGTTCCTTGTGGCGGTCATGTCTGCCAGGCATGTATCTGAGCTCCAAGCCCTATCTTGCCAAGACCCTTTCCTCTTGTTTGCATCGGAAGGAGTTGCCATCTGAACCGTCCCGGCTTTTTTGCCAAAGGTCCTCTTGGAGTGCCATCTTAATCAGTCAGTGTCTCTGCCCACCTTCTGGGAGGACCATTGTCCAGATCACAAGCAGACTCTACATTGGCTAGACGTCGATATGATGTCATGACGCTATCTCAGGGTTACCGATCTGTTTTGCCTTTTGGACCATCGTCTGTCTTGTTCTCCGGTCTTTGGAAGGGGGTGGCCGCATCCAAAGGTGACAGTAGCGTGATGGATTAAGTAGGCCATTGAGTCGGCCTATATTTTCCAGAATAAGCCTGTTCTGTTGGGATTCAGGCCTGTTCTACCCGGCTCAGGTCACATCCTGGGCTGAATGATTGCGAGTTCACCCACTTGTTATCTGCAAGGCAGCGACTTGGTCGGCCCTGTCTACTCTTGCTCGTCATTATCACTTGGATCTCCAAGCCAGGGAAGCAGCTCAATTCGGAACCACTCTTTTGGCTGCAGCAGTTTCTTCCCGTCCTACAGTGGTGTAGATTTGGTACTCCCCACTAATTTGGACTGGTCTAGCAGGATGGTTTGGAAGATGAAATTTTATTTACCATTAATTTCCTTTGCTGGAATCCTGCTAGACCAGTCCAGGACCCACCCTGGGCTGGCCTCGCCGCCTTCAAGAACTGCTATGTAATAGGGTGGAGACCAATGTTCCCTCTAATTTTCTGTAGGCTGTGTGTGCATAAAATATCAGCTGTGCTACTTTTGAAGGAAGGTTAAATTTTTTTGTGCCCCACATAAACGACACTTGGCGTTATATACTTTAAAATTTGACTACACATTAGAATACAGTATGTACACCACATTGATTTTAATCAAATTAAATGAAAATAGACGATTACTAAATGAAGTGGAAAATTTCTAGTAATTACAATCACAAATGTGGTATTATTTCAGTTAATTTTTATTGAAAGCCATTGTTATTCCATGTAAATAATTTATGTATGGAAGAAGAGTTCATTCTCAAAATTTCTCTCTTCGATCTTTCAAATGTACCCAGTCTGAATAAATTCTATCAAGGTCTACTGATCCACCATCTTGAAGATCAGCATTTCCAAATGTTCTAAATGTAAGCAATTCCTTATTTTTGTTTTTAAACTGTTCATAAAGCTGAAACCACGCTCACAATCTGCACTAGAAGCCAAAAATGTTCCAGCAATATCCATCAATTTCGCTAAATCTGCAAAGTGAGCATTCTGAAACGCCAAAGTCACCATATCCGGAAAACTGTTTATCAGTTTGCTTTTGATTTTTTCTGCGACTAAAAACTTGAAGTCATTGTACTGCTGAACAACAATATGTTCCTCCATAAGAAATTGTTTGTACTTTAAGCAGAGTGATCGGACGTTTGCAATTCCAAATTCATAATCACACTGTACTATTGCTGTCAAGTCAAAAGCAGACCATTCCTCAATTTCATTTTCAGGAAATCTTTCCCCTAAATGCAGACACAGCATATTAATGAAAATAAGTGTGGAACCAGTATCCACTGAAACGTCTCCAGGTATCTTGTCGAGAAGATTTTTAACATTATCACTCCATTTTACTGTGTCACCCAAGTATTGCATTCGGATTTTGTTCAGCTTACCCTGTGCAAGATGATATGCTTCCAATGGTGTTAGCCCATATTTTTGAAATGCCATTGTTAATGAAGCTAGTTCAGATAAAACATCATTCAAAATTTGCAGTGTTATATGGAATTGATGGCTGTTTAGCTTTTTATAACAGTACTTTGCAATGGGATCATTATCCTTCTCTTCTTCAAAGTATTTTAATAATGGATCATAATTTTGAATAATTGCTTGAAGAGCAAAATGTCTAGATAACCACCGCACTTCGTTCAGAGGTCTAAAAGCAATTGACTCACATTCAGAAGCATCTGCTAATTCTTTAAATTGTGACCTTTTAGTAGAAGATCGACAAAAGGTTGTGTAAACAGTTCTCATGAAAGTTTCAACTTCTTTCATCAACTTTACTTCCTTCCATGATTCAGAGATCCCCAAATCTTCACGATGGGCACAACAATGCTGCTGCACTAAATGCGAAACGTTTTGTTTTAGCTGCGCAGCAACACCATTTATTCTGCCTGACATGACAGAGGCACCATCCGAAGGAAACATGACCATTTTGTTAAGGTCAAGCTTGTATTTCCCATAGAATTCCTGGAGTGCACCGATTATTGATGCAGCATCGCATGCTTCCAACTGTAGCATCCCACCAAATGAAGTTTTATACAGACATTTTTATTTTATTTTTATATTCTCTTATATACCGCGCTATTCTGCATCAGTGCAGTTTACATTGAACAAACTGAAATTACATTGAACAGGGCATTATAATTTGGAAATAACTATTTTACAGGGATGGGCTATGGAGGCTTAAGTGGCTTGCCCAAGACCACAAGGAGCACCTGTGGGACTAGAAACCCCAGTCCTTCCGGCCCAAGGTTGCTGTCCTCTAGTGGGATTTGAACCCCCGACCTTCTGGCCTAAAGTACCTTGCCCCAACCACTAGGCCACTCCTGAATTTACTGGCCGATATTTGAAGTACAGTATTAAGTATTTGTTGACAGAAATGTCTGTGCTTTCATCAATGTATGATACGCTGCTGATGCAACATCTGCCATGAGCTTATCTTGGACATTCATGTTTATAATTTCAAGAAATTCAAATGAATAGTTTTTGCTTCTCCAGCTTTCAGGTATGGTTATGTACTTGGACATGTGTTCATTAATATCTTGAACAGAGAGCATGGAAATATTCATCCGAACAGCCAGCAAAACACTATCAATTAGAATTTTAATTTCTTCTGGTGTAGAACGCTTCCGTTCATTACTAATTTGCCTTTTCGCTTTTTCAGCGGTGCTCTCAAGCAACAAGTTAAATAATCCTCTTAAATTTGGATTTTTAGCTCTAAGTTTCTTAACACTTTCAGTATGAGTCTTACTAGACAGATGTCGTTTCAAAAAGTCCAGTTTCCACACATCATCCCAAAATTTGCCATTCGAAAACTCTCCGATGGTTTTTACATCTCGGCAGTATAAACAGACTACTCCATCATCCTCTTCGTAAGTGAATATTTCACGCAGTTGAACGCATTTTTTATCCCGAGATTTCAGTGTCTCCGTTTCAACAATTTCTTCAAGCCATTCAAGCTTAAAAGCTTTGGCCGTTCGCTTACGTTTTGCACCTCTCATTGCTATTGGTTTTGACATTTTAAAAGTGGTGTGGTGGTCACAGGCACAGCAGGTGCTTTATTATTCAAAAGAAATGGTGGTAACAAAGAGAAAAAGAACCATAAGTATACATAGTAAAAAGAAGGCATAGTATTACTTACATGGATTAGCAGTTTAACACAAATCCAGAAATCTAAATCTAGTCCAGGCACTGCAGGGCGCAGTAATAGCAGCGAGCCACCTGACTGTGATTGCCTAGCAGTGCTAAGACCCAGTTCTGATCCGAGACTGAGTGTATTGTCTTGAGAGAGAGAGAAAGCACATTTTTTAAAGAAAATGAGGTGAACGGACCGCCCTCTCCTCTCGCCGACTCTCAGAGCGGTACACTCAATGGGAGAAGGAAGGAGACATCTTAAATATCCGACTGAAAGGCACATTCCTAGGAGGAAAGATGCTATGACCACACACCCTTGGAATATCTGTTCACACAGACATACACATATCCATAACTTACTGATTAAACATTTATCTGTATTTTACCTTCTGATAGGATTTCAGTCATTTATTTACTTTACAATCTCTCATGAGCTGAGTCCACATGGGGAAGGGGAATGATTTAGATTTATAAGCAACAAACTACACCAGTTACATCAGTCTTTGACCAAGGAAATGTAATGTAACAATATTCTCTGCAGGATGTGGTTCCTTTTCTGGAGCCAACACAACTCTGAAGAGGTTCTGGCACGAGTTTTCTTCAAAAGAAATTCATGCAATCTCTAAAGCTACTGCACAAGACCATCACTGGTTAAGTCTTATTTTGGTCCAGTAAGAAAATCCAGCTTTTTTCAAGTTGTTATTATTATTGATTGTCAGTATACATTGGATTATGCACACCACTCCACTAGCTTATAAGCAAGGACTTTCCCTAGTTTCTGCACAAGATTTGCAAAACATTTGAAATTTAAAGGCTGATCTTTGGTATGGATTGGCTGTAACTTGCCTACCAATCTCGCAGTACTGTGGATATAACTGCCACTGGTATGCAGGCAACCTTGGGAAACCTGATGATGGGAGAGAGAGCGCATTTTTTTAAAGAAAATGAGGTAAATGGACTGCCCTCTCCTCTCGCCGGCTCTCAGAGCGGCACACTCGACGCTTTGCCTTTTTTCCTCCCCTTCTGGTGAGAAGCGGAGGCAGCGGCACTTCGGTCCGTCGGTGAGGACGGAGGAGGGGAGGGTCGAGAGAGAGGCTGACCTTTGTCTCCGCATCTCTTTCATGGGGTTTCTATCCCCCTCTCCTTTCTCCTCCTCCAACGCCGGTCTTCCCAACTCTCCAGACGGGGGCTGAGACTGCGTGCGGCGCCGCCACCATCCCCGTTTCCCGGAAAAGTTCTCAGTGCTCACCTACTCTGCTGCCGATAGCCCGTCCCTGGACAATCTTCAGGCAGCAGTCCCGGAGCACTGGTCTCCTCTTCTTCACCGGTGCGGTGTGTTGCTCTCCCTTCTCCGCATTCAAGGCGGCACGTGGCACTGGAGGCTGGCTGAGGGAGGGATCAAAGGAGGCTGGCAGGCAGGCACAAGAGCAGAGAGAGGCTGGCTAGCTGGCTGCCCCTCCCTTTTATTTCCCTCTTTAGCCTGTCAATCGTCGGTCACATGTGAGAGGAGGGGAGGACTCAGAGCAGAGAGGAGAGATTCGGAAGTGACGTCACGAGTCTCGGAATTACCCGGAAATTACAGAATGGCAGTAGATCGGCAGCGCAGCGGCGGCCTTAAAAAAAACCTCAAGGTTTGAAAACCCAAGAACTCCGTAATTTTTGTGCGCTCCTTTGTAAGTTGTGTGCGCTCGCTCGGCGAGGTGTGTGCGCGCGCACATGCGCACAGCTTAGAGGGAAGAGTGGTGCAAACATGCCAGTTCTGCTTCTGGGCTCCAGTTTGTGCATTCGCCTCGTCAAGGAACCTTGTTTTGGTTGTATTCATATTTGTATCATTCAAATATTTGGTTTAGTCTGGTATTCTCAGTATTGAGCTGTTCTGCAGTCCTGGTGCTTGCCAGGGTTATACTGAAACTGACCCCTAGGGGTAGGACACTATATACCAAGTGGGAGGTCACAAAGCTTCTGTGATTTTTCTCTGTCTCATCATCTGTTGGCAGAGGGACACAACCCACTAGTCTGGACTGATCTAGCAGGGTTCCAGGAAAGGAAATTAACGGTAAGTAAAATTTCACCATTCCTGCAAAGATTCTGCATGTAATTCTGCTCTTATTGGACATCTATAGAAAGCATTTAATTCACTCCAGTCAATCTGAGAATCATTCTGAACTTCCCAAAAAGGTGACTGTCAGTCAAGGATAGTGCTGCTTCTTGTTCAGTATAACTAAATTGTTCAATGTTTATTTATAGAAGACTTGATACCATGGGTAAAAAAAATCTTAATCTTACTGATGCCAATTGTTCTTAAAATGATTCTCAGATTGATTGGCGTGAATGAAGTGCTTTATATAAATGGCAGATAAAAGCAGAATTACATGGGGAATCTTTGAAGGCATATTGCCAAATAGAACATTGGAGCAATGATAAAATATTAGTCAGTGACACTGTTTTTCTAATCGTGAAGATATTTGTGCTCCATTATCACTCACCTTTTATTTTGCTGTCATGATGTGGTGTTTATGAAGTGGTAAGAGTGGATTGACAATTTTGCTCTTCTATGTGAAGTAGCGTTTTAGAAATGAAATCCAAGTAAAATTTGGGACGTTGAGGATGGAACGTGCAGAAAATTGCCAGGGACATCTGTCACCGGCTGGTGATTATTATCATTATTTTTTTCATAACATGGATGTCCCTGATGTGCACGTCCCCCTTAGGAAAGTGTGGGGTGAAGATGTTCATCTCATGCAAACTAGAATAAGGGGAAATCCAGAAGCATAGTAAAATGGAAACATGAGCCTCCATTTCCCATTAGTGTTCATTTATGTATTGTAAAATAAAGGGGGTATTAGTATAGCTCCTTCTCCATCACCCTCCAGACATTTGCCTGACGAAACAATCACTTTTCAGATGCTTGTTCGTGCCTGGAGGAGATATCACCTTAGACACAAGGCCGGATATCCAGGATGTTTCTGAGATCAGACGGGGAAATCCAAGTTCTTGGGACTACCCCAGCCAAGCCCCCATTCAGACTTGGACATCCTCACACTTGGGATGTTCACAATCCCAGCTTCTAAAATGGCTCTGGAGACGTCTCTGGGCATGTCTATGCCCATTCCCAGATGTCCAGAGCACAAAAAGGGCTTCCTCTTCGTCTCTCCGGGCCAGTCCAGGGATGATAGTAGGGTTGTCAATCCCTTCCAGCAGCTGAGGACTGAATACTGAAGTTTTGCTGACAACCTAACTGGCTCCCCCTAGTGACCAAACCCCTCAGTCTTTCAGTCCTCAGTAGCTGGAAGGGACGTGGATCTCTCTGGCTCCCGGAGAGACGAAGAGAAAGTAGAGTTTAAGAGTGCTTGTTTTATTATTTTGTTCTTTCTTGGGGAGAAAGCAGTGTCCTTCGGTGGGGAACCCTAGCAGGGAACTCCATCGGCAGCACAAGAACTTTATATTAAAAAAAAAAAAAAACGCGGCCGGCATGGATGTCGGCAGTAGAGGCAGAGCCTGCCTCATTTTCCAGCCTAGAGCTTCGGATTGTAGCGGGTAACGGATCTGGGAGCCCAAGAGTCCAAACTACCACCTCCGGAGTAGTGAGCTCTCTCCCGCTAGCAGCGGGGGCTGAGTAGCTCGTGCGATCAGCTTTGCAGTGCTCCTCAGGTACGCCAGCAGGACTTCGCAGTGTGGTGGTCATTTTGGTGTCTGGAGAGTTTAGTGAAAGGACGCGCATGCTACCGGGGTTGGCGGGATGCATGCAATGTGATTTCGGCGGGGGCTTTCCGACGCAGGGCTTTGTCGGCGGTGTGTTAGGGCAAGCTCTCTTCTTTACCGGGACTTTGGTACCGTCATGGAAAGCAAGGCAGAGGCCTCTCTTTCATCGGGAGCTGCACAAGAGGGGACAGAAAAGGCAGGAATGACCGCCATTTTAGACAGGGCTCCTGTTCCTGCAACGAGTCAGGAAAAGCCCGGGAAGAAAAAAGTTAAATCAAAAAAGCCAGCACAGGTGGAGGATGCTCCTTCACAGCCCCTACCTTTAGGGCAGGGGGGCTTAACATCTTTTTTC
The DNA here is from genome assembly GCA_033557465.1 of Ichthyophis bannanicus. Taxonomy (NCBI): domain Eukaryota; kingdom Metazoa; phylum Chordata; class Amphibia; order Gymnophiona; family Ichthyophiidae; genus Ichthyophis; species Ichthyophis bannanicus. Next base: position 267,356,371 of record CM066035.1, read on the forward strand.
TCAGCCGACTTTATTCTGTCCCTTCATAAAGCTTATTGTCTCAGAGTACAACAGGATAGCAGCGCTGCTTCTCTCCCCATTCAGGCAGGTGCACAGAAGTGGGAGATTTCTCCTCTGGATCCAGGGGAGGGGTCATCCGCCACTATATTGGGAGCTGGAGCTGGGACTGATAGCATCAGTCAACAGGCCCCAGCTATTCAGCGTGTTGAGGAGAGGGAAATCCTCTCTGACTCAGGCTTAGATCACTGGGCTGAAGACTTAGAGGACGGTGAGCTGGGGCTTGGCGACGATCCTAATCTGTTTAGGGTCTTTCGGAAAGAAGAATTAGGGTCCCTTATTGCTCAATCTCTCACGGCCTTAAATATTGTTCTTCCAAAGTCTCAGGAGGAGCCTTTGGAAGATACTCTGCTTCAAGGTTTTAAAGCGGAACAGAGGTGTTTTCCGGTGCACCGAGTGATCAAATAAATGGTAGAGTCCGAATGGAAATGTCCAGAGGCCACTCTGCAGGGAACGCGTGCCATCTGTCGGCTCTACCCGTTGCCACAAGAGTAACAGGAGTTGCTGCGGATGCCCAAGGTAGACGCCTTAGTGGCGGCGGTAACAAAGAAGACAACAATCCCTGTTGAGGGCGGGGTGGCCCTTAAGGATTTACAGGATAGAAAATTAGAGACGCTGCTAACACAAGCCTTTGACTCTGGCGCTCTGACGTTATGAGCTGTGATTTGTGGGGCTTATGTCTCCAGAGCCTCCATTCGTTGGATCCAAGGGGATGCTCGAGTGGAAGGTGAAGATAGCGCTTCCTCGGAAGGCGCAAAGCTGGAATTGGCGGTCAGTGCTGCCGGGGGAGGTGCTCTCGTCCATAGATCTGACAGAGGCTACCTTCACATTCCTATCCGGCCAGAGCATCAGAAGTTTTTCGTTTTGCGGTGCCTCAGGGGCACTTTCAATTCCAAGCGTTGCCCTTTGGTCTGGCTACAGCTCCTCATACATTCACGAAAGTCATGGTAGTGGCGGCGGCGGCCTTGCGGAAAGAGGGCATTCTGGTACATCCGTACCTAGACGATTGGTTGATTCGAGCACCGTCTGTGTCGGCGTCGGTTGCGGCTACATCGCGAGTGGTGAGTTTTCTGGAGCAGCTTGGTTGGGTAGTAAACCAAGCCAAGAGTCACTTGCAACCGGTGCAGAGGCTCCTTTACCTCGGAGCGGTGTTCGACACGAAGGTAGGAGCAGTGTTCCTTCCAGAGGACAGAGTGCAAAAGATTCTGGGTCAGGTGTCAGCTTTTCTGTGCTTACAAGCGCCAACAGCGTGGCTTTACTTAAAGCTTTTAGGGTCCATGGCGGCTGCCTTGGATCTGGTGCCTTGGGCGAGGGCACATATGCGTCCACTTCAGCAGGCGTTGTTAGCGAGATGGTCGCCTCAGGACCATCCGCTGGATCGGAAGTTGACTTACTCGTAGTCGGTCAGCGACATTCTACAGTGGTGGTTGGAGCCCAGCCACCTACGAGCAGGAGTTCCTCTGGCACAGCCGGATTGGGTACTCGCAGGAGTTCCTCTGGCACAGCCGGATTGGGTACTCGTCACCGCAGATGCCAGCCTAGCCGGCTGGGGGGCGCATTGTCTCTCCCACATGGCGCAGGGGTGCTGGCCGCCAGAGCTGAGGGAATGGTCCATCAATCACCTAGAACTCAGGGCGGTGCTCCTCGCTCTTCAGCAATTTCTCCATCTCGTGAAGGGCAAGCCGGTACGTGTTTTCTCCGACAACGCAGTGACGGTGTCTTATATCAATCGGCAGGGCGGAACAGGCAGTGCTTCCCTGCTGGAGGAAAGTCAGAGTTTAATGAGCAGGGCGGAATCTCACTTGGTAGCTTTGTCAGCAGCTCATGTCGTGGGTCGAGACAATGTTCAGGCCGATTACCTCAGTCGGCATATGTTAGACCCCGGAGAGTGGGAGCTGAATGCCACAGTTTTTCACGAGCTCACGCTGCGATGGGGGCAGCCGGTAATGGACCTGATGGCCACCTTCGACAATGCCAAGGCCGGTCGGTTTTTCAGCAGGCGCAGGGAACGCATGTCGGAGGGTCTCGACGGCTTGGTACAGCCATGGCCGTTCGGAGTGCTCCTGTATGTTTTTCCTCCGTGGCCAATGATCGGGAGGGTCATTCGGAGGATAGAGGGCCACAGGGGTCAGGTAATTCTCATCGCTCCGGATTGGCCCAGGAGAGCGTGGGATGCGGACCTCATACGTCTTCTAACGGACAGCCCCTGGAGGCTGCCCGTTCAGATGAACCTCTTATGCCAGGGTCCTCTTCTGATGCCAAACGTGGATCGCTTCTTGTTTTCGGCTTGGTTCTTGAAAGGGAAAGGTTAAGTCATAGAGGTTACTCAACTGCTGTCGTAGCCACGATGTTAAGGGCCAGGCGGTGATCTACGTCCCTGGCCTATGTTCGAGTGTGGCACATCTTTGAGTGCTGGTGTGCACAGCGCGGCCTCATTCCCGGCGATGCCTTGGTATCTGAGGTGTTGTCTTTTCTACAGGACGGCTTGGAGAAGGGGTTGGCCCTAAGTACCCTAAAGGTTCAGTTAGCTGCGTTAACATGTTTTAGGGGCAAAGTTTGAGGGCTTTTCTTGTCCAGGCATCCGGATATTCTGAGATTTTTCAAAGCAGTAAAGAAACTGCGGCCCCCGATCAAGCCGGTGATTCCTCCTTGGGATTTGAACCTAGTCCTAGAGGCCTTAGCGGGGCCTCCTTTTGAGCCGGTGAGTGGAATCTCGCCGAGAGATTGTTCCTGGAAAACCGCGTTTCTGGTGGCATTATGTTCGGCAAGGAGTATCTCGGACCTCCGAGCGCTTTCCTGTAGGGAGCCGTTTATCCAGTTTTCAGATGAGAAGGTAACGCTACGGCCGGTTCCTTCCTTTCTTCCGAAGGTGGTATCCCGGTTTCATATAAATCAGCCTATTTCTCTGCCAACCTTTCGGGGCCAGGGGGATCATCCCATAGATTCGACCCTGAAACGGTTGGATTTAGGGAGAGTACTTCAAAGATATCTCAGGAGAACGAAGCCCTTTCGGCGGACAGACAGATTATTCGTACTGTTTGGAGGGCCAAGAAAGGGGGAAGCGGCCTCCAAGGCCTCGATTGCCTGGTGGGTAAAACACGCTATCTCAGCGGCGTATCAAGCCAGTGGACGAGCTCCTCCAGTGGGGCTGCGTGCTCATTCCACAAGAAGCCAGGCGGCTTCATGGGCTGAGTTGGTGTTGGTGCCTCCGGTAGACATCTGCAGGGCGGCTACTTGGTCATTGCTTCACACCTTTGCGAAGCATTATAGACTAGATGTTCGGGCCAGAGGGGACGCAAATGTAGGGGCCTCCAGCCATTGTGGCGGGCCTAGCGGGTCCCTCCCGTGGTTAGGTACTGCTTTGGTACTTCCCTATTATCCCTGGACTGGCCCGGAGAGACGAAGAGGAAGAAGAAATTAGACCTTACCTGCTAATTGTCTTTCCTTGAGATCTCTCCGGGCCAGTCCAGGGCCCACCCAGTTCATTAGCGGAGTTGCAGTGTTCTGTTCAGCGAAAACGGGTACGTCAGCTGCCCATGTCGTCAGGGGCGTGGGGGGCATTGATGTTGGCCGGTACATGTCTAAGCACAGCGGCGTTAGTAGTTTTCCTTGACGGTTGTCTGTCCAGGGATTAAAGTCAGGTTTGGACTATGGGGCTCCCGAGGGGAATCGGGAGGTATCAAGATATCCATATATAGTGACTAGTTGTTGTTTAGCTAAAAAAAAAACAAAAAAGGAACTTCATGTGTTTTAGTTGGCTCTGGCTGGGAACGTTGGCTACGGTGAATTTTTCATGAAAGGTGCGATTTGTTCATAACCAACTTTGGCAAAAGTAGACTGAGGTTTTGTCACTAGGGGGTGCCAGTTAGGTTGTCAGCAAAACTTCAGTATTCAGTCCTCAGCTGCTGGAAGGGATTGACAACCCTACTACTATCCCTGGACTGGCCCGGAGAGATCTCAAGGAAAGACAATTAGCAGGTAAGGTCTAATTTCTTCTTTCAAAATAACCCCCTAAATGTTTGAGTGCTTACTTAATTGATTTTGTTTAAGTTTAAATATAAAAGAGCATATCTCCTGCACCAGCTTCCTAGATGATTACAGAACACATTCAAAACCTTTCTTTTGTGAAGTCATGCAAAGGAATGTAGATATGAAGAGGGCAGGAAAATGCATTTTGTTCATGTTATTCGACTGACTGAAAAGTGCCTTTCCTCAATGCGTTTTTAAAATTCCTTGTGTTCCTCCACATTGAGAGGAAGCATTCCTGGGGTGTGTTTAGGTTGAAGCATGAAAAGTACCTGTATAGGTGGCATTTCTCGTATCTTCATGTGTACTTTTTCTATCAAAACTGTACTTGTGCCTTTTTCTGTAGATAATCGTGTACCCTTCCAGTACATCCTGCTAATTGATGAGGCAGAGAAAATTACAGAAGCTTAGTGACATCACCTGTTACCCCTGGGGTCAGCTTCAGTATTTTCTCTGTCTCAGCAGTTGGTGGTCTGGCTCCAGTGTAGTCTCTGCACAAAAGTCCAGTAGTATCATTTGGGGCTCTCTACCTTACCTCTCCCCTTACTGATTCCAGAGGTGTTCCTGGCCAAGAGAGCACCTCTGAGGTGCAGGGCTCCTGTTCAGTGTAGCCCTACACTGGGTGACAGTCCCCTGCCTCGGGCCTCACTTTCAGCTTCAGGCTATCAGCTGCTGCAGAGAGCCAGCTGGGACATAGCACCAAGTCATGTATTAAAAAAAAACAAAAACAAACAACAACAACTAAAGGAAGAGAGCAGACTGTGGGGGACAGTATAACCAGTGCAAGTGCAGACAGCTGTTTGTGGTCAGTTCCTGAGCGGCTATCCAGTTTAGTCCTCCACATCCGGGTAGTGCACCTCCTCCTGCAGCATAGAGACTGGACCAGTCAGCATCTTTTTCTCTCTGTATGTATGCTGCTGGAGCTCCCATCAGCCCCCCAGTGTGTCCAGTCTCCGTGCAGCTGGAGGACGTGTGAGCCTGGCACTGGGCTCACTTGCAGGCATCAGTAGCAACACTACTTAAAATTCTTTATCTCTAGTTTGGGGTTTATTTTTCATTTTAGTGGCTGTGCCTTTAAAAAAAAAAAAGAACAAAAAAAAGCAGCGAACAGCTGATCGAGGAGCCGAACCTGCACAGACCTTCTGCCCAAGCCTCCGGTAGAAGCGCTGTAAGCAGTCTACAGCACTAGCTCTCTTCCCCTAGACAGCACTGGGAGAGCTCTGTTGCTGACAGTCCCAGTCGTTGTTTCAGGTTTCGGCTGTGCTTTGTTCACGGTCCAGGCGTGTTCCCTGTTAATGGAAGCTGCTGATTTAAGTAACAGGACGGTGGCACGTGTTCGGCTCAGTTTGTTAACGCCAGTCCGACTCTGGAAGCGCTGGAGTCGGCGGGGTAAGTTCTTTTTGGCAGCGGTGAGACATGCGGGCGTTTTTTGTTTTTTGTGCGTGTCTTTAGCGGGCCTTTTTCACGTGGGGCTTTCCAGGGGTTTCCCGCCATTATTTTCCCTCAGCCGCCGGTAGCGGCGGCCATTTTGAAGCGCCGTTTCTTGTTTTCTAATATTTTTTGTTTTCTCTTCTCCCTTATTTCCCGCGCACACTGTGCTACCTGCCACTGAGATCCCTCAGAGTTGGGGGGGGGGGGCGTTATTTTTTCTGATGCTCGATCTTGGCGTTTGATTTAAAAAAAAAAAAAAAAAAATTACGAAAAGGAATTTAATGCTTGTTTTTCCTTTGATAGGTGTATAGCTAGTTTGATACTTTCTGCCATGTCTGCAAGGCCGCAGTGTTTGGTGTGCGGTGCTCGCAGAGGGGCTGTGACTGAGTCCGGGATCTGCAAGAGCTGTGCAGCAGTCTCCTTGGACATAGAACAGCAGATGGAAGGTAAGGCTATGCCAGATCCTGTTAGTCCTACCACACAGACTGATAGAGAGCCGGCTCCAAGCCCTCTTACTCCCAAGTCTCCTGTGGGGCCTAAGGGGCAGGTGGGACGGGTGTCGGAGGGGGCAACGGAATCTTCCTTAATGAACTTTTCACCAGATTTTGTCCTTATTATGCATGAAGCGTTTCGCTTGGGTCGTTTAGGCAAGTTACCAACGGCTGTGCCTTCACTGGCGTCCATTCCCTCCCAAGCAGAGGAGGATGGCAGGAGAGATATCCCTCATCCGTCTAAGCGTTGTAGGGTCTCCGCGATGGAGCACGAGGACTTGGAGGGCCAGGAGCCCGAGGTGGTCGAGGACCCTGAGGATTTCGAGGAGGAAGGAGAGATCCCGGAGCCCGAGGATCAGGCACGGATCATTTGAGTTTTTCGTAGAGAGGAGTTGATTCCCTTGATTACAGAATCCCTTTAAGCGCTCAATCTAGCGTCGACGCCTCCAGTTAACGACGGCGGACTGGAGGATCCCCTCATTCAAACGGTGCGGAAGTCTCAGGTGTTTTTTCCGGTTCACAGAGTAGTGGATCAGATGATTCAATCTGAGTGGGATCAACCGGAGTCAGGACTGAAGGGCGTTTGTTCGTTGAACCGCTTATATCTGCTAGCTGACAAGGACAAGTTTAAATCGCCACGAGTCGATGTGGTGGTGTCTGCAGTAACCAAGAAGACGACGATTCCTGTCGAGGGGAGTGTGGCGTTGAAGGACTCTCAAGACCAGAAAGTAGACGGGTTGTTAAAACAGGCTTTTGATACCAATGCATTGTCTTTACAGGCCTCGATTTGCGGGGCTTGGGTAGCTAGAGCATGCTTGAGATGGGCTCAGCGTCTACAGCAAAACAGCAACCTAGACAAGCAGATGTTGTTGGAGGTGACCCGGTTAGAGTCGGGCTCCGCTTATCTAGCGGATGTCCATTATGATTTGATTCGAACATTGGCAAATAGTATGGGCTCCTTGATAGCAGCAAGGAGATCCATTTGGTTGCGGAATTGGGCGGCGGATGGGTCTTCCAAGTCGCATCTCAGTAAACTTCCTTTTAAGGGAAAGTTGTTGTTTGGAGAGGATTTGGATAAGTTGGTGAAAGATCTAGGTGAGTCTAAAGGCGGTAGACTGCCGGAGGATAAGTCTAGGCTCGGCAAGAGTTTGCCGATCTCGCAGGGTTCCTTTTGGGGCGTTCGGAGATTTCGTTCCTCCCGCCTTTGGGATTCCCAGCGGGGCAGGTTTGGGTCTCAAGCCCAGGGGTTTCGGGGATTTCAAGGAGCGGGCAGAGGGTTTACAGCTGCGGCCTCCTCGTCTTCCTCTTCCTTTGCTTGCAGGCCGCAATGAAGCGAGGCAGGCCCCGGAGGGAAGTCAAGTTATCGGGGGTTGTCTTCGGGACTTCCTTCCTTCCTGGGCCCAAATAACCTCCGATCAGTGGGTGCTGGATGTAATCCGAGAGGGTTATGCGTTGGAGTTCGCTTCCCCCCTTCGGGATTCTTTCGTCCTATCCCCGAGCAAAGGGCGGCACAAAGAACAAGCTATTCGGTTAACGTTGGATCGTCTCTTAGCCTTAGGAGCGGTGGTTCCCGTTCCAGCTTCCGAGCGTGGAATGGGTCGCTATTCAATTTATTTCGTGGTGCCAAAGAAGGACGGATCGCTTCGTCCCATTCTGGACCTCAAGGGCGTCAACCGTTAAGAACATAAGAACATAAGAAATGCCATACTGGGTCAGACCGAGGTCCATCAAGCCCAGTATCCTGTTTCCAACAGTGGCCAATCTAGGTCATACGTACCTAGCAGTTTCCCCAAAAGACACAGGTTCTGCAGTGCTTGTACTAGGTCAAGCATTGATATCCTGGGTCCCTTTTTAATAGTGGTTTATGGACCTTTCCTCCAGGAACTTGTCCAAACCTTTTTTAAACCCAGCTATACTAACAGCCCTTACTACATCCTCCGGTAACAGATTCCAGAGTTTGATTACACGTTGAGTGAAGAAATATTTTCTCTTATTTGTCTTAAATAGTTTACCCTGTAGCTTCATTACATGTCCCCTAGTCCTTCTATATTCTGATAGCGTAAACAATTGATCCACGTTTATCCGTTCCACTCCATTCATTAATTTATACACCTCTATCATATCTCCCCTCAGCCGTCTCTTTTCCAGGTTAAAGAGCCCTAACCTTTTTAGCCTCTCTTCATAGGAGTAGCCTTCCATCCCCTTCACCAATTTGGTGCCTCTTCTCTGTACTTTTTCTAATAACTCTATGTCCTTTTTAAGATACGGTGACCAGAATTGCACACAATATTCAAGGTGCGGTCGTACCATGGAGCGATACAGAGGCATTATAATATCCTTTGTTTTATTCTCCATCCCTTTCCTTATGATACCTAGCATTCTATTTGCTTTCTTGGCCGCCGCTGCACACTGGGCGGAGGGTTTTAACATGTTATCCACGATGACTCCTAAATCTTTTTCCTGGGTGGTGGTTTCTAATGTGGAGCCTTGCATCGTGTAACTATAGTGTGGGTTGTTCTTTCCTAGGTGCATAACTTTGCACTTGTCCACATTAAATTTCATCTGCCATTTGGATGCCCAGTCTTCCAATTTATCCAGATCCTCCTGCAGTTTTCCACAATCCTCTTGGGTTTTAACAACTTTAAACAGTTTTGTGTCATCTGCAAATTTGATAACCTCACTAGTTATTCCTTTTTCCAGGTCATTTATGAATATGTCAAAAAGTAGGGGACCCAGTACAGATCCCTGGGGTACTCCACTATTCACCTTTTTCCATTGGGAATATTGGCCATTTAGCCCTACCCTCTGCTTTCTATCTTTTAACCAGTTCCCGATCCACAATAGTACACTGCCTCCTATCCCATGACTTTTTAGCTTTGCCAAAAGTCTCTGATGGGGGACCTTGTCAAAAGCTTTCTGAAAGTCCAGATACACTATATCAACCGACTCACCTTTGTCTACCTGTTTATGCACACCTTCAAAAAAACAGATCAGATTAGTAAGACAAGATCTTCCTTGTCTAAAGCCATGTTGGCTGTCTCCCATTAGGCCATGACTATCTACATGCTGTGTAATTTTGTTCTTTATGATGGTTTCTACCATTTTCCCTGGTACTGACGTCAGGCTCACCGGTCTGTAATTTCCCGGGTCACCCCTGGTCACCCACGTGCCACATTTCCGGATGGAGACATTGAGATCCGTCATCCTGGCGGTGCGCCAAGGGGAGTTTTTAACCTCCCTGGATCTCTCTGAGGCCTATCTGCACATTCCGATCAGGGCGGTTCATCAGCGATTTCTAAGGTTCGCGCTACCGTGGGGGCACTTCCAGTTTCATGCATTGCCATTCGGGTTGGCTACCGCTCCACGTACCTTCACCAAAATCATGGTGGTCATAGCGGCGGCGTTGCAAAAGGACGGCATTTTAGTCCACCCTTATCTTGACGACTGGTTGATTCGTGCGAAGTCCGAGCAGGAGAGCTTACAGGCTACGGAAAGGGTCGTGACTCTGCTGCAGTCTCTCGGCTGAGTGGTCAATGCAAAGAAAAGTCATTTAGTGCCGACTCAGTCTCTCAAATACCTTGGTGTTCTTTTCGACACAGCGAAAGGGTTGGTGTACTTACCAGATCGGCGTGCTCAAGTCTTGCAGCGGCTCGTGCGCACGTTCCTACGGATTCCCGCTCCTTCCGCTTGGTGATACCTGCGGTTGTTGGGAACGATGGCGGCAACGCTGGAAGTGGTGCCTTGGGCTCGGTTTCATATGCGTCCACTTCAGAGAGCCCTGTTACGTCGTTGGTCGAACCAATCCGATTCGTTGAACAGGCGGTTGCCCTGCCCGGGGCGGGTGCGTCGTGCCCTGCGGTGGTGGCTGGATTCGCGGTCGTTGCTAGCGGGCATGTCGCTAGAGCAGCCCTTGTGGATTCTGCTGATAACGGATGCAAGTCTGACGGGCTGGGGAGCCCACTGCGAGGGTCGTTTCGCGCAGGGGACGTGGTCAGCCCAGGAAGCCTCCTGGTCAGTCAACCATCTCGAACTTCGAGCGGTGCGACGGGCCTTGATAGCCTTCGAGCCGGCGTTAAGGGGGCGAGCGGTTCGAGTCCTCTCGGACAATGCGGCAACGGTGGCGTACGTCAACCGGCAGGGAGGCACAGGCAGCGTGGCCTTGGAGGATGAGGCAGAGGCCTTGTTCGAGTGGGTGGAGCTTTGTCTACCGGCTATCTCGGCGGCACATATCACGGGAAAAGACAGTGTGATGGCGGATTTTCTCAGGAGAGTGCAGGTGGATCCCGGGGAGTGGGAGCTGAACCCGCAGATCTACGCACAAATAGTTCATCGGTGGAGCCGTCCAGTCATGGACCTCATGGCGACCTTTCAGACGGCAAAGACAAGTCGGTTCTTCCGCAGACGACGGGAACTTATGTCCGAAGGGATTGACGTGCTAATTCAACCGTGGCCAAAGGCCGGCCTTCTATATGTCTTTTCGCCGTGGGCATTGATCGGCCGGGTCATACAGCGTATCGAGGCCCATCACGGAAAAGTCCTTCTGGTAGCTCCAGATTGGCCTTGGCGTCCCTGGTATGCGGATCTGGTGCGGTTGATCAACGGGGTTCCGTGGAGGATCCCACCGATTCCGGACCTTTTGATTCAGGGGCCTCTTCGGTTGCCACAGGTGGATCGGTTTTCGCTTACATTTTGGCCATTGAGCGGGCTCGGTTGAAGAAAAAAGGCTATTCGTCAGTGGTCATTGCCACTTTGCTGCGAGCTCGGAAAACGTCCACCTCACTCACTTATGCGCGGGTGTGGAGGACATTTGAGGATTGGTGCTCGCGGCGTAAAGTTTTCGCGGTGACGGCCCCGATTTCCATCATCCTCAGTTTCTTGCAGGATGGTTTTGACAAAGGTTTGGCCGCCAGTTCTCTTAAGGTGCAGTTGGCAGCTCTCGCATGCTACAGGGGCAAAGTGCTGGGGGTGCCGCTGGGGTCGCACGCGGACGTACGGAGGTTTCTCAAGGTGGTGGCCAGACTGCGGCCGTCGCGCAGGCTTTCTGTTCCACCGTGGGATTTGAATCTGGTCTTGCAAGCGTTGGTTCAACAACCTTTTGAGCCCATCCGTCGAGCGTCCGTGAAAGATTTGACTCTGAAAACTGTTTTCTTGGTGGCTATCTGTTCGGCGCGGCGCATTTCCGAGTTGCAGGCGCTTTCGTGCAGGGAACCATTCTTATCTTTTTCTAAGGAAAGGGTGGTGTTGCGGCCAGTTCCATCCTTTCTCCCTAAGGTGGTTTCTCCTTTTCATTTGAATCGGTCCCTTTTCATTCGGACAGGGCTGCTACCGCGAACGACGGGTTGCATCGCTTGGATGTTGGTCGCGTGCTGCGTCGATATTGAAAGGTTTCCGAGGCGTTCCATAAGACGGATCGGTTGTTTGTGCTGTTTGGTGGAGTGTGAAAGGGTGAGGCAGCTGCGAAATCGTCCATTTCGCGGTGGATTAAAGAGGCTATTGCTTCGGCTTATATTCTGCAAGGGTGGACGGTCCCGTTAGAGTTACGAGCCCATTCTACTAGGGCACAGGCGTCGTCGTGGGCGGAGTATAGCCTTATTCCGCCTGTGGACATTTGCAGGGCGGCGACTTGGTCTTCTCTCCACGCTTTCAGTAGACACTACCGGTTGGATGTGTCGGCGGCTCGGGATTCATCTTTTGGTTCAGTGGTGTTGTGCGCCGGTTGGCAGGGTCCCGCCCATTGATTACTGCTCTGTTACATCCCGGATGTGGAGGACTAAACTGGATAGCCGCTCAGGAAATGAAAATTACACTTACCTGGTAATTGTAGTTCCTGGAGGATCCAGTTTAGTCCTCATTCCCTCCCAGCTTACAGTTTTTTTCTTCAGGTCGGCGCGCTTCCTGCGAGAGAGAAAGAGTCGTTCTCATGTATTTTCTTGGACTCTTCTACTTGGGGTCCCATGGTTCAGAGTATCCTTTTTTCTATAATTGGGACAGTAAATTACTTCAGGTAAGCGGCAAAAGCAATGTGCAGAGTTTTGGCTTCCTCGTTCGGGGAGGGGGTCATGTTGGTGTACAAGGAGATTGGTTCTACGTAGTTATGACTTATATCTTTTTAATGTGTTGCTTCTTTGAGTCTGCTTTGTTAATAGTTCACTCGGGGGCTGATGGGAGCTCCATCAGCATACATACAGAGAGAAAAAGATGCTGATTGGTCCAGTCTCCATGCTGCAGGAGGAGGTGCACTACCCGGATGTGGAGGACTAAACTGGATCCTCCAGGAACTACAATTACCAGGTAAGTGTAATTTTCATTTGCTCAGTCAGCGCTCCTCCGGCATCTTAAAACCTCCTGATTCCTTAGGGTTTTTCTACTGTGAGTACATTTGTGTGCTGGGCTCCATGGACCCACCCTCTCCTCCCCATTCTGCCGCTAGTTCCACGTGTCTCCCCACTCTTCCGCCACCGTTACCACATGGCGGTCTGCCACTGCTCCTGCGTAGCGCCGCCGCTGTTTCTTGACTGGAATAGCAGGATGTACTGGAAGGAGAAATTTTACTTACCATTAATTTTCTTTCCTGTATCCTTGCTAGACCAGTCCAGAACCCTCCCCTCTATGCTGCATCTTCGTGACCTGCCTGTGTCGGCGCCTAAGAGCTCATCGACATGGCTGACAGCCCGGCCTGTTGCTTTTTTGTACGTATCTTGGCTTCCGCCGTGTAGATAGTTTGTTCCTTCCTGGGGTTTCACCCCAGGCGTTGAATTACAAATTAATTTGAGGTCTTTTCGATGAATCCAGACCGCTCTCCTTGCTACGGATATACTGAAGCTGACCCCTGCGGGTACAGGTTTATCTATCAAGGGTGATGTCACTAATCTTCTGGAATTTTCTCTGTCTCATTATCAGCTGACAGGGGGACACAACCCACTTATCTGGACTGGTCTAGCAAGGATACAGGAAAGGTAACTAACGGTAAGTAAAAGTTCTCCTTCATAACTGTACTAAGTTTCAAAGGAAAATAGGCATAAACTTTTACCTAGAAAATTGTTGCAAAGCTTGAGGGTAAAAAGATTGTTGGTCTTTTTTTGTCCCATTGCAAAAAGTTTAGAAAAGCAGCCAAAATGGAACAAATCTTGAGAAATTTGATATATGCAAACTAATATATCAGTCTATAAAATTACTTACAGCATGAATATAGATACATCAGCTTTGTCATAGGTTTTTGTAATAATGAATTCAGAGAAGAAAAATAAGGTTGTTTTTTTCCTCACACAGTGCATCTATCCTTTGGGCAAACCACTAAATCTAATAATTAGTTCTGAGGCAGAAAACGGTCAACATCAACAGAAGAGGAGGATCTCGGAAACCACATCTGTTGAACCATGTTCAAAAAAGCTCAAGACTGATGCTTCAGTTGTTGCAGACTTGACCTTGAATACTGATTTTGTCCCACAAGACTGCGGAAATAACGTTTGCAAAACTGAGTCTTGCTCGCTTAGTTTGTTACAGGACAGTCAACACAAGCATTATGAACCGGGCTTGTCCCTGGAACAGAATGTGGAGGTGGAAGCAGCTAATAACACCTTTAATGTGGCTCCAGGAATTTCTCCTGAAAACATTCATTCTGACTTGGACCATCTTTTTGCAAGGCTTAAGCTACACTCTCTTCCGTCTCAAGCTGCAGAGGAGTTCCCTAGTCCTCAGATGCTTTTAGCTCCTTTCTATCTGCAGTGGCGAAACAAATATGCTCTCTGCTGGTTAGATTGCATTTTGTCAGCATTGGTGCAGTCAGACACGTTAAAGAAAGCTGTGACTGAAGGATGTGCCAGAGACAACGAATTCGTAGTCCGGAAGCTGTTCAGAGAATATAGTAAAGCATGTGCATTGCTTGCTGCATGTTCCCCGAAAGGTATGTGATTAGAAACGCAAACTAATTCCTGTTCTTAAGCCCATTTCATTGATAAAATATAGACCTGAAAAAGGGAAGCTCATTATTTTCTCTCTGTTATACATTCACCACAACATATAGATATTTTGACGTTGTTTTTGCTGTGCTGCTAAATTTTAGTATAGATCTTATCAAATATTACTATTGTAGTAGACAAGTACTGTATTGACAACTTTATTGCAATAGTACAATTTTAGAACCAAATCAAGGAATTGGTTAGGACTCCCATAATCTTGCTGTGAGTCACTTCAGTTTGTCCTTTGAGCTAACAAAAGAATAAAAAACAAAGGGACACCCACACAAAAAGCACAAGCACATACAAAAGAGAGTGGGGGAAACAAAAGAATCTGAAAATATTTTATTATGCCTAACACAGCCATGTTTTGGCAGTGGATGCCTGCGTCAGGGGCAAATCTGTCAAAAAAGATTCCAAAAAAATAAAACAAAATTGGTCCTATTTTGTGCCTTTGAAAGTGTGTTGCTACATGCACCAGATCACAGACTAACTGATTTTGTTTGGTGTTTTGGAATTTTTTGACAGTTTTGCCCCTGACCCAGGCATCCACTGCCAAAATACGTCCGTGTCGGGAATAATAACATATGTTCAAATTCTTTTGTTTCCCTTTCTTTTTCTTTAATTTGCACTTTGAGCTAACTAGGCATGCTTGAAAGATAGCTATGGAGTCCGGAACATATACCAAGATGGTAATCAAGGCTTCACTACTACTAATAGCTTCAGCAGCTTCTGCAAGTTTTGGAAATGTTTTTTTTCGAATCATCCCTCCAGTCCAAATGCATGGGTTATGCTCACCTACCAGCAGATGGAGACTGAGACACACTGACTTGAAACATCCTCCCATAAGAAGTATGTGCAACCTGTCCACAACAACTATTTCTCAGTCTCCAGCAAATGGTGGATGGCATAGTCTATGCAGACTGAAACTTGGAGTTAGGCACTGGGCCGCAGCAGTTCTAGCGGGCCTGAGGTGCAGAACCGGGTGCAGCTACGTGCTGCCTTTCAGTTTTGGGAGGAGGCCAGAGGTTGCGTTTTCCTTGTGTGACTTTACTGCAGTTTTTAAAGTTGCTTGAATGTTTCTTTGGTGGGGGGGGGGGGGGAGTATAAAGAAATGCGAGATGTACAAGGGGGAAGCACCAGACGTTCAGTAGGCCTCTGGGTATGACTGCCTAGTAAGGTGAGGGGGGCGATTCGGCCAGGGAGAGCGTGTCGTGAGAGTCCAGGCCGTGGTGCACATTTCCGACTCTTAGCACAGTCTGTGCGCACAGCTGTCAGGCACAGCTTTCCAAAGTCCTGCTGTGTTAAATCATGGCTGCCACGGATCGGCTTCCTAGTGGTCCAGGAGTGCAGAAGGCAGTCAGAGCAGGACTGGCTGATCGTGATCACACTGCTATTGAGTTAGGAGGCCCAGCGGTTTTGTCGGGAACCACCAACTTGTTGGGTGCTGTGAACGTTCCTTTGGAGTGGTGAGAGCTCCCAGTACTGCAGCCAGTGCAACCACTGGCACTAGGAACCGCGGCTGGTCTGGTTGGAGGGGGGAGCTCTCATTTCACTCCAGAGTTTGTTCTGTTACTTCACCAGACTTTCTGCTTGAAGCAAGGTCTGGGAGAAGGGTCTTTAGCCCTGGTTACGCCCCCTTTGCCTGGTTAATTTATAGTTGACTTCTCCCTAAGGGCTTCAAAGTGGTTTACAGCAAAGATAAAATAGATACATAATGCAATATGATATTTGACTTAATACAAAATATAATGAAACCATAAATAACTGTTCCAAGTCATACTGCTAGACCAGTCCAGACAAACGGGTTATGCACCCCTGCCAGCAGATCTTGGAGACAGAGAATTCCACCAGAGCTCTGATAGGGTGGAGTCTGGTGATATACAGCTACCCCTAGGGGTCCCTGTCAGTATTTCTCTGTCTCCAGCAGATCTGGATGCTTTTTTGTTTTACTCCTTCAAAATTCATCTGCTTTACATTCTGGGATTTCCCTTGATTCCTTCTGCCCCCTGTTGTTGCCAGATTAATTTCTAGGCACCAGGGAGAGGTTTTACAGCTGATCCCCTGTTTACAGTGGTGATTGCTGATGAGAAGGCTCCCCAGCACTAGTCCTGTGAGCTAGTTTGCTGGATGATAACCCTCCTAAAATCTAGTCCTTGGGGCTGATTTTAGTGGTGAGGCAGCTGGCTGAGGTCTGTGCAGCGGTTTGTGGCTTCCCTGCACCATCGGTATTGTGAGTACAGCTCCTGTCTCTTTCCTGATCGTCTCTCCGGGCCAGTCCAGGAACAAGAGGGTTGTCAATCTTCTTCAGCAACTGAGGACTGAAATCTGAAGTTTTGCAAACTTGGTATCTGGCTCCCTCTGCTGGTCGCACCTCAGTCTTTTCAGTCCTCAGCAGCTGAAGGACCGTTCCTGGCTGGCTACTCTTCAGCGAGTTTTATTTTTGTTGTTTTCTGCTTTGAATTCTTTGAATCTTTTCTTCCTAAATCCTGGGTAGAGCCCTAGCAGGGTTTTTCCCCCATTCAAAGGAAAGGTTAACAGGCATATGTGGAGACAGCTGCTCTGGGGGTTGATGGAGGCAGAGCCTGTCTTTTAATCACCCCCGGGGCTTGAGAGAGAGGGAGCAGGGCAGTGCTGGGAGCCCCAGATACCTCCCTGCTACCCTCGGTGCTTTCGGTGTCGGCCCACTGGCGGTGGGTGTCTGAGCCGAAGTGATTTTACTGCCGCACCATCATTCTCTGCCTGCAAGGTACGTGGTTCTTTTTTTTTTTTTTTTTTTCCCGTAGGGGGGTCTCTGGGGCTCTCTCGGGGAGCGGGTGTGGGCTCACTCGTAAGTCTGTTGCGATGGCCTGCGCGACATTTTACAAACATCCTCCACTATATAAAACAATCAAAAAAAAAAAATCCTTCGAATGGAGGCACACATGTCCAGGGCTCTGCCCATGGCAGTGGGCTACTGTAGTGTTTGTACATAGTTGTTTTTCTCTTTGTTCTTTCTGTTTGTTCGGTTTTCTGTCTTTCACTGCTTGGACATATGTTGACTGAGGTGCGACCAGCAGAGGGAGCCAGATACCAAGTCTGCAAAACTTTTCAGATTTCAGTCCTCAGTTGCTGAAGAAGATTGACAACCCTCTTGTTCCTGGACTGGCCCGGAGAGATCTCCAGGAAAGACAATTAGCAGGTAAGACCTAATTTCTGTTTCCTCTCAGTGCCTGCAGCTCCGTGGCAGCCCGATTTTCGTTGGTACCGTTTTTGGAGAATTTCGGTGTTTTTCTGGTGTGGACAGCGTTCCCCTGCCCTCCCTCACTCTTTTCTGGGTTTATTTCAATTTTCGGGGGTTTAATTTCTTCTTTTTTGCTCCTTTTGTTTTGCCGGCGGCCATTTTGAATCGCCGAAAACCTCCGTTTTTTGGCGGGAAGCCAGCTTGCTCTCCTCTGCATATATTGCTCATGGCAGCTTTCCTACTGCTCGTTTTTCACAGCGATTCCTAGCTGGACCTGGGAGTGTTGTTGTCTTTCCTGTAGTTTAAAAAAAAAAAAAAGAAGAGATTTTCATATGACAGGGACAACGGTTTTCAGCAGAGTGTGAGGGCAGTTTTTCCTGTCTGGTGCTGTAGGGCAGGCTTTCTCTTTCATTATGCCTTCTTCGGGCCAACGCTGCCTGGGGTGTCAGAAAAAGCACAAAGACCTCCAGAATCACCTGTGCACTGCTTGCTTGACTCACCCGGGCGAGTCCTCGGCTGCTGTCTTGCCTTCAGACCCTTCAGTTTTTCCTCTACCTGTTGTGGATGGTCAGCTGCCTTCCCTGCTGCCTGTGGAGCCACGGGCAGCCTCTCCCGCAGCCTCTCAGATTCCAGCGCTGTCCACACCGGCAGCGCTGCCATCTGAGGAACATCTCCTCTCCCTTTTTCGCCAGGCGTGGTCTCTTTGGCGAGCGGAGTCTGCGGCGACAGGGACTGCGCAGCTGCCAGTAGCTCCGGGGAGCACTTCTCTGCCTTCTGCAGGCATGCAGAAACAGACTGCTACAGGACATAAAAAATCCCGCTCCCTCAGGGCGTCTCAATTTCTTCCTGAGGAGGTTTTCAGTTGTCCTGAGGACAGGGCGTCGGAAGAGGACTCTCTGCAGCTTCATCGGATCGGGAGGATGGTGAATTTTCGCCCTCGGATTCATCCTTGCCTACCCAGGACGATTCCCAAGACATTCGGCTTTTCCGAAAGGAAGAGTTGTCTGCCCTGATTGCCCAGGTGTCTGATGCGCTCCGCCTTACGGCTTTGGAAGAGCCCCAGACGGCTCCGGGTCAATCCCAGGCTGATCCTATTTTGCAGGGCATTCGCAAGCCCTCCAAATCCTTCCCATTTCCTCCAGAGTTGCAGCAGATGGTGTCCAGGGAGTAGGATTCCCCTGATGTGCCGCTGCGTAACTCTCGTCGGCTTAATCAGCTTTATGTCTGGTCTCCTGAAGCTCTAGAGCACTGGCTAGCATACCCTAAGGTGTATGCCTTAGTCACAGGAGTGACGAAGCACACCAGCATCCCGGTGGAGGGCGGAGCAGCGCTTAAGGATCCGCAGGACCGTAAGGTGGAAAATCTTCTCAGGACAGCCTTTGCTTCGTCGTCCCTAGCTCTCCAGGCGTCGGTGTGCGGGGGCTTGACGGCGCGGGCATTGCTCCGCTGGCTTCAGAGGTTGCCGGAGGACCCGTCCCACACCCGCCTCGAGTCGGCTACGGTGTTTATCGCGGATTCCTTCTATGACTTGTTACGCCTTTCGGCTCGCTTGCTGGCTGCCGTCACGGTAGCTAGGCGGTGGCTGTGGCTCCGCCAATGGGCGGCGGATGTGGTATTCAAGGCAAGGCTTTCTAAGTTGCCCTTTAAAGGTCGCCTTCTCTTCGGCGAAGAGCTCGATAAGCTGGTGAAGGACCTGGGGGAAGTTAAGCCTCAACGCTTGCCGGAGGACAGTCCTAAGGCGTCCTCTCGCCGTTCGTCACGATCACAGACTTTTCGACGCTATTCCCGGTCTCGGGACGCCTGGAGGTTTCGCTCTTTTAAATCCTCCCAGGGGGCTACTCCAGCCAATCGCTATGGAGCGCGGTCGCAGTCCTTTCGTGGAGCCCGTAGGGGCGCTGAGCCTTCCTCCTCCGCAGGGAAGTTCTCCGCAGGCGGGCGGTCCTCCCGCTGACGGGGCGGGAAGCCCACTCGGGACGGGGCCGCCGATAGGGGGTCGGTTGGCCTTGTTCGTGCAAGAATGGGCACGCATCACCACCGATCGTTGGGTGCTCGACAGTATTTCTCAGGGTTATTCTCTCGAGTGCGCTCGACCCATCCTGGAGACCTTCATCGTCTCTCCAGCAGCCTCCCCCGAGAAACGGCGTATCATCCACGAGACCCTTCGGCGCCTTCTGTCCTTGAACGCCATTTGCCCTGTGCCTCCTTGCGAAAGAGGTCGAGGTCGCTACTCCATCTATTTCATGGTGCCCAAGAAAGATGGGTCCTTCTGTCCTATCCTGGATCTCAAGGTCATGAACCGCGACCTTTGCGTTCCTCATTTTCGCATGGAGACCCTTTGCTCAGTGATTCAAGCCGTGCGCAAGGGCGAGTTCCTGGCGTCTCTCGATTTAGCAGAGGCCTATTTTCATGTACCAATCCGGGCCGACCATCAGCGGAATCTCCGGTTCTCGGTACTGGGTCAGCATTTTCAATTTCGCGCTATGCCCTTCGGGTTGGCGACGGCTCCGCGGACTTTTTCCAAGATCATGACCGTCGTGGCGGCGGCCTTGCGCAAGCAGGGCATACGGGTTTATCCCTATCTCGACGACTGGCTTATCCAGGCCGACTCCCGGTCCGAAGCTCGCGAGACCGTCGCTCGTGTGGTCCTCTTCTTGGAGCAGCTCGGTTGGGTGATCAACCGCGCAAAAAGCAGTCTTCGGCCGACTCAGGTTCTGGACTTTCTCGGAGCGCGGTTCGACACTCGTCAGGGACGCGTCTTTCTAACGCAGGAGCGGGTTCAGAAGATCTCTCTTCAGCTTCACCGCTTCTTGGACAAAGCGGCGCCTCGGACGTGGGACTACCTGCAACTGTTAGGGTCCATGGCAGCTACAATCGATCTTGTCCCGTGGGCAAGAGCGCACATGCGCAGCTTACAAGCGGCGCTTCTGTCTCGTTGGTCGCCGGTTTCGGGGGATTATCAGGTTCGCTTACCTCCTGCCTTCGCAAGTGCGCCACGACCTTCTTTGGTGGCTTCGGGCGCAATCTTCTTCGGGGAGTACCTCTAGAGTCTCCGCGCTGGCTACTGCTCACGACGGACGCCAGCCTCTCCGGTTGGGGAGCTCATTGCGGCTCCACTTCAGTGCAGGGGGTTTGGTCTCACGAAGCCCGTTGGTCCATCAATCGTCTCAAGACGCGCGCGGTGCGTTTGGCTCTGCTTCAGTTTCAGCCTCTTCTGTGGCGACGTGCAGTTCGGGTGTTGTCCGACAACGCCACGACGGTGGCTTACCTTAACCGCCAGGGTGGAACGAAGTGTCCGGGAGTCTCCCAGGAACTGCGCTTGCTCCTCCCGTGGGCGGAGGAGCATCTTCTGGCTCTCTCGGCGCAACACATCGCCGGCGTGGACAATGTGAAGGCCGATTTTCTCAGCCGGCACTCTCTGGATCCCGGAGAGTGTTCCCTGCAGCCGGAAACGTTTCGTTCCATTGTTCAACTATGGGGGCTACCGGCGATGGATCTCATGGCCACAGCACAGAATGCCAAGGCGCCCTTGTACTTCAGCCGTTGGAGGGAAGAGGGGTCGTGCGGAATCGATGCTCTCTCTCAGCCGTGGCCGGCACATCTTCTTCTGTATGTCTTTCCTCCGTGGTCCATGATAGGCAAGATTCTCCAACGGCTCCGGGAGCATCACGGTCCGGTGATCTTGGTGGCTCCCTATTGGCCTCGCAGGCTGTGGTATGCGGATCTAGTCTGGCTGTCTCGAGAGTCGCCGCTCCATCTCGGAGCCTTTCCCAAGGTCTCCTGACTCCGGGTCCGGTGGAAATGGAAGACCCGGCTCCATCCTCGCTTACGGCTTGGCTATTGAACGCCACAGGTTAGTACACAAGGGCTATTTGCCTAGTGTGGTCGCTACTCTGCTTAAAGCGCGGCGGACGTCCACGTCCATGGCCTACGCTAGGATTTGGCAGCTTTTTCACAGTTGGTGTTCCCAGCATGGTTTATCTCCCTGGCGTGCCAGTATCCCGGACATCTTAGCCTTTCTCCAGTCCGGAGTGGACAAAGGTTTGGCGCTGGGTTCCTTGCGAGTACAGGTCGCTGCATTGACTTGTTTTCGTGGGTGCATAGCGGGGCGGTCGATAGCTTCGCATGCGGACGTGTCTCGCTTCCTTCGGCGGGGTTAAGTCCTTAAGGCCTCCGCTGCGTCCGCCGGTGCCGACGTGGGATCTTGCTCTCGTTCTTCGGGCCCTCGTTGCTCCTCCCTTTGAGCCCCTGAAGGCCTGTTCGCTCAAAGATTTGACTCTGAAGACGGTGTTCTTAGTGGCTATTACGTTGGCGCGCCGTATTTCCGAACTGCAGGCTCTCTCCTGTCGTGATCCCTATCTCTTTCTCAGCGGAAGGCGTGTCTCTTCGCACTGTTCCTTCTTTTTTGCCAAAAGTGCTGATGCCGTTTCATGTTAACCATCCTCTCTTCCTACCAGCCTTTACCAGGGCTCAGTGTGAGGGTAGTCGGTCTCCGTTGCGGGTGGTGGACCTTAAGAGAGTGCTTTCCCGATACCTGAAGGTCACAAACTCGTTTCGTACATCTGATCATCTTTTCGTCCTGTTTGCGGGACCTCGTCGGGGCTCCGCGGCCTCTAAGTCTACCATTTCTAGGTGGCTCAGAGGGGCCATTGAAGCAGCTTACATTCTTCGGGGGAAGCTGGTTCCGGTGGGACTCCGTGCTCATTCTACTCGAGCGCAAGCGGCTTCGTGGGCCGAGCGGTCTCTTGTGGCTCCGCTGGATATTTTTCGGGCGGCGACTTGGTCTTCGCTGTCCGCTTTTGCACGTCACTATAGGTTGGACGTTCAGGCTCGTCAGGACGGCTGCTTTGGAGCTGCAGTACTGTCGGTGGCCTTGACCCCCCCTTAAGAGCAGGTAGCTTGGGTACTGCCCGTTTGTCTGGACTGGTCTAGCAGTATGACTTGGAAGGTGAAATTTCACTTACCGTTAATTTCCTTTCCCGGAATACTGCTAGACCAGTCCAGGACCCGCCCTGCTGTATGGTGCACTGCTGCTGGCGCTGGGCAGCCGCCGACTGCTGTCCTTCCTTTTCAGTATGCCTCGCCATGGGCGATCCATGAGTGCGTTGGTGCATGCTGTCTTCAGCTCTGGGGAGTCCTT
Organism: Ichthyophis bannanicus; assembly: GCA_033557465.1. Classification (NCBI taxonomy): domain Eukaryota; kingdom Metazoa; phylum Chordata; class Amphibia; order Gymnophiona; family Ichthyophiidae; genus Ichthyophis; species Ichthyophis bannanicus. The sequence continues at coordinate 267,378,691 of CM066035.1, forward strand.
CGGCTCCCTTGTATATAGTTCCTTGGGACCCTCTGGGGTGCGGTTCAGTTTCAGTTGCTTTTATACGTTACTGACAGGGACCCCTAGGGGTAGCTGTATATCACCAGACTCCACCCTATCAGAGCTCTGGTGGAATTCTCTGTCTCCAAGATCTGCTGGCAGGGGTGCATAACCCGTTTGTCTGGACTGGTCTAGCAGTATTCCAGGAAAGGAAATTAACGGTAAGTGAAATTTCACCTTTTGCCTCTGCTAAGAGACTGCCTCAGGAAATTGATGCTGTTGGCAGCTCTAAACACCCTTCAGGCTCACTCTGAGGCTTTCAAAATAATGCCGAAAAACACAAGCTCTGATTTTTGTGGTGTGCATAATTTTAGCTCAAAGTGAAAACTGTCATGGCATAACCTTTTATGCATTTGCATACTCAAAATTAGTGTGTGGGGTTTTTTTTCTAACATGAAATTAAAGAAAAAAGAACAGAGTGTCTCTCTTGTCTACTCTTCCTCATTAAAACAGCAAATAAAGGTCAGCAAGCAAGTTGTAGGTGATACCTTTTTATTGGACTAATTTAATATATTTTTGACAAGCTTTCGAGAGTTATGCTCTCTTCATTAGGTCTGTGAGGGCATAATGCAGTTACACTGGATTTAAACTCATCTATGTTCTAGCACTGACTCAACGGCACATTGCATGCATGCATGTTGTAGATAGTTTGTATATGTCATTACATATCAAAGCAAAGTGTGGGATACAGTGACAGTTACACAGGTCCTATCTGATCTTAGCGAGTCTGCATCTGTCATTAAGTTACTGTGAAAGGCATGGCTTTGCATTTCAGTGTTTTATGTCTGGTAATGAGTGAGAAAACCAGTGTGTCTATTCAGTTCTCTTTTGTCAGTGTTGAAATACTTGATCATTTTAATTTCAAATGTTTTCATTTTGTGTATGTTCTTGACGTTTCCCTTCAGGATTTTGATTGTGAAGTCATTAACCGAGTGGCTTTACTTTGAGAAATGTTCACCCACTGGGATAGCGTCCTATTTCTCTGTAAGGTTATGTGTACCTATGAAGGTTGAATCATGTCTTCCGTTTTTGACTTGTTTCCACAATGTAACACCCCTCTTCACATATTTTTGCACAGGATCATATAAATTACATTCATAGAGGAACATGAATGTGAGCCTTTTATTTTGAATGGCTTTCCCAAGTGGGTAGTTATAGGGTCATAAGAACACAAGAACATACGATATGCCATACTGGGTCAGACCAAGGTCCATCATCCCAGTATCCTGTTTCCAACAGTGGCCAATCTAGGTCATAACGTACCTAGCAGTTTCCCCAAAAGACAACAGGTTCCACAATGCTTGTACTGGGTCAAGCATTGATATCTTGGGTCCCTTCTTAATAATGGTTTATGGACCTTTCCTCCAGGAACTTGTCCAAACCTTTTTTAAACCCAGCTACACTAACAGCGTTTACTACATCCTCCGGTAACAAATTCCAGAGTTTGATTACATGTTGAGTGAAAAAATATTTTCTTTTATTAGTTTTAAATAGTTTACCCTGTAGCTTCATTGCATGTCCCCTAGTCTTTCTATATTCTGATAACATAAACAGTCGATCTACGTTTACCCGTTCCACTCCGTTCATTAATTTATAGACTTCTATCATATCTCCCCTCAGCCGTCTCTTTTCCAGGTTAAAGAGCCCTAACCTTTTTAGTCTTTCTTCATAAGAGTATCCTTCCATCCCCTTTACCATTTTGGTGGCTCTTCTCTGAACCTTTTCTAATAACGCTATATCCTTTTTAAGATAAGGCGACCAGAATTGCACACAATATTCAAGGTGCGGTCTCACCATGGAACAATATAGAGGCATTATAATATCTTTTGTTTTATTTTCCATTCCTTACCTTATGATGTGTTGGTATCGCTTGCACTGTGCATTTTTGCAGAGTTATTTTTTGTGCTATTTTTTCTATTTGGAATTCTGTTTGAAGTTTACTTCATTCAAGTTTTTGTTTCAGGTTGGATGGTTTGCCAAAGGTTAGAAATCAAAGGGATGGGAAAGATAATTATTTTAGTAAGTCATCCTCCAAAAATAGGGGTTGGAAATCTTTGATAATTTTCCTTAGATTTTCTAGTTCTGGGTTATAAGTTACCACAAGTGGTACACGTTCCATGTTTTTTCTTTCCTTGCATTGAATAGATCCTCCCTGGTTATTTTTTTTAGTAAGTATGCCGTTTTCTTGATGATTTTGGGACGATATTCCTTTTGTTTTAAAACCCTAACAAGATCCTTCAGTGTGTTTGTTCCTGTATTGTGTGTCAGAGCACATGTGATGGTATCTTAAGAACATAAGATATGCCATACTGGATCAAACCAAGGTCCATCAAGCCCCACCGTATCCTGTTTCCAACAGTGGCCAATCTAGGTCACAAGTACTTATCAGTTTCCCCAAAAGACACGTTTCACAGTGTTTGTATTGGGCAAGCAGTGGATATTCCAGGTCCTCTTTAATAATTGTTTATGGACCTTTCCTCCAGGAACTTTTCCAAACCTTTTTTAAGCCCAGCTACACTAACAGCTTTTACTACATCCCCGGTAATGAATTCCAGAGTTTGATTACATGTTGAGTGAAAAAATATTTTCTCTTATTAGTCTTAAATAGGTTACCCTGTTGGGTGATGGAAGCTGGAGTTGTGATATAATATAAGGAAAGAGAAAACATGCCTTCATAGACCTGATTGCGAGCTTGTCAAAAATATATTAAGTTAATCCAATAAAAAGGTATCATCTACAACTTGCTTGTTGACCTCATATTTGCACATATCCAGGGGGACTAACATGGTAACTACAATTTTTTGCTCATTAAAACAACACAAAAGAATTTGAAGAAAGCAGTGGAAAGAGATTGTAAAAAAGGAGGAAGACAAGAATGATTACAGCAGAATTGGAAACAGAAAAATGACGGGCAGACTAGGTAGACCGTATAGTTTATCTTCAGGAACAAGCAGGAATGAGTCTTCACATATGGGTACGTCGGTACCGACGGAGCCTGTGCGGGAACGCTCCCCAGCGTCCAATCAGAAAGCTTTTGGGAGCATCCCACAGCGCCTGCGTGCTGCCTTCCCGCCTTTCCAACTGTCTCTCCTCAGTTGTTTTTTTTCCACGGAGCCAGCAGGTCGTGTTCCTGTCACCGCAGAAGAATTTCCTTATTTTTTCTTTATTTCTTTTTTGTACGCGTCTGCCTTCCTCGACGCTGTACCGGTACCGCCGATTCTTATTCTTTTCTTAAAAAAAAAAAAAAAAAGACCACCTATTTTTTCTTCAGGTGTACTTCAGTTTTGGGCCTTAGGCCCAAAACCTTCTTCCTTAAATATGGAAAAACCGGCCTTAGGTTTTAAGAAGTGCACAAAATGTGGCGGTACTATATCCGTCACCGACACCCATGACTGGTGTCTCAAATGTTTAGGCCCTGACCATTCCATTAAAGATTGTGTGTCCTGTTCCATGATGTCTAAGAGAGGTCGACAGAACCGAGCTGCCAAGCTCAGTACCCTGTTTCCCTCTGATGCGGCTTCGGTGGCATCGACGTCTTCCAGGGCTGCTTCTTCCTCACATGGATCTCAGGTAACTAAACATAAATCCAGCCGGTCCTCGAAGGGCAAATCTCCTTCTAAGCATCGAGATGCCTCTGGCTTTGCCCTCGAGGATTCTGCACTGGCAAAATTACCCCGGCGGGAGGCTTCGGCTTCTAAAGCATCATCATCGGGGTTCCAAGACGATCTAGATGGCGTGGCCTCAACAGATCTCCTGGTGCCATGCTCTGGGGTACCGGTGGCCTCCACCGGTACCGACTTCCAGGCATTGGCAGCGTCCATGGATCCAGAGGATTCTGTCCATGGAATGCAGTCTGGCGGCTTTCCTTGTGGCATCGACACCCGTGGTACCGCAACAGACTACTCCGCGGGTACCGGCTCCGGTATCACCATCGGTACTGATTCCGGTACCGGTGGCATCGGCATCGGTGTCAGCCATACCAGTACCCTGCCCTCTGCAGCCCTCCGGTACCAATACCCCGGTACCGATGATTCCCGATACCGACCCCGGTCGGTACGGGTATCGGGCTTTGCAAGAGCATCCCGACAGATGATACTTCGATTCCTCTGATGACTCTGAGGATTCTGAAGAGTCTGTCGATGCAGCGATGCTTCTTCCAAAGGAAGAGTCCTCTCCTAAACGAAGGATGTCTCCTCCAGAGGACTTGTCTTTTCAAGACTTTATCAGAGAGGTGGCTCGGGGTCTCTCTATTACAGTAGCCCCAGAGTCAGAGCCTAGAGCTAAGGAGTTAGATATTCTACAATATCCTAAAACTCCTAAAGAGGCAGCTACCTTGCCTATTCATGAGATTCTGTATGATCTCATGTTAAGGATGTGGGAAGCACCTCTAACCACCTCTCCTCACTCTCGCAGGTTGGACACCATGTATCGTTTCCCTCGTCCTGGTTTCCACAAAACTCAGCTTTCTCACCACTCTGTTGTGGTTGAGTCTGCAATGAGAAAGATTAGAAGTGCCAAGAGACATGCCTCTAATCCTCCAGGACGTGAATGTAGAACCCTGGATGCTTTTGGTAGAAGAGTCTTCCAAGCTTCCATACTTGCTGCGAGAATTAATTCTTATAGTCTCTACATGGGAATGTTCTTAAAAGAAGTCACTGACCATTTGCAGACTTTTGAGTTCTTTTATGTCTGACAATAAAAGGCAAGAATTTCTCACTGGGCTCTAACATGCCCAGGATATCTCCAAATTCTCCAACCGTGCAGCTTTCCACTCCTTTGAATGCGTAAGCAGGGCCTCAGCTATAGCTATAGGTGCACGTAGGATTGCTTGGCTTCAAGCATCTGATTTGGAGACCTGGGTCCAAGATGAATTGGGAAATATTCCTTGTACAGGGGAAAATCTGTTTGGTAAGGATTGGCAAGCAAAAGCCAATCAAATGGATGCTGAAAATTCTGCTTTGGATAGACTATCCAAATCTACAGCCGCTCCTGCTAAGAAAAGGTTGTTCAAGAAAACACCTTTTTCTAAAAAGGGAAGATCCTATCTTGCTTATAGTCAGAGAGCATCTTCTGCAGCTCAGTTCCCTTCTAAACGTCAGCAATCCTCCAAACAGACCAAGGCCAAGACTGCGAGGCCTGCTCCAGCCCAGCAGTCTCAGCCCCTTCAGGGCCTTTGACTTTCTGCTAGAGAACTTAGCCTTCCTGGCTCTAGATCAGGGGTCTCAAACTCAAATTGCTTTGAGGGCCAAATGAGGACTTGTAAAGTAACCCGGGGGCCGCATAAGACGCGGGGCCTCATTTGCATAATGGGCCTCATTTGCATAATGTTACCATACACTAACTTTTAGTAAGCATGCCTCTTTAATGAGTATGGATAAAGAAAGACTAAAAGATTTAGAAACAAGAAGACAATAATTAAACTGGGAACCCCAAAAGCCAAACTTGGAATGTACAACAACACTGTAGAAATAAAACTATAAATTAATTTCCTCTTGTACTAAACAAAGCGCAAACATTAATGATGCACATTTCCCAGAGCTGACATATTCCAGTTAATAAATTCAAAATAAAGAGATATTTTTCTACCTTTTGTGCATTTTTTTCAGTTGCAATTGTTCCAGCCACTTTCTTCTGGTTTCTTCATGTCTTCTGCTAACTCTCCATCGTCTGCTGTCCATTTGCCCTTTCTTCTCTCCTAGTTTTTTTTCCATTCTCTCTCTACATCTGCTTTAACATACTAATCTTTCTCCTTTTTCTCTTTCCTCATTCCTATTTCATCCACTCAAATTTTACCCCTCCATCCTCAATCCCCACTTACTCTCCCAATACCTGGCCAATTGTAGATTTGTCTTCTCTCCCAGACAAAATATTTTTCCCCTCTCCATTTCACTTTCCCAGCTCCATCCCATTCTAATCCTCCCCCAACATCAGCTCCCTTCTAGTTCCAGCCCCACCCAGCATCCGCTCCCTTCTAGTCCCCCCATTAGTCCATTTCCAGTCCTATCCTAGCCTCACCATCAGCCCATTTCCAATCCTAGCCCCCCATCAGCCCATTTCCAATCCTAGCTCCCTCCCCTCACAGCCCATTTCCATTCCAAGCCCCCCTCCCCATCAGCCATTTGCAGTTCAAGCCCCCCTTCCACTCAGCCCATTTCCAGTCCTAGCAACCCCCCCCAGCCCATTACCAGTCCTAGACCCCCCATAGCCCATTACCAGTCCTAACCTCCCCATAGCGCACTTCCAGTTTTACCCCCCATCACCCCATTTTCAGTCTTACCCCCCCATAGCCCATTACCAGTCATAACCCCCCCCTGCCAATAGCCCACTTCCAGCCCTAACCTCCATTACCCCGTTTCAGTCAGCCCCTCCATAGCTCATTACCAGTCCTAACTCCCCCATCAGCCCACCTCCAGTCCTTCCTAACCCCCACCTGCCCATTTCAAGTCCTAGCCCCCACCATAGCCCATTACCAGTCATAACCCCCCTGCCAATAGCCCATCTCCAGTCATAACCCCCCCCCCTGCCAATAGCCCATCTCCAGTCATAACCCCCCCCCCTGCCAATAGCCCATTTCCAGTCATAACCCCCCTGCCACTAGCCCATATACAGTCATTAACCCCCCTGCCAATAGCCCATCTCCAGTCATAACCCCCCCCTGCCAATCGCCCATTTCCAGTCTTACCCCCCCTGCCAATAGCCCATTTCCAGTAATACCCCCCCTGCCAATAGCCCCTTTCCAGTCATAACCCCCCCCCTGCCAATAGCCCATCTCCAGTCATAACCCCCCCTGCCAATAGCCCATTTCCAGTCATACCCCCCCTGCCAATAGCCCATTTCCAGTCATAACCCCCCTGCCAATTGCCCATCTCCAGTCATAACCCCCCCCTGCCAATAGCCCATCTCCAGTCATACCCCCCCCCCCCCCGCCAATAGCCCATTTCCAGTCCTCCCCCCCCCCGGTAAATTAAAAAAAAACTGGCTTCTGCTGCTGCAGCAGAAAATCAGCTGTCCCGCGGCCCCTTCCCCTCTGCGCGGAGAGCCCTGAGTGTGCTTCATCTGCGGCGTGCTTTTTAAGCCGCGAAGAGAGTATTTCCCTCTCGCGCGGCTTAAACCTAGTCACTTTTCAAGCCTCGCGAGAGGGAAATACTCTCTTCGCGGCTTGAAAAGCACCCGCTGATGGAGCACTCTCGGGGATCTCCGGGCAGAGAGGAAGGGGCCGCAGGACAGCTGATTTTGCTGCTTGAGCAGCAGAAGCCAGTTTTTTTTTTAAAAAAATTGACCGTCGATTCTGCCGTTGCCACGGCGGCAACGGCAGCAGCAGCAGAAGCCGTCGTGGGCCGCACAACGTTCTCTCGCGGGCCGCAAGCAGCCCGCGGGCCGCGTGTTTGAGACCCCTGCTCTAGATGGACCAGAGCCCTCCACCATTCCAGGAAGGTTATGTCACTTTGCTCCCAGATGGGGGCAAATCACAGCAGAGCATTGGACACTCTCCATCATAAGAGAGAGGTACAAACTTCATTTTTCCAGCTTGCCCCCTCTCACAAGAGTGCACCAGTTCAATTCTCCAACCTCCCTCCTCAGCCTATTAGAGCAGGAGGTTGCCACTCTTCTAGCCCAAGGGGCAATAGAGGAAGTGCCTTCTCAACAACAAGGCACAGGGTTCTACTCCCCCTATTTTCTTATCCCAAAGAAAACAGGGGGCTTCAGACCCATTTTAGATCTCAGAGAGTTGAACAGATTCCTAGTCAGAGAAAAATTCAAGATGGTTTCTCTAGGAACTCTGCTGCCATACCTTCAGACAATCAAAATACAAAACCCAGCAAAACCGGTATTCCAGCAAAACACAATCAAAATAGTACAGAATACCTTAATCCCCAAAGACAAAACAAATTTAATTTTTGTCTGGCATAAACCGCAAGAGGAAGAGGAAAATCCACTTACTCCCACGCAGTACATGCCCCTTTTAATAATTTTTCATTCAAAGCTATTTTTATCACGTTCCTTAAGTTGCAAAGAATTATAAAACCACACTTAGCTGATCGATCACACACGACATGCACGTTTCGAAGCTGAAGCCTCTGTATCAAGTGCCCACGATATAGGAAAGTGCATCCATCCTTTCAGCCAAACCGACGAAAAACGCCAAGGTAGTGGCCGGTGACGTCAGGGATATCCATTCAAAAGAGGCCAATTATAGGAACGCCCATAAGAACAGGACCAATAGTACCTAGGAAAACCCCACTCATCACGAGATCCCCTATGACTACGGCCATGGAACAAATCAAAAGTCCAACCATTCAATTTCACGATTTAGTCCATTAGGGGAGATAGTCTGTAATTTATAAATCCAACGATGTTCCAGTCTGCGAAGACGGAGTTGACGATCTCCACCCCTAGGGTCCAAAGGGACATGATCTATCACAGTCCAGCGTAATTGGTCAAAAGCATGATGAAAATCCTGGCAATGCTGTACAAGTGGAGCAGTCAAAACGATCTGACGTATACGTGAGGCATGTTCTCCCAGCCGAACACGTACCATCCGGGTGGTACTCCCAACATACCATTTCGGGCAGGGGCAAATCCGTACATAAATCACAAAGCATGAGGCACAAGTTGTCTGCCATCTATGATAGAAAACCCGAGCTGCCAAATCAGTCCACTCAGAACCAGAAAGTGTAGTCGAGCAGTATTTACAAGCAGTGCATGCATTATGTGATCCCAAACGGCTCTCAGGCAACAGTGGCCGGACAAGCATGACAGTAGATTTGACCAGACGATCACGTAAATTACGACCCTGCGAGTAAGCAATGGGCAAAGGTTTGTCCAAACAAGAACATAAAGATAACACTGACCAATGTTTTTTGAGAATAGAAGTGATCACCCCCGTGTGAGTCATATAAGGTAATACCCCAGTGACATAATCAGAAGTAGATCTTGAAGAACTTAAGGAGACATCAAAGATTGGCCAGTATCCAAATACCATTTGCAATGGGAATACAATGCCCGCCGATAAGCCCGAGAAATAACCGACCTAGGATAACCTTTTAAGGCAAGTCTATACCACAGATCCCGCGCATGATAACGATACTGTGAGATCGAAGTGCACAATCGGCGAATCCGAAGGAACTGGCCAAAAGGAAGACCTTTACGTAAAGGTTCAGGATGAAAACTCCCATAATTCAGTAAACTATTTCTCTGTACTGGCTTCCGATATAAGGTAGTCACCAAAGCAGTTCCTTCACGGTAGACCACCATATCAAGAAATGCATGGCATCCTGGCCTTCAGAGTCAGGATTGGCTTTGTTCTCTAGATCTCGAGGATGCGTACACTCATGTTCTCATCCATCCAACTCACAGAAGGTTCCTTCGGTTCCTTTTCCAGGAGAAGCACTATCAATACAGAGTGCTTCCCTTTGGCCTGGCCTCTGCACCAAGGGTGTTCACAAAATGCATGGCAGTGGTTGCTGCTTTTCTGCGCACCCTGGGAATATTTGTCTTCCCCTATCTGGACGACTGGCTCATTCGAGCTCCCACTCAATCAGAGGCCAAGACTGCTCTAACCTGCACAATGCGTATCCTTCAATTCTTAGGGCTGGTAATAAAGATCCCAAAATCCAATTTGATCCCTACTCAGTCCCTGGAGTTTATAGGGGCATTGCTGGATACCACAAAGGCAAGGGCCTTTCTTCCCCAGGCCTGCTGCCTTCGCTTGATGCAGTTAGTTTCTCAAGCAGAGTTGAAACCCCTACTAACTGCTCGAGAAATGTTACAGTTGCTAGGCCATATGGCTTCCACCGTTCATGTGGTACCATATGCTCGCCTTCACATGAGAGCAGCTCAGTGGACTTTATCCACCCAATGGACCCAGGCATTAGGCTACCTGTCAGACAGACAAAATAGCAAACACAAGTCGCCTCATTTTGTCCCTCCAATGGTGGAAGTCCCCTCAAAATCTCTTGCTGGGGTGTCCTTTTCAACAGCCTCTACCCCAGGCAACTCTTATAACAGATGAGCTCCCCAGCCCATTGGAGAAGCATCTTCAGGACCTCTCCACCCAGGGCATCTGGTCCCCACAGGAGACTTGTCTCCACATCAATCTTTTGGAACTCAGAGCAATCTTCCTTGCTCTACGAGTTTTCCACACCCTGCTCAGCCACAAGACAGTCCTTGTCCACACGGACAATCAGGTAGCCATGTTCTACCTAAACAATCAGGGGGGAACTGGCTCTCTGTCGCTTTGCAACAAAGCTCTGTGACTATGGGCCCTCGCCAGAGAGCATCACATTCATCTTCTGGCAGTCTATCTTCCAGGGTTTCAAAACTCTTGGGCAGACAGACTCAGTCGAGTTCTGCTTCCACACGAGTGGTCCCTACATATGGACCAGGTGTCAAAAACTTTTCAAATTTAGGGAACCCCGGACATACACCTCTTTGCAAGTCCGTGGAATGCCAAACTTCCCCGGTTCTGTTCCAAAACGCCGGCTCAGGGGGCTCAGGCAATGGATGCTTTCCTCCTTCACTGGGGTCAAGACTTCCTGTATGCCTTTCCACCCATTCCCATGATTCCCAAAACCCTGTTCAAGCTTCAGAGAGACAGAGGCCACATGATTCTCATAGCTCCACATTGGCCACGGCAAGTGTGGTACCCTCTGCTTCTACATCTCTCTCAAGCTCCCTCCCTAGAGTTAGGGTCTGCTCCAGACCTCCTCTCTCAGGAGGACGGAAAATTGTGGCATCCCAATCCCCAGTCTCTGCATTTCAGGGCTTGGTTGCTGAAGGCCTAGATCTCCAGGATCTTCCTCGCTCTCAACAAGTGAAAGATGTTCTTCATGCTTCCAGAAAACCTTCCACTAGACGTTCTTACGCCTTCAAGTGGAAAAGGTTTACCATCTGGTGTTCTGGAAGGGGTCTTAACCCCCGGTCAATACCTTTAGAATCATTACTGGAGTATCTCCTGCATCTGTCTAATGCAGGCCTTAAGACAAATTCAGTAAGAGTCCATCTGAGTGCTATTGCAGCTTCACTCAAGCCTCTAAATGGACAACCTGTTTCCTCTCATCCCCTTGTAGCAAGGTTCATGAGAGGCCTCCTTTTAACAAAGCCTCCCATTAGACCACCACCGGTGGCATGGGACATAAATTTGGTTCTCGGTCAGCTTATGAAGCCGCCTTTTGAACCTTTAGCTACCGCTACCACCTCCTTGAAATACCTTTCTTGGAAGGTTATCTTTCTCATTGCAATCACATCAGCACGCCGCATCAGTGAATTGCAAGCACTAGTAGCTAATCCACCTTATACAAGGTTCCATCATGACAAAGTGGTCCTTAGGACTATCCACATTTTATGCCTAAGGTGGTCTCGCCTTTTCACCTCAACCAAGAGGTCTACCTACCTGTCTTTTTTTCCAGGGCCTCATGCATCAAGTGCAGAGAGGAATCTTCATACCCTGGACTGTAAAAGAGCTCTGGCTTTTTACTTACAAAGGACACAGCGACATAGAAAGTCTACCAACTCTTTGTTGCTTTTGATCCTTCTCATTTGGGACAACCATTCTCCAAGAGAACTCTTTCCAACTGGATTGCCTAATGTATCATCTGCTGCAGTATCATCTAGAAGTAAGGAGATCCTGGATTCTCTACAGGGAGAACTATTCAGGCAATTGGTAACAGACCCACACGTGAAGGGGCCATACTGGACTTGGTGCTTACCAATGGTGAAAGTGTTTCTGATGTTGTAGTGGGAGATCATTTTGCATCCAGTGATCACCAGATGGTGTGGTTCAGTATTAGGACTAGGGCTGTTAGAATCCATTCCAAGGTGAAGATCTTAGACTTTAGGAAGACTAACTTTGCGAAGATGGGCCAATACCTCAGGGAGTCGTTAGTGGGATGGGAACAGCTGGGGGATGTAGAAAAACAGTGGGCAAAACTGAAAGGGGGTATTTTAAAGGCAACCAACCTTTTTGTTAAAATGGCAAATAAAGGCAAAAGGAACAGGAGACCGCTATGGTTTTCGAAGGAAGTAGCTGAAAAAGTGAAGAAAAAGAGGGAGGCCTTCATGAAATACAAGAGATCACAGAGAGAGGAAGACAGGCATCTGTATTTGGAAAAACTTAGAGAAGCTAGCAAAGTAGTCAAGAAGGCAAAGATTCAAAAGGAGGAGGAAATAGCCAATGCAATAAAATGGGGGGATAAGACATTTTTCAGATATATTAGTGAGAAGAGGAAGGGCAAAAGGTGGTATTGTCAGACTCAAGGGTGCAGGGGGGGAATATGTAGAAGCTGATAAGGATAAAGCGGAATTGCTTAACAAATATTTTTGTTCTGTGTTCACAGATGAAGAACCAGGAGCAGGACCTCAGAAAACACCCACAAATAAGAACAGAAGCGAGGGACATCTTGAACAATTTTCAGAAGACTGTGTTCGTGAGAAACTAGCTCAACTTAAAGTAGACAAAGCGATGGGACCGGATGGGATACACCCTAGAATACTGAGGGAACTTGGGGACGTTCTAGCAACTCCACTGACTGACCTTTTCAATACCTCGTTGGAGTCGGGAGTGGTGCCAAAGGACTGGAGAGAGGCTCATGTGGTGCCTTTACACAAAAGCGGAAGTAAGGATGTGGTTGAAAACTACAGGCCGGTTAGTTTAACTTCAGTGGTGAGTAAATTATTGGAAACGCTGCTGAAAGAGAAAATAGTGAGGTTTCTGGAGTCCAGCGGATTACAGGATCCGAGGCAGCATGGATTCACCAGAGGCAGGTCTTGTCAGACAAATCTGATTGATTTCTTTGACTGGGTGACCAGGGAATTGGACCGAGGGAGAGCTCTAGATGTGGTGTATTTAGATTTCAGTAAAGCCTTTGACACTGTTCCTCACAGGCGACTTATAAACAAACTGAGCACCCTAGGGATGGACCCTAAAGTTACTGCTTGGGTTAGAAATTGGTTGGGTGGGAGGCGACAAAGTGTACAAGTAAATGGAGCTCACTCTGAGGAGAAGGATGTTACCAGTGGTGTGCCCCAGGGATCTGTCCTTGGTCCGATTCTTTTTAACATGTTTGTTAGTGATATAGCGGAAGGGCTGTCGGGTAAGGTTTGCCTCTTTGCGGATGATACCAAAATCTGCAATAGAGTAGACACCCAGGAAGGTGTAGATAACATGAGGAGGGATCTAGCTAAGCTTGACGAATGGTCTAGAATTTGGCAGCTGGGATTTAATGTTAAAAAATGTAAGGTCATGCATTTGGGCTGCAGCAATCCAAGGGAGCAATACAGTATAGGAGGTGAAGTACTTTTGTCCACTAAAGAAGAGCGGGACCTAGGCGTGGTTGTGTCTGATGATCTTAAAGTAGCTAAACAGGTAGAAAAGGTGACGGCAAAAGCTAGAAGGATGCTTGGGTGCATACGGAGAGGAATGACTAGCAGAAAAAAGGAGGTGATAATTGCTCTGTATAGGTCTTTGGTGCGACCTCATTTGGAGTATGGTGTGCAATTCTGGAGACCGCACCTTCAAAAGGATGTGAACAGGATGGAGTCGGTGCAGAGGGTTGCTACTAAAATGATTAATGGGCTTCATTATAAAGCATATGAGGACAGACTTAAGGATCTTAATATGTACACCTTAGAGGAAAGGCGGGATAGAGGTGATATGATTGAGATGTTTAAATACCTCCGTGGCATAAATGTTCAGGGAGAGAGCCTCTTTCAATTGAAAGCAAGTTCTGCTACGAGGGGACATGGGATGAGGGTGAAGGGAGATCGATTCAGGAGTGATATGCGGAAATATTTCTTCACGGAAAGAGTAGTGGATCCGTGGAATAGTCTCCCAGTGGAGGTGGTAGAGATGAGGACAGTAACTGAATTCAAAAAAGCATGGGACCAACACAGAGGATCTCTAAAGGTAAAAAGTGGACAGTTGTAGTTGTGTTATGGAAGGACAGACTAGATGGGCCTTGTGGTCTTTTTCTGTCATCATGTTTCTATGTTTCTATTTATTTCTTTCACCTATCAGAGCAAAAACATTTCTCTGGAGGGCCATGTCACAGCTCACAATGTGAGAGCCATGGCAGCCTCAATGGCTCATCTGAACTCTGTGTCTATTGATGACATCTGTCGAGCAGCCACTTGGGCCTCAGTTCATACCTTCACAGCCCATTACTGCTTAGACAAGGACTCCCGCCGGGATGCCTTGTTTGGTCAGGCTGTTCTCAAACACCTGTTCCATGCTTAATCAACTCCTACCCACCATCCCTCATGGGATGCCAGAGATCCAGGTGGGGGAAGTGCAGCCCTGTTCCAGGGACACACAACTTCTGGGCTCTCTCCCTGGCATCAACAGCTAGGGAGTCCCCATATTCCTGCTTGTTCCTGGAGATAGCACAGTTACTTACCTGTAACAGGTGATCTCTGGGAACAGCAGGGATAAGTCTTCACAACCCACCCACCTCCCCTAGGAGTTGTCTCTCTCTCTCTCTCTCTATCTCTCTTCCTTTCCCTCTCTCTCCCTCTTTGTCTCAGCTATAAAACTCAACTGAGGAGAGACAGTTGGAAAGGCGGGAAGGCAGCACGCAGGCGCTGTGGGATGCTCCCAAAAGCTTTCTGATTGGACGCTGGGGAGCGTTCCCGCGCAGGCTCCGTCGGTACCGACGTACCCATATGTGAAGACTTATTCCTGCTGTTCCCAGAGATCACCCGTTACAGGTAAGCAACTGTGCTTTATCTGCCATTCTTATTAAGCTCTACAATCCCTTCTTTTCCGTTAGAGATTTTCTGTTTTGCCCTATGCTTTCTTGAATTCAGATAGTCCTCTCTAACACTTCCACTGGAAAGCTTTCCGTCAAGAAATATTTCTTCAGATTTACTCCTGTTTATTCCTCTTCGTCTCTCCGGGCCAGTCCAGGGATAGTAGGGTTGTCAATCCCTTCCAGCAGCTGAGGACTGAATTACAAAGACTTGATGACAAGCTATCTGGCTCCCCCTAGTGACCAAACCTCAATCTTCAGTCCTCAGCAGCTGGAACGGACGTAGATATCTCTGGCTCCTGCAGAGTCGCAGTGAAATTAGTAGGATAGAGTGTTTGTGCGATTATTTTATTGATTTCTTCTGGGGGAGCGCAGTGGGGAGCCCTAGCAAGGAACTCCTCCGCAGACTCAGAATTTTTTTCTATATATGTATAACAACAAAGCCGCGGCCGGCAGAAGTGAGCGGTAGAGGCAGAGCCTGCCTCACTTACCGTCCTGAACCCCCGTATTATAAAGCGGGTAATGGTTCTGGGAGCCCCAGAGTCCAACCTACCGCCTCTGTTGTACAGAGCACTCTCCCGCTAGCAGCGGGAGCTGAGTAGCTCGAGGGGATCAGCTTGGTGGTGCTCCAGGTACGTGGGCAGGACTTGTCAGTATTGCGGTCAGTCTCGCTCGGCTCTGCATTAGCTCCGTCTTCGTCAGGGAAATTCAGGGAGCAGCCGCGCATGCTGCCGGGCTTGGCGGGATGTGTGTTTTGTGATTGTCGGCGTGGGCTCTCTGATGCGGGACTGTGTCGGCGGTGTAGTAGGTTCGGCGTTTCTCTTTACCGGCATTGTGGGAACCTCATGGAGAGCAAGGCAGAGGCCTCTCCTTCGTCTGCAGCGTCTTTAGGCAGGCCAGAAAAGGCAGGAACGGCCGCCATTTTAGTCAAGGCTCCCGTTGCTGCAGCAAGTGAGGGGGAAGCCAGGGAAGAGAAAGGCTAAACCAAAAAAGCCAACAGAAGTGGAGGATGCTCCTTCACAGCCCCCCCCCCTCAGTGCAGGGGGGTTTGGAGTCTTTTTTTCTCAGCGGAGTTTTTTCTGTCTCTCCATAAGGCTTATTGCCTTAAAATGCAGCAAGATAAAAGCGCTGCTTCTCTTCCTTTTCAGACACTTGAACAGAAAAAGGAGATTTCTCCCCTAGATCCAACAGAGGGTTCTTCCACCGCGGTATGGGGGGCTGGAACAGGGACTGAAAGCTTCAGTCAGCAGGCTCCACCGGTTCAAACCGCTGAGGAAGGGGAGATCCTCTCTGACTCAGGTTTAGATCACTGGACAGAGGAGTTGGAGGATAGTGAGCTGGGTCTCGGCGAAGATCCTAATTTGTTTAGGGTTTTTCGGAAGGAAGAATTAGGGGCCCTTATTGCTCATTCGCTCACAGCTTTAAATATTGTTCTTCCAAAGTCTCAAGAGACGCCTTTGGAAGACCCTCTGCTCCAGGGCTTTAAGGCAGAGCAGCGGTGTTTCCCGGTACACCGAGTGATCAAACAGATGGTAGAGTCCGAGTGGGAATGTCCAGAGGCCACCTTGCGGGGAGCGCGGGCCATTGGTCAGCTTTATCCGTTGCCGCAAGAGGAGCAGGACTTGCTAAAGATGCCCAAGGTTGACGCCTTAGTGTCTGCAGTAACTAAGACGACAACGATCCCGGTTGAGGGCGGAGTGGCCCTTAAAGATTTGCAGGATAGAAAGTTAGAGACACTGCTAAAACAGGCGTTTGACTCTAGCACTCTAGCGTTACGAGCGGCAATTTGTGGAGCTTATGTCTCCAGAGCCTCCATTCGTTGGATCCAAGGTGAGGCTCGAGTGGAAGGTGATGATAGCGCCTCCTCGGAGGGCGCAAAACTGGAATCGGCGGCGGCTTACTTGGCAGATACATTTTATGATCTAGTGCGGATTTCAGCAAAGTCTATGGCTTCCGTGATTGCTGCTAGAAGATTCCTCTGGCTGAGGAATTGGGCGGCGGATGCGTCTTCTAAGGCTTGCCTCAGTAAGCTGCCATACAAGGGGTCTGTACTGTTTGGCACAGTGCTAGAGAAGATTGTGAAGGATCTCGGAGACTCCAAGGGTGGAAGGCTTCCGGAGGACCGCCCGAAAGGCCAGAAGCCTAACTTGCTGCCCAGCCGGCAGTCACGAGAGTTTCGTAGGTTTTGGGGTTCTCGTTTTGCCCCTTACCAGAGAGGTCGCTTCATTTCTAGAGGGCAGTCCTTTCGGGGAGCTCTGGGGTTCGGTAGGGGCTATTTCGGAGCCCAGCAGGTCCCCAGTAAAAAGCAACAATGAAACGAGGCTGGCCCAGGCGGATCTTCCGGTGGGAGGATGCTTGCACGGCTTCCTTTCCGCCTGGGCCACCATAACGACAGACCAGTGGGTGCTGGAAATTATTCGCGACGGTTATGCTCTCGAGTTTGCTCGTCCGTTGGCGGACGCTTTTGTGGTGTCTCCATGTGGGTCTGCGGAAAAGAGGGAAGCAGTTGCTGCAACTCTCCAGCGGTTGCTTCATCTTCAAGCGGTGGTGCTAGTTCCTCGTGGTGCTAGTTCCTCGAGACCAATTAGGATTAGGTCGGTACTCGATTTATTTTGTGGTGCCCAAAAAAGAAGGGTCTTTTCAACCTATTTTAGATCTCAAGCATGTGAACCGCTGTTTAAGAGTTCTGCATTTTCGGATGGAGACCCTGCGGTCGGTCATTCGCTCAGTGCTCCCGGGGGAGGTGCTCTCGTCCATAGATTTGATGGAGGCTTACCTTCACATCCCTATTCGGCCGGAGCATCAAAAGGTTTTGCATTTTGCAGTGCCTCAAGGGCATTTTCAGTTCCATGCGTTGCCGTTTGGGCTGGCGACGGCGCCCCGTACGTTCACGAAAGTCATGGTAGTAGTGGCGGCTGCCCTGCGGAAGGAGGGCAATCTGGTGCATCCATACCTGGACGATTGGTTGATTCGGGCGCCGTCCATGTCGGAGTCCATTGCGGCTATGGAGCGAGTAGTGAGTTTTCTGGAGCAGCTCGGTTGGGTGGTGAACCAAGCCAAAAGTCACTTGCAGCCGGTGCAGAGGCTCCTTTATCTTGATGCGTTGTTCGACACGAAGCCGGGAGCAGTGTTTCTTCCAGAGGGCAGAGTGCAGAAGCTTTGACTCAAGTGTCCGTGTTTCTCCGGTTACGAGCGCCAACGGCGTGGCGTTACTTGCAGCTTCTAGGGTCCATGGCGGCGGCCTTGGATTTGGTGCCCTGGGCACGAGCACATATGTGTCCGCTTCAGCAGGCATTGTTAACGAGGTGGTCACCTCAAGACCATCCGCTGAATCGAGCGTTGCCTTACTCGCAGTCGGTCAGCGACAGCTTGCAGTGGTGGCTGGAGCCCAGTCATCTGCGAGCGGGAGTACCGTTGACACAGCCAGATTGGATACTTGTCACCACAGATGCCAGGCTGGGGGGCGCATTGTCTCTCCCACATGGTGCAGGGGTGCTGGCCGCTGCAGATGCGGGACGCGTCCATCAATCTCTTGGAACTCAGGGCGGTGTTTCTCGCTCTTCAGCAGTTTCTCCATCTGGTTCGGGGCAAGGCGGTCCGGGTTTTCTCGGACAACGCGGTGACGGTGTCTTATATCAATCAGCAAGGGGGAACAGGCAGTGCTGTCCTTCTGGAGGAGAGTCAGAGGTTAATGTCCTGGGCGGAATGTCACTTGGCAGCCTTGTCCGCAGCTCATGTCGCGGGGCGAGACAATGTTCAAGCCGATTATCTCAGTCACCACCGGTTATACCCCGGAGAATGGGAGCTGAATGCGGCGGTCTTTCACGAACTCACGCTGCGCTGGGGGCAGCCCGTTATGGACCTGATAGCCACCTTTGACAATGCCAAAGCCTCTCGGTTTTTCAGCAGACGCAGGGAACGCATGTTGGAGGGTCTCGACGGCTTAGCTCAGCCATGGCCGTTGGGGATGCTACTCTATGTGTTTCCTCTGTGGCCAGTGATCGGGAGAGTTATTCGGAGGATAGAGAGACACAAAGGTCAGGTGATTCTCATAGCTCCGGACTGGCCCAGGAGGGTGTGGTATGCAGACCTCGTACGTCTTCTGGCGGACAGACCCTGGAGGCTTCCGGACCGGATGAACCTCTTGTGCCAGGGTCCTCTTCTGATGCCGAACGTGGATCGCTTCTTGCTTACGGCTTGGCTCTTGAAAGGGAAAGGTTAAGTCGTAGGGGTTATTCAGCGGCGGTTGTAGCCACTATGTTAAGGGCCTGGTGGCGCTCCACATCACTGGCATACATTAGAGTGTGGCGTATTTTTGAGCGATGGTGTGCACACCGAGGCCTCATCCCCGGCAGTGCCTTGGTGGCTGAGGTGTTGTCGTTTCTACAGGACGGCTTAGAGAAGGGCTTAGCCTTAAGTACCCTAAAGGTTCAGTTAGCGGCGCTAACGTGTTTTAGAGGCAATGTTCGAAAGATTTGCTTGTCCGGGCATCCGGATATTCTGAGGTTTTTCAGAGCAGTTCGGAATCTGCGGCCTCCGCGCCGGCCCGTGGTCCCTCCTTGGGATTTGAACCTGGTTCTAGAAGCCTTAGCAAGGCCTCCATTTGAGCCAGCGGGTGCAGTGACGCTGAGAGATTGTACATGGAAGACCGCCTTCCTGGTGGCTTTATGTTCGGCTCGGAGAATCTCGGACCTCCAGGCGCTTTCCTGTAGGGAGCCTTTTCTCCATTTTACGCATGAGAAAGTCATGCTACGGCCGGTCCCCTCTTTTCTTCCGAAGGTGGTATCCCGGTTTCATGTAAATCAGCCTATTTCCTTGTCAACTTTTACCAGCCAGGGGGATCAGGCCATAGATTCCACTCTGAGACGGTTAGATCTCGGGAGAGTGCTTAGGAGATACCTGCGGAGGACAAAGTCTTTTCGGCGGACGGACAGATTGTTCGTTCTGTTTGGAGGGCTGAGAAAGGGAGAAGCGGCCTCCAAAGCCTCGATTGCCCGCTGGGTAAAGCACGCTATCTCGGCAGCGTATCAGGCAAGCGGTCAGGCTCCTCCGTCGGGGCTGCGGGCTCATTCCACGCGGGGCCAAGTGGCCTCATGGGCTGAGTTGGCGTTGGTGCCTCCAGTGGATATCTGCAGGGCGGCTACTTGGTCGTCGCTTCACACGTTTTCCAAGCATTACAGGCTAGATGTTCAGGCCAGAGGGGACGCAAATGTGGGGGCCTCTGCCATTGTGGCGGGCCTAGCGGGTCCCTCCCTCGGTTAGGTACTGCTTTGGTACTTCCCTACTATCCCTGGACTGGCCCGGAGAGACGAAGAGGAAGAAAAAATTAGACCTTACCTGCTAATTGTCTTTCCTTGAGTTCTCTCCGGGCCAATCCAGGGCCCACCCTCATCATTTGCAGATTTACAGTGTGTTCTTCATCAGTGAACAGATACGGCAACTGATCAGGACGTCTGGGCCACGACGGGCAGTGGCATTGACCGGTGCATGTATAAGCACAGCGGCGTTAGTAATTTCCTTTCGGAGGTTTTCGTTTCCAAGGGGGCAAATACGTTTGAACTATGGGGCTCCCAATGAGTTTCGAACGTTTTTCTATTTGAAAAAAAAAAAAAAAAAAAGATAAAAAGACAAAACCTCACCAAACTTGAAAACATAACGAACTGAACAGGAGCTTCAGGTGTTTTTGCGGTAGGCTCTCATGATGCAGTAGCTGCAGTGACTGTTCCGGAGAGGGGCAATTTGTTCATCACCAGCTCTGTCAGGAGTAGACTGAGGTTTGGTCACTAGGGGGAGCCAGATAGCTTGTCATCAAGTCTTTGGAATTCAGTCCTCAGCTGCTGGAAGGGATTGACAACCCTACTATCCCTGGACTGGCCCGGAGAGAACTCAAGGAAAGACAATTAGCAGGTAAGGTCTAATTTCTTCTTCCCTTTCACTATCATCCTATGTATCTTTGTTCCAGAACTTTATTTTAATTGAAAGAGGCTCTCCTGTGCATTTATGCCGCAGAGGTATTTAAACATCTATCATGTCTCCTCTCTCCCGCCTTTCAAATATGCATATTGAGTTCTCCAAGGTTATCAGCATATAATCAGCCACTGCTGTTGGCGCATGGACATACCTGCTTTCCCAGAGCTCAGAAGAGTTTTAGAAAAACTGGATATGTGCAATACTCTCTCCTGTGTCCGTTGCTGCTCCTCTTCATTCTTCATCTGCGGCCAAGTCCAGACATACAGTAGCTCTCCCTATTCTGTGCTTCACCATTGTTTTTTTTTTCTTTTTTTTTCAAAATTTCTTTCTATTTTGTTTGTCCTCCCTCCTCTGCCAGTGACGTTTTCTGCAGTTACTGCACAGAATTAACAGCTTTCTTATCATCCCTCCAGTCCGGTCTCTCAGCTCTGGGTAGTGTACCTCTTCCAGCAGCTTGGAGACTGAGTATGTCATCTTTTTGATGACACCAGTGTACTTATGCAGCTGGCACAGCCTACCAGCCCCAGTATGCTCAGTTTCCAAGCAGCTGGAGAAGGTAGTGAGCCAGGGTGCTGGACTCATCGAAGGGACATCTAAGGCGATAAGTTTAGTTAGAGTTTCCTTTTTATTTCCCCTGTTAAGTTGCAGGTTTCTTTGTTTTTAAAGGCATCATTTGCCATGTCCAAGGGTGGTGTGGTTGGCACTTCAGTGGTGGATGAGGCCAGAGAAATTATTAGCATGCCTCTGGAGGCACCCCACTGGATCCCATTGACAATGGATACCAGCCTTTCGGGCTGGGGGGGGGGGGTCAATTGTCAGGATCACATAGCATAGGGGCCGTGGACCACAGAAAAGAGGGCGTGGCCCATCAATTGCCCGGAAATGAGAGCAGTGTTTCTGGCACTGCAGGAGTTTCGCGTCAGCTTGCAGGGGACAAGGCGGCACAAGCAGTGTTCAGCTTAAGAGCGAAATAGCTCCACTATTGGAATTGGCAGAGGAAAATCTGCAGGCGATCTCGGCGACCCATGTAGCAGGAGCAGACAATGTAACGGCAGACTATCTCAGTCGGGTGGGGAGTGGTCGCTCAGCGATGCTGTTTTCATGCAGATAGTGGGCAGATGGGGGCAACTGATCATGGATCTCATGGTGACCTTCAACACGGCCAAGGTGAACTGCTTCTTCAGCAGGCAAAGGAAGCAGATATCGGAAGGTCTGGATGCCCTGGTGCAGTGCTGGCCCACCAGTGGGTTGTTGTATATCTTCCCTCCATGGGTACTCATTGGGTTTCTGGTGCAAAGGATAGAGGCGCATCCAGGCCTGGTCATTCTCATTGCTCCCGGTTGGCTGCACGGGCCGTGGTATGTGGATGTACTCCGGCTAATGGTACACCACCCATGGCGGCTCCTGCAACAACCTGATCTGCTTTCACAGGGGCCAGTTCTGATGCCACAAATGGATTTATTCTTGCTTACGGCTTGGCTCTTGAAAGGGCATGGTTGAAAGGACAGCCCCTGTGATTGCTACATTGTTAAAAGTCCGCAAACAGTCCACCTCGCTGTCATATGTACACATCTGGTGAATATTTGAAGCTTGGTGCTGTCCCCTCTCGGCAACAGTAGCAAATATTCTCGCAACCTTGCAGACTTGGCTGGAAAAGAGTCTGGCCTGTAATTCCCTATAGGTGCAATTGGTGGTGATTACCTGCTACCAAGGTAGGGTCCAAGGAGTTTCCTTGGGGGCCCATCCAGATGTGGTTTGCTTTCTTAGGGCCATGATGCAGTTGTGGCCTCCCGTGCGGTCCCATGGTTCCTCTATGGGACCTTAACCTGGTGCTGTTGGTATTGGCGGCGCAGCCTTTTGAACCATTGGGGGGGGGGGGTATGTACGTTAAAAGATTTAGTGTTGAAGACAGTGTTTCTGGTGACTCTGTTAGGTGTGACAGATTTCAAAATTGCAAGCACTGTCCTGCCGAGAGCCTTTTCTCTCCATCTCAAAAGAAAAGGTGGAGCTACGGCTCGTGTTGTCATTTTTGCCCAAAATGTTCTCGGCTTTTCATTCAAATCAGCAGGTTACACTGCTGGTGTTCTCAGGTACTGAAGATTCAATGGGAACCAGCATTGCGCCTCTTGGATATCCGCAGGGCGTTAAGGTGCTATCTGAAAACAACGGTGCCCTTTCGGAAGTCAGACGGGTTGTTTGTGCTGTTTGGAGGACCACGGAAAGAGGAAGCGACTTTCAAAGTCTCTATTTCCAGGTGGTTGAGAAGAGGCCATTTCGTCGGCATATCTGCTTTGACTCAAGCCGGTGCCGTTGGGCCTCTGGGCACATTCCATAAGTACGCAGGTGGCCTCGTGGGCTGAATTCACCCTGGTGCCCCCGACTGATATTTGCAGGGTGGCAACCTGGGTGTCCTTGTATTCTTCTGTGAAGCATTATTATTTGGATGTGCAGGTGATGGGGAATGCATGATTCAGTGCAGCAGTCATTCAGGCCGGGCTTGCAGGTCCCTCCCAAGTATAGTATTGCTATGATACATCCCAACTGTTGGGACGGGACTGGAGGGATGATAATGAAAATGAAATTAGACCTTATCTGCTAATTGGCTTTCCTTGAGTACCTCCAGTCCAGTCCTGGATACATCTGAGGTTCTGTTACAGCAATCCTGGACTGAAAGAATGTCATTGTACTTAGGTGGTTTGGTGGGTTAGGACTACTAGTTGATAAAAGCTGGTGTTGCTGGTTACTTCCTTGGGTCATAGGCCTGGAGGTTCTCGGTCTAAGTAGGCCAGGGGAATAGTTATGTATGGCACAGCTAGTTTGCTTACAAGACGTTAATCAAAGAGGCCATGGGCTTCAGTGCATTTAGATCAGTCTGCCCTAGGGATCAATGGGCAAGTGTGTTCTTCCATGGGTGAGGGCTGGTGTTGTTTAAAGTTTGGGGTAGTTAGAAAATAAAATTATAGATGTTGAAAGTTGCATCTTATCTGGTGCTCTTGTGAGTCTGCTTTGTCAATAGTTTACTTGGGCTGGTGGGTGGTGCCAGCTGTCTAAGAACACTGATGTAATCAGAGATGACATGCTTAGTCTACAAGCTGCTGGTGAGAGCTGACAACCCAGTTGTCTGGACTGGACTAGAGGTACTCAAGGAAAGCCAATTAGCAGGTAAGGTCTAATTTCACCTTCCTCGAAATTGTAAAAACAAATGTTGACTCTACCCCCTCACATGTGTGGCCTCAGTTCCTGCTGCCATTCTGATTGTGTCAGGCTAGGCACCCCGACTGGTACAAGTGCAGGGCTCTGACGATGTCCCTCAGGCTCAGCCCTACCTGAGGTTGCACTGCATGCTGCTGTCCCCTCTCCCCCCATAGATCTTTTGGTGACGGTTACATTCAGGTCTGTCTCCTTCGCTGGCAGTTAAGGTTCTGCTTGTAGCTCCCCGATGGGCGACCTCATGGTGGATCAGACACTTCCCTGCTGCTGTAATGCCATGGACACAGGCCTGCCCTCAGCGGACAAAACTAACCCCTGTCATTGCCGACTGACAGCCATTGAACACCATACTGCTCCTCTCCCTGAGGTGCTGTGGATAGAGTTGTGCTTTGATCACTATTGGGTCGTGTGTGTGTGTATAGATATAGATCTGTAGCCATTTAACACTTTGCTTTGTGGTTGTGCTTATGCATGTGCCCACACCAGCAAGGGGGTTTGAATATAGCCAGAGAGAGCTTTTAGGCCTTTCGACGGGTGGGTTTCCTGACTCCTTGCCTTGTGCTGCTCTTAACACTTGTTTAGACCTACACAGATACAGCTATAGTGACCATAATCTTTTCTTTCTGACTGAGCCCCACCTCATTTAGTTTTGAGAGGCAGTCTACAACCGCCATCAACATCATGCTAAAGATCTTGAAGATCCTCCTAAGAGGATGCCCTATTCCCATGGGCGATCCTCCTATTGTAAGAATGGCACAACTGCATTATATCACAGTGAGTGACCAGTTCTGCAGGGCCTTAGCAGCAGATTCCCTTTTTCAATCACTTTAAGCTACATGGAGTAGTTACAAAGCATCATCCTTTGCCATATGTCTGCTCATTACCAACCGATATGGGCACCTTTAGTAGCCCTAGTGTGGCCCCTTTGCAAACTCTGTAGGAACCTTTGCTAAACAAATGTGCCTGTTCTGTGCACAGAATGGCTTTTCCTTCTTACTCTCCCTCTCTCTTTGCTCACTGGCTCAAAGGGAATGGTTAAGGGACATTATGGAGTTCTTTAACAAAAACAAATGCCAAACATTGAGCCCTCAAGCTATGTCACCTGGGCCTTAGCACTTCTTTTCCCGCTATTTCATTTGAAATCCCACTTTCTGGAACAGTGCAAGATCCCAATAAACTGTGACTACTCTTGCATCCTCTTCAAAAATAGATAGCCATTTTCCTTTTGTATTTATTTGTATATATTTATCTAACACCACTAGCTGCTGCATTAGGAGGCACCAAATCCCCCTTTCCCCCCCTCAATAGTAAACTTCCTTCTATGCTCCGTTTTGCAGCCAACATCTCCATCTCTTCAGTGCCCCTGCCTCACCATGACTGAACAGCTTACTG
The DNA here is from genome assembly GCA_033557465.1 of Ichthyophis bannanicus. NCBI lineage: Eukaryota > Metazoa > Chordata > Amphibia > Gymnophiona > Ichthyophiidae > Ichthyophis > Ichthyophis bannanicus. The sequence continues at coordinate 267,404,067 of CM066035.1, forward strand.
CACAGAGAACCCCCATAGTTCTACAGAGCCTCAAATCAGAGGAGGTCTACAAAATCACATTCTTAGGGCTTCTCTCTAAGAGCTGCACCCACTTCAAGGACTGCAAATTCTTGGTAGTTGGTTCATCTATTAGGGATGTACTTTTGTTTTCAAATGAAAGCAGCAATAGGGTGTGTTACTAAAAAAACAAAATGAAGACAAAATGAGCGAGGTGGGGGATAGAAACATTTTTTGCTCTGCACATCCCTATCACCTTTGACCCAGCCCATTCAAGGATCCAGCCCTTTTGCCATATAATATGAGGAAGCATATATGACCCTACATGCAAGATACCGATTCCTCTGCTGGGTATCTTTGGTCATTACGTCTTCTGTTTCTGCTTTCTGAAAGGAGACCACCTGGGATGATTCCCCAGGTTTGTCCAATAACTTCCAAATCTTGGGGGGGGGGGGACATGGGGAAACAAAGCAGACCTCCAGAGCTTTTGTTTTCCCATTTCTAACAATAACCACATTCCAACAATGGCCACCATCCCTAACCCTCACACAACTCCTTGGTTAGGAACTTCAGGCATTTCTAACTGCAGCACATTATATAAATTAATGTTAGCCTATTGCCTCCAGACCTACGGTCCAAAAAAAGAACATCCTGCCTAGGATAAAAACTGCATTTTTGCTCCTAGCTGACTATTTCCATGTACCAGACAGCAATTCTTCACTCCTTATAGCACCTTTTTAATTTAATTTAATTTAATTTTTTTAATAATAATCCAAGAATACATTTGTACAACAATAGAGCAAAACAAAACAACAAAAATAAGAAAAGCCCAAGTTGGGTACATAAGAAATACAATGCTCACCCTAGCCTAGCCCACAAAACAAAGGGTGTTTGAATATACTCCAAAAGTGCAAGAAATACAAGTTTACAGCCGGTATTTTATAAATTGTTCTCGCCCACAGGAAAATTGATTGAGGCTTCTAAGCGCCGAGTGTTCATGAAGACCTGAGCAGCTGGGAGGGCTCATAAAAAAAAATATAAGAAATAGATTGATATCTTATCAAATACTTAACATGGGTGTTTAAGAAAAAAAGAGACCTCCCAGCTGTTGGACCCCCGGTTGAAGGAGAAGAAACTCCTGCCTATGTTTTTGTGTTTCCTTGGACAGATCTGGATATATCCTAACTAGTAGACCATGAAACAATGCATTCAGTTTCCTGTAAAATAGCTTAACAATTACTTTTTATCTGGAAGCAAAGCAAAAGTCACTAACAAAGTAGACGGTGTTATTACTACTTCATGTGAAGATTCCAACAGATCAGTACATTCAAAATATCTACTTGCTGTGTCCCAGTGCCCTCAGATGAAGGCCCCCTTCTTCCCCGTTGGGGGGTAAAATGTCTTCACAAGGGGAGGGTGAGACTCCGAAGGTACCATCAGCACTTCACTAAGATATGTCTTAAACATATCTTTTGCAGACATCACTAGGCTCCTCGGAAAATTAATTAATCTCAAATTAGCAACTCTTGATACATTCTCAAGGTGTTCCAATTTAGTATATACCATAGCCAAACTCTTTGTAGCAACTTGTACATGATTTTCCAACACCTCTACTTTAGCTTGAAGATCCACATGAGAAGAATTCATCGAGACAACCTGTGACTTAATCTCTTCTATTGCCTTGAAATTGTCTAACTCTCCCTGCCAAGGATGACACCTGCGGTAATATCACTTTGCTCAGTGAAACAATTGTGGCCCAAATAGTCTTGAGACAGTCCAATCTATCGTAGGGGCACTTTCTTTCTCCATACCGTCCAATGCTTTGCTAGCCTCAACTTGACCAGCCGACTCCGCAACCGCTCAACCTCCTGGCACCACCAAGAAACTATCGGATGCGGGAGGAGCTAGCGATCCACCACCAGTGCCTCAAACTCGCCCCCAGACCAGGAAGAGCTATGCTGCAGAGTACTCACAGAGGAACATTGGATACCCACGAACATGGAGACAGTCCCGGAATCAGGGGAAGTTGAGAACATACACGAAACAGCTCATGAGTCGTCTGTCTCCAACAGACCTGCAGTCGGGCTTCCTTCTCCTGCTACCACCAGCTGTTGAAGAGGATGGAAAATCTCATCCTATGGCACAACAGGCAAAAGAGTGGAGGTAGTGGTGGGCTGTAAGCTTGCCTTAACCTTTACACTTTTTCCCCATTGCAAGAAAACCAAATGCTTCAGCAACTCAGTCAGACGCCATCTCCTCATAGCACTTTTCAGTGGATGGCTGGAAGCCCTTTTTTTCAGAATCCTCTCCAATTGCTTCATACCCTTCTCAGGGGACTATTTCTGTCAGACCCATCTCTCCCATTCCGGAGGGACAGACTCTTTCCCAATGGGCATCTTGAAGCACCATCGCCCATCCTTATGCACATCTTCAGTGTAATTTTTCAGCAGCCTCCTAAGGTTCCCAAATGGACAGGCTACTAGAGCATGAGGCTTAGATATACCAAACTAAAACAGTTCTGAGTTGCCTGCATCTTACATTGATTTCTTCATTCATGCTCAAACTCAGAGCTACAACCATTTTCAGAGCACAGTTTCATCTCTTATTTCCCCCAGTTATTGCTTCCTCCTGTCCCAATCCAATCAAAAGAAACTGAAGGCATTAAAATTAATCTTCTCGATGTGTACCCAACCAGCCCTAAACTCCCCCTATCCCCCATGAGACAATAGTTCTAGGCTACTCTTTTTTTTAAAACAAAACTATATACTCATCTGCATATTGGTAAACCACAGTTCAGCATTCACGACCAGCAACCGCAGCTATTATGCCCCAGCAGCCTATGGGTATGGTCGCCTTAATTCACCTATAGGGATGCGTATGTTTGTAGAGCAGTCTCAAATGACCATGTTTTTTGCCTTGTAACAGAGAGGATCCAGGCTTCCCCCCTTCCTGGGACAGCCATGCTGAAGTTCAGGTTCTTAAACTCTATTCCAACCCATCAATGACATCAGAACACTGTAGCTATAGCCGATCATATTTGCCAACATGATTCGGATCCTAAGCTCTGCCCTGCCATTCATCAGCACCACTGGGATGTACCCCTGACTCATCTATACCCAGTCCCTTGGTGCGCTCATCTCTTCCCATGGCTTTCAGTAACATCTTTATGCCGATGACTCCCAGATCTACCTCTCTACGCCTGAAATCCTTCCGGCAATCCAGACCCGGATCTTTGCTTGCCTTTCTGACATTGCTGCTTGGATGTCTCACCGTCGCTTGAAATTGAACATGGCCAAAACTGAGCCTCTTATTTTTCCCCCTAAAACCTCTCCTCTCCTCTTCCTCCTTTGTCAGTCTCTGTGGATAACTCTTTACTCCTCCCTTTTTCCTTGGCTCGCAACCTTGGGTTTTCTTTGACTCCTCTCTCGCCTTCTCCTTACACATCCATCTGATAGCTAAGACCTGCTGTTTCTTTCTCTGTAACATCAACAAAATCTGCCCGTTCGTTTCTGAACACAGTAAAAGACACTTATCCTCCTTAATCACCTCCCATCTTGACTACTGTAACCTACTCCTTGCTGGTCTCCCTTTGAATCATCTCTCCCCTCTTCAATCTGTTCACACTCTGCCGCGTGCCTAATGTTCCGCCAGCCTCGTCATGCCCATATTAGCCCTCTTCTCAAGTCGCTTCATTGGCTCCCTATCAGTTTCTGCATCCAGTTCAAACTTCTCCTGCTGACCTATAAGTGCATTCACTCTGCAGCTCCTCACTACCTTTCTTCTCTTATCTCTACTTACACCCTACTTCTGTGCCCTTCTCTTCTATTGCTAACTCCAGACTTCGCTCCTTTCACCTTGCTGCACCTTACGCCTGGAACAAACTACCTGTGTCTGTACGCCAGGCACCTTCTCTGACTCTTTTCAAATCCAGGCTGAAAACTCACCTCTTCTCTGCTGCTTTTGGATTTTGACTCACCTGTTCTGCTTGTTTCTTTACCATTCCCCCTTGTTTTATCCTTGTCTACACCTTCTGTGTTGTCTGTCTTGACTAGATTGCAAGCTCTGATGAGCAGGGACTGTCTCTTACATGTCTGTGCAGCACTGTGTACATTTTGTAGCGCTATACAAATGCTCAGTAGTAGTAGTAGTGACCACTGAATTTCTTGTGAATCCAATGTACTGCATCCATAACACTTCAAGTGTAATATCTGCATTATTTGATCTGGGCCACAACAAATACCCCATCACCCTCTTATACTTCTAAGCAGTGGCAACTTTCTTCATGGCCGCAACTTGAGAACCAAGATACAGTCAATTGTTAGCAGACTAAAAATTTTAAAAAGTAATATCTTACATCAGAGAATACCAGTTCGGGGGGGGGGGGGGGCTCACCTCAGGACTCAGCTCTTTCAACACATGCTTCAGGCCTGTAACACTACATTATATTGTTGATATTGTTGTTCTCTATAACTGCAAAGCTTTCTCACTTTGTTCTGTTTAGCTTCACTCTAGCTATCTATACCCCCATCCACATAACTAATAACGAATCACGTCTCATTTTCATCATTTTTTTCAGCCTTTGGCACCTAGCCATTCCCTTTTGGTGCTAGTCCTGTTGCAGAGTGCCCTGCTTTTCATGCAATTCCATTTTCTATCTGCACCCCCCCCCTCAAAATAAATAAATACTAGAAAACCTATATCCCAACCACCTCATCAACCAAAGACTGCATAGTCTCCAGAGCCCCTTTATTCCTTCCTTCCTTCCTTCACCCATGTTTTGCTACAGTACCGCTATGTAGCATGTCCCTGGAGCCATTCCTTATTCCTGTGCACTCTGATGATATTTCTAGTTGGATGCGAGCCATTGCTCTATCTACACCTGCTTGAACACATTTGCTTTTTTATCTAACATAGCACTCCCTCTCAAGAACACCTTGCATTTCTTGATCATCCACAGGCCTCACTAACACCACTAGTTTCAGAATCCCTGAACTACTAGACCAGGGGTCTCAAACACGCGGCCCGCGGGCCGCATGCGGCCCGCGAGACAACTTTGTGCGGCCCGCGAAAGAGAAAAACAAAAAAACCCCAAAACCCTGACTTCTGCCGTTGCCGCCGTGGCAGCGGCAGAATCAATTGTCAAATTAAAAAAAAAAAGACTTCTGCTGCTCAAGCAGCAATATCAACTGTCCTGCGGCCCCTTCCCCTGTGCCCGGAGATCCGAATCTGCTCATCAGCGGCGTGCTTTTCAAGCCGCGAAGAGTATTCCCCTCTCGCGCGGCTTGAAACCGCGCGCGAGAGGGGAATACTCTTCGCGGCTTGAAAAGCACGCCGCTGATGAGCAGATTCGGATCTCCGGGCACAGGGGAAGAGGCCGCAGGACAGGTGATATTGCTGCTTGAGCAGCAGAAGTTTTTTTTTTTTATAATTTGACAAATGATTCTGCCGCTGCCACGGCGGCAACGGCAGAAGTCCGGGTTTTGGGGTTTTTTTGTTTTACTCTGTCGGGGGGGGGGGGGGGGGTGGTATGACTGGAAATGGGCAGATGGGGGTTAGGACTGGAAGTGGGCTATTGGCAGGGGGGGGGGTTATGACTGGTAATGGGCTATGGTGGGGGCTAGGACTGGAAATGGGCAGATGGGGGTTAGGACTGGAAGTGGGCTATTGGCAGGGGGGGGGTTAAGACTGGTAATCGGCTATGGTGGGGGCTAGGACTGGAAATGGGCAGATGGGGGTTAGGACTGGAAGTGGGCTATTGGCAGGGGGGGGGTTATGACTGGTAATGGGCTATGGTGGGGGCTAGGACTGGAAATGGGCAGATGGGGGTTAGGACTGGAAGTGGGCTATTGGCAGGGGGGGGTTATGACTGGTAATGGGCTATGGTGGGGGCTAGGACTGAAAATGGGGTGATGGGGGTTAGGACTGGAGGTGGGCTGATTGGGGGGTTAGGACTGGTAATGGCCTATGAGGGGAGGTAAGACTGAAAATGTGGTGATGGGGGATACGACTGCAAGTGGGCTATGGGGGGGACTAGGACTGGTAATGGGCTATGGTGGGGGCTAGGACTGAAAATGGGGTGATGGGGGTTAGGACTGGAGGTGGGCTGATTGGGGGGTTAGGACTGGTAATGGCCTATGAGGGGAGGTAAGACTGAAAATGGGGTGATGGGGGATACGACTGCAAGTGGGCTATGGGGGGGACTAGGACTGGTAATGGGCTATGGGGGGGGGGGGTAAGACTGAAAATGGGGTGATGGGGGGCACTGTTCCCTCTAAGCTGTGCGCGTGTGCGCGCGCACACACCTCACCGAGCGAGCGCACATACTTTACAACAAAGCGCACAAAAATTACGGTTCTGATTCTGATAGGAAAACAACACAGACATCTTAAAATTGAAAAGTTGTTGTGTATTTCCAGTTTTCACAAGTTCTACAATATTTCTAGTGTAATCAACGTGGTGTACATACTGTATTCTGACGTGTAGTCAAATTTTAAAGTATATAACTCCGAGTGTTGTTAAGTGGCGCACAAAAATTTAACCTTCCTTCAAAAGCTGCACGGCTGATATTTTATGCGCACACAGCCTACAGAAAATTAGAGGGAACATTGATGGGGGGGTAAGACTGGAAGTGCGCTATGGGGAGGTTAGGACTGGTAATGGGCTATGGGGGGTCTAGGACTGGTAATGGGCTGGGGGGGTTGCTAGGACTGGAAATGGGCTGAGTGGAAGGGGGGCTTGAACTGCAAATGGCTGATGGGGAGGGGGGCTTGGAATGGAAATGGGCTGTGAGGGGAGGGAGCTAGGATTGGAAATGGGCTGATGGGGGGCTAGGATTGGAAATGGCTGATGGTGAGGCTAGGATAGGACTGGAAATGGACTGATGCAGGGATAGAAAGGAGCAGATGCTGGGTGGGGCTGGAACTAGAAGGGAGCTGATGTTGGGGGAGGATTAGAATGGGATGGAGCTGGGAAAGTGAAATGGAGAGGGGAAAAATATTTTGTCTGGAAGAGAAGACAAATCTACAATTGGCCAGGTATTGGGAGAGTAAGTGGGGATTGAGGATGGAGGGGTAAAATTTGAGTGGATGAAATAGGAATGAGGAAAGAGCAAAAGGAGAAAGATTAGTATGTTAAAGCAGATGTAGGGAGAGAGAATGGAAAAAAACTAGAAGAGAGAAGAAAGGACAAATGGACAGCAGACGATGGAGATAGCAGAAGACACGAAGAAACCAGAAGTGGCTGGAGCAATTGCAACTGAAAAAAAATGCACAAAAGGTAGAAAAATATCTCTTTATTTTGAATTTATTAACTGGAATATGTCAGCTCTGGGAAATGTGCATCATTAATGTTTGCGCTTTGTTTAGTACAAGAGGAAATTAATTTATAGTTTTATTTCTACAGTGTTGTTGTACATTCCAAGTTTGGCTTTTGGGGTTCCCAGTTTAATTATTGTCTTCCTATTTCTGAATCTTTTAGTCTTTCTTTATCCATACTCATTAAGAGGCATGTTTACTAAAAGTTAGTGTATGGTAACATTATGCAAATATTTATGCAAATGAGGCCCCTTATGCAAATGAGGCCCCACGTCTTATGCGGCCCCCGGGTTACTTTACAAGTCCTCATTTGGCCCTCAAAGCAATTTGAGTTTGAGACCCCTGTACTAGACCATCATTCCAGATTGTCCTACTGACCAGTTCAGACAAGTGGGTTGTGGTTCCCTGCCAGCAGGGCCGGCACAAGGAAATGAGATGCTCTAGACGAACCTCATCCCTATAAGAAAAAGCTTAATAAATCGGGCTCTTAATGGGCCACTGACACTGCCAACAGAAGGCAGTGGCCCCACTCCTCCTCTCTTTCCCACTATCCCCACTAACCCTTTAAGCTACACCTGTGTGTGTGTGGGTTTGCGTATGTGTGGTGCAGAGGGTGGTATGCCTGCATGTATGTGGTGTGGGAGAGGTATGCCCTTTGCACATTGTGCCCTTTACTTCCCATGCATTATCTCTTCACCCTTAAACCCCTTGAACTCTTCCAACCACCCCAACCCTTCTCCTGCTATCCCTCCCCCACCCCAGCTCTGTTTCGCTTTCCAAATTCTCTCCTCCCCAACTCCCCCTCTTGGCCCTCCATTCCTTCACCATTTATTATTGACTAAAACCTATTGCCCCTTTAAGTGTATTCAGCCATCTGTGCAGCAAACTCCCTCTAACCTTTTTTTCGTAGACTTGGCAGACATTGGAGCTTCTCTGGCCTTGTTCTTCTGCCGCAATGTTCCTGGCCACAATTACAGCCTTTTGCAGGCCTTCTGCCCATCAGCTCTGAGCCCCAGACGCCATATCAGATTTTTTAGTTATGATGGTGACCTGGCTTCTGGGGTTTGTGGAGCCCTATTATAAGGCCTTAATTAAATCTGGAACTGCCATTTGAAGAAGGGGAGACCTGAGAGGATTGTAGTACATGGAGTTTCTCCGGGAATCCTCACATATGGGTGACGTCAGCACCGACGAAGCCCTCATGGAACCATCCCCCCCAGCTTTCAAAGAAAGCCTTTGAGAGATGTCACCAGGCATGCATGGTCCCCTTCCCGCCAAGGGGTGCCATCTTGCTCGGTCTCCTTTTTTTCGTGGAGCCCTTCAGACGTTTGTCTGGCTTGTCCCCGAAAAAGTTGATTTTTCTCTCTCTGAGTTTCCATACTATCCTACGGTATCGCACGGGTAGTCTTCCCGCCACCCAGCCTCGTTGTCTTGGCGTCGAATTCGGGTCTATTTTTGTAGTTTTCGTTCTTGGCAGCCCGGAGAGTCTTTTACCTCGCAAGAGGTACTTTTTTCCCCCATGGCTACCAGTGGCTTTAAGAAGTGTGATCGATGCTCTAAAATTATATCTTTGACTGACACACAGGACTGCTGTCTCCGCTGCCTTGAGCCAGACCACAATCCGGGACCCTGCGGTCTCTGCAAAAGGATTTCCAGCAAGGCCCTCGAGCCGCCAGCAGCAGCACGATAAGTTTTTCCCTGAGTCCCCGGTGCCTCCGAAGGCCAGGGCCTTGTCTGAGGCCTCGACGCCTTGGGTGGAACCTTCCGAACCCGAGCCCCGTCGTGGGTCATCAGAAAGGGGGTCTCCCTCGAGGAAACCCAGGAAGGAAGAAGAAACCCTTGAAGGTGGCATCTTTGGACGGTTCTGACTGGCTGAGTGGCCCCTGGCCCGGTCCCGCAGTCTGAGATGCTCGTCCGAGGCTTTGGAGAAGGAGCAGCCTTCGGACCGGCCTCTGTCCTCAGACAGTATCCTCTTCGAGCTTTCCCCTTCAGGGGAGCCGGTTTCGGGACCGAGTCCTTAAGTGCCTGCCTTCATGGACCAGCAGTGGGCGCTGTTATCCGCCCTGACCGGTTCATCTGCCCTGACCACCAGGACCTCGACGTCCAAGAGTCCCTGGAGGCTGAATCAATCCTCGAAGTCCTTTGGCCTTGAGTCGATTCTCAGCAGAGCTCACGATCCAAGTCCCACTCGATGGGACTGCAGTCATCCCGTCAAGTATGCTGGGCACCCGTCGTGGAGCATTGGGAGCCCTGAGGCCTGCAGAGCAGCCGTCCTATGAGTCCTCAACGGACTACTCTGAGTGCGAAACGGAGGATGAGGAATTCCCCGACACCCATCGCCACTGTGACGTCCCATCCGACTCTCCCGTCTCGGAGCTTCGACGATAGTCCCCGCAGGAGGATATGGACTTCCTTGCTTTTGTCAAGGATAAGTCAAAGACCCTGGTGTTCCCTACCGAATCGGAGGAGGACCCTCGGGCAGATGAGTTGGAAATCCTCCAGTACAGTTCCTCTGCGGTAATCGCTCACAATGCCCATTCCTCCTATTCTGGAACGGCTGATGCTCCAGATGTAGGAGACACCGGCGATGGTACCGGTGGTGAGCAAACAGCTCGACTTGATGTATTGAGTGCCGGAGCCTGGGCTTCCAAAAGCACAGCTGCTGCATCTCTATGGTGGTGGATTCAGCCATGCGTCAGCTGAAAAGCCAGAAGATGTACTCCTCGGTGCTCCCCAGCAGTGAGGCCCGCACCCTGGACACCCAGGGTGTTACCAGGGTTCAATGCTCATCGTCCAAATCCAGACCTACCAGCTGTACATGGGCATGTTCCTGAGAGACTTGACAAAGGAACTTGCTGGGTTCTCAGCTGGTCTCTCCGAGGAACTCTTGTAGCGGTTCGAGAACTTGGCCAAGGCAGTCCATGAATGCACCAAATTCATCATGTCTTGAGTGGCCTATAATGGGTTTGAGTTGGCAGCTCATGTAGCGGCGGCGGACATTGGTGCATGGCACCAAGCTTGGCTACAGTCGTCTGACCTCAAGCAATGGGTTCAGGACAAATTGGTTGATGTCCCATGCCAAGAAGAGAACCTCTTTCGCAAACCCATGACCAACAAGGCTGCCGAGCTGGAGATAGAGTTCATGACAAGGTCCAGGCTCTCATAAAAGACTGCTGCCCCTCCCCGACGGAAGTGCTCAGGTAAAAAGTCCTTCTACCCGAGGAAAGGGGCTGCTTACAGAAGCTACCCACCTTTTCAGGCCTCCCCAGCTCCCCAAAAGGGTCAGCAGGCCAAGGGACATGGGCATGGCCCTAATAAGGCTTGAAAACCCCAGGCACCAGCTCCGGCCCAGCCAGGGGGAATTTTTGACTCCTTGAGCATAGTCTGACTACCCCAAGAAGATCAGCAGCCCACAGGGGGACATCTGGCCCACTATGCCCCGATTTGGTTGACCATCATCACTGACTCCTAGGCACTTCGGGTGGTCAGAGAGGGTTACCTCTTCCACCAGACTCACACCTCCCCCTTATTTCTAGACGAGACCTACAGGGATATAGTCCTGAAGTCCCACCTCCAGTCTGACAGCATTCCTGTTGCCATGGAGGAGAGAGGTCACGTGACAGGAGAGCATCACCCTTGTGTGGCAGGAAGTGATCCTGTAACTAGGACCTGTCCTCCAGGTGATGTAAAACCCTCTCGCACCGAAGAAGTTTCTCCAGGGCCATGTGCCCATGAGGGAAGGGTTAGGACAGCCGTTATAGTTGGCGATTCGATCATTAGGCATGTAGATAGCTGGGTGGCTGGTGGATGTGAGGATCGCCTGGTAACATGCCTGCCTGGTGCGAAGGTAGCGGACCTCACGCGCCACCTAGATAAGGTCTTAGATAGTGCTGGGGAGGAGTCTGCTGCCTTGGTACATGTTGGTACCAATGACATAGGAAAATGTGGTAGGGAGGTTCTGGAGGCTAAATTTAGGCTTTTAGGTAGGAAGTTGAAATCCAGAACTTCCAGAGTAGCGTTCTCCGAAATGCTTCCCGTTCCACGCGCAGGACCCAAAAGGCAGGCAGAGCTCCGGAGTCTCAATGCATGGATGAGACAATGGTACAAAGATGAGGGGTTTGGATTTGTTAGGAACTGGGGAACATTCTGGGGAAAGGAGGGGCTCTTCCGAAGGGATGGGCTTCACCTTAACTGGGATGGAACCAGGCTGCTGGCATTAACCTTTAAAAAGGAGATAGAGCAGCTTTTAAACTAGATAATAGGGGAAAGCCAACAGTCGCCCAAGAGCAGATGGTTCAGAAGAATGTATCCTTGAAGGATACTACCAAAAGCAGAGAGGTTCCAAAAAAGAGTAAAGTAGCCCAAATGCCCTCGAGTATGGAGCAGACAGAGCTTAAAGATCCCAAATTACCCATGTCTACCAATAGCCAAATTAATATGAATAAAATACAGTCTTTAAAATGCTTGTATGCAAATGCTAGAAGTCTAAAAAAAATAAGGTGGGAGAGTTAGAATATATAGCACTAAATGAGAGGTTAGATATGATTGGAATATCAGAGACATGGTGGAAGGAGGACAACCAGTGGGACACTGTGATACCTGGGTACAAACTATATCGTAATGATAGAGCTGATCAAATTGGTAGAGGGGTTGCCCTCTATGTTAGAGAGGGCATTGAGTCAGAAAGGATTAAAGTTTTGCAGGAAACAAAATTTGCTGTAGAATCTTTATGGATTGAAATTCCATGTAAAAAGGGGAAGGCGATGGCAGTGGGGGTGTACTATCGACCGCCTGGCCAGAATGAACAAATGAATGATGAAATGCTCAAAGAAATCAAGGAAGCTAACAAACGTTACAGCGCAGTAATAATAATGGATGATTTCAATTACCCCGGTATCGACTGGGTCAGTGTCACGGCAGGACATGCTAGGGAGATAAGTTCCTAGATGAAAAAATGACTGCTTCTTGGAGCAGTTGGTTCATGAACCGACCAGAGGAGAAGCCATATTAGACCTAGTCCTTAGTGGAACACCAGATCTAGTGCAAGAGATAAGGGTGTTGGGGCCACTTGGCAGTAGTGATCATAGCCTTTGATTTAATTAGTGGAGGAGGGATAGTAAGGAAAGCCACAGTACTACCTTTTAACTTTCAAAAGGAAGACTATTATAAAATGAGGAAAATAGTTAAGAAAAAAACTAAAAGGAGCAGTTGCAAAGGTTAAAGACTTACATCAAGCTTGGGTGTTGTTGAAAAATACTATCTTCGAAGCCCAGACCATCTGTATTCCACGCTTTAAGAAAAGTGGAAGGAAGTCCCAAAAACTGCCAGCATGGTTTAAAGGTGAGGTCAGAGAGGCTGTTGTTGCCAAAAAAGCATCTTTCAGGAAATGGAAAAAAGAGCCAAACGATGAAAACTGGAAACAGCACAAGCACTGGCAAGTCAAATGCAAGACATTGATAAGGCAGGCAAAGGGAGAATTTGAGAAGGAGCTTGCTGCAGAAGCAAAAACGCGAAATAAAGACTTTTTCAAGTACATTCGTAGCAAAAAACCTGTGAGAGAGTCAGTTGGTCCATTAGATGATAGGGGGGTTAACGGGGCACTAAGAGGCGACAAGGCGATAGCAGAGAGACTAAATTAATTCTTTGCTTCGGTCTTTACTGAGGAATATGTAGGGATGGTACCCATGACTGAAGTGGTATTTAAAGGTGCGGAAGAACTGAAGGAAATATCGATACATCGGGAAGATGTATTACAACTATTAGATAAACTGAAGAGTAGCATATCACCTGGGCCGGATGGTATACATCCAAGAGTGTTGAAAGAACTGAAATATGAGATTGCAGACCTGCTATTAGTAATCTGTGAACTATCATTAAAATCCTCTCTAATACCTGAAGATTGGAGGATCGCCAATGTAACACCAATTTTTAAAAAGGGTTCCAGGGGTGATCCTGGAAACTACAGACCGGTGAGCCTGACGTCAGTACCGGTCAAAATGGTAGAAACCATCATAAAGAATAAAATTACTCAGCATATAGATAGTCATGGCCTAATGGGAGACAGCCAACATGGCTTTAGACAAGGAAGATCTTGTCTTACTAATCTGTTATGTTTTTTTGAAGGTGTGAATAAACAGGTGGACAAAGGTGAGTCAGTTGATATAGTGTATCTGGACTTTCAGAAAGCCTTTGACAAGGTCCCTCATCAGAGACCTTTGGCAAAACTAAAGAGTCATGGGATAGGAGGCAGTGTACTACTGTGGATCAGGAACTGGTTAAAAGATAGAAAGCAGAGGGTAAGGCTAAATGGTCAATTTTCCCAATGGAGAAAGGTGAATAGTGGTGTACCCCAGGGATCTGTGCTGGGTCCGCTGCTTTTTGACATATTCATAAATGACCTGGGAAGTGGAATAACGAGTGAGGTTATCAAATTTGCAGATGACACAAAACTATTTAAAGTTGTTAAAACCCAAGAGGATTGTGGAAAATTGCAAGAGGATCTTGATAAATTGGAAGACTGGGCCTCAAAATGGCAGATGAAATTTAATGTGGACAATTGCAAAGTTATGCATCTAGGGCAGAACAACCCAAACTATGGTTACATGATGCAAGGTTCCACATTAGGAACCACCACCCAGGAAAAAGATTTAGGCATCATTGTGGATAACATATTAAAACCCTCGGCCCAGTGTGCAGCGGCGGCCATGAGAGCAAATAGAATGGTAGCTATCATAAGGAAAGGAATGGAAAATAAAACAAAAGATATTATAATGCCTCTATATCGTTCCATGGTGAGACCGCACCTTGAATATTGTGTGCAATTCTGGTCACTGTATCTTAAAAAGAATATAGTGATATTAGAAAAGGTTCAGAGAAGAGCCACCAAAATGGTAAAGGGGATGGAAGGATACTCCTATGAAGAAAGGCTAAAAAGGTTAGGGCTCTTTAACCTGAAAAAGAGACGGCTGAGGGGAGATATGATAGAAGTCTATAAATTAATGAACAGAGTGGAACGGGTAAACGTAGATCAATTGTTTACGTTATCAGAATATAGAAAGACTAGCGGACATGCAATGAAGCTACAGGGTGAACTATTTAAAACTAATAAAAGAAAATATTTTTTCATTCAACGTGTAATCAAACTCTGGAATTTGTTACCGGAGGATGTAGTAAAGGCTGTTAGTGTAGCTGGGTTTAAAAATGGTTTGGGCAAGTTCCTGGAGGAAAGGTACATAAACCATTATTAAGAAGGGACCGACGATATCAATGCTTGACCCAGTACAAGCATTGTGGAACCTGTGTCTTTTGGGGAAACTGCTAGGTATGTATGACCTAGATTGGCCACTGTTGGAAACAGGATACTGGGCTTGATGGACCTTGGTCTGACCCAGTATGCCATATCTTATGTTCTTATTTCCTGGGAGAGCCCCTCAGGTTTCTCCTCCACCGGGACCTTCTACTGAAGGAGTTGGCAGGTCTTCTCGAGGACCAAGAGGTGGAACCGGTGTCTCACCATTTTGAGGGCAAGGGGTTCTACTCCAGGTACTTCCTCATGCCAAAAGGAATAGGGGGCCTAAGGCCCATCCTCGACCTGCACAACCTCAACAAATTCCTGGTTAGGGAGAAGTTCAAGATGCTCTCCCTTGGAACATTGCTGCCCTACCTCCAGCAGGGAGATTGGCTATGCTCCTTAGATCTCAACGATACCTATACCCACATCTTCATTCACGCCAACCACAGGCAGTACCTGCGGTTCATAGTGGGGGGCAGGCATTTTCAGTATAGGGTGCTCCCTTTCGGCTTGACCTCTGCCCCAAGAGTCTACAAAATGCCTGGCAGTCCGTGGCTGCCTTCCTCTGTCTCCAGGGGGTCTTTGTCTTCCCCTACCTGGACGACTGGCTCTTAAAGGGAGGCATGGCCTCAGAGGTGCAGCAGGCCACCGCACGCACCATCCAGGTTCTGCAGCACTTCGGTTTTGTCATAAATTACCCCAATTCTCACCTGCTTCTAGCACAGTGTCTGGAGTTCATTGGGGCAAAGCTTGACATTCTCCATTCGTAGGCCTTCTTGCTCAAGGACAGAGCCAACCCTCTCAGGACTCTGGTATGGGACATACAGTACCATCCCTCGGTGCCCGTCCAGCTTCTTCTGCGCCTCCTCGGGCACAGGGCCTCCACGATTCACGTCGCCCCAGAGGGCGGCGCAGTGGTGTCTCTGGAACCAGTAGTCTCAGGCCACGGGACGCCTCCGAGACAGAGTCTTTGTAACCCGCCAACTGGCAGACTCCCTGGTCTGGTGGCAATCTCTCCAGCATCTCGAGGCAGGCATGTCTTTTCAGGCCCTGAGCCCCTCGAGGGTCCTCACCATGGACGCCTCTATATTGGCTCAGCTGAGGAGCACATTGTGGGGAGCTCTGCACCCAGGGCAACTGGTCACTAGATGAGAGCACCCAGCAGATCAACCTCCTGGAGCTGCAGGCCGTATACTTAGCCCTGCGAGTTTTCTGCCACCATCTGCGTCACCAGCTGGTGCTGATCCAGACAGATAACCAAGTGGCGATGTTCTGTGTGAACAAACAGCGGGGCACAGGGTCTCGTGCCCTCTCTTGGGAGGCAGTAGTCCTCTGCTCATATGCAATCCGAGGCAGTAGTCCTCTGCTCATATGCAATCCAACAGGGTATTCTCCTGCGGGCAGTATATCTACCAGGCCAGGACAACTTTCTGGCTGACAGTCTGAGCTGAGTTCTTCAGCTGCACGAGTGGCAGCTGGACCCCAGAGTAGTCAATCGGCTTTTCCAGATCTCGGGGGAACCCGTGATGGACCTGTTTGCCAGCCCGGACAACTTCTAGTTGCTCTGCTTCTGTTCCCAGCAGGCCCACCCCTCCAGAGTGGCAGCGGATGCGTTCCTTGTATCGTGGTCGGAAGGCCTTATGTGTGCCTTCCCTACCCCACCGCTGATCGCCAAAACCTTGTTAGGACCCCCTGCAACAGGGCCTCGCTCATCCTGATAGCCCCTCGGTGGCCCAGGCAACCATGGTTCCCATTGCTTCTCTGGTTGAAGGTGGAGACCCTCATCCCCTTGGGGACCTCTCCAGGACTCCTGTCTCAGGAGAGGGGGCTCTCTTCTGCACCCGAACCTGGGATCCTTGTTGATGCCAGCGTGGCTGCTGAGAAAGTGACTCTGGCCCTTTTCAACCTTTTGGTTGAGGTGGAAGAGATTCTGCTGGCCTCTCGCAAGGCCTCTACTAGAAAGGCTTAGGCCCTCAAATGGCACAGATTTTTGACTTGTTGCGCCGAGCACAGGGCTGACCCTTCTCCTGCCCGGTGGGACTGGTGCTACAGTACCTTCTCCATCTCTCACAATCCAGGCTCAAGTGTAACTCTGTCCAGGTGCATATTAGTGCCCTAGCGGCGCACCAACATCCGGTGGATAGCAAGCCCCTCTCGGTCCAGCCTTTGGTGACCTGTTTTCTTCTGGGCCTGCTCCTCTCTAAGCCCCCGGTTCACCCTCCGCCATCTGAATGGGACCTCAACATCGGGTTGGGCCAGTTCACTCGCCCACACTTTGAGCCTCTGGCTACCTGCCACCTTTGCTACCTCTCTTGGAAGGTGGCGTTTCAGGTTGTGCTCACCTCCGCTCTCTGAGTTAGCGAGCTTCAGGCCCTTGTGGCAGAGGCGCCTTATACCAGGTTCTCCAAGAACAGAGTGGTGCTTCGCACGCACCCTAAATTCCTTCCGAAGGTAGTGTCGTCTTTCCATCTCAACCAGGAAGTGATGCTCCCTACATTCTTTCCAAGGCCTCATTCCATTCGGGTGGAGACAGTCCGTCACACCTTGGACTATAAGAGGGCTTTGTCTTTCTATATCCAGTGCACTCAGGGCCACCGCAAAGCCTCTCAGCTTTTCATCTCCTACGACCCCAGTAGGCTGGGGAGGCAGTGACCAAACGTACATTGTCCACATGGGAGGCAGACTGTAATCACCCTCGTCTATGAGCAGGTGGGGCTTCCGTTGGAAGGCCACATCACGGCACACCGTGTCAGGGCCATGGCGGCCTCGGTGGCAAACTTACGCTCTGTCCCGGTGGTGGACATCTGCTGGGCCGCCACCTGGTCTTCAGTCCAAACCTTTGCAGTTAATTATTGCCTGGAAAGAGAGTTCTGACAAGACAGTGCCTTTAGCCAGGCTGTGCTCCGTAACCTTTTCGGGATCTAGGCAACTCCTACCCTCTGACCCTTCTGTGTTCAGGCTACCAGAGTGCTGGTTTCATCGGGTCCTACTGTGGTCCGTGTCCTCGGAGGACCCACTGGAGATGACCTTGGGGGAGTGGGGGGAACCTTATGAAGCTGAGATTAAGGAAGGAGAAATGCCTCCCCCCGACCAATGAACCCACCATGGTTTAGAGTTTTCCACTAAGAAGAGCTGGCATCCCTCATTTCTCACTCCCTGGGGGCCCTGAGCAGGTCGGTCAGTCGACCCCTGGAGAAGGTGACTTTGGAAGATCCTCTATTCCAGTGGATTCGGTCACCTCAGGACTTTTTTCTAGTGCATAAGGCAATTAAATAGATGATTGACATGGAGTGGGAACTCCCATAAGTGAGTTTTCGTGGTGGGAGAACAATGTCTCGCTTATATCCAACCTCTCTCTGGACGAGAGAGAACTACTCAAGGTACCGAAAGCGGATGCGTTAGTAATCACAGTGACTAAAAAGACCACCATACCGATGGAAGGAGGAGTCGCTCTTAAGGATGCGCAGGATAGGAGATTGGAAACCATGTTAAAGCAGACTTTTGAAGCAAATACTCTGACCCTGCAGTCCTCCATTTGCAGAGCCTATGTGGCTAGGGCATGTCTGCGTTGGGTGCAAAACCTGCTGGAACTCAGGGCTAACTCTGAAGCGGCGCTGTTGGAGTCTGGAGCAGCATAGTACTTAGCAGATGCCTTCTACGATTTAGTCCAGTCCTCGTCCAAAAGTATGGCTTTGGTGGTAGTAGCATTCCAGCTGCTATGGCTGCACAACTGGTCCAAGGTGTTCCTTTCCAAGCTGCTGTTTCAGGGAAAGCTGCTGTTCGGGGAGGCGTTAGAAAAGTTGGTGAAGGACCTTGGAGACACCAAGGGAGCTTTGCTCCCAGAGGACAAACCCAGAGGGGGAAGGTCATCTGTGGTGCCAAGAGGTCAGTTCAGGGACTTTCGCAGATTCCGGGCTGCGTGCTTCATGCCCTTTCAGTGGGCACGCTATCCCTCTAGAGGAAATTTTTCTTTTCGTAGAAGAGATCAGATGGATAGAGGATATTACTCCCCAGCCGCCAGACCTGCAAAAATGTCACAATGAAATGAGGGGGACCCAAGGGGAGGAAAGGATCAGGGGGTGACTGACTCCTTTACTCTGCTTCAGTCTAAATTACACAGGACCAGTGGGTGTTGGAAATCATTTGGGAAAGGTACGTGCTAGAACTAGCACAGATCGTGCCTGATGCCTTCCTGGTCTCTCCCTGCAAATCCGTGGCCAGGCACCAGGCAGTAGAGATGACGCTGGACAAACTCCTTCGCATGCAAGTAGTATGTCCAGTTCCCGCAAGCCAATGCGGGTCCAGTCGGTACTCCATTTACTTTGTCATTCCAAAAAAAGGATGGGTCCTTCTGTTATCGTTGTGGTGCAAAAGGGCATACCTTCACATCCCGATCAGGCAGAAGCACCTGCGGTACCTGCCATTTGTGGTTCCCATGGGCCATTTCCAGTTTTGGGCGCTACTATATGGGTTCGCTACTGCACACAAAACTTTCACTAAGGTCATGGTTGTGGTGGCAGCTGCGTTGAGACAGGATGGAATACTGGTCCACCCATATCTGGACGACTGGTTGATCAGGGCGAATTCCCTCGATGAGAGCGAGAATGCTACCCGGTGCGTGGTCAAGCTGCTGCAAAGTTTAGGATGGGTGGTGAACTTCGACAAGAACCACCTCCATCCCTCTCAACAGCTTACTTACTTGGGAATGCTATTAGACACTCAAGGTGGTCGAGTGGTACTTCCTTCAGAGAGAGTTAGAAAGGTGCGTAACGGGTCTGTCGTTTCCTCTGGATGGCGCGGCCCATGCCCTGGCACTATCTCCAGCTCCTTGGAACCATGACTGACCATAGACCTGGTTCCGTGAGCTTGGGCCCACATGAGACCACTCCAGCACTCTCTCTTGTCGCGCTGGTCTCCGCAGCGAGACCTCCTAACATGGCGGTTGCCATGCCTGGGGGAGGTCAGACACAGCCTGGGCTGATGGGAATTGTCTCCTACTCTGACAGGAGGCATACCATTGGAAACTCCATCCTGGATAACAGTCACCAGCGATGCCATCCTCTTAGGCTGGGGAATACACTGCCAGTCACAGTTTACACATGAATACCAAATAAATAAAATACTCCCAATCTACTCCAGAAAGTGTAATCAATTGACTTCCTTGATTTACTTCAAGCAATCTTCCCATAAACTACAACAGACTTTTATCGGTGGCATAAAGGTCTCAGAACTGACGGGCCACCATTGGTTTATTTGAAACACCAACTGGTCTATTGCCCTATGTACATCAACGACCTTAGAAGATATCTCTCAGCCACTGTTTTTTTATATAAAGTTTGTTCAGAAGAGCTTGAATAGTTTCGTGCTTGTGAATATATAAATAACTGGCTGGTAACTTCCAAAGTAAACTCAAATGCTACTACTTAGCTTTTGATCAGCTTTCATGATGATCCAAGGGGAGCCCAGCAGTAAAAATCGTAATCCCGACGCCATCAAGCGCGCTATATATAAGCGTTTCACCTTGAGGTTTCTTCAGGGGAAATTCATTCGTAGAAGCACTTCAAGTGATTTTATAAAGAAAAATCTTATAAACTCGCAGGCTTCAACTACCGCTGCTGGGCTCCCCTTGGATCGTCATGAAAGCTGGTCAAAAGCTAAGTAGTAGCATTTGAGTTTACTTTGGAAGTTACCAGCCAGTTATTTATATATTCACAAGCACGAAACTATTCAAGCTCTTCTGAACAAACTTTATATAAAAACCAGTGGCTGAGAAATATCTTCTAAGGTCGTTGATGTACATAGGGCAATAGACCAGTTGGTGTTTCAAATAAACCAATGGTGGCCCGTCAGTTCTGAGACCTTTATGCCACCAATAAGTCTGTTGTAGTTTATGGGAAGATTGCTTGAAGTAAATCAAGGAAGTCAATTGATTACACTTTCTGGAGTAGATTGGGAGTATTTTATTTATTTGGTATTCATATGACTCTCGTAACATAAGACCAGTATCTGTTTGTATACTACAGTTTACACGTGGACAGAGGAGGAGGAGTTGTGGTTGTTAACCTATTTGGAACTGAGAGCAGTGTTCCAGTGTTCCAACCTGCAGAGGCAGGTTGTGCGGGTCTTCTCAGACAACGCAAACGCAGTGACCTACATCAACTGCCAGGGGGGTATGGTCAGCAAAAGCCTGAATGGGGAGGTGACTCCGCTGCTGCAGTGGGCGGAGGAACACATGGGGACTTAGCAGCAGCTCATGTGGCAGACAAGGAGAATGTCCAGGCGGACTTATTGAGCCGGCATCAGGTGGATCCAGCAGAATGATCATTGGAAGAGACTGGGGCATCACGCAGCATTGGCGACGGCCGGTGATGGATCTGATGACATCAGTGGCTATCATGAAGGTGAGCAGTTTTTTTAGCAGGTGGCATGAACACATGTTGGAAGGGCTCGATGCGTTGTTAGTCATGGCTGCAGGAGAGACTCCTGCATATGTTCCCTCCCTGGCCCTTGATCAGATGGGTGCTGCACAGGATAGAGAGACACCACAGCCTAGTTATACTAATTTCTCCTGATTGGCCTCTGAGGGCCCGGTACGCGGATCTAGTATTCCTGAAGGCAGCAGTGCCCTGGAGGCTTCCAATGTGGTCTGACTTATTGGATCAGGGGCCACTGAGGATGCCCCAGGTGGATCGATTTTCACTAACGGCTTGGCTCTTGAAAGGGCGAGGCTGAGGAAGATAGGGTATTCACCAGCAGTGGTGGCGACGCTTCTTAAGACAAGAAAGCGTTCTACTTCCTTGTCGTATGCCCGCGTGTGGTGAGTTTTTGAGGAGTGGTGCGTGGCCAATAGTGCTAGCTTGCTGTCCGCTTTGATCCCTCAGATCTTGGCCTTCCTGCCCAAGACCACGGTATCAGGTCTATGGTCACCGTCATGGTTCTCAGGAGCTGGAGATAGTGCTAGGGCGTGGGCTGCAGGCAGGTCTGGAGAAGGGACTGGCTCTGGGCTTGCTGCAGATCCAGGTAGCTGTCCAGGGCATTTCCCTGGCAGCACATCTGGACGTGGTGCGTTTTCTGTGGGCCATAAAGCAGGTACTTCCTCCCCAGTGACCAGTGGTGCTGCCGTAGGATTTGAATGTGGTGCTGTCGGCATTGACAGAGCACCCCTTCAAGCCCCTGACAAGGACTTCGCTGAAGGATCTAATGCTGAAGACGTTTTTTCTGGTCACCGTTTGTTCGACGTGTTTTGGAATTGCAAGCCTTGTTCTCTCGAGAACCGTAATTGGTCTTCTACCCAGGGAAGGTGGTGTTACAGACGGTGCCGTCTTTCCTGCCAAAGGTAGTAATGCCCTTTCATTTTAATCAATCTGTGTCGCTCTCTTTCCTGTGGGAGGAGGACGGCACGGAGGAGAGCAAGAAGTTGCAGTTACTTGGCACCAGGAGGATGTTGCGAGTTTATCTGAAAAGGACTGAGTCCTTCCGCCGGTCCGAGCGGCTTTTCAGGGGTGTATGCCATGGGGAAGCGGCTTTGAAAGCGTCCATTGCACGGTGGCTGAATGAGGCAGTTGCCACAGCATACTTGCAGAGATGTATGTTGGTACCTCCAGGGCTGTGCGCCCACTCTACTAGGGCATAGGTTGCCTGTTGGGCGGAGGCGAGTCTCATCCCACCAGGGGACATTTTGTAGAGCAGCCACCAAGCCATCTTCTACTACTACTACTACTACTACTGATCTACATGCCTAATGTTCGAATTGCCACCTTTAATAGCCATCCTAACTCTTCCCTCATGGCCATATGGCCCTGGAGATACATCCTCAGTGCGAGAGGGTATTACATCACTTGGGAGACAGGTTCAAGTTACAGGATCACTTCTGCCTCACCAAGGTGGTGTTCTCCTTTACTTGACCTCTCTCCTCCATGGCAGCAGAAAGGCTGCTGGATGGAGGTAAGACTTCTCTACTACATCCCTCTTGGTCTTGTCTATATACCTCTCTGTCTGCCTCAGCTGCTCCAAGTCTGCTACTCTAGTCTCCAGAGATCAGACTTGTTCCCTGAGAGCACTTTGCAAATAGTGCACACATAAGACCTCTCACCAACTGTGAAAAGACTGAAAACCCTGACTGAGACTTTAAATGAAAGCTCTCCTGTGCTACTTAGTCCTGACTGACTTAACAAAAACACTGAAATTTTAAAATACGCAGATTTTAATCAGCTTTAACCAAAAGAATTCCCTTTTCCCCAAGATTTAGAGAATTTCCCAGCAGGTAAATACTTACAAGTGCAGATTTCTTCCCAGGAGTAGTAGTCAGTCTTGGAAGGTCCTTCAAGACTGAAATCACAGAACTCTAGTTAATCTATTTGTACCTGTGCTTCTAAGGCAATCTCTCTTAATTTCCTGGGTGATTCACACAGCCTTGGTTTGATAGAGGGAGTCTTTCAAATTGCCCCTTTGATCTGTCACTTGGCTTTAACAGCTACTTAAAACAATTTCACAGTTCTGTTGTATGGAAGGCCTTTTTGTAAAGGTCTCTAGAAACAGATTATTTAGCCTATTCTACCTTCTCTGCTAAACTAAGGGTATAATCTGATTTTAATCTAAATGAATGCTTTCTTGTGGTATTAAGTCCTGCAAAGCAATGCAAGCCTTTGGATAAGTGCTGACTCCTAGCGGCCCAGCAGTTCCTGGGTTTTCTTGGCAGTGTGACCGGAAATAGATTGCCAGGCATTTCTTCTGAGCCAATGGAGGGTTAAGTGACTTGCCCAAGATCACAAGGAATGCTAGTGGGAATCTAATCCTGGTCTCTTGGTTACCAAGCCAGTGCTCCAATGGGTTAGTACCTTATGATCCATCTTGGGGGACTCTGGCATCCGCCGTATGCTGTCTGTGCTGCAGCCCTTGGCTTAGAGTACACCTTTCTGTTCTTTGGACAGCTTCTTTTGTTATGAAGCCTTCATTATCTGTACTTCAAGGAGGTTGTCCCTCCTCCTTTTCTTATCCTCACTGAATTGTGGTCCTGACTTCCTTTGTAGAGAAGGATCTTCAAGTGGACTTCTCACTGTATCTAGTGGATGGGCAGAAGGTGTTGCTAGAATTCATTGTAATTCCTCATTCCTCCTGCCAGTCGGACCTTCGCCATCCTTGGTGGTTCAAGGAAGGTCCTTTATTGTCTTTCTACCCCTGGAGACTATTGGAGGCAGGGTGCATCCTGCCAAGCAAGCGCATTCAGGAATGAGTTGCAGTAAGCTCCATGAAGCCAACCCTCTTGGGCGGCGTCCATTTGGGTGTCCCCAGAGGTCAGTTCTAAGGCTTCCTGACCTTTGTTGGTCTCCTTTTGAGGCCCTAAGGCGGGGTACTTATGTAGAATATTCAGATAACTCCTTTGACAGAGTAGTCTGTGTTGAATGTTGTCTTCCTCTCAGCCTGGGTCCTGACTGCTTGAGAATATCCCTTTTATCTGGACTGGTCTAGCAGGATGATAAAGGAGGAGAGATTTTAATCATACCTGATAATCTTTTTTCCTTGATCCCTACTAGACAAGTCCAGGATCTGCTCCAGCTGACCCATTTTGCGGGTTAGAAAGCCTGCTGTCTTTTGATCACATTAGCAATGTCCCTGCCTGGGGGGACGCTTTCTGCAGGTTTGGAGGTTTCCTGCTGCCAAGGAAGGTCTAGTCAGCCTTTTGGGCTGTCTCCAGTTTCCTCATAGTAAGGACAAAGTTGTTTGTGTTTCTTAACGTTATCCAAGGATTTTTTTTTTCTGTGTTTTTCAGATTGACACTACCCAAGCAGTAAGCCATATTGGCTTCTCTCATTGCTTTACCAGACGATATAACAAGTGATGACATCACTAAAAGTTACTTGTCTGCCTCCATATGCTGGCTGGGGAGCATAACCCACTCATCTGGGCTGATCTAGCAGGATCTAAGGAAAGGAGTTTATCAAGCATAATTAAAATCTCTCCTTAAATAGTGGATGACCGCCTATCTTTTTTTTTTTTTTTTTTAAGTAGGTGGGTTTCATAGAAACATGACTGCAGAAAGAGACCACGCCTATCTATGCCCTTCCATATCAAGTACAGTAGTTCCCTTTTTTCCTTTAGAGATCTTCTGTGTTTGTCCCAGCGTAGGTAAATTCTTTTTAAATCTATGGTTTCTTCTTTACTGGCAATTTTGCCACTGAACAGGCTTGTGGGGGCAGGGGTAGATCTCAGGAAGAAAGATTTTCAATTAATGGTAGAAATCTGCAAGGTGGACTCAGCGGAGCTCTGCATTTAAGCAGGCATCTAGGGTGGTGATGTCACTTCTCCTTTGCTAGGTGCAATAAAAGATCAACAAACAAGCTGTAGGTGATACCTTTTTATTGGACGAACATAGATCTGCCAAAGAGTGTAGCTCTCGAAAGCTTGTCAAAAATATATTAAGTTAGTCGAATAAAAAGGTGTCGTCTGCAACTTGAAGCAGGGGTTATGCAGGCACACATGATTGGTGATGTCTGAGGCAGCACCAGTGTGCCGGGCTCTTCCCTAGCTCAGAGACATTGTTTGGACTTCTCTGAGCATGCGTTGGACTTCCCACCCAGGTTCCCACTCTGTCTCTTCTGATCGTAGCTTGTCAGCCATGGCTCTCCCCTCCTCCGTCAGGGTTTTTCTTTCATTTTCGATTTTAGCTTCACGTCCATCTTTTCCTCACTGCTCTCAGCGGCAGTGGCAAGCACCACTGACGTTTTTCAACAGGAAACAAAGCCAGAATGGGGGTGGGGAATAAAAAAGGGAATTGCTGCTCTCTCTCTCTCTCTCCTCACCGGTTTTAGAAAAAAACAAAACAAAGGAAACACAATTCAGTCTCATTCAACCCAGAAATGAAAGTAAGTGATTGCCTGAGCTACCTCCAGCTGCTGCGCTGCCCAGCTGTTTCTATCAGCTCATCCATTTAAAGCTGCTTTGTCCCCACTATGGTATCTGAAATGGTAACTCTTGGATCTTTGCGTGCTCCAGTCCCATTGGGCCCAGACAAGGCACGATCAGGGATAGAGAGAGTTCCCAGCGTCAGAGCTCTTCCTGGCCCCGGCACACCGTACTTCAGCCCAGAGCCTTTGAATCCAGGCCCGTGGCTCTACACCTTCCTCTCTGATTCCAGAGCTACCAGTGCCCATGAAGCACAAGTCCAAATCCAAACATGCACAAAAGGCCTCATCGGGGGGCTCGCCAGTCTGCAGGACCCACGGCCCCAAAGAAGAAGGGCAGTGGACCACCCGCAGAATGCAGAGGGAACATCAGCCAAACAGGGCAGGCTTTAGGCTCCTGCCATGTCTTTACTCTCTCCGATGGCTCCAGAAGCACCAAGTAGTTCTAACGACTGTCATCTAATGCTGCTCTGCCGCTTCATGCAAGACAGCGAAGCCCTTCTCGGGATTCCTCCAGCTGAGATACCACCATCTCCCTCCCTACAATCAGGGGTACCCCACTGCCTCTCCTGCTGCTCCTATCTACCATGAACTTCCCACCTTAACTTGCTGGTGGGCCCCAAAACCTCTGGAAGATAATGTCCATTCTGTGGGGGATTTGCCCTATTCGCAGTGCTGGGAATTGGACCCATCTATTCTGTGAGGACCACAACAATTCCTCATCACCAGACTTGCTGGCTCCGGAAGAACCGCATGAGGACATCTCTTATCCGAACTTTCTCCAGAAGATCTCCCGTGCCCTAGCGCTCAGTTATTCCTAGATCCCTACCAATAAAAAGGATTTCCAATCCATACTGCGTGCTTGCAGCTTGCCTAAAGAAATACTTGCTATTCCAGTTCCCCATATCTTACAACCAGCATCTGTGCACCCCACTTCCAGATGGCTAGACCTGAGGTATAAGGTGCTTCTGGCCCCCAGCTTCCAGTACCAGCAGCTCCCCCATCAGTCTATCATCTCTAAGGCGGTCTTAAAGAAAACAAAGAGCACAAAGTCTCTCGCCCAGACCCCGTTGTGCAAAGACCAGCAGACCCTGGACTCTGTGGGTCAGAAATCCTTCCAAAGCCTTATCCTAGCTATGAGAATCTTGACCCACCAGCTCCAGATTCTCCATTTACCACTCTGACCTCCTGCAACTGGGTGACTCCACAACTTTGGCAGGGAACGATCATTCCTCTTCGTCTCTCCGGGCCAGTCCAGGACATGAGGGTTGTCAACCTTCTTCAGCAGCTGAGGACTGAATTCTGAAGTTGTGCTGACACTGTATCCAGCTCCCCCTGGTGTCCAAACCTCAGTCTTTCAGTCCTCAGCAGCTGGAAAGGACGTGGACCTGACAGGGTCCCGAAGAGACGAAAGGAGAGCTTAGCAGCAAAAGGCATTTGGTGAAAGGAAGAAGTCCGGAGGTGGGGGACCCGAGCAGGGGACATCACTGAAGGGACTGTATTCGTTCAAGAAACAAAACAACAACAACAAAAAAGGCACTACAGGGAGCACAGGAGGCAGAGCCTGCCCCAAACAGCAGCTCCGTTTGCCAGGCGAGAGCACAGATAGGAACTGGGAGCCCCAGAGACCCTTCTGTTGCCTCCGGAATCGGGTACACTCTCCTGCTAGCAGTGGGGGGTGAGTGACTCGAGTGATCGGCACCGTTTAGCTTCAGGTACGTCGGGCCGTTTGCGGTGTTTCACATCCGCGATCAACGTGTGCGTGAGCAGGGTCAGCGGTGTAGGCGCATTGGCGCGGTTCTTTCAGGGATTGTGTGTTTGTTCGCGTAGTCTGTCGGCTTCAGCGGGGAGCGGGCCGGGTGAGCGTCGGCGAGGGCTCTCCGAATCGGATCTTGGCAGTTTTTAGCAGTGCGAGCGTGGGCAGCGTTTCTTTCGCGGCAGTATGGAAGGCAAGCAGGAGACTTTGGATCCGTTAGGGGGGCTGCAGAGTGTGTCTGAAAAGGCGGGAATGGCGGCCATTTTAGACAGAGCTCCCGCTCCGGGATCCAGTCAAGCGAAGCAAGGTAAAAGAAAAACAAAGTCTAAAAGCCCTTGCAGGTGGAGGATGTCCCTTCACAGCCAGTGCCATCAGGACAAGGGGGGCTTAGAGGCTCTTTTTTCAGCAGACTTTATACTGTCGCTGCATAAGGCCTATTGCCTGAAATTGCAACAGGATCAAAGCAAGGACTCTGCTCCTAATTCTTCAGGAATTCAGAAATGTGAGGTCTTTCCTCTGGATCCAGGAGAGGGATCTTCAAAATCAACCCTGGGGGGTGAGGTGAATCTCAATAGCTTCGGGGTCTCGGCTCCCCAAGGGGCTGAGGAGGGAGAAATTCTCTCAGACTCAGGCCTGGATCAGTGGCCAATGGATATGGAGGATAGTGAACTAGGGTCAGGAGAGGATCCTAATGTCTTTACGGTCTTTAGAAAAAAAGAATTAGGGGCACTTATTGCCCATTCACTGGCGGCCCTAAATATCACCCAGCAAGCGGTGCAGAAGGAGCCTTTGGAAGATCCGCTGCTACAAGGTTTTAAAGCCGAACAACGGTGTTTTCCAGTTTACAGGGCGATCAAGCACATGGTGGACTCAGAATGGGAATATCCAGAAGCTACCCTGCGGGGTGCGTGGGCCATCGGACGGCTGTACCCGCTGCCACAAGAGGAAAAAGACTTGCTAAAGATGCCCAAGGTAGATGCCTTGGTGTCAGCGGTGACGAAGAAAACCACAATTCCGGTAGAGGGAGGTGCAGCCCTTAAGGATCTGCAGGATAGGAAGTGGAGACACTACTGAAGCAAACATTTGACTCTAGCGCTCTTTCCCTAAGGGCGGCAATCTGTGGAGCATATGTCTCCAGGGCCTCAATTCGTTGGATCCAAGGGGATTCGCATTCAGAAGGCGCAGAGGGCTCTACCTCGGAGGGAGCAAAGCTAGAGTCGGCAGCGGCTTATCTGGCCGATGCCTTCTATGACTTGGTACGAATTTCAGCTAAGTCCATGGCGTTTGTGATTGCAGCCAGGAGATTCCTCTGGCTGAGGAATTGGGCAGCAGATTCCTCGGCTAAGGCTTGCCTTAGTAAGCTTCCCTACAAGGGCACGCTGCTCTGGGGAAGCTCTGGAAAAGATTGTGAAGGATCTCGGGGACTCCAAAGGGGGTCGGTTGCTGGAGGACCGCCCGAAAGGCCTGAAACCCAACCACCTGCATAGGAACCAATCCCGGGAGTTTCGCAAGTTCAGAGGATCTCGCTTTACCCCGTATCAGAGGGGGTGCCTTATCTCCAGAGGATAGTCCTTTCGGGGAGCCAGGGGGATCGGCAGGGAATATTTTGGTGCCCAGCAGAATGCCGCTAAAAAGCCCCAATGAAATGAGGTTGGTCCAGTCGGAGGTGCCTGTGGGAGGACGCCCGCAGAATTTCTTCTCCATCTCAGCCACCATAACGACGGACCAACGGGTACTGGATATTGTTTACGACGGTTATGCACTCGAGTTTGCACGGGCCAATGGCAGAGGCCTTCGTGGTGTCTCCATGTGGATCTGCGGAAAAGAAAGAGGCGGTGTCCGCGACACTTCAGCGGTTGCTGCGGCTTCAGGCGGTAGTGCCGGTTCCACAAGACCAGTTAGGGTTAGGTCAATAATCAATTTATTTCGTAGTTCCCAAAAAGGAAGGCTCTTTTCGTCCGATTCTGGATCTCAAACACATGAATCGCTGTTTAAGAGTTCCACATTTCCGGATGGAGACCCTACGATTGGTCATTCGATCAGTGAAGCCGGGAGAGGTACTCTCGTCAATCGATCTGACCGAGGCCTATCTTCACATTCCCATCAGGCCAGAGCACCAAAGAATTTTACGTTTTGCGGTACCCATGGGTCATTTTCAGTTCCGAGCGTTACCGTTTGGTCTGGCTACGGCTCCGCGCACGTTCACGAAGGTGATGGTAGTGGTGGCGGCGGCGTTAAGGAAAGAAGGCATTCTTGTGCACCCCTACCTCGACGATTGGTTGATTCGAGCACCGTCTGTGTCGGAGTCGAGGGAGGCAACGGCATGGGTGGTAGCTTTCCTGGAACAGCTCGGCTGGGTGGTGAACCGAGCCAAAAGTCAATTGCAGCCGGTCCAGCGGCTCCTGTACCTGGGGGCGGTGTTCGACACGGCGTTGGCCGCAGTTTTTCTACCAGAAGACAGGGTACAAAATATTTGGAGACAAATAGCAGCCTTTTTATGCATGAAAGCTCTAACGGCGTGGCGATACTTGCAACCTCTGGGTTCCATGGCGGCAGCCTTGGATCTGGTGCCCTGGGCAAGGGCGCATATGCGTGCACTCCAGCGGGCCTTACTGGCGAGATGGTCGCCTCAAGATCATCCTCTGGATCGGAAGTTGGCATATTCCCAGAAGGTCGTCGACAGTTTGC
The DNA here is from genome assembly GCA_033557465.1 of Ichthyophis bannanicus. NCBI lineage: Eukaryota > Metazoa > Chordata > Amphibia > Gymnophiona > Ichthyophiidae > Ichthyophis > Ichthyophis bannanicus. Next base: position 267,434,013 of record CM066035.1, read on the forward strand.
AGTGGTGGTTGGACCCCAGCCATCTATGAGCAGGAATGCCATTGGATCAACCAGACTGGGTGCTCATTACAACAGATGCCAGCCTCTTTGGCTGGGGGGCACATTGTCGGTCACAGATAGAGAAGGGGTGTTGGCCACCAGAGGTGAAAGGTTGGTCCATCAATCACCTGGAGCTAATGGCGGTGCCCCTCGCTATGCAGGAGTTTCTCCCTTTGGTGAAAGGAAAGGCGGTGCGTGTGTTCTCCGACAATGCGGTGACGGTATCTTATATCAATCGTCAAGGGGGGGGGACATGCAGTGCAGCCTTGCTAGAGGAGAGTCAGCGGTTGATGAGCTGGGCAGAATCCCATCTATTGGCTCTTTCGGCGGCTCATGTAGCAGGACGAGACAACGTGCAGGCTGATTATCTCAGCCGACATGTGGTAGATCCCGGAGAGTGGGAACTGAACGTGGCAATTTTTCACGACATTACGCTGCGGTGGGGGCAGCCGGTAATGGACCTGATGGCCACCCTCGAAAATGCAAAGGTCGGACGCTTTTTCAGCCAGTGCAGAGAACACATGTTGGAAGGGCTAGATGGCTTGGCTCAGCCGTGGCCATCAGGTGTGTGGCTTTATGTGTTTCCTCCGTGGCCCATGATCGGACAGGTCATTCGGAGGATAGAGCGTCACGAGGGTCAGGTGATTCTCATTGCCCCAGACTGGCCCAGGAGAGCATGGTACGCGGATCTGGTGCGTCTCTTAGCGGACAGTCCCTGGAGGCTACCCGCTCGGACAAACCTGTTGTGCCAGGGTCCGCTGCTAATGCCGGACGTGGATCGCTTCTCGCTTACGGCTTGGCTCTTGAAAGGGAAAGGTTAAGTCGTAGAGGTTATTCGGCTGCGGTGGTAGACACAATGTTGAAGGCCAGGAGACAGTCTACGTCCATAGCTTATGTTTGTATTTGGCGTATTTTTGAGCGCTGGTGCGAACAGCGTGCTCTCTCCGTTCGTTCATCGAGGGGGTGCCAGAGGTGTTGTCTTTTCTGCAGGATGGTCTGGATAAGGGGTTAGCCCTCAGTACCATCAGGGTTCACTTAGTGGCTCTAGCATGGAGGGACAATAAGAAAGGTGAAATTAGGCCTTACCTGCTAATTGGCTTTGCTTGAGTACCTCCAGTCCAGTCCCAGGCCCTCCCTCATTCTTCAATTGTGATGATCCCAGGACAGAAGAAATTTATCATTAGGTTGGCGGTCCGGTCTTTTTTGTGTGATAGCAGCCAAAGCGTTGCGTTTCCTTTGGGAGCCTTTGCCTTATTTTTCATTGTCCTCCAGGGGTCTGCTCTAAGGGAGCTAAAACAAAAGAAAATCATCAGCTATAAGTGATTAGGATATGAAAATGGAGGGAGCAGGGTAATGATGGTGTAGTTCCTTCCACAGTTTTTTGTCATAGAGGTTGTGACACCAGTTAGGTTAAAGACATCTGCTCCAAGGTGCTGATGAGTAAGCTGCTTTTTCCCTTGGGGAGTGTTGCTTCCTTGGTTTCTTTTGGAGGGGGGAATTAGAGTGTGATATGTCTATTATCCTGTCTTCTTGATTGTTGCTCCTGTGAGTCTGCTTTGTCAGTAGTTTACTGGGGCTGTGGGTGGTGCCTGCTGCCTATGTGTACTGATATCATCAAAGATGACATGCTCAGTCTCCAAGTTGCTAGTGAGAGTTGACGACCCACATGTACCAGGACGGGACTGGACTGGAGGTACTCAAAGAAAGCCAATTAGCAGGTAAGGCCTAATTTCACCACCAGATTCTATATGTACCACTTGTGAGACCTCATCTCCAGTAAATGGGTGTGGTTTTTGACACCATGTAAAAAAAAAATAGACAAATTAGACATAATGTAGGGAGGCTACAAAATGGTTGCAGAATAGACACCATAAACTATGACATGAGACTTCAGGCGATAGTTAGTTGTATCATTTTAGATCTTTATAGTTCTATCCTAGATGAAAGGAAGGAAAGGCTGAGGAGTATGATAGAAATTCAATGATTGTCCATTTTTTTGGTGTTATATGTTTAGGCCATTTACCTCTTATATTGTAAACCACTATGCTGTACTAGTCAAATAGCAGTATACCAAAATCTTTACATAAAATAAATGTCTTCAAGCAGGGCTGCCCAGTTTTGGTCCCTGAGGGCTGCAACCCAGTTGAGTGTTAAGGATTTTGTCAGTGAACATGCATGGGATGTTCCCCCTCCAGTGTGCTCCTTCTGTCCTCCTCCCCAACTTTTGGGAGGGGACCAGGGATTTGCGTGCACTGCCTCCATGGACTGCAAATAGATTTCATGCACATTCAGTGTGGAAATCCTGAAAAACTGAACAGATTATAGTCCTTAGAAACCAAGTTAGTATACCCCTTCCTTAAATGTATTAATGTACAAGCAAGCATTCCTCATTGAAAAAACGATTCTGGAACTAGAGCTAATGAAACATAGAAACATGATGGCAGAAAAAGACCATGTGGCCCATCTAGTCTGCCCTTCCATATCAACTACAGAAGTCTTCTTTTTACCTTTAGAGATCCTCTGTGTTTGTCCCATGCTTTTTTGAATTCAGATACTGTCATTGTCTTTACCACCTCCTCTGGGAGACTATTCCTCGCATCTGTCACTCTTTCCGTAAAGAAATATTTCTGCATATTTCTCCTGAGTCTATCCCCTTTCACCCTCATCCTATGTCCCTTCGTAGCAGAGCTTGCTTTCAATCGAAAGAGACTCTCCTCTTGTGTATTTATGCCATGGAGGTATTTAAACATCTCTATCATACCTCCTCTATCCCGCCTTTCCTCTAAAGTATACATATTGAGATCTTTAATGAGTTGAAACTCAACAGGAATAAACTTGGGAATAACTTAATGAAATTACTTCACAGAAAGCGTGATGGATGCATGGAGTAGCCTTGAATTGGGGATTGTGGACTTTGAAACAGTAACAGAATTCAAGAATGTCTGGGATAAGCACACAACATCCTTTGGAGGTGGGAGAATAGCCTGGAATCATGTTGACTCTGTGTTGCATTAGGTACCAGCAAACTAGATGGTCTCTGCTGGCTTTCTTTCCTCATTGTTTATTTGTATGTAATGTGAGAGGGGGTCCAAAGAAAACTATGAGGACAAGAATGGGGAAAATATGTAATAGTTTGTACCAAGTTTTAGCTCCCTGTTATATAATTTGGCATGGCATATAGTTAATTGTGGTTGACCTTCAGTAGTTTACAAATTATTATTTCTACAATATTCAACAAAATTGATTCCTTATTTTACAGCTGGAAATCTTACAGAAGTTTTTGTACAGAGGCTTGTTCAAGCAGAGACATACCTGAATGAAATCCGAAGAACCATTTTTGATCAGCTTCAACCCCAGCTTAATTGTGAATTGGGTAAGAGCATTTGCTAGGATATCAAGCTTGAACAATTTTGATATTTCACTAAAAAGGGTGGCTTCCTGATGGAAGTTCTTAGCTGGTCCTTCTGTACCATCTAGCCAGTCTGTTTTTTAGGATATGTATAATGAATATGCCTGGACCAGATCTGCATGCAATGGAGATGTCAGACTCTGGCTCATATCACAACCAAAGATAATATACCCAAAAGCAGAGCTTGGGAAAATGCCAGAGTACAGGTTGTCCAGATGTCTAAAAATTGGTGCCTGGCACTGTTGGTGCAGTCCAAGGGAAAGAAAGCATCACCATAACCTACCCACACCAGACGTTTGCCCTACTATGGTGGTTGTTGTTAAGTGCCGTCAAGTTGGAGTCTACTCATGGCGACCCTCTGGATAGCTATCCTAAATTGTGTTCGGTCTTCAGTCAGGCGGCTCATTGTTGACAGACTGGTACCCGTAGCTGCTGATCTCCAGGAACAAGCAGGAATGAGTCCTCACATATGGGTACATCGGTACCGACGGAGCCTGCGCGGGAAAGCTCCCCAGCTTCCCAGAAGGAAAGCTTTTGGGGCCTCCCACAGCACATGCGCGCTGCCTTCCCGCCTTCCTGACCAACTCTCCTCAGTTCTTCTTTTTCCGCGGAGCCAGCAGGTCGTGTTCCTGTCACCGCTGAAGAAGTTGTTATTTTAATTTGTTTCTTTGGCCGCGTGTCTGCCTTCCCCGATTCCGGACCGGTACCGCCGGTCTTTTTTCTTTACTTCTTTAAAAAAAAAATAAAAAAAATCTTATTTTCCCCACTTGGTGTGTTTTTCCTGTTAGGCCTCTAGGCCTTCACAAAATTCTCCCTCATGGAGAAACCAGCCTCTGGTTTTAAAAAATGCACCAAGTGTAGCGGTACTATATCGGTTACAGACACCCATGAATGGTGTCTTAAATGTTTGGGGCCTGACCACTCCATTCCTGATTGCCCGTCCTGTTCTTTGATGTCTAAACGTGGCTTACAAAACCGAGCAGCCAAGTTTCATATGCTGTTTTCTACAGATACCCCAGCATCGACATCATCCAGGTCTTCCTCTCCTGATGGATCTCAGGTAACCAAACATTCTTCCGGCAGGTCCTCAAAGGGCAAATCTCCCTCTAAGTATCGAGATGCCCCTAGGCTTGACCCTGAGGACCCTGCCCCAGCCAAACAACCCCGGCGGGAAGCTCCGGCTTCCAAAGCTCCTCCTATGGGGTTACAGGTTGACATCGATGGCATGGGCTCGACCGATCACCTGTTAGACTGCTCTGGGGTACCGGCTCAATCTTCCGGTACCGACATCCAGGCGGTCGTGGCGTCTATGGATCATACAGTTCAATCCATGCAGCAGGCCATAATGGCTTTTATTAGAGCTGCGATGCCCTCGGTACCGCAGCCAGCGGTACCGACTCCGGTTCCGGTACCACAACCGATACCGGTACCCAGGGCATCCACATCAACCAGGATACCGGTTCCCGGTTCCGGGGTTTTTCCCGATACCGATCCGGTTCCCGGTTCCGGGGTTTTTCCCGATACCGATCCGGTTCCGGGGTTTTTCCCGATACCGATCCGGTTCCGGGTACCCCCGATGTGGATACCGGTCGATACGCTTATCGATCCCTGGAAGCCAACAGACGATACTTCGAGTCTTCTGATGATTCTGATTCATCAGATAGAAACATAGAAACATGATGACAGAAATACCACAAGGCCTATCTAGTCTGTCCTTCCATAACAACAACTACAACAGTCCACTTTTTACCTTTAGAGATCCTCTGTGTTGGTCCCATGCTTTTTTGAATTCAGTTACTGTCCTCATCTCTACCACCTCCACTGGGAGACTATTCCACGGATCCACTACTCTTTCCGTAAAGAAATATTTCCGCATATCACTCCTGAATCTATCTCCCTTCACCCTCATCCCATGTCCCCTCGTAGCAGAACTTGCTTTTAATTGAAAGAGGCTCTCTCCCTGAACATTTATGCCACGGAGGTATTTAAACATCTCAATCATATCACCTCTATCCCGCCTTTCCTCTAAGGTGTACATATTAAGATCCTTAAGTCTGTCCTCATATGCTTTATAATGAAGCCCATTAATCATTTTAGTAGCAACCCTCTGCACCGACTCCATCCTGTTCACATCCTTTTGAAGGTGCGGTCTCCAGAATTGCACACCATACTCCAAATGAGGTCGCACCAAAGACTTATACAGAGGCATTATCACCTCCTTTTTTCTGCTAGCCATTCCTCTCCGTATGCACCCAAGCATCCTTCTAGCTTTTGCCGTCACCTTTTCTACCTGTTTAGCTACTTTAAGATCATCAGACACAACCACGCCTAGGTCCCGCTCTTCTTTAGTGGACAAAAGTACTTCACCTCCTATACTGTATTGCTCCCTTGGATTGCTGCAGCCCAAATGCATGACCTTACATTTTTTAACATTAAATCCCAGCTGCCAAATTCTAGACCATTCTTCAAGCTTAGCTAGATCCCTCCTCATGTTATCTACACCTTCCAGGGTGTCTACTCTATTGCAGATTTTGGTATTATCCGCAAAGAGGCAAACCTTACCCGACAGCCCTTCCGCTATATCACTAACAAAGATGTTAAAAAGAATCGGACCAAGGACAGATCCCTGGGGCACACCACTGGTAACATCCTTCTCCTCAGAGTGAGCTCCATTTACTTGTACTCTTTGTCGCCTCCCACCCAACCAATTTCTAACCCAAGCAGTAACTTTAGGGTCCATCCCTAGGGTGCTCAGTTTGTTTATAAGTCGCCTGTGAGGAACAGTGTCAAAGGCTTTACTGAAATCTAAATACACCACATCTAGAGCTCTCCCTCGGTCCAACTCCCTGGTCACCCAGTCAAAGAAATCAATCAGATTTGTCTGACAAGACCTGCCTCTGGTGAATCCATGCTGCCTCGGATCCTGTAATCCGCCGGACTCCAGATACCTCACTATTTTCTCTTTCAGCAGCGTTTCCAATAATTTACTCACCACCGAAGTTAAACTAACCGGCCTGTAGTTTTCAACCACATCCTTACTTCCGCTTTTGTGTAAAGGCACCACATGAGCCTCTCTCCAGTCCTTTGGCACCACTCCCGACTCCAACGAGGCATTGAAAAGGTCAGTCAGTGGAGTTGCTAGAACGTCCCCAAGTTCCCTCAGTATTCTAGGGCAGCGTTTTTCAACCACTGTGCCGCGGCACACTAGTGTGCCGTGAGATATTGTCTGGTGTGCCATGGGAAAAATTCCAATTTCATCCGTAACATGTGGCCTCGGCTCACAAATTAGGGTTGCCAACCGGCCGGTTTTCAGCCGGCCTGGCCGGTTTTTCCATGGCCAGGCCGGCTGCCGGCACAGTTGTAAAACCGGCCATTGAAAAGCCGGTTTTTTGCTCTGGCCGCAAGATCGGGAGCTGCCAGAGCTAAAAACCGGCTTTTGTGCCGAAGTCCGCGGCGTGAACGCGATCGCGATTCCCTATTGCAGTGCAGCCGCTGGTTCTGCTTTGTACAGAGCAGCGGCTGCACTACACTTACATTGAAAAGTAAAGAGAAACTGTGTCAGGAGCCCTCCGATCATGCAGAGCCCGAGGAAGTGATGTCATGGGGGCGGGCTCCTCACAGGCTGTCTTTCCTTTTCAAATTAACTTTAGCTGCAATAAAGTTAATTTGAAAAGGAAAGACAGCCTGTGAGGAGCCCGCCCCCATGACATCACTTCCTCGGGCTCTGCGATGACCGGAGGGCTCCTGACACAGTTTCTCTTTACTTTTCAATGTAAGTGTAGTGCAGCCGCTGCTCTGTACAAAGCAGAAGCAGCGGCTTGGGCAGAGGGGGGGTGTGTGTGTGTGAGTGAACCAGCAAGGGGGGGGGGGAGTGTGAGTGAACCAGCAAGGGGGGGGGGGAGTGTGAGTGAACCAGCACGGGGGGGGGAGTGTGAGTGAACCAGCAAGGGGGGGGGGAGTGTGAGTGAACCAGCAGTGGAGGGGGGGGGGTGGTGTGAGTGAACCAGCAAGGGGGGGGGGCGATGGTGTGAGTGAACCAGCAGGGGAGGGGGGGTAAGTGAGTGAGTGACCCAGCAGGAGGGTTGAGTAAGTGACAGGGGGGTGGGTGAGTGAACCAGCAGTGGAGGGGGGGGGTGGTGTGAGTGAACCAGCAGGGGAGGGGGTTGGTGTGAACCAGCAGGGGAGGGGGGTTGGTGTGAGTGTTTGATTCCTATTCAAGAGAATTACTTTATATATATATAGTCAATATAGGCACAGAGGTAAATTTTTTTAACATTTTCTAATGGTGGTGTGCCTCGTGATTTTTTTCATGAAAAAAGTGTGCCTTTGCACAAAAAAGGTTGAAAAACACTGTTCTAGGGTGTATCCCATCCGGTCCCACCGCTTTGTCTACTTTAAGTTGAGCTAGTTTCTCACGAACACAGTCTTCTGAAAATTGTTCAAGATGTCCCTCGCTTCTGTTCTTATTTTATTTTTATTTATTTATTTAAACTTTTCTTATATACCGCCTCTTCCAGAGATCAAAGGCGGTTTACAGTTAACAAGAACTGAACAAGGTTTTACATGGAACAGTTTTGAATTATTTACAATTAACTTTTGAGCAACATCTTGTGAAACTAATTACAGTAATGCAACTTGTAAAGCATCTTGTAAAACTGATTACAGTCAACTATTTACAGGAACAATTGTATATACAGTATTGTTGATAAATTACAATTGAACACTGAGTAATTACATTGGAGATACTTGGGAGAGAATTTGAGTTAATAAAATCAAGTTAAACTTTTCATCAGAGTTCTTTTTTATTTGTGTGAGGTGTAGGGTAAGGTAGAGGGGGGAGTTGTGTTCTGTAGTTATGGTGGGTTTGTGAGGTGTATTGTGTGGGGAGGTTTCGTGGAGTTTGAGAAGTGTTCTGTGAATAAGTGGGTTTTTAGTTCTTTCCTGAAGAGATGGAGGTCTTTTATCATTCGGAGATTTAGAGGGAGTTTATTCCAGAGAGAGGGGGCGGCATATGAGAAAGCTCTAGAGCTTGTGTTTTTTTTTGTTTTACGGATTGTTTTTAGTATGTCTAATGAGTGTATTGCATTTTGCCTACGGGTTCTGAGTTCAGGTTGGGTTTGCAGGAGGGTGGATAGGTGTGAGGGTGAGATACCATTGATGATCTTAAATGTCGTTAGGATTATTTTGTATGTTATTCTGCTGTTTATAGGGAGCCAGTGTAGTTCGTATAGGATGGGAGTTATGTGGTCAGTCAGGCGAGCTTTCATTGTTACACTGGCACAGATGTTTTGGGCTCTTTGAAGGAGGTTAGTGTTTGCAAGTGGTAAGCCGTTTAAGAGACTATTGCAGTAGTCGAAGTGGGGGGTGATGAGTGTACTGATGACCGATCTGAAATCATGGGAGTCTAGGAGGGATCTTAAATGTTGTACAGTTTTTAGTTTGTAGAATACTGTTTTCACTGTTTGTTTTATATGAGGGATCATACTAAGGGTATGGTCTATTATTATCCCTAGGTATTTTACTTCTTTCTTGATGGGGACTATAGTATTGTTAATTGTGATAGTATCAGGATAGGTGGGGTCTGGTTTCCTTGATACAAACATTGCTTCCGTTTTTTTCATGTTGATGTTGAGGTAGTTGTTTCCTAGCCAAGTGTTAGCTTCTTTGATACATTCAGATATATTCTGGTAGGAGGGGTTGGTTGTGTTAATTGGGAGGGTGAGCATGATGTCATCTGCGTAAATATAGTGATTAATTTTGTATTTTTTAAATATGCTTGTGATAGGTTGAAGATAAATATTAAAAAGGAGGGCTGAGAGGGCTGAGCCTTGAGGAATGCCTTGACCTTGTGTGAAAGGTTCTGATGAGTTTTGACCTAATTGGATGTGTATTACTCGGTCTGTTATATAAGAGATGAACCATTGGAGTACTGTCCCACCAATTCCTAGATCTTGGAGTCTGTTAATTAGCGTATTATGGTTGACACTGTCGAATGCAGCGGTTATATCTATGAAAATGAGGAGGAATCCTTGATTGTTATCATCTGTGCCTTTGATGAGGTTGTCCATCAATGTTATTAGTAAGGTTTCCACTCCATGAAATGGGCGAAATCCAAATTGGTGTGAGTCGAGGGGGGTGTTTTCTGAGGTCCTGCTCCTGCTCCTGGTTCTTCATCTGTGAACACAGAACAAAAATATTTGTTAAGCAATTCCGCTTTATCCTTATCAGCTTCTACATATTCCCCCCCTGCACCCTTGAGTCTGACAATACCACTTTTGCCCTTCCTCTTCTCACTAATATATCTGAAAAATGTCTTATCCCCCCATTTTATTGCATTGGCTATTTCCTCCTCCTTTTGAATCTTTGCCTTCTTGACTACTTTGCTAGCTTCTCTAAGTTTTTCCAAATACAGATGCCTGTCTTCCTCTCTCTGTGATCTCTTGTATTGCCTGTCTTCCTCTCTCTGTGATCTCTTGTATTTCATGAAGGCCTCCCTCTTTTTCTTCACTTTTTCAGCTACTTCCTTCGAAAACCATAGCGGTCTCCTGTTCCTTTTGCCTTTATTTACCATTTTAACAAAAAGGTTGGTTGCCTTTAAAATACCCCCTTTCAGTTTTGCCCACTGTTTTTCTACATCCCCCAGCTGTTCCCATCCCACTAACGACTCCCTGAGGTATTGGCCCATCTTCGCAAAGTTAGTCTTCCTAAAGTCTAAGATCTTCACCTTGGAATGGATTCTAACAGCCCTAGTCCTAATACTGAACCACACCATCTGGTGATCACTGGATGCAAAATGATCTCCCACTACAACATCAGAAACACTTTCACCATTGGTAAGCACCAAGTCCAGTATGGGCCCCTTCACGTGTGGGGTCTGTTACCAATTGCCTGAATAGTTCTCCCTGTAGAGAATCCAGGATCTCCTTACTTCTAGATGATACTGCAGCAGGAATGTGCCATTCAACATCTGGCATATTGAAATCTCCTAGCTGAAATCTCCTGCTGAAGTATCTTACTCTTCCTGAAGAGCCCTCTTCTCCAAAGAGGAGAATGTCTCCTCCAGAGGATTTGTCCTTTCAAGACTTCATCATTGAAGTAGCTAAAGGTCTCTCTATTTCAGTAACCTCTGAAAAAGAACCTAGAGCAAAAAAATTAGATATTTTGGGATACTCTAAGGTTCCCAAAGAGGCAGTCACCTTGCCCGTTCATGAAATTCTTCAAGAACACATGATGGACTTAGGGTGAGAGGAGTCTCCCATATCTCCGCATTCTCGTCGTTTGGATACCATGTATCGTGTCCCCCCTTCTCCTGGGTTTCAAAAAACTCAGCTCCCTCACCACTCTATTGTGGTGCAGTCAGCTATGAAAAGGATAAAGAGTACCAAAAGACACTCTACTCCTCCAGGAAGAGAATGTAGGACTTTGGATGCTTTTGGTAGAAAAATCTTCCAAGCCAGTATGCTTATTGCCAGAATTAATTCATACAGCCTCTATATGGGCATGTTTCTGAAGGAGATTGCATTAAAGATGCGCCATTTTCTCCCCTTTATCCCAGAGGATAGAAAGGAGGAGTTCCTCCTTTTGCTAAAGCATACCCAAGATATTTCAAAGTTCTCCAACAGAGCAGCCTTTGACTCCTTTGAGGGTGCTAGCAGAGCCTCAGGTATTGCCATAGCTGCTCGCAGAATTGCTTGGCTCCAGGCCTCTGACCTAGAACCCTGGGTCCAGGATGGGTTGGGAAATCTGCCCTGTACAGGTGAAAATCTGTTTGGTAAGGAGTGGCAAATAAAAGCCACTCAAATGGACGCAGAAAATGCTGCTTTAGATAGACTTTCTAAGTCTACCTCTACCCCTGTCAAGAAAAAGTATTTTAAGAAGCTTTTCTACAAGAAGGCCAAATTTTCTACAAATACTGGCCAACAATCTTCTGCAGTTCGCTTTGCTCCTAAGCGTCAGCAACCTAAACAGGCCAGGGCAAAACCTGCAGGGACTGCTACAGCCCAGCAGTCCCAACCCCCTCAGGGTTTTTGACTCAATACTAGAGAACTTAACCTTTCTGGCTCTACAACAACCAGAGCCTCTCACCATTCCAGGAACGTTAACTCATTTTGCTCCCAGATGGGAGCAAATCACATCAGAACAGTGGACCCTCTCTATCATCAGAGAGGGCTACAAACTACATTTCTCCAGCCTTCCTCTCCATACCATGGTGAGACGTTTCAATTCTCCCCCATCTCTCCTAGATCTGTTGGGTCAGGAGGTGACCACTCTTCTCGCCCAAAGGGCAATAGAAGAGGTTCCTCTTCTTCAACAGGGGTCAGGGTTTTACTCCCCTTATTTTCTCATTCCCAAGAAAACAGGGGGGTACAGACCCATTCTAGATCTGAGAGAATTGAACAAATTCCTATGCAAGGAGAAATTCAAGATGCTTTCTCTAGGTACTCTCCTTCCATACCTGCAGAGTCAGGATTGCTTTGTTCTCTAGATCTCAAGGATGCGTACACACATATACTCATCCATCCATCCCACAGAAAATTCCTACGGTTTCTGTTCCAGGGAAAACATTTCCAATACAGAGTACTTCCCTTCGGTCTAGCCTCTGCTCCAAGAGTGTTTACCAAATGCATGGCAATAGTGGCTGCATTTCTACGCGCCCTGGGAATTTTTGTCTTCCCATACCTGGACGACTGGTTCATCCGAGCTCCATCTCAGTCCGCGGCTCAGACTTCCCTGGACCGCACCAGACGCATTCTGCAGTATCTGGGACTTGTGATCAATCTACCAAAGTCTCAACTCACCCCTACTCAGTCCCTGGAATTCATAGGGGCCTGGTTAGATACCACCACTGCAAGGGCCTACCTTCCTCAGGCCCTTTGCCAACGTCTAGTGCACTTGGCCTCCCAGACTCAGTCCAGAAGCCACTTGACTTGCCAGGGAGATGCTACAACTATTAGGCCACATGGCCTCCACAGTACATGTGGTGCCTTATGCTCGCCTACATATGAGAGCAGCTCAATGGACTTTGTCCACCCAGTGGACTCAAGCATCAGGAGCTCTCTCAGACCAAATAGCAACCTCCAAGCGTCTCTTTTGGTCTCTCCAATGGTGGATGTCCACTCAAAATCTGTTGTTGGGGGCCCCCTTCCAACCATTGTTGCCCCAAGCAACCCTCACAACAGATGCCTCCCAAACAGGTTGGGGAGCTCATCTACAGGACCTATCCACCCAAGGCACTTGGTCCCACAGGAGACCTCCCTTCATATCAACCACTTGGAACTTCGAGCAATCTTTCTAGCTCTCAGAGTTTTTCATACCCTCCTCAGCAACATGACAGTCCTTATTCATACGGACAATCAAGTAGCCATGTTTTACATAAACAAACAAGGAGGGACTGGCTCTCTGTCGCTTTGCAACGAAGCTCTAAGATTATGGGCCTTCGCCAGAGAGCATCAAATCCATCTCCTGGCAGTATATCTTCCAGGAATCCAAAACTCTTGGGCAGACAGACTCAGTCGAGTTCTGCTTCCACATGAATGGTCCCTGCACATGGATCAGGTACTCAGAATCTTCCAGAAATGGGGAACCCCGGACATAGACCTCTTTGCAAGTCCGTGGAATGCCAAACTTCCCTGGTTCTGTTCCAGAATTCCGTGTCAGGGAGTTCAGGCCAAGGATGCCTTCCTCCTTCATTGGGGTCAGGGCTTCCTGTATGCCTTTCCACCCATTCCTTTGATTCCCAAGACTCTGTTCAAACTTCAAAGGGATCAAGGGTCCATGATCCTCATAGCTCCACGCTGGCCACGCCAAGTGTGGTACCCTCTACTTCTGCATCTCTCCCAAGCCCCCTCCCTGGACTTGGGAGCGGCTCCAGACCTTCTGTCTCAGGAGGAGGGGACTTTGTGGCACCCAAACCCCAAGTCCCTTCACCTCAGAGCTTGGTTACTGAAGGCCTAGACCTTCAAGACTTCAATCTTTCGCAGCAAGTGAAGGATATCCTCCATGCCTCTAGGAAACCTTCCACTAGGCGTTCTTACGCTTTTAAATGGAAAAGATTTTCCATTTGGTGTGCTCAAAAGGGTCTTGACCCTCTAGCACTCCCCTTGAATTCTCTATTGGAATATCTCCTGCATCTCTCCAATGCAGGACTCAAAACAAATTCAGTACGGGTCCATTTGAGTGCTATCTCAGCATCTCTTAAACCTCTCAATGGACAACCTATCTCCTCTCATCCTCTTATCGCAAGATTCATGAGAGGCCTAACTTTGACTAAACCTCCCATTCGACCTCCTCCGGTGGCATGGGACTTAAACTTGGTTCTTGGTCAGCTTATGAAGCCACCCTTTGAACCCTTAGCCACTACCTCCTTGAAATTTCTTTCCTGGAAGGTTATTTTCCTTATTGCAGTCACCTCAGCTCGCCGTATCAGTGAACTGCAAGCTCTAGTGGCTAATCTACCTTATACAAGGTTCCATCATGATAAGGTGGTCCTTAGGACCAATCCCCACTTTATGCCTAAAGTGGTCTCCCCTTTTCATCTTAATCAAGAGGTATATTTACCTGTCTTTTTTTCCAGCTCCTCATGCATCCAGTGCAGAGAGGAACCTTCATACTCTAGATTGTAAAAGAGCTCTTGCCTTTTACCTCCACAGGACACAGCAACATCGAAAGTCTTCGCAGCTTTTTGTTGCTTTTGATCCTTCTCATTTAGGACTTCCAGTCTCTAAAAGAACACTGTCCAATTGGATTACTCAGTGTATCTCTTTTGCTTATCAGAGTAAGAACCTTTCTCTGGAGGGCCATGTCACCGCTCACAATGTGAGGGCCATGGCCACCTCTATGGCTCATCTAAATTCTGTGTCCATCGACCAGATCTGTCGAGCAGCCACCTGGGCCTCGGTTCATACCTTTACAGCCCATTACTGTTTGGACAAGGACTCCCGCTGGGATGCCTTGTTTGGTCAGGCTGTCCTCAGACACCTGTTCCATTCTTGAACAACTCCAGCCCACCTTCCCTGAATGGATGCCTGAGATCCATAGGAAGATGAGGAACCCTTCAGGGTCTCATACCCTTGAGGGGATCTCCCGGGCATCTTAGCTAGGGAGTCCCCATATGTGAGGACTCATTCCTGCTTGTTCCTGGAGATAGCACAGTTACTTACCTGTAACAGGTGATCTCTGGGAACAGCAGGAATTAGTCCTCACAACCCACCCACCTCCCCTAGGAGTTGTATCTCTCTCTCTTTCCTTTCCTCTCTCTATTGTCTCAGCTTTAAACTCGAACTGAGGAGAGTTGGTCAGGAAGGCGGGAAGGCAGCGCGCATGCTCTGTGGGAGGCCCCAAAAGCTTTCCTTCTGGGAAGCTGGGGAGCTTTCCCGCGCAGGCTCCGTCAGTACCGACGTACCCATATGTGAGGACTAATTCCTGCTGTTCCCAGAGATCACCTGTTACAGGTAAGTAACTGTGCTTTATTGTATCGATCCATCTCATTGCTGGCCTTTCTCTTTTATTTATTTATTTATTTTATTTATTTAACTGTATTTATATCCCGCTTTTCCCCGGGTCAAAGTGGTGCAACATTGAGTGGGTGGGGGGGGGGGAGGGGGTGGACAATAATGTGTTGCGTTGACCTTCTATCTTGCCAAGCGTGATGTCTTTCTCTAATGATCTCTCTTTTCGCATGATGTGTCCAAAGTATGAAAGTCGAAGTCTTTTCATCTGAGCTTCTAAAGAAAGCTTTGGTTTGATCTCCTCTAGTACCGACTGGTTTGTTCTTCGGACAGTCCATGGTATACACAGTATTTGCCGCCAGCACCATAATTCAAAGGCATCAATTTTCTTCCTGTCTATCTTTTTCACTGTCCAGCTTTCACATCCATATGATGTTATTGAAAATACCATGGCTTGAACAAGTTGAATCTTTGTATGGAGAGAGACATCTCTGCTCTTGAGAATCTTATCTAGGTCTTTCATAGCCATTCTGCCAAGAGCAATATGTCATTTGATTTCTTGACAGCTTGTTGCTTCTACTATGGTACCGGGCTACATATAGGTGATTGGGTGATTGAGATAGCGGCTGGAAGAGGAAGGATAGAAGAACACTAAACAAGAAAAGGGGAGAAAACAAATCTTTTAAAATATAGAAAAATGCAAACAAATAAAAACATCCAAAAATAGGCAACTCCTGGACGTTCCCTGCCTCGGCGAGCAGCTCTTCAGCAAGCCGATGGAGGATAAGGCTGCAGAGATAGAGACGGTGTTCGTCACCAGAACCCGTGTCTCACGCAAGACCTCCACTCTGCCCCAAAAGAAGCAGCCAGCCAAGAAGCCCTTCTTCCCTCAAAAGAGCCTCCAGTACTGGAACTATCCGCCATACCTGGCTCCCCCACGCCGACCACTTCAGCGCAGGGTAAGTCTGGCCAAGGGCATCGTAAGCCGAAATGGCCGAAGTCCCAGACACTGGCTACTCCTCAACCCGCTCACTAGTTTTGACGCCATTGGCATAGCCCCTCGCCCTCCAGCGACATAGCAGCCCCATCATGGACCTCCATCATCTCAGACACCTGGGTTCTCCAGGTCATCCGAGATGGCTATCGCCTTTGCTTCGACAGGCTTCCACCTCCCTTCTTCCCGGCGGAGCGTCCTCAACTCCCCGTGCACCAGCTTCTACTGCAGCGGGAATTACACTCTCTCCTTGCCCAATGGGCAGCCGAGAACGTCCCTCCGCATCTTCAAGGTCGGAGCTTCTATTCCCGGTACTTCTTCATCCCAAAAAAGACAGGGAGTCTGCGGCCCATCCTTGACCTCCGCAGGTTAAACAAGTTCTTAGTGCGGGAGAAATTCAAGATGTTATCTCTTGGCGTTCTGCTGCCCTTCCTCCAGCAGGGTGACTGACTGTGCTCCTTGGATCTAAAGGACGCTTATGCCCACATCTTAATACACCCCCAGCACAGGCAGTATCTGTGCTTCAGGGTGCAGGGAGAGCACTTCCAGTACAAAGTGCTCCCCTTCGGCCTTCCGTCTGCCCCACGAGTCTTTACAAAGTGCCTCGTCATGGTTGCTGCTCACCTCCGGGTTCTGGGCGTGCCAATCTTTTCCTACCTTGACGACTGGCTCCTTGGTCAAAGAGGCTCGGCGAGCAATGTCGCGCACCATCCTTCTCTTGGAGAGCTTGGGGTTCTTGGTCAACTACCTGAAGTCTCACCTCAAGCTGGTGCAGGCTCTTGAGTTTATCGGGGCACATCTCGATACTCAGCAGGCAACCACCTTCTTACTGGTGGATCGCACCAACTGCCCCGAGCTCTGGCGGCTCGTGTCCAAAGCACTCCCCAGATCACCGCTCGGACCATGCTATGTCTCCTGGGCCACATGGCCTCTACCGTGCATGTGGTCCCCCACGCCCGCCTGCACATTCCTGATGGTTCAGTGGTGTCTCAGTGCCCAATGGAGCCAGTCCCTCGGACACCTCAGGGACCCCATCAGGGTCCTTCCCAACCTTTGCTTGTCCCTGAGTTGGTGGCAAAACCCTCGCAACCTCCTGCAGGGATTACCCTTCCAGGCCCCACAGCACGATGCGTTGCTGACGACAGACGCTTCCCTGTTAAGGTGGGGAGCCCACTGCGGGCCACAATGCACACAGGGGCAATGGTCACCCAAGGAGTCTCAGCAGCAAATAAACTTGCTTGAATTCCATGCAATTCGGTGGGCTCTGAGGGCCTTCTAGGAACACCTCAGCAGGAGGTCGATTCTTGTGCATTCCGACACTGTGTGGCGATGTTCTACATCAACAAGGAGGGAGGCACGGGATTGCGCTCCCTCTGCTGGGAAGTGGTCCTCATCTGCTCTTTCGCTGTCTGATGGAGGATGTCCCTCAAGGCGACCTACCTTCTGGGTTAGCAGAATGGCCTGGCGGACAGACTCAGCAGAATCCTTCGCCCCCACGAATGGCGGCTGGATCCCAGAGTAGCAAACTGGCTGTTTCTCCGCTGGGGGACGCCAGCAATAGACCTCTTCGCCATTCCTCAGAATGCACAGCTCCCCCGCTTTTGTGGGCCGGTGCCGCACCCGAGCAGGGAGAGCCCCGATGCATTTCTTCTGGACTGGTCATCCAGCCTGCTCTATGTATTCCCTCCCTTCCCCCTCATTATGAGGACCCTTTTCAAGGCTCTGCGGGACGGGGCATTGTTGATTCTCGTAGCCTTGGTTCCCACTCCTGCTCCGGCTGTCAACGGAGCCTCCTGTTCCCATGGGCTCTGCCCCGGGTCTGCTGACACAGGAAGAGGGATAGGTGCAGCACCCGAACTTAGCCTCCCTAGCCCTCACGGCCTGGCGGCTGAACGGGTCTCCCTAGCCTCTCTGGCCCTTCCGGAAGAGGTTGAAGAAGTCCTCCTCACCTCGAGAAAGGACTCCACTAGACGAGCCTACGCCTTCAAGTGGAGACGCTTCTCCGTCTGGTGTTCAGAGCGCCAGATCGAACCCTTCTCTTGCCCCGTTCAATGGATCCTCCAGTACCTCCTCCATCTCTCGAGGTAAGGGCTGAAGTCGAACTCTGTCAGGGTATACTTGAGCGCCATCTCGGCAAATCACCTCCCCATCGAGGGAAAGCCCCTCTTGGGGCAGCCGTTAGTCTCCCACTTCATGCGGGGTCTTCTGCTTTCCAAGCCACCCATCCATCCTCCCCGGCGGAATGGGACCTGAATGTGTGGTGCTCATGCAGTTCACTCATCCACCCTTCGAGCCAATGGCAAAGTGTTTGCTCCGGCACCTGTCCTGGAAGATAGCCTTCCTGGTGGCGCTGACCTCTGCCCGCCGAGTCAGTGAGCTCCAGGCTCTCATGGCTGACGCCCCTTACACCAGGTTTTATCGAAACAGGATGGTCCTCCATACCCACCCTAAATTCCTGCCTAAAGTCATTTTTGATTTCCATCTCAACCAGGAGATGGTCCTGCCGACTTCCTTTCCGAGGCCTGTCAGACGGCTGCCTGGGTGAGAATCTTCACAGTCTTGACAAGTGCATATATCTATATGATTTGCAAGGTATTCTGGGCAATGTAGTTCATTCACACCAGACACAGCTGCTGACAATAATTTAGTTGTGCTCTTGGGTAAAGCCAATAAGATATTTCTTTATTTATGGGGTTATTTCTCCCAGCACAGATATGCTTGGTAGCACATAAATTAGGTTACTTGCTTGCAGTGTTTAACTTGGTAAAACAAAGTCAAAAACTCAAAATCAGGAAAACAACCTTCAAACTTGTCAGGCAATTAGCTAATGTTTTCTTAGCATATCTCTAACAAACGAAAAGCCACAAAGAAAGAAATAAACTGTTCTTGTAAGGTTAACTTCTGATTACTTTCCACACAGATCCAGAAGTAATTCTCTCCTAGCTCACAATCAATTAGGTGCAGCTCAATTGCTATCAGTTATCCAGCTGAAACCCTTTAGCTGGCTGGTTTTCTACTGTGTGAGTCAAATCCTGCTTCAGGAGCTTTTCTTAGTGGAATAAAGAACAAATTTATATTTTCTTTGTGATGGCTGCTGTGCTTTATCACAGAAAGTTACCAACGGAGTTTGGATAGAGAGCAGTCCATATAAACAATATCTTGATCTGCTATTATTTCCCCTTCATCAACAAGCATAGGGTCACTATCATGAATTGGCACAGATGAATCTTTCAATGGAGCATTTTCAGGAGAACACTTATTTCCCTGCTGTCTTTCAAGGTTATAGCTAGGGCATAGATCAGTGTTCATACCTGAGCTTCCATTGTTGCTATAGTTCCTCTCTATATAGCCTGGCCAGTATGTAGTCCAGTTCTTATGTCCAGCCTTCCAGTCCTGATCCCTGGACACTGGATCTCTCTTCACATACCTTCTGGCATAGGTCTTAGAGTCCCTTCCACGTGCAGCCGTCTCCCTCACAGGTAGCCTCTGGTGATTCCTTGTTCTGCAGCACCATTCTTATGGCTTTCCCCAGTCCAATGGTCTATGCTGGCCCTTGGAATACCTCCCAGTATACGTACTGCCTTGGACTCTTCTAGACCTCTCAAAGGCTTTTCTCCTCTTCCTTCCAGAGGGTTTCTTTCCTTCTCTATCCGTCCGGTTTGGCTTCTGCTTCTGCTGATCCTTCAGATGAAACTGATGATCAAACTCAAGCTGATTCTCAGGATACTGAGGCCAATTCTCTGAATATCCAAGGTGATCATGAAGCTGATCATGGAGAAGCTGATGCTTGTCATCTGTAGAACAAACTCTATTCTTATTCTGCCTTGATGAGTGCTCCTCCCTAATACAGCGCAGCTGTGCTGAATCAGGCCCTGCCCTTTGAGATGAGTGCTTAGGGATTACCTCATAGCCCTCCTGATTGAACACACGTTTCCCCACTTCAGCTCCTCTAATGGCTGCTGGAAACCTGGTGCATTCTGGGACTGGTAGTCTTTTGTAAGAAAATTCTGTTTTCTTATTTCTACCAGAACTGACAGGTTGCTTGTTCAGAGTCACATCATCTTTTCTATAGCTCCTTCCTGAGCTATGATAAGCTTCCTTATCACAGGCCCCATGCCAACCAGGCTTCGACGGCTCTCCACACCCTCGACTAAAGACGGGCCTTCGTCCTTTTACTTGCAGCGTACCCAGACTCATCGCAAGTCTGGCCGGCTTTTTGTGACCTATGATCCCAATAGAACAGGACAGGCAGTCACCAAGCGCACCCTCTCGGTTTGGGTGGTGGACTGCATCACTTTAGCCCATGCCGAGGCGGACGCCCCGCTAGATTGTCAGTCACCGCACATGGGGTCCGGGCCAAAGCGGCCTCGCTGCGCTCCGTGCCCCTGATGGACATCTGCCGGGCAGCGACCTGGTCTTCCACGAATACCTTCGCTGCCCACTATTGCCTGGAGAGGGAGTCCCGCCGGGACAGCGCCTTCGGCCAGGCTGTACTCCATAACCTGTTCAGGGTATAAGCAACTCCTGCCCTCCGACCCTTCTTCATGGTTACCGAGGGCTTCGCCCCGAGGACACGGGCTCTTTCGGGCATCGGCTTCTGTTCATGGCCTCACGGAGGCATTTTTTGGTTACAGGTTCGGTAGCCTGTAGCTGGGGAGTCCCATAAGTGAGGATTGACTTTCTGCTTGTTCCTGGAGAAAGCGTATTTAATCACCTATAACGTGTTAACCAGGGACAGCAGGAATCAGTCCTCACTACCCTCCCGCCTCCCCTGATGAGTTGCCAGATTTTTGTCCTTCCCTTGCCATCTGCTTGGTAGGGCTCGAGCTAAGGGACCTGACTGAGCAAGATGGCACCCTTGAGCGGGAAGAAGACCATGCATGCATGGCAGCAATCCCAAAGGCTTTCTTTGAGAGCTGGGGAATTGCTCCGCACGGGCTCTGTCAGACTCAAGGGTGCAGGGGGGGAATATGTAGAAGCTGATGAGGATAAAGCGGAATTGCTTAACAAATATTTTTGTTCTGTGTTCACAGATGAAGAACCAGGAGCAGGACCTCAGAAAACACCCACAAATAGGAACAGAAGCGAGGGACATCTTGAACAATTTTCAGAAGACTGTGTTCGTGAGAAACTAGCTCAACTTAAAGTAGACAAAGCGATGGGACCGGATGGGATACACCCTAGAATACTGAGGGAACTTGGGGACGTTCTAGCAACTCCACTGACTGACCTTTTCAATGCCTCGTTGGAGTCGGGAGTGGTGCCAAAGGACTGGAGAGAGGCTCATGTGGTGCCTTTACACAAAAGCGGAAGTAAGGATATGGTTGAAAACTACAGGCCGGTTAGTTTAACTTCGGTGGTGAGTAAATTATTGGAAACGCTGCTGAAAGAGAAAATAGCGAGGTTTCTGCAGTCCAGCGGATTACAGGATCCGAGGCAGCATGGATTCACCAGAGGCAGGTCTTGTCAGACAAATCTGATTGATTTCTTTGACTGGGTGACCAGGGAGTTGGACCAAGGGAGAGCTCTATATGTGGTGTATTTAGATTTCAGTAAAGCCTTTGACACTGTTCCTCACAGGCGACTTATAAACAAACTGAGCACCCTAGGGATGGACCCTAAAGTTACTGCTTGGGTTAGAAATTGGTTGGGTGGGAGGCGACAAAGAGTACAAGTAAATGGAGCTCACTCTGAGGAGAAGGATGTTACCAGTGGTGTGCCCCAGGGATCTGTCCTTGGTCTGATTCTTTTTAACATCTTTGTTAGTGATATAGCGGAAGGGCTGTCGGGTAAGGTTTGCCTCTTTGCAGATGATACCAAAATCTGCAATAGAGTAGACACCCAGGAAGGTGTAGATAACATGAGGAGGGATCTAGCTAAGCTTGAAGAATGGTTTAGAATTTGGCAGCTGGGATTTAATGTTAAAAAATGTAAGGTCATGCATTTGGGCTGCAGCAATCCAAGGGAGCAATACAGTATAGGAGGTGAAGTACTTTTGTCCACTAAAGAAGAGCGGGACCTAGGCGTGGTTGTGTCTGATGATCTTAAAGTAGCTAAACAGGTAGAAAAGGTGACGGCAAAAGCTAGAAGGATGCTTGGGTGCATACGGAGAGGAATGGCTAGCAGAAAAAAGGAGGTGATAATGCCTCTGTATAGGTCTTTGGTGCGACCTCATTTGGAGTATAGTGTGCAATTCTGGAGACCGCACCTTCAAAAGGATGTGAACAGGATGGAGTCGGTGCAGAGGGTGGCTACTAAAATGATTAGTGGGCTTCATTATAAAGCATATGAGGACAGACTTAAGGATCTTAATATGTACACCTTAGAGGAAAGGCGGGATAGAGGTGATATGATTGAGATGTTTAAATACCTCCGTGGCATAAATGTTCAGGGAGAGAGCCTCTTTCAATTGAAAGCAAGTTCTGCTACAAGGGGACATGGGATGAGGGTGAAGGGAGATAGATTCAGGAGTGATATGCGGAAATATTTCTTTACGGAAAGAGTAGTGGATCCATGGAATAGTCTCCCAGTGGAGGTGGTAGAGATGAGGACAGTAACTGAATTCAAAAAAGCATGGGACCAACACAGAGGATCTCTAAAGCTAAAAAGTGGACTGTTGTAGTTGTTGATATGGAAGGACAGACTAGATAGGCCATGTGGTCTTTTTCTGTCATCATGTTTCTATGTTTCTGTCGGTGCCGACATCACCCATAAGTGAGGACTGATTCCTGCTGTCCCTGGAGAACACCTGTTACAGGTGAGTAACTACGCTTAACACACCACCCGGTTGCATCTCAAGTTGTATTCCACCTTTCATGTCAGCCAGGTGATCTCTTCTGTCTTTCTCGTTGGGGCA
The DNA here is from genome assembly GCA_033557465.1 of Ichthyophis bannanicus. NCBI lineage: Eukaryota > Metazoa > Chordata > Amphibia > Gymnophiona > Ichthyophiidae > Ichthyophis > Ichthyophis bannanicus. Next base: position 267,456,758 of record CM066035.1, read on the forward strand.
AGGCCCTACACCTGGTGGATAACCTCAGGGTGTTGCTGTGTTTTGAATCCTTTTGTAAATCGGACAGGCTCTTCGTGTTTGGTGGCTTGTGTAAAGGGCTCTTCATCTTTGGAGGCCTTCGTAGGGGTGCCCTCCAAAGCCACCTTGGGACACTGGATTAAGGAGGGTAGTGGCCTCCTCTTGGATTAAGAGATAGTGGCCTTCAGTTAACTTCTAATGGGAAATCTTACCTGCTTGCTCATTCTATGCAAGCGCAGGCATCTTTGTGCATGGGAAAGCGTCTTGGGAACCCTGCTTTTATCTGTCAGAAGGCAACCTAAGCATTATCTCTTGAATCTGCAGGCAAGGTCAAACGTGGCCTTTGGGGGTAGAGATTCCTAGGCAGCTGTGCCTTTTCATAGTCAAATTGTAGCTTTGGTACTTCCCACATGTCTAGACTGGTCTAGTAGGATGATCTGGAAGGTGAAATTTTACTTACCTGATTATTTTTTTCCTGAAGTCCTGCTAAATCAGCTTAGGACCAACCCTGAGAGGTTTGCTGAGATGTCTCTTCTCTCTTGTGAATTCTCAAAGCTTATTTCTCAGAATAACAGTATCTTGTTAAGGTCTTTTGCCTTTATATGGCATCTGGGCTCCAGTCTACCTAAATGTGTCAGTTGGAGGCCATTTGTTCTTGTGGGGCTTGCTGTCTAAATACTGGAGAGTGCCTCTATCTGTAGCACACATTACTCGTATAAGGTCATTGGGAGCTTTGGGGGGCGCGGGGGTTTTGTCTCCAAGAAATTTTAAAAAAGATGATTAAAAAAATTAGGGAAGAGCTTAAAGGGGAAGTGTGGAGATGTAGCCTCTGGCTCGACTTTTGACAGCTGTCAAGCAGGAAGGATTTCCTGCCTGTCCTAGTGGCTCAAGGGGGCTGTGTGAGGAAGAGCATTCCCCTATCATTCCTCCAGTCCTTTACCTCTGGGTTGTGCTCCCCTTCCAGCAGCTAGGAGACTGAGCACGTCATCTTCTTGATGACCCTAGGGTATATATACAGCTGGCACTTCCCACCAGCTCCAGTAATTGCTCATCCAGCTGAGGGGATCAGTAAGCCAGGGTGTTAGGCTTCCTGGTAGAGACAGTTAAGGAGATTTAGGGGGTTTTTGTCTGGGTTTTGTTTTTCTCCCTTAACTTATTTAATTTAGTTAATTTGGTTTAATTTTAGTCAGTTCTCTGCTCTTCCTTGTAAGCTGGGGAGCGGATTACCCCCCCCCCCACCTCCCTCGTGAAAAGGTGAGCGCTTCAGGAGGAGGCTTTGGGGTGAGTGCCTGGCAGGGCCGTTAAGCCCAGAGCGGCTCCCGATCCCTGAGGAGGGAGAGGAGGCGCTGTTCCAGGAGTCCGGTGTTTGTGGGGGCAGCCAACTGACGCCGTTCTGCCTCGCTGCCGAAGCTCTGATAGGCCACTGAGCACGGGAGCGGAACAGCAGCATGCACCTGTGTAGGAGAGATTGAGCGGGAAAACTCCGGCGGTGGTACGGTGCAGCGGCAGCCCACGCTCGAAGGTTGGAACACGCGGCTGCTGTTTGGGGCTTACAGAGGCCTGCGGGGAAGCGCTGGTGAGGGGTAAAGCTGACATTTAGTCTTCATTCGGCGCGTTATCCGTTTTTTCGGCGGGGTCACAGTCCATAGGATTGTGGAGAACCCTGTTTCAGCAGCAGGTTATTTTTTTTTCTAAAAAAAAAAAAGTAAAGGGACTTAGAGATCTGTATTTATATATAGATATAGAGAGACCCAGGGAGTTTTTTTCTCATTGGGCATAACTGTATTCTGGTCAGCATGCTGCAGAGACCGCAATGCTTGGTGTGCGGCACCCAGCGAAGTACTGTTTCGGATGCTGGCATGTGCAGAGGTTGTGCTATGGAGGCGGCATTCAGGCAAGTATAGGCCAGGAACCCCCTCTCTCCCAGGGGATTCCACGGAGGCTGGTGGGGGAAGGGTCCCCTTCCTCCCCCAGGTTGGAGCCTTTGGCCTGCCCCCTGCCCTCCCTCAGTCCTTCTACCTTACGGGACCTGGGGGAAGGGAGTGGCTGGGGAGATTTCGCTCCAGAATTCGTATTGCTGTTGCATAAGGCATTCTGTCTACGTGGAGTGGAGGGTACAGCAGCGGGCCAGGAGCGCCAGGGAAAGAGGGCGGTGGACCTGAGGGAATAGGGGTTCGCAGGAGAGGAGATAAAGCAAGCTAGGCTCTCGGGGGATGGAGATCTAGCTTCTCCTCGGTCGATGGCCCAGGTTGGGTAGGCTTCCGACCTGGATCAAGAGGAAGACCTAGAAGAAGGTGAGATCCCGGAACAGCAGGCTCGGATTATTTGGGTCTTCCGCAGGGATGAGCTCCCGGCTCTCATCAGCGAGTCTTTTAAGGCTCTTAATATATCCTCAGGTATCCCAATGGAAGAGGATTCTCTGGAGAATCCGCTCATCCAGGCGGTGCGGAAGACCCAGACGGTTTATCCGTTCCACCGGGTGGTCAAGCAGATGATCCAAGATGAGTGAAACCAGCCAGAGGCTAGGCTGCGGGAGGTGCGGTCAATGGCACGTTTGTACCCGTGGCTGGAACAAGACAAGGAATTGCTGAGGTCCCCGAGAGTGGACGCAGCAGTGTCTGCGGTAACAAAGAAGACTACGATACCGATAGAGGGCAGTGCCACTCTCAAGGATTGCCAGGATAGGAAACTAGATAGGTTGTTGAAGCAGGCCTATGATATCAATGCCCTCGCTCTCCAAACGTCGGTCTGGGTGGCCAGGGCCTGTCTTCATTGGTCTCAGCGGATTCAACAGCCGGGGGACCTGCCTGGGGATTCGGCAGGGGAGGCGGCAAGGATAGAGTCAGGGGCCGCCTACCTCGTGGATGCTCACTACGACCTTATCAGAGGCCTCTCAAAGAGTATGGCCTTGGTGGTAGCGTGGCGTCGCTATCTCTGGCTGCGAAACTTGGCAGCGGATAGTTCCTCTAAGGCCCATTTTAGCAGGCGCCCCTTTAAGGGGAAGCTTCTATTCGGGGAGGACCTGGACAAGTTAGTAAAGGAGTTGGGGGAGTCTAAGGGAGGTAGACTCCCCGAGGATAGAAACAAAGAAATATGACGACAGAAAAAGACCACATGGCCTATCTAGTCTGTCCTTCCATATCAACAACTACAACAGTCCCCTTTTTTTCCTTTAGAGATCCTCTGTGTTTGTCACATGCTTTTTTGAATTCAGATACTGTCCTCATCTCTACCACCTCCACTGGGAGACTATTCCACGGATCCAGCACTCTTTCTGTAAAGAAATATTTCTGCATATCACTCCTGAATCTATCCCCCTTCACCCTCATCCCATGTCCCCTCGTAGTAGAACTTGCTTTCAATTGAAAGAGGCTCCACCCCTGTATATTTATGCCACGGAGGTATTTAAACATCTCAATCATATCACCTCTATCCTACCTTTCCTCTAAGGTGTACATATTAAGATCCTTAAGTCTGTCCTCATATGCTTTATAATGAAGACCACTAACCATTTTAGTAGCCACCCTCTGTACTGAATCCATCCTGTTTATATCCTTTTGAAGGTACAGTCTCCAGAATTGCACACTATACTCCAAATGAGGTTGCACCAAAGATCTATACAGAGGCACTATCACCTCCTTTTTTCTGCTAGCCATTCCTCTCCATATGCACCCAAGCATCACCCAAGCATTCTTCTAGCTTTTGCTGTTGCCTTTTCTACCTGTTTAGCTACTTTATGATCATCAGACACAACCACGCCTAGGTCCCACTCTTCTTTAGTGGACAAAAGTACTTCACCCCTATACTATATTGCTCCCTTGGATTGCTGCAGCCCTAATTCATGACCTTACATTTTTTAACATTAAATCCTAGCTACCAAATTCTAGACCATTCTTCAAGTTTAGCTAGATCCCTCCTCATGTTATCTACACCTTCCTGGGTGTCTACTCTATTGCAGATTTTGGTATCATCCGCAAAGAGGCAAACCTTACCCGACAGCCCTTCCGCTATATCACTAACAAAGATGTTAAAAAGAATAAGACCAAGGACAGATTCCTGGGGCACACCACTGGTAACATCCTTCTCCTCAGAGTGAGCTCCATTTACCTGAACTCTTTGTCGCCTCCCACCCAACCAATTTCTAACCCAAGCAGTAACTTTAGGGTCCATCCCTATGGTGCTCAGTTTGTTTATAAGTCACCTGTGAGGAACAGTGTCAAAGGCTTTACTGAAATCTAAATACACCACATCTAGGGCTCTCCCTCGGTCCAACTCCCTGGTCACCCAGTCAAAGAAACCAATCAGATTTGTCTGACAAGACCTGCCTCTGGTGAATCCATGCTGCCTCGGATCCTGTAATCCGCTTGACTCCAGAAACCTCACTATTATCTCCACGAACAAGCAGGAATGTAGTCTTCACATATGGGTATCATTGGTACCGGCGGAGCCTGTGTGGGAACGCTCCCCAGTGTCCAATTAGAACGATTTTGGGAGCATCCCACAGCGCCTGCGTGCTGCCTTCCTGCCTTTCCCAACTGCCTCTCTCCAGTTCTTCATTTTCCGCGGAGCCGACAGGTCATTTTTCCTGTCACTGTAGAAATTATCCCATTTTTTAAAATTCTTTTTGTGGTAGCGTCTGCCTTCCCTCGACGCTATACCGGTACCGCCGGTTCTTTCTTTCTTTAAAAAAAAAATATATATATATTGTTCTTTCTTTTTCTGGATTTTCCAGCCTTTTTTCTCTCGGGTGCCACTCGCCATTTTGGGCACTAGGCCCAATTTTTCCTCAACATGGAAAAACCCGCTTCGGGTTTTAAAAAGTGTTCCAAGTGTGGCGGTACCATCTCCGTCACCGACACTCACGAGTGGTGCCTCAAATGTTTAGGTCCTGACCACTCCATCTCGGAGTGTGTTGCCTGTGGGATGATGTTGAAGAAGGGTTGGCAAAACTGAGCTGCTAAGCTTAGCACCCTTTTTCCCTTCTATGCAGCATCCTTGGCATCGACGTCTTCCAGGGCTTTGTCTTCCTCCCATGGATCTCAGGTAACTAAACATAAATCTGGCCGGTCCTCAAAGGGTAGATCTCCTTCCAAGCATTGAGATGCCTCTGTCGTTGCCCTTGAGGGACTTGTACCGTCAAAATTGCCCCAGCGGGAGGCTTCGGCTTCCAAAGCACTATCGGGGCTCAAGAATGTTCTCGAGGCCTCAACCTTGGCAGAACTACTGGTGCCATGCTCTGGGGTATCGGCCGCTTCGTCCGGTACCGATACCCAGGCATCGGTAGCGTCAATAGACCAGAGGTTCTTGGCTATTGAATGCAGTCTGGCGGCTCTCCTTGCGGCTTCGGTGCCTTCGGGACCGCTTCAGACAGTTCAACCGGTATCGACACCGGTTCCGGCACAGATATTGGTACCGGTACCGACAGCATCGACTTTGGCGACTGTGTTACCGACATCAAGTCATGCTATCTCCTCCAGTATCGACAGGCCGATACCGGACCCCTCCGGTACCGACTTCGATCGGTACCGGTATCATGCTTTGCAAGAGCACCTGGACAGGAGATATTTTGAATCCTCTGATGAGTCTGAGGATTCTGACAGCTCTGTCGGTACCGGAGTATTTCTCTCAGAGGAGCCTTCCTCTCCTAAACGTAGGATGTCTCCTCCAGAGGATATATCCTTTCAGGATTTCATCTGGGAGGTGGCTAGATGTCTTTCCATCACAGTGGCTCATGAAACAGAGACCAGAGCAAAGCAGTTGGAGATTTTACAATATCCTAAAGCTCCCAAGGAGGCAACTACTTTGCCTATTCATGAGATCTTGCATGATCTCATGTTAAGAATGTGGGAGACACCTCTTACCACCTCTCCTCATTCCCGGAGGCTGGATACCATGTATCAAGTACCTCCTTGTCCTGGATTTCAAAAAACTCAGTTGCCACACCACTCCATAGTGCTAGAGTCAGCTATGAGAAGGATCAAGAGTGCAAAAAGACATGCATCTAATCCTCCAGGACGTGAATGTAGGACTCTTGATGCCTTTGGGCGTCGAACCTTCCAGGCCTCTATGCTTTCTGCCAGGATTAGTTCCTACATCTTATACATGGGAATGTTCCTTAAGGAGGTTACAGGAGATCTAGAGCTTATGAGCCCTCTCCTTCCTGATGATAAGAGGCAGGATTATCTTACACTTGTCAAACATGCCCAGGATGTTTCCAAGTTTGTTAATTGTGCAGCTTTTGACTGCTTTGAGTGCATAAGCAGAACCTCTGCCATTGCCATAGGTGCTCATAGGATTGCCTGGCTTCAGGCATCTGACTTAGAACTCTGGGTATAGGATAAACTGGGGAATATCCCTTGCCCAGGTGAAAATCTCTTTGGCAAGAATTGGCAAGAGAAAGCTAATGAGCAGGATGCTGATAACACCACTCTGGATAGACTATCCAAGGCTACAGCTGATCCTGCAAGAAGAAAATCCTACAAGAAACCATTCTTCTCTAAAAAGAAGAGGTTTTACCCCTCCTATACCCAGCAGGTGCATTCTGCAGGTCAGTCTGCCCGAAAGGGACAGCAGCCCCCAAAGCAAAGGAAAACAAAGACTGCTTAGCCTCAACCGGCCCAACAGACTCAGCCTCCACAGGGGCTTTGACTCCCCATCTAGAGAACCTAGCCTTCCTGGCCCTCAGTGGGCCAGAGCCTTCCACCATCCCAGGAAGGTTTTGTCATTTTGCCCCCAGATGGGGGCAGATAACAGCAGAAGAATGGACTCTTTCCATTGTAAGAGAAGGGTACAAGCTTCATTTCTTCAACATGCCCCCTCCTACGGTGGTAAGACAGTTCAATTCTCAGACTTCACTCAACACTCAGTTGGGTCAAGAGGTCAGTTTACGTCTTGCCCATGGGGCAATAGAAGATGTACCCATTTCCCAACAGGGTACAGGGTTTTACTCCCCCTATTTCCTTATTCCAAAGAAAACAGGGGGATACAGACCCATTTTAGACCTCAGAGAATTGAACAAATTCCTGTTCAAAGAGAAATTCAAGATGATTTCTCTAGGAACTCTGCTGTCATACCTTCAGAGTCAGGATTGGCTTTGTTCTCTAGATCTCAAGGATGCGTACACTCATTTTCTCATCCATCCAAATCACCGAAGGTTCCTTCGGTTTCTTTTTCAAGGAAAGCACTACCAATACAGGGTGCTTCCTTTTGGCCTTGCCTCAGCACCAAGGGTGTTTACGAAATGCATGGCTGTGGTATCAGCATTTCTTCGCACTCTAGGAATATTCGTCTTCCCCTACTTGGATGACTGGCTCATTCGAGCCCCATCAGAGTCAGAGGCCAGAATTTCTCTATCTTGCACAATGCGTATCCTTCAATATTTGGGTCTGGTCATAAACATCCCAAAATCCAGCCTAACTCCCACTCAGTCTCTAGAGTTTATAGGAGATTTGCTGGATACAAGAAAAGCAAGGGCCTATCTTCCACAGCCCTGCTGCCTTTGCATTGTGCAGTTAGCCTCCCAGGCAGTGTTAAAAACTCATGTCACTGCTCGGGAAATGTTACAATTACTAGGCCACATGGCATCTACCGTGCATGTGGTTCCCTATGCTCTCCTCCATATGAGAGCAGCCCAATGGACTCTATCCACTTAGTGGACTCAGGCATCAGGCTGCCTATCAGACAAAATAGCAAACACAAGTTGCCTTATTTTGTCCCTACAATGGTGGCAGTCAACCCAAAACCTGTTGGTGGGGTTTCCTTTCCAGCACCCCTACCCCAGGTCACTCTAACAACAGATGCCTCACAGGTGGGTTGGGGAGCTCACCTGCAAGATCTCTCTACCCAAGGCACCTGGACCCCACAGGAGACCCACTTACATATCAATCTCCTAGAACTCAGAGCAATCTTCCTTGCTCTTCGAGTGTTCCACACCCAACTGAGCTACAAGACAGTCCTAATTCAGATGGACAATCAAGTAGCTATGTTCTACCTGAACAAGCAGGGAGGAACAGGCTCTCTGTCGCTTTGCAATGAAGCTTTGCGACTATGGGCCCTCGCCAGAGAGCATCAGATTCATCTTCTTGCGGTGTATCTGCCAGGCATTCAAAACTCTTGGGCAGACAGACTCAGTCGAGTTCTGCTTCCACACGAATGGTCTCTCCATGCAGACCAGGTAGCCAGAATTTTTCAAATTTGGGGAACTCCGGACATAGACCTCTTTGCAAGTCCGCTGAATGCCAAACTTCCCTGATTCTGTTCCAGAATTCCGGCTCAGGGTTGTCAGGCCAGGGATGCTTTCCTCCTCCATTGGGGTCAGGACTTCCTATATGCCTTTCCACCCATTCCCCTAATTCCCAAAACCCTAGTCAAGCTTCAGAGAGACAGAGGCTATATGATTCTCATAGCTCCACATTGGCCACGGCAGGTGTGGTACCTCTGCTCCTGTATCTCTCTCAAGCTCCATCTCTAGAGTTAGGATCTGTTCCAGATCTCCTGTCTCAGGAGGACGGGATGTTGTGGCATCCCAGTCCCCACTCTCTGCATCTCAGGGCCTGGTTGCCGAGAACCTAGACATTCATGCTCTTAACCTTTCTCAACAAGTAAAGGATGTCCTTTATGCTTCCAGGAAACCTTCCACAAGACGCTCTTATGCTTTCAAGTGGAAAAGGTTTTCCATATGGTGTTCGCAGAAGGGTCTTGACCCCCTTGCAATACCTCTGGAATCATTACTGGAGTATCTCTTTCATTTATCTAATGCAGGACTTAAGACTAACTCAGTAAGAGTCCATTTAAGTGCTGTTTCAGCTTCTTTAAAGCCTTTAAATGGGCAGCCTATTTCCTCTCAACCTCTCATAGTGAGATTTATGAGGGGCCTTCTTCTAACTAAGCCTCCCATTAGGCCACCACCAGTGGCATGGGACCTGAATCTGGTTCTTGGGCAGCTCATGAAGCCGCCTTTTGAACCTTTAGCTACTACTTCTTTGAAATTCCTTTTCTGGAAAGTTGTCTTTCTCATTCCAATCACATCAGCACGTCGCATCTGTGAATTGCAAGCATTAGTTGCTGATCCTTCTTATACGAGGTTCCATCATGATAAGGTAGTCCTTAGGACTCATCCACACTTTATGCCAAAGGTGGTCTCACCTTTTTGTTTAAACCAGGTGGTTTACCTGCCTGTATTTTTTCCAAGTCCTCATGCTTCAAATGCAGAAAGGAATCTTCATACTTTGGACTGTAAAAGAGCACTTGCCTTTTACTTACAAAGGACACAGCAGCATAGAAAGTCCTCTCAACTCTTCGTTGCTTTCGATCCTTCTCATTTGGGACTTCCAGTCTCCAAGAGAACATTGTCCAACTGGATTGCACAGTGTATTTCTTTTACCTATCAGAGTAAGAACCTTTCTCTGGAAGGCCATGTCACAGCTCACAATGTGAGAGCCATAGCAGCCTCAATGGCTCATCTACACTCTGTGTCTATTGATGACATCTGTCGAGCAGCTACTTGGACCTTGGTTCATACCATCACAGCCCATTACTGCTTAGACAAGGACTCCCGCCGGGATGCCTTGTTTGGTCAGGCTGTTCTCCAATACCTGTTCCATACTTAATCAACTCCTACCCACCTTTTCCGGTAGGATGCCAGAGATCCTTGGGGGGGGGGGAGTGGAGCCCTTTCACAGGGGCACACAACTTCTGGGGTCTCTCCCTGGCATCTGTAGCTAGGGAGTCCCCATATGTGAAGACTACATTCCTGCTTGTTCCTGGAGATAGCATAGTTACTCACCTGTAACAGGTGATCTCCGGGAACAGCAGGAATTTAGTCTTCACAACCCACCCACCTCCCCTAGGTGTTGTATCTCTTTTCTTTTCTTTCCCTCTCTCTCTCTTTGTCTCAGCTTTAAAACTCAACTGGGGAGAGGCAGTTGGGAAAGGCGGGAAGGCAGCACGCAGGCGTTGTGGGATGCTCCCAAAAGCTTTCTAATTGGACGCTGGGGAGCATTCCCGCGCAGGCTCCGTCGGTACCGACGATACCCATATGTGAAGACTAAATTCCTGCTGTTCCCGGAGATTACCTGTTGCAGGTGAGTAACTATGCTTTCTCTTTCAGCAGCGTTTCCAATAATTTACTCACCACCGAAGTTAAACTAACCGGCCTGTAGTTTTCAACCACATCCTTACTTCCGCTTTTGTGTAAAGGCACCCACATGAGCCTCTCTCCAGTCCTTTGGCACCACTCCCGACTCCAACGAGGCATTGAAAAGGTCAGTCAGTGGTGCTGCTAGAACGTCCCCAAGTTCCCTCAGTATTCTAACCATGACTGGGATGTAACTATACCTGGCTATACTGTATTCAGAAAGGACAGGGTAGAAAGAAGGGGAGGAGGAGTGTCAATATATGTAAAAACTACTATTAAAGCTTTGGAATTAGAGAGCTTAAAAGGGAGAGAGGAGGCATTGTGGGTTAAACTAGAAAGAGGGAAAGAGAAATCTATTTGCATTGGTGCGATATACAGACCTCCCTCACAAGAGGAAGAGGTGGACAGAGAGTTAATTGAAGACATACGCAGCATTGCTAGGAAAGGGGAAGTGCTACTGATAGGAGATTTCAATATGCCAGATGTTGATTGGCACATTCCTGCTGCTGTATCATCTAGAAGTAAGGAGATCCTGGATTCTCTACAGGGAGAACTATTCAGGCAATTGGTAACAGACCCCACACGTGAAGGGGCCATACTGGACTTGGTGCTTACCAATGGTGAAAGTGTTTCTGATGTTGTAGTGGGAGATCATTTGGCATCCAGTGATCACCAGATGGTGTGGTTCAGTATTAGGACTAGGGCTGTTAGAATCCATTCCAAGGTGAGGATCTTAGACTTTAGGAAGACTAACTTTGCGAAGATGGGCCAGTACCTCAGGGAGTCGTTAGTGGGATGGGAACAGCTGGGGGATGTAGAAAAACAGTGGGCAAAACTGAAAGGGGGTATTTTAAGGGCAACCAACCTTTTTGTTAAAACGGTAAATAAAGGCAAAAGGAAAAGGAGACCGCTATGGTTTTCGAAGGAAGTAGCTGAAAAAGTGAAGAAAAAGAGGGAGGCCTTCATGAAATACAAGAGATCACAGAGAGGAAGACAGGCATCTGTATTTGGAAAAACTTAGAGAAGCTAGCAAAGTAGTTAAGAAGGCAAAGATTCAAAAGGAGGAGGAAATAGCCAATGCAATAAAATGGGGGGATAAGACATTTTTCAGATATATTAGTGAGAAGAGGAAGGGCAAAAGTGGTATTGTCAGACTCAAGGGTGCAGGGGGGGAATATGTAGAAGCTGATAAGGATAAAGCGGAATTGCTTAACAAATATTTTTGTTCTGTGTTCACAGATGAAGAACCAGGAGCAGGACCTCAGAAAACACCCACAAATAGGAACAGAAGCGAGGGACATCTTGAACAATTTTCAGAAGACTGTGTTCGTGAGAAACTAGCTCAACTTAAAGTAGACAAAGCGATGGGACCGGATGGGATACACCCTAGAATACTGAGGGAACTTGGGGACGTTCTAGCAACTCCACTGACTGACCTTTTCAATGCCTCGTTGGAGTCGGGAGTGGTGCCAAAGGACTGGAGAGAGGCTCATGTGGTGCCTTTACACAAAAGCGGAAGTAAGGATGTGGTTGAAAACTACAGGCCGGTTAGTTTAACTTCGGTGGTGAGTAAATTATTGGAAACGCTGCTGAAAGAGAAAATAGTGAGGTTTCTGGAGTCCAGCGGATTACAGGATCCGAGACAGCATGGATTCACCAGAGGCAGGTCTTGTCAGACAAATCTGATTGATTTCTTTGACTGGGTGACCAGGGAGTTGGACCGAGGGACAGCTCTAGATGTGGTGTATTTAGATTTCAGTAAAGCCTTTGACACTGTTCCTCACAGGTGACTTATAAACAAACTGAGCACCCTAGGGATGGACCCTAAAGTTACTGCTTGGGTTAGAAATTGGTTGGGTGGGAGGCGACAAAGAGTACAAGTAAATGGAGCTCACTCTGAGGAGAAGGATGTTACCAGTGGTGTGCCCCAGGGATCTGTCCTTGGTCCGATTCTTTTTAACATCTTTGTTAGTGATATAGCGGAAGGGCTGTCGGGTAAGGTTTGCCTCTTTGCGGATGATACCAAAATCTGCAATAGAGTAGACACCCTGGAAGGTGTAGATAACATGAGGAGGGATCTAGCTAAGCTTGAAGAATGGTCTAGAATTTGGCAGCTGGGATTTAATGTTAAAAAATGTAAGGTCATGCATTTGGGCTGCAGCAATCCAAGGGAGCAATACAGTATAGGAGGTGAAGTACTTTTGTCCACTAAAGAAGAGCGGGACCTAGGCATGGTTGTGTCTGATGATCTTAAAGTAGCTAAACAGGTAGAAAAGGTGACGGCAAAAGCTAGAAGGATGCTTGGGTGCATACGGAGAGGTATGGCTAGCAGAAAAAAGGAGGTGATAATGCCTCTGTATAAGTCTTTGGTGCAACCGCATTTGGAGTATAGTGTGCAATTCTGGAGACCGCACCTTCAAAAGGATGTGAACAGGATGGAGTCGGTGCAGAGGGTGGCTACTAAAATGATTAGTGGGCTTTATTATAAAGCATATGAGGACAGACTTAAGGATCTTAACACCTTAGAGGAAAGGCAGGATAGAGGTGATATGATTGAGATGTTTAAATACCTCCGTGGCATAAATGTTCAGGGAGAGAACCTCTTTCAATTGAAAGCAAGTTCTGCTACGAGGGGACATGGGATGAAGGTGAAGGGAGATAGATTCAGGAGTGATATGCGGAAATATTTCTTTACGGAAAGAGTAGTGGATCCATGGAATAGTCTCCCAGTGGAGGTGGTAGAGATGAGGACAGTAACTGAATTCAAAAAAGCATGGGACCAACACAGAGGATCTCTAAAGGTAAAAAGTGGACTGTTGTAGTTGTTGATATGGAAGGACAGACTAGATAGGCCATGTGGTCTTTTTCTGTCATCATGTTTCTAAGGTGTATCCCATCCGGTCCCATCACTTCGTCCACTTTAAGTTGAGCTAGTTTCTCACGAACAGAGTCTTCTGAAAATTGTTCAAGATGTACCTCGCTTCTTTTCCTGTTTATGGGTGTTTTCTGAGGTCCTGCTCCTGGTTCTTCTTCTGTGAACCCAGAACAGAAATATTTGTTAAGCAATTCCGCTTTATCCTCATCTGCTTCTACATATTCCTCCCCTTCAGTCTGACAATACCACTTTTGCCCTTCCTCGTCTCACTAACATATCTGAAAAATGTCTTATCCCCCCTTTTTATTGCATTAGCTATTTCCTCCTCTTTTTGAATCTTTGCTTTCCTGACTACTTTGCTAGCTTCTCTAAGTTTTTCCAAATATAGATGCCCGTCTTCCTCTCTCTGTGATCTCTTGTATTTCATGAAGGCCTCCCTCTTTTTCTTCACCTTTTCAGCTACTTCTTTCAAAAGCCATAGCGGTCTCCTTTTCCTTTTCCCTTTATTTACCATTTTAACAAAAAGGTTGGTTGCCCTTAAAATATCCCCTTTCAGTTTTGCCCACTGTTTTTCTACATTCCCCAGCCTTTCCCTTCCCGCTAACGACTCCCTGAGGTATTGGCCCATCTTGGCAAAGTTAGTCTTCCTAAAGTCTAAGACCCTCACCTTTGAATGGATTCTAACAGCCCTAGTCCTAATACTGAATCACATCATCTGGTGATCACTGGATACAAAATGATCTCCCACTATAACATCAGAAACACTTTCACCATTGGTAAGCACCAAGTCCAGTATGGCCCCTTCATGTGTGGGGTCTGTTACCAATTGCCTGAATAGTTCTCCCTGTAGAGAATCCAGGATCTCTTTACTTCTAGATGATACTGCAGCAGGAATGTGCCAGTCAACATCTGGCATATTGAAATCCCCTATCAGTAGCACGTCCCCTTTCCTAGCAATGCTGTGTATGTCTTCAATTAACTCTCTGTCCACCTCTTCCTCTTGTGAGGGAGGTCTGTATATCACGCTAATACAAATAGATTTCTCTTTCCCTCTTTTTAGTTTAACCCACAATGCCTCCTCTCTCCCTTTTAAGCTCTGTAATTCCAAAGCTTTAATAGAATTTTCTACATATAGTGCCACTCCTCCCCCCTTCTTCCTACCCTGTCCTTTCTGCATAAAATATAGCCAGGTATAGTTACATCCCAATCATGGTTTTCTGTGAACCATGTTTCTGTAACTGCCACTAAATCCAAGTCTGCCACTCCCACCAAAGCTTCAACATAGGGATCTTATTTCCCATGCTACGGGCATTTATACACACTGCTTTCCATATGTTACCCCTGTTACCCATTTCCATAAAGGTATTTAATGTATCACTTACCTGGGGGCTTTCTTCACCCATCCCCAACGAATCTAGTTTAAAGCCCTCTTCAGTAGATTAGCCAGTCTACTACTGAAGATGTGTTGGAATCCCTCCTCCTCCCAGACCCAGCCTCGGGAATTATGTAGGTTTCGGATGTCCCGTTTGGCGCCCTTTCAGAGGGGACATTTTCCCTCTAGGGGACAGGGATTCCGGGGGTTTAAAGGAGCAGGCAGGGGATTTGGAGCCACCTCCTCAGGCCCTAGCAAATCGCAGTGAAGCAAGGGGGGCCGAGGGGGGGGAGGTGCTGCAGGTAGGGGGTCATCTGCAGCATTTCTTCTCTGCCTGGTCCCGGGTCACATCCAGTCAGTGGGTCCTGGAGGTTATCAGAGATGGGTATGCGCTCGAGCTAGCTTGGCCAATTCTCCCGTCATTCGTCCAGTCTCCTTGCAGGGCGCCTGTCAAGGCCGCAGCAGTAAGGGAGATGTTGTCTCACCTTCTGCAGTTGGGGGCGGTGGCCCCAGTACCGGAAGACCAATATGTCTGCGGTCGGTGTTCCATTTATTTTGTAGTTCCCAAAAAAGAAGGGTTCTTTCGTCTGATTCTTGACCTCAAGTGCGTCAACCGTTGTTTGAGAGTGCCTCATTTTCACATGGAGACGCTCAGGTCGGTGATAGTGGTGGTATGTTCTGGAGAATTTTTAACATATCTCGACCTCACCGAAGTGTATCTCCGTATTCCCATCAGATCATCTCATCGACAGTTCCTACGTTTTGCGGTCCCAATGGGTCATTTTCAGTTTCAGGCATTGCCTTTCGGCCTGGCAACAGCTCCCCGCATGTTCAGCAAGGTTATGGTGGTTGTCACGGCGGCACTCCGCAAGGAAGGAATTCTGGTGCACCCATATCTCGACGATTGGTTGATTTGGGCAAAATCCGAGGAGGAGAGCTCCAAGACCACTGCCAGAGTGGTAGAGAACCTGGACAGCCTAGGTTGGGTAATCAACCTAGCCAAGAGCAGGTTGACCCCATCGCAGGAGATCGAGTACCTCGGAGCAAGGCAGTGGCAGGATTTTCTTACCAGTTCCCTGGACACAGGAGCTGCGGAGGCTGGTACAGAAGTTTTTGGCTATGAGGGAGCCCTCGGCCTGGCACTATAGGTGCTAGGGACCATGGTGGCAACTCTCGAGTTGGTTCTCTGGGCGAGGGCCCATATGAGACCGTTGCAGCTGTCTCTTCTCCATCACTGGTCTCATCAGTATCAGCTGTTGTCAAGGAAATTCCCCTGCCCGCCAGTGGCCAGGAGGACTCTCAGGTGGTGGCTCCGTTGGGGATCCTGGAGCGGAGCATGCTGCTCGAGTCTCCCCGGTGGATCCAGCTGAATTCTTTGCTTTGGTCTTTACTGAGGAAGATGTAGGGATGTTACCCATGACTGAAGTGGTATTTAAAGGTGCGGAAAAATTGAAGGAAATATCGATACATCGGAAAGATGTATTACAACTATTAGATAAACTGAAAAGTAGCAAATCACCTGGGCCGGATGGTATACATCCAAGGGTGTTGAAAGAACTGAAATATGAGATTGCAGACCTGCTATTAGTAATCTGTGAACTATCATTAAAATCATCTCTAATACCTGAAGATTGGCGGATCACCAATGTAACACCAATTTTTAAAAAGGGTTCGAGGGGTGATCCGGGAAACTACAGACCGATGAGCCTGACGTCAGTACTGGGAAAAATGGTAGAAACCATCATAAAGAATAAAATTACTCAGCATGTAGATAGTCATGGCCTAATGGGAGACAGCCAACATGGCTTTAGACAAGGAAGATCTTGTCTTACTAATCTGTTATGTTTTTTTTGAAAGTCTGAATAAACAGGTGGATAAAGGTGAGTCAGTTGATAATAGTGTATCTTGACTTTCAGAAAGCCTTTGACAAGGTCCCTCATCAGAGACTTTTGGCAAAACTAAAGAGTCATGGGATAGGAGGCAGTGTACTACTGTGGATCAAGAACTGTTTAAAAGATAGAAAGCAGAGGGTTGGGCCAAATGGCCAATTTTCCCAATGGAGAAAGGTGAATAGTGGTGTACCCCAGGGATCTGTGCTGGGTCTGCTGCTTTTTGACATATTCATAAACGACCTGGAAAGTGGAATAACGAGTGAGGTTATCAGATTTGCAGATGACGCAAAACTATTTAAAGTTGTTAAAACCCAAGAGGATTGTGGAAAATTGCAAGAGGATCTTGATAAATTGGAAGACTGGGCCTCAAAATGGCAGATGAAATTTAATGTGGACAAGTGCAAAGTTATGCACCTAGGGAAGAACAACCCAAACTATGGTTACACGATGCAAGGTTCCACATTAGGAACCACCACCCAGGAAAAAGATTTAGGCATCATTGTGGATAACATGTTAAAACCCTCGGCCCAGTGTGCAGCAGCAGCCAAGAGAGCAAATAGAATGGTAGCTATCATTTTGCTCCTCAGTGGATACCACCAGTTGCCCAAAGAAAGTCACTATTGGTCGACCGCCGAGGATTTGAGCAATAATATTGTCCCAAAGATAATGAGTCGCAAATGTTTCCAGGATTTGAAAACTTACTTCCACATTGTTGATAATCTCAATTTGCAACCTGGAAAAGTAGCAAAAATTGAGCCATTTTACGATCACCTCACAGCACAGTTTGTGAAAGTCGGTGGAGTGTTCAGTGAAAACCTGAGTATTGATGAATCAATGGTGCCATATTACGGGCACCACAGTTGCAAAATGTTTATTCGAGTTAAGCCAATTCGATTTGGTTACAAAGTGTGGATGTTGTGCTGCCCTGCTTGGTATCCATTTTCGATGCAAATTTACACCGGTGCCAAGGAAAAAGATGGTCCTCATTACAATGTTCCACTTGGCACTAGAGTTGTTCTTGATTTGATATCAGTTGTTGAAAATCCAAATCATCACAGCTTGTTTTTTGACAACTATTTCACTTCATATGATCTCATGATTGATCTGAAAGCAAAAGGCTTTCGTGCTGTTGGAACTGTTCGTGAAAACCGTACCAGCAAGTGCCCCTTGGTTTCTTCAAAGGAGCTTGCCAAAAAGCCTCGTGGCGAATATGATTACCATGGTGATGGTAATGTGGTGTGTGTCCGTTGGAATGACAACAGTGTGGTTATAGTCATGTCAAATTGGATGCAGCCAAAACCTCTTCAAAATGCCAATCGATATTCTGTCAAACAAAAGCAAAAAATCATTATCAAGCAGCCAGAATTGATTGGAGCTTATAACCAAAGTATGGGTGGTGTCGACTTGTTAGATCGTTTGCTCGGTAGCTACCGTCTTAAATTACGAAGCAAAAAATGATGGTGGAATTTGTTTGCCAATGGTCTAAATATGGCCGTTGTTGCTGCCTGGCGTTTGCAATGTTATCTTTTGGGCAAACAAACCCTGAGTCACTTGGATTTCCGCCGCGAGGTTGCTTTGGTGGTTATGAAAGTTGGACTCGAGGGCTATCGTTCTCGAAAAGGTGGCCCAACAGCTTCGATTCCCTTTGCTATTACAGCTTCAGCTAACACCAGTCACTATTTGTCTTCTACAAGCCAAGGTCATTGCATTGTCTGCTCGAAGAATACAAAAAAATGGTGCCAGTTTTGTGGTAAGCGCCTGCACGAGAAGTGTTTTCCGGATTTTCACTCTCGCTGAAATTTTCCCTTCAAGCTTTATTCTGTACAGTCATCTCCGTTTGTGTCTAATTACTTTTAAAAATTGCTTAATTGAAGTATTTGTTTGTTTCCAGTTTACGATATTCTATAAAAAAAGCAATTAAAACTTTTGAAAAAATGACGCTTGGAGGGGCCAACGTTCCACAAATAGAACATGCTTTTTCCTAGGAAGTACATATCCAAATTAGCTGAAAATTTATATTTGACATATTTACATGTAGTGTACTAAAATACATAACAATTAAGTATTATTAACTCTGTTAATAGCTTATTAATCTCCTCTTCCCCGTTCAATCCAAGTTGATTTCCCTGTTACAATGTAAGCATTTATATCACTGTTCTGATGTAATGCAAATGTTATGTTTTATGTAAACCGCACTGACTTTGAATAGCGCGGTATATAAGAATTGATAAATAAATAAATAAATAAATTAGAAGCAATTGCTTCTATGAGCAGCCTCTCAAAGGTTAATTTTGTTTTTGAATCTGATTTATGTAGAATTTTGTCTTTATTCTTTAAGAAAATGGATGTTCCATTTTTGGGGTAAACTATCAGGATTTATCCAGATGTGAGTCGCTCCACTTAGAAGAGGAAATGTTTGTTCTTGTGTATGAGACAGGAGCCATTATTTCTCCAGGACCAAGCAGGAAGTCAGTCCTCACTTATGGGTGACATTGGCGCCGATGGAGCCCCCGTGCGGAGCATTTCCCCAGCTTTCTATGAAAGCCTTTGGGAATACTACACGCATGCGCGGTCCCCTTCCCGCCTAAAGGTGCCATCTTGCTCAGTCTCTCTTTTTCCATGGAGCCCTTCGGACGTTCGTCCTAGTCACCCGGGAAAAGTTGACGTTTTTCGAAAATTTCTCTTTTTTTTTCTCCGAGTTCGACGCCGGTTCCCCTTCCCACCGGGTTCAGTACACCGGTATCAAACCTGTTCTCTATTTTTCGGTTTTTGCCCTTCGTGGCTGGCATTCACGCCCTTTTTTCTGTTTTCCCTGGAAGGCTGGTCTTTTGACCTCGCGGGGGCCCTTTTTTCCCCGATGGCTTCCAGTGGTTTCAAGAAGTGTGATCGGTGCAAGAAACTAATGTCTCTCACCGACACACACGACTGCTGCCTTCGGTGCCTCGACCCAGATCATGATCCCATGATCTGTGGCCCGTGTGGCAAAATGTCCACCAAGGCACTTCGAAGCCGTCAGCACCAGAAGGAAAGGATTTTTTCAGATTCTGCCTCCTGCCGGGCCTGGACCTCGTCTGAGGCCTCAAGATCTCGGGAGTCTGATCCCGAGCATTGCCGGGGTTCCTCGGACAGGGGGTCCCCCGACCGGGAATGCAAGAGGAAGAAACGGCTCGTGAGGGCGGCGTCGGAAGAGGTCCCTGGTTCCTCGAGGGCCAGGTCTAAGACCCCCAACCGCCGTCCCGGGCCTTTGGAGCAGGAGAAGCTGTCCAAAGTACCACGTGTAGAGCCGGAGACCGTCGGACACGTAAGTCTTGTAGTCCTCGTGGACTCTCCTCCGAGGGAGCCGACGTCGGGCCCGGCGCTGCCGGGGCCCGAGTCGGTGGCTGCTGAGTCTCCTGAGCTTGGTCTCAGGCTGACAGCCTTGGAGTGCAGATTGTCTGCCTTCATGGAGCAGCAGTGGGTACTGTACCCCGGAGACCGAGCCGATACTCGAGACCATGAAGACTTGAAGTCGTCCTCGGTCAAGGTCTCCCTTGACCTCCCGCTCGGAACCGAGGGCGTTGACGCCGGTGCCTTCGGCATCGGGGCGGGTGCCACCTCGACCCGCGCGGTCGGAGCCCCTCGACTCCTCTTTGGATGAGTCAGCCTGGGAGACGGAGGATGAGGAGTCCCCCGATACCTTCCGGACTCTGTGCGTCCCGTTGGGCTCACTGCGGTCCGAGCCCTGGAGTAGGTCCCCTCCGGAGGACACCCGGTTCTCGGAGTTTGTGCGGGACATGACCAAGGCCTTGGCGATTCCCGCCAACCCCGAGGAGGAGCCTCAAGCCGAGGAGCTCGAGGCCCTCCAGTATGACTCTCCTCTGAAGGAGGCCTTTACTGTGCTGGTTCCTCCGATGCTGGAACGGCTCCTCTTCCGGATGTGGGAGGCACTGGCCTCGGCGCCGGTCTTGAGCAAGCGAGTCGATTCCATTTATCGACTCCGTAAGAGCCCTGGCTTCCAAAAGGCGCAGCTGCCGCACCATTCCATGGTGGTGGAATCAGCCATGCATCGACTGAAGAGCCAGAAGATGCACTCTGCGGTGCCCCCCGGCAGGGAGGCCCGGAACCTGGATGCGTTCGGCAGAAAGTGCTTCCAGGGCTCGATGCTTGCTTGCCGTGTCCAGTCATACCAGCTGTACATGGGCATGTTCCTCCGAGACCTGTCAAAGGAGATGGCCGGGTTCTCTACTGGCCTCTCCGGGGAACCTTTGCAGAGGTTCCAGTCTTTGTCGTCAGGGATCCGGGACTGTTCCAAATTCATGTCCCTAGCGGCCTACGATGGCTTCGAGGCTTCGGCTCTTGTGGCGGCCGCCGGCATCGCAGCCCAACGCCAGGCATGGCTGCAGTCATCGGACCTTGAGCCCTGGGTGCAGGACAAGTTGGTCGATGTCCCTTGCCGAGGTGACAACCTTTTTGGCAAGCCCATGGCCGAGAAGGCAGCTGAGCTCGAAACCGAGCACCTGACTAGGACAAGGCTGTCCAGAAAGACTTCTGCCCCTTCTCACAAGAAGAAGGGCTCGGGTAAAAAGTCCTTTTACCCGAGAAAGGCAGCTGCCTACAAACCTTTCCCTCAGTACCAGGCCTCCCCAGCTCCCCAGCAGGGTCAGCAGGCCAAGGGGCAGGGACATGGGCCCCGTAGGCAGGAGACCCCCAAGCCTCCGGTTCCTGCTCCTACCTAGCAGGGAGGGGGGTTTTGACTCCCACATAATAGCCCTTCCATCTCTGCTGCCCCGTTCCTGCACAGGAGGTCGTCTAACCCTGTTTGCCCACAGGTGACCACCCATTACAGGGGATGCTTGGGTATTAAGCATAGTCCACAAGGGCTATATGCTCCATTTCCAGCAGTTACCCCCTGCCTACTTCCCAGGAGAGCCTCTAAGGCCTCTCCTGCACACAGACCTCCTACTTCAAGAACTTCAGGGTCTGCTTCTGGACAAGGCGGTGGAGCCTGTACCTCCTCGCCTACAGGGGCACGGTTTCTACTCCAGGTACTTTCTACTGCCAAAGAGAACTGGGGGCCTAAGGCCTATTCTAACCTCAGGAACCTCAACAAGTTCTTGGAAAAAGAAAAGTTCAAGATGCTTACTCTTGGAACACTTCTGCCCTACCTCCAGCAGGGAGATTGGCTATGCTCCTTAGATTTAAAGGATGCCTGCACCCACATCCTCATTTATCCAGACCACAGAAAGTACCTCAGGTTCATGGTGGGAGGAAACCATTACCAGTACAGAGTACTGCCTTTTGGCCTAACTTCCGCCCCAAGAGTCTTTACAAAGTGCCTTGCTGTGGTGGCGGCCTACTTGAGGGCTCAAGGTGTTTTTGTCTTCCCCTATCTGGACGACTGGCTCATCAGGGATCAGACTTACCAGGAGGCCAGGCAGGCCACCTTACGAACTGTATCGCTCCTTCAAGACCTAGGCTTTGTCATAAACTTCGCGAAGTCCACTTTGCTCCCCTCCCAGAACCTAGAGTTCATAGGAGCGCGACTGGAGTCTCTGCAAGCCAGGGCTTACTTGCCAGAGGACAGAGCTCAAAGGCTCATGGAGTTGGCATCCCGGTTTCTCAGCATGCCAAAAGTTTCTGCCAAGCTCTGTCTGCAGCTCCTAGGACACATGGCATCGACTGTACATGTGACCCCCAATGCCTGCCTCCACATGAGACCTGCACAGTGGTGCCTCAGAACTCAGTGGAAGCAAGCCACAGGGAGCCTAGCAGACAAAGTCAGGGTGTCAAAACCATTCCTGAATTCTCTTCAGTTCTGGGTACACCCCCCTAACTTGCTCCAGGGGGTGCCTTTTCAGGTGCCTGTCCCCACAGTGGGGTTGACGACAGATGCCTCCTTGCAGGGCTGGGGTGCACACTGTCAGGAGAGCTGCACTCAGGGCCTATGGTCTCCATGGGAAGCCACATAACAGATCAACCTACTAGAACTTCGGGCTATTCGGTTAGCCCTCAAGGCTTTTTCTCACACTTTGACTCACCAGTCTGTTCTAGTTCAGACGGACAATCAAGTGGCCATGTTCTATGTGAACAAACAGGGAGGCACTGGGTCCAAGCCCCTGTGTCTGGAAGCACAGGTCCTTTGTTCCTTTGCGCTCAGGCACAAAATGTTTCTGAGAGCTGTTTATCTTCCTGGCCAGGAGAACTCCCTGGCAGACAGGTTAAGCAGAATTCTGCAGCCCCACGAGTGGCAGCTGCACCCCTTAGTGGTTCAAAAGATTTTCCTGAAATGGGGACTTCCATCCATAGATCTCTTTGCCAGTCCCTTGAACCAACAGCTACCCAGGTTCTGTTTCAGGCAACCGCATCCCATGAGGTTAGCAGCGGATGCCTTCCTGATTTCTTGGTCCCAGGGCCTACTGTATGCGTTTCCTCCCACGCCCCTGGTGGCCCGAACCTTGTTCAAGATTCTAAGGGACAAGGCCTCGGTCCTTCTGGTAGCTCCCAGGTGGCCGAGGCAGCCCTGGTTCCCACGTCTGCTTCAACTAGCAGTGGAAACACCACTGCCTCTGGGGTTCGAACCAGATCTTCTCTCTCAGGATCAGGGTTCCCTTCTGCACCCCAATCTCAAATCTCTCAATTTGATGGCCTGGAGGCTGCAAGGGTAGTGTTGGCTCCCTGCGGCCTGCCTCAGGAAGTGGAAGAGGTGGTCTTGGCCTCTAGAAAGCAATCCACCAGGAAAACCTATGCCCTGAAGTGGAGAAGGTTCTCCTTGTGGTGTCAGCAACACAAGGAAGATCCTTTCTCCTGCACTGTGCCAGTAGTGCTTCAGTACCTGCTGCACTTGTCCAATCAGGGCCTTAAGTTCAATTCTGTTCGGGTCAACCTCTATGCTCTGGCAGCTCAGCACTCACTGGTGGAGGGACACTCTTTGTTGGTTCACCCCTTGGTGTCCAGGTTTCTCAGAGGCTTGCTCTTGCTCAAGCCTCCTCTCCGTCCACCGGCCCCTGAGTGGGAGTTGAATGTGGTCTTGCAGCAACTGACTCGCCCACCTTTTGAGCCGATGGCTACATGTCCTCTCCGCTTCCTTTCTTGGAAGACTCTATTCCTAGTGGCCCTGACCTCGGCCAGGCGAGTGAGTGAGCTTCAAGCCCTGGTCTGTGACAGGCCATACATTCGCTTCTATAGGAACAGGGTAGTCCTTAAGACTCATCCTAAGTTCCTCCCAAAGGTTGTCTCCTCTTTCCATCTCAACCAGAAGGTGGTTCTTCCAACGTTCTTCCCTAGGCCCCATGCCAGCCGGGCTGAGACAGTCCTGCATACCCTGGACTGTAGGAGGGCCTTATCCTTCTACCTTGAACGTATGCAGAGACATAGGAGGGCTTCTCAGCTCTTCGTATCTTTTGACCCCAATAACCTGGGGGTACCCGTGTCCAAGCGTACCTTGTCCATCTGGGTGGCTGACTGTATCACCTGGGCTTACAGGGCAGCTGACCTTCCTTTGCAGGGTCAGGTTACGGCCCACCGTGTCAGGGCAATGGCTGCCTCAGTAGCTCATCTCCGCTCTGTACCGTTGGCAGACATCTGCAGGGCTGCAACTTGGTCCTCAAGCCAGACTTTTGCGGCCCATTACTGCCTGGAGAGGGAGTCACGTAGGGACAGTGCTTTCGGTCAGGCAGTGTTCCGGAATCTCTTCGAGGTTTAGGCAACTCCTACCCTCCAGCCCTCTGGTTGGGCTACCGGTGGGGGTATGTTTCAGTGAAATCCTTTCTCTGATGCTGTGGCTAGAGGGAGCTCATTTTTCAGCTCTGGGTCCCCGGTAGCCTGTAGCTGGGGAGTCCCATATGTGAGGACTGACTTCCTGCTTGGTCCTGGAGAAAGAGTAGTTACTCATCTGTAACAGGTGTTCTCCAGGAGCAGCAGGAATCAGTCCTCACAACCCTCCCTCCTCCCCTGGGAGTTGCAGTTGTACATAGTTCATTTTTACTTTTTTATGTGCTGTCTTTTAGCTATGTCATTGGACTGAGCAAGATGGCACTTTTAGGCGGGAAGGTGACCGCGCATGCGTGCAGTATTCCCAAAGGCTTTCTTAGAAAGCTGGGGAAATGCTCCGCACGGGGGCTCCATCGGCATCGATGTCACCCATATGTGAGGACTGATTCCTGCTGCTCCTGGAGAACACCTGTTACAGGTGAGTAACTACTCTTTTTCAAGCATTGGTGCCATGCGCAGCAGACTAGACCTGATACGGCAGATTTGCTGTCCCTGCTTGCCTTCCTTCAGGGTGGCTTGGACAAAGGCTTTGTCTTAGCTCCCTGAAAATTCAAGTTGTAGCCTTATCCTGCTTCAGAGGACTGGTGATGGGGCGGTCCATAGCCTTGCACCCGAATGTTTCCCATTTCCTTCAGGGAGCTCTGCACTTGCATCCTTCCCTGCGTTCAGTCATTCCATCATGGAATGTCTGCTTGGTGCTCCAGTCTTTGATATCGGAGCCCTTCGAGTCTTCGAAGCAGGCCGTGCTTAAAGGACTAACTCTTAAGACTGTCTTCTTGGTCAAAATCTGTCTGTCGAGATGCATTTCCAAACTACGGGCATTATCATGCAGGGATACTTACCTTTCCTCTCTAAGGAGGTCATGTGCATTTAGCCTGTTCCTTCCTTTTTGCTCCAGGTAGTATCTTCCTTCCACATGAATGAAGTGGTGGTTTGCCCTCCTTTTCTAAGGAGCCAATGACGTAGGTAGAACAAGGAGCTTCACCTGGTGGATGTCCAGAGGGTGCTTGTCCGGTACTTGAAGGTTGCTAATTCCTTTTGCAATAATTAAATATCAAAATCACTCTATAAATATCACAACCCTATTTTATATCTATGGGTAATTTTGATCCAGATAAGTTTCACTTCACTTCAAATTGTAAATAACTTAAATTGCATCTGGGTCTCAGACTTATCGGCACAACTTTACTGACTTTAAATTTGTCAGAATTGTCCGTGCCTGCTTGCATCAATGACCAATCCAATGCAATTATCGTGCAGTCCTTCTTTCTTAAAAAGTATCTCTTTTTCTTTTCCATGCTCATTTTTTTAAAACATGCTTATCTTAATGTGTTTTTTCCCCTCTATATTTTACTTCTTTTCCTTTTGCAAGTCAGACCATCTTTTTGTGCTATTTGCAAGTCCACGTAAGGTTGACGTAGAGGCTGAGTCTATCTTTTGGCATTAGATAAGGGGGTCATTGTCTCAGTGTATCTTTTGTGGAACCAGCCAGTTCTGGAGGGTTTGTGTGCCCATTCCGTTTGGGCACAAGTATCCTCGTGGGTGGAATATAGCTTGGTAGCCCCCTCAGACATTTGTGTTGTGGCAATGTGGGCATCGCTTTCCACCTTTTCAAACATTACTGCTTGGATGTCTATGCTCGGGTGGATACGACTTTTGTCTTAGAGTCTTAACAGCTGCCATGTCTTCTTCCTGCCCAGTGGTGGCGTAGCTTTGATACGTCCCACTTGTCTGGACTGGTCTAGCAGGGTGATATGGAAGGTGGCATTTTACTTACCAGATAATGTCCTTTCCTTGAGTCCTGCTAGGCCATTCCAGGGCTTACTCCTAAAACTGTGATTGCTCTATTATTATGCAGCAGTACCTTGGTCTGCTATGATTTTTTCTGCTTGGCTCTGCCGATTTGTATTCTACTGATAGCCTTCTGGTCAGTCTGTCTTCTACATAGTTTCTCGACTGTATGATTCATCATCGTTGCCCATGTTGATGTTGTGTGAGGTTTGCCATGTTTCCCATATGCTTTTGGGCGTATACTGAGTTGCCTCTAGTAGCTCAGGCTGAGAGGGGCATGGGAGTGATGTCGTTGAAACCTGAGCTTTTTATTCATTCTCTGTCTCCACCAATCTGCTGGTCGGGGAACACACCCACTTGTCTGGACTGGTCTAGCAGTACTCAAAGAAAGGACATTGTCTGGTAAGTAAAATGTCACCTTATTAGTTATAAATGGATTTTCCTATTGGGATATGAAGTTACTCAAAGCTCTTTTATTACAGTTTGTAATTCTAGGACAGCCAGCATCTGTTTGATAGAATTTGCAGATGTAGCTCATCTCAGGATGCATTTGGTGTTCATTCAGACCTGCTTTGGTGGAGGTGATAATATTCATTTTGATGCTACATTCACACAGGAAGAACAGATCTACGAAGAGCTTGCTGTCTTCTGTAACATTCGGCTGCTGTCATAACTTGGGATATTCTGTGTTCCAGATATCCATTTGATGATAGATGAACAGCTTGTGGTTTTTAGGGCATGCTGCCCCTTCAAACAGCATAAGAGCAATTTTTGAAGCATGCATGGGGCTGAAATCCTAGAAGAACATTTTGCTTAAATTTAGGTGAATATATAGCAGGCCTTAGTTCTAGATACTTAACACACACACTCGTTGAAAAATTAAGGAACCTAATTGTAGCTGAAAATTCACCTAATTTTAAGTGCCCAGAACTGAGGTGTTAAGGTCAGGTGCTCATCTTTCTTTGAATATTAACTTCTAGTAAATTATTTGAAGCTTTGAGTCAGGTAATCAGTTTGATCTTTTTCAGAAATCTTGTTGCATTATTCCTTAAGCAAGATGTCATGAAGACATTTTGCAGGTATATTATTAATATTTATTAAACAGTTCCCAAGTAGTAATGCTATTGCTGATTTTTGCATGTGGGGATACTTATAGATATTAGGGACAATATGGGTGTAGGGGTGGGAAAATACCCCCGTCCCCCAAAGACAAACACATGTATTTTCTTTAGACCTAATAAAGTTCAAAGAAATGGTCAGCTTGGGAGCTAGTATCTATGAAGTAATTTTATGGCATCTACCTTGTGCTCTTTAGATGGAAATGCTAAATATCAATTGTAGTAAATACATTGAAATGCTTGCAAAGTGTGATGCTGGTAAAGGAGAGTGGCATATTGAAAATCTAATGCAATGTGCGTTGTCAGACGTTTGAAGTAGCAATTCTGCTGTATGTTTATGCCTGGTAGCCCTAGTAAACATTTCCTGTATGTACTTCAAGAATTTTCTCTGTTTCATTTCTTTCAAAGGAAAAAGAGAAAGCCCTGTATTTGCATTCCCACTGCTTCTGAAGAAGGATCCTTGGTTCGAAAAACTTTTCCTTCATTCTTTCTCTTGGAATTTTGAATGCGCACTGTGTGGATACAAATACCAACAGAGGTGAGTTGTTTTATTAAATGGGAGAAAGGAGAAGAGCTGTCTGCCTTTCAACTCTTAGTATTCCAGATTATAGAGTCTGTTTAATTTTTCATTCTCCAGGACCAAGCAGGAAGTCAGTCCTCACTTATGGGTGACGTCGGCGCCGACGGAGCCCTCGCGGAGCAATTTTCCCCAGCTTTCAAAGAAAGCCTTTGGGAATTGCAGCGCGCATGCGCGGTCGTCTTCCCGCCCGAAGGTGCCATCTTAGCCAGTCTTCTTTTTTCCGCGGAGCCCTACAGACGTCCCCGTCTTGTCCCCGCGAAAAAGTTGATTTTCCTCTTTATTTTATACTTTTTTTCTTTCGGTTCGACGCCGATCGTTTTCCCGCCCGGACTCGCGATGCCGGTCTCGAGTCCTCTTACTTTTTTTCGGTTTTTCTGACTTAGTCAGCTTTCGTTTTCGTTTTCCCTGGCAGCCCGGTCCTTTGACCTCGCAGGGGCCCTTTTTCCCCCGATGGCTGCCAGTGGCTTTAAGCGGTGTGGTCGGTGTGACCGAAATATGTCACTAACCGACACACACGACTTTTGCCTCCGCTGCCTGGGCCCGGATCATGAGGAACTGATCTGTGGGCCCTGCAGCAAACTGTCCTCGAAGGCGTTGAGAAGTCGGCGGCATCAGCGTGAGAGAATCTTCGCTGACCCCAGCCGTACCCGGACCTCGTCGGAGGCCTCCGTGTCGAAAGGCTCCAGCTCGGACCGTCGCCGGAGCTCCTCCGACCGGGGTTCTCCCTCCGGGGACCATCGTCGGAAGGAAAAACCCGCGAGGGCGGCGTCGGTGGACGCTCCTGGCTCCGCGAGGGCCAGGTCGCATAGCCCCGACAGCCGCCCCGGGTCCTTGGAGAAGGAACACCTCCCGAAGCGACCTCGCCTGGAGTCGGAGATGCCTGCCCGGGTAAGTCCTGTAGTCCTTCTGGACTCGCCTCCGCGACAGCCGACGTCGGGCCCGACGCCGTCGGGGCCCGAGTCGGGGGCTGCTGGGTCACCTGAGCTCGGACTCAGGTTGACGGCCTTGGAGAGCAGACTGTCTGCCTTCATGGACCAGCAGCGGGCACTGCTCGCTGGCTTCGCTGGCGTCGCTGCCCCGACCGCCGGGACGTCGACGTCCAAGTCGACCCCGGAGACCGAGCCGATCCTCGAGTCGATGAGAACTCGAGTCGATCCTCGGTCGAGGTCGCCCTCGGCCTCCCGTTCGGGACCGAGGTCGCCGACGCCGACTCCCTCGGCGTCGGGGCGGCTGGCGCCGCACCCTGCCCGGGCCGACCCCACCGAGTCCTCGTCGGAGTCGGTCTGGGAGTCTGAGGAGGAAGAGTCACCTGATTCTTTCCGGACTCGGTGTGTCCCTTCGGACTCTCCGGAGTCCGAGCCTCGGAAGCAGTCCCCCCCGGAGGATGCCCGGTTCTCGGACTTCGTTAGGGATATGGCCAAGGCTTTGGCCTTCCCTGCGGATCCCGAGGAGGAGCCTCGAGCCGAAGAGCTCGACGCCCTCCAGTATGACTCTCCCGCGAGGGAACACTTTACTGTGCCGGTTCCTCCTATGCTGGAACGACTACTCTTCCGCATGTGGGAGAGTCCGGCCTCCTCGCCGGTCCTGAGCAAGCGGGTCGATTCTATCTATCGAGTCCGCAAGAGCCCTGGCTTTCAAAAGGCACAGCTGCCACACCATTCCATGGTAGTGGAATCGGCCATGCATCGTCTTAAGAGCCAGAAGATGCACTCCTCGGTGCCTCCTGGAAGGGAGGCCCGTAACCTGGATGGCCTTGGCAAGAAGTGCTTCCAGGGCTCTATGCTCGCCTGTCGTGTCCAGACTTACCAGCTATACATGGGCATGTATCTCAGGGATCTGGCTAAAGAGCTAGCCGGATTCTCCGCTGGTCTCTCCGAGGAGCCCTTGCGGAGGTTCCTTGCCTTGTCCACGGGTATTCGGGAATGCTCAAAGTTCATGTCCCGAGCAGCCTATGATGGCTTTGAAGCCTCGGCTCGAGTAGCCGCAGCCGGCATCGGTGCCCGCCGACAGGCTTGGCTTCAGTCGTCCGACCTTGAGCCCTGGGTACAGGACAAGTTGGTCGATGTCCCCTGCCGAGGTGAAAACCTCTTTGGCAAGCCCATGGCGGAAAAGGCTGCACAAATTGAGACTGAGACTCTCACCAGGACCAGGCTTTCTAGGAAGACCTCCGCCCCTTCCCAGAAAAAGAAGGGCTCGGGAAAAAAGTCCTTTTTACCCGAGGAAGGCAGCTGCCTACAAACAATACCCCCATTATCAGGCCCCTGCAGCTCCCCAACAGGGCCAGCAGGCCAAGGGACGGGGTAACGGGTCCCGTAGGCAGCAAGCCCCCAAGCCTGCACCACCAGCCCCGGCTCAGCAGGGTGGGGGTTTTTGACTCGCTCAGCATAGCCTCTCCCCCCCCGCTGGTTCCCCCCAGCACCGGAGGCCGGCTGGTTCACTTCGCCCACAGGTGGTCCAGCATCACCGCAGATGCCTGGGTGCTTCAGGTCGTGCGAGAGGGCTACCTTCTCCACTTCCATCAGGTCCCTCCCTCCTATTTTCCGGGAGAGCCTCCGCGCCCCCCTCTGCACAGGGAGTTGCTCCTTCAGGAGTTAGCAGGTCTCCTGCAGGAACAGGCGGTGGAACCGGTGCCACACCACCTGAGAGGTCAAGGCTTCTATTCAAGGTATTTTCTGATACCAAAGAGAACAGGAGGCCTCAGACCCATCCTGGACTTGCGCAACCTCAACAAGTTCCTTGTGCGGGAGAAGTTCAAAATGCTTACCCTTGGAATCCTTCTGCCCTACCTCCAGCAGGGAGATTGGCTATGCTCCTTGGATCTAAAGGATGCCTACACGCACATCCTCATCCACCCAAGCCACCGCCAATACCTCAGGTTTGTGGTGGCAGGAAATCATTACCAGTACAGAGTACTCCCCTTTGGCCTGTCCTCCGCACCGCGAGTCTTCACAAAATGTCTCGCGGTCGTGGCGGCCCATCTCCGGCTTCACGGCCTCTATGTCTTTCCGTACCTCGACGACTGGCTCATCAGAGCAGCGTCCGCTCAGGAGGTCACCAACGCCACGTGCCGCACGGTGACTCTGCTGCAGCACTTGGGCTTTGTCATAAACTTCGCAAAGTCCACTTTGCTCCCCTCACAGGATCTCGAGTTCATCGGCGCAAGGCTGCGCACTCCTCAGGCGCGAGCGTACCTACCGCTCGACAGGGCTCAGCGGCTCATGGACCTAGCCGACCGCTTTCGCAGCCAGCCCCTGGTCTCCGCCAGGCGCTTCCTGAGACTGCTCGGCCATATGGCTTCCACCGTCCATGTGACCCCCAATGCCCGCCTGAATATGCGGTCTGCTCAATGGTGTCTCCGCCGGCAGTGGCGACAAGCCACAGGCGGCCTAGCAGACCTAGTGCGCGTCTCCGAGCCGCTGGTCTCGTCTATCCGGTGGTGGCTCCGGCAGCCGAACCTGATATTAGGAATGCCTTTCCAGTCACCTCAGCCGACCCGGGTGCTGACCACCGATGCATCCCTCCTGGGCTGGGGAGCACATTGCCAAGAGGCACGTACTCAGGGCCTCTGGACCAAGTGGGAGTCTGCTCAGCAGATCAACTTCCTGGAGCTCAGGGCGATCCGCCTGGCTCTCATGGCTTTCTCCCACCTGACTTCCCGCCAGTCCGTCCTTGTCCAGACGGACAATCAAGTTGCCATGTTCTACGTGAACAAGCAGGGGGGCACGGGCTCCTTCCTCCTCTGCCGGGAGGCACAGAAGCTCTGCTCTTGGGCCGTCAGTCACGGCATTCTCCTCAAGGCAGTTTATCTCCCGGGCCAAGAAAATTGCCTGGCGGACAAACTCAGCAGGGTACTCCAGCCGCACGAGTGGCGTCTGGATCCCTTGATCGTTCAGAAGCTCTTCCTCAGGTGGGGCCTCCCCACGGTGGATCTCTTTGCCAGTCCTCACAACCGGCAGCTTCCTCGCTTCTGCTCTCGTCAGCCACACCCCCTTCGGGTTGCGGCGGACGCCTTTCTGATCTCATGGTCGGGGAGCCTTCTGTACGCTTTCCCTCCCATTCCGTTAGTCTCTCGGACTCTTTTCAAGGTTCTCCGAGACAAAGCCTTCATGATCCTGGTGGCCCCTCGCTGGCCCAGGCAGCCGTGGTTTCCGCTCCTGCTGCAACTGGCGGTGGAGGATCCAATCCCTCTGGGGGTACAACCGGATCTCCTCACTCAGGATCAGGGGTCCCTACTGCACCCCAACCTCAGGTCTCTCAGCCTCATGGCCTGGCTGCTGAAAGGGTAGTCCTTGCTCCTCTTCTCTTGCCGGCGGAGGTGGAGGAGGTCGTCTTGGCTTCGCGACGCCCTTCTACCCGCAAATGCTACGCCCTTAAATGGCGTCGCTTTGCAATCTGGTGTTCCCAACAGTCTCAGGATCCCTTCTCCTGCCCGGTGTCGGTGATCCTACAATACTTGCTACACCTCTCTAATCTGGGACTTAAGTCCAACTCCGTCAAAGTTCACCTCAGTGCTCTTTCAGCACATCATGTGCCGGTGGACGGCAGACCTCTCTCCAACGACCCTCTCGTAGCGAGGTTTCTCCGAGGTCTCCTTCTACTTAAACCACCTCTGCGCCCGCCAGCGCCGGACTGGGACCTGAATGTGGTTTTGCAGCGGATCACCTGTCCGCCTTTTGAACCTATGGCTACCTGTTCTCTCCGTTTTCTGTCTTGGAAAACACTGTTCTTGATAGCCCTCACTTCCGCTAGGCGCGTAAGTGAATTGCAGGCCCTCGTGTCTGATCCCCCCTACACTCGATTCTACAAGAATAGGGTAGTCCTACGGACTCACCCAAAGTTTCTGCCTAAAGTGGTCTCCCCTTTTCACATGAATCAGGAGGTGGTACTTCCAACCTTCTTTCCCAGACCACACTCCAGCCGAGCTGAGACGGTCCTCCATACCCTGGACTGTAGAAGGGCATTGAACTTCTACCTTGACCGTACGCGGGAGCACCGTAAAGCTGCTCAGCTTTTTGTGTCTTTTGACCCCAATAAATTGGGGCTCCCGGTCTCCAAGCGTACTCTGTCCATCTGGGTTGCGGACTGTATCTCTTGGGCTTATGGGGCAGCCGGACTCGCCTTGGAAAGTCGAGTCACGGCTCATTGCGTTCGGGCAAAGGCCACGTCAGTGGCTTACCTCCGCTCTGTTCCGCTGGCAGACATCTGCCGGGCCGCTACTTGGTCTTCGAGCCAGACTTTTGCGGTCCATTACTGTCTCGAGAGGGAGTCCCGTAGGGACAGTGCTTTCGGACAGGCAGTCCTCCGTAATCTCTTTGAGGTCTGAGCAACTCCTACCCTCCATCCCGGATGTGGGCTACCGGT
Organism: Ichthyophis bannanicus; assembly: GCA_033557465.1. Lineage (NCBI taxonomy): Eukaryota > Metazoa > Chordata > Amphibia > Gymnophiona > Ichthyophiidae > Ichthyophis > Ichthyophis bannanicus. The sequence goes on from CM066035.1 coordinate 267,489,649, forward strand.
GGGTGATAATTCAGCGAAGATTCTATCCTTCTGTGCTGCTGAGCTAGAGGGAGCTCATTTTTGTGCTTAGGGTCTCCGGTAGCCTTGAGCTTGGGAGTCCCATAAGTGAGGACTGACTTCCTGCTTGGTCCTGGAGAAAGCGTAGTTACTCACCTGTAACAGGTGTTCTCCAGGAGCAGCAGGAATCAGTCCTCACTACCCTCCCTCCTCCCCTTGGAGTTGCAATCGTCTGCTTATGTTCTTTTTGCAAATTTTTATGCTGTCTTTTTTAGCTATGTCATCTGACTGGCTAAGATGGCACCTTCGGGCGGGAAGACGACCGCGCATGCGCGCTGCAATTCCCAAAGGCTTTCTTTGAAAGCTGGGGAAAATTGCTCCGCAAGGGCTCCGTCGGCGCCGACGTCACCCATAAGTGAGGACTGATTCCTGCTGCTCCTGGAGAACACCTGTTACAGGTGAGTAACTACGCTTTCACCATGTTTTGGAGTCTGTCATATCCAAGATGCCATTTTATTTCCACTGTATGTTCTTCTGCCCCACTAGCTTGGTGTTAGAGACATTGCATCCATTTGTCTCCTATGTGTTTCCTTATCATTCCCCTAGATATATCCTTGTCCTCAACTGTTGTGTTATCTGTCTTGACTAGATTGTAAGCTCTGATGAGCAAGGGCAATCTTTTACATGTGTCTGTACAGTGCTGCGTACACCTTGTAGCGCTTTACAAATGATTAGTAGTAGTTTGAGGGACACAAATCACATTTCTTGATCGTCCTGCTAGACCAATCCAGACAAGTTGGTCATGTCCCTCTGCCAGTAGATGATGGAGACAAGCACCTAGAAGCTTCCAGTGACGACATCACTGGTACTAGTGCAGGTGGAGCTAGGGGCCTCCTCATTATTTCTTTGTCTTCAGCAGATGGTGGTTGCTGGACTGGTCCAGGAGTATATCCTAAACCTAAAGTTCCTGGGGAGCTATCCTGTGGGATGCTTTCCCGGTTGAACTTGGACAGTGGGCATATCTGCAAATGCCCCATTGGAGTTCCCCATCTGAAAGGGGGGTGGCCAAGCTCCCCGATCATTCTTGATGACCGATTGAGTGAGTAGGCTAAAGGCTGGTGTTCGCCTCCAGATTCTGTCACAGCCTCCTTGCAATTATTTTTTTTCTTTCCTCAATTTAATTGGCAATTAATTTGATAGGTTTAGTTAATTTAATTACTTTGATTTGCTTTATTTAATTTTCTCTTAATTGATTGATTAATGTTTTACTTATCAATTGAGACAATTAAATAAAGCAAATCAAAGTAATTAAATTAGCTAAACCTATCAAATTAATTGCCAAAAGAGTACAGCAGTTTTGGCATAAGCATCAGTTTTACTATTAGTATCCTACCCATTAGGGAATAAAGTGGAGTGGAGGAGTAACCTAACGGTTAGAGCACTGGCTTGAGAACCAAGAGACCAGGGTTTGATCCCCACTAACACTCTTTGTGGCCTTGGGCAAGTCACTTAACCCTCCATTGCCTCAGAAAAATTCAAGTTATCAATGTCCACGTTTAATGTACATTACCAAGTTTGTTATAATATAAAACGCTTTGATTGAAATGATAAAGTGGTATAAAAACACCTGTTAAATAAATAAACGGATCTTTTCAGTCTCAAGCTACGAAGCTCCAAATCGTGCTCATTGAGGGTGCCAGTCCGGAGAGATCACAACTGTGGGGTAAGTCCACGGCCCTTTCCACTTCCCCTGCCATTTTCAGGCAGCTGCGGCAGTAGTGATCAGGTATGGATTTTCCTCAGGAGGCGGCCTTTGAAATTGGATGCTCTTCCCATGCTCTGGGGCCCATTGCACTTTGTGCCTGCCATCTCAGGCAATCACAACATTAGTGGTCAGGGGACAAGAGAAGGCCATTGGAACTCTGTGCTCTTTTTTGCACTCTGGTTTGCACTGATATAGGTGCAGCATCTATGTCGTCGTCCCCGGCTGCCCATCCAAGGGAGATGGGGTTTGGTGGCTTTACCCACATCTTTCTCGCAGTGGAGCTTGTCTTTCTGTGCTGCTCTCTGTCAGTCTGCAGGGGGCCCGCAAGGCAGGAGTAGCTTCTCCTCATTCACAGCAGTCTCCTCCAGCCCTTTTGTCTGAAGCAGTGGACTCGGGGGAAGGGTCCTTTGAAAATTGGTACCTATGACTGAACTCAGGATCTGTGACAATTAGCTTTCACTAATCTGCACTGGGCATGGGATAATGGCTGCTTCTGTATGCAAGGGAGCTTCTGGGAGCAGCAGGCCCACGGAGGTCTGATCCCTTGTCCACTATGGATTCTGCAGGGGGAGGGGATTTCCCCTCCTCTGAGATGCTCTTTGACTGCCGTGGGACTCTTGACGCTCTTTGTAACCAACCATTCTGCTCTAGAGAATGACCAGGGAAGAAGCCTGGCTAGGAGTCATGTGGATCTGGAAGAACATGTAGAGATCTTCCTGGATGTCCATCCATCCTCCCAGTTTATGAAGGTGCCCATGGGGATGGGGGATATCAGACAAGTGGAAGGAGATTCCATCCTTAAGGGTCCCCATAGGCCCTCCAAGACCTTTCCATTTCCTCCAAGTATGAGGAGCATATTTCTAGCTGAGCAGGACTCTACTGCCGCACCCCTGAAAGGGGTAGCATCATGGATAGGCTATGATACACTTCTGCATGCAGAAGTGAATAGCTGGTGAGATTTCTGAAGTTTAATGCTCTGGTGGCGGAGATCACCAAGCATGCTACAATCCCCGTGGAAGATGGCCCAGCCCTTAGAAAGCAGCAGGACGATAGGGTAGCAGCTCTGTTTCTCAACCTCCTTGCTTTGCCTCCAAGCAGTGATTGGGCGTGATCTAGCAGTATATGCCCTCCTGCCCTCGGTTAACTCCTGGTCTGGAGTTGGATGCAGTTTTTCTGGCAGACACCTTGTATGATTTCATTAGTCTCTTGGCTAAGGATTTTTTAGCGATCACAGTGGCTAAACTCTAATTATGGTTTCAACACTGGGCCACAGAGGTAGCATTTAAGACTTGGTTAGCCAAGCTTCCCATCAAGAGGAAGCCTTTGTTCAGGGAGGACCTAGAGAAGTTGATTAAGGATTTGGGTGAGACTAAGCTACAGTGGTTCCTTGAGGAAAAGACGAAGGGTTTCTTTGAGCGCATAACCCCCTTCATTTTAGACTGGGCTTGATGGACCTTTGGTCTGATCCAGTATGGCATATCTGAAGTTCTTACATTCCTTAGGGGAGTTAACATCTTGTAGATTTTGTGCTCTTGAGTCCTTTACCAAAGCAGTTTTTTTTGGACGTGGGTCCTTGTCTAGACTCCTTTGGAGCACATGAGCTATTACTAGGGCGGAAAGAATTCACATGGACTCTGACTTGGCTACAGTCTCTGGCCCACAAAGACACAGATTTGCTCCAGTGCATTATCACTGCATGCAAGGACACTGTAGTTATGGTACCAGTTTACTAGGTGGATGATTCTTCTTGAGGGAGGCTAGTGCCTCGTTGGTGTGGCATTCTGACATCCTGTGGTGCTGGAAGCGTTTCTGGATGTGATTTCTAGTCTGGCTCATTTGGAGCAAATGTACTCCGTCTAAGATGAACTGCATCACTCTGGGTGCTGATTGTGTAGAGATCATAAGCCAGCTGTTATCTTTCGTGCCAGCCAGATGGAAGAGCTGCATGCATGAGCTCAAAATTGTGTTTACAACTATTTATCTGTGACTGCTGGAGTCGGCAACTGTGGTTTTCAGTGATTACTGGACCATAGCATACTGGCAGTGGTGTTTCATCTCTGTTCTGCAGGCTTGAGTGCAGGTGGCTGTTGGATGTAGGCTGTTCTGGCCTGTGAGGAATAGGTTTTCATCTGTAATGGTAAATCTTCCCCTTGGAGATTTAATCCATGCCAGGCATAAGCTGTGGCCTGCTCTGCCCAGCTAAACAATAGCTTCATTTGAGGGTTAGAGGGTGGAGAGTTGACCTCTCTGGAAGAAGAATCATTTTCAATGATTCAGATGAAGCTATTGTTTCGTTGGGCCGAGCTCAACCTGTGGATAATCATCGCAGGAATTGACAACATCCGACAAGGTTTTGTGCTCATCTTCCTAGACATTGCCGCGGCCTTCGACTCCGTGAGTCACGAAATTCTCCTCGGAAGACTGAAAGAGAAGGGCGTCTGCAACAATGCACTAGGATGGTGTAAATCTTATCTGGATGGTAGATGGCAATATGTGAAGTCTGGATCAGAAGAGTCAAAACATTTCCATCAAAAGCAAGGGGTACCTCAAGGCTCCTCGTTATCCTCCTTACTTTTCAATATTTACATGCAGCCCATCTGCAACATCATAAGATCATTCAAGGTGAAATGTTTGATATATGCAGATGACATTCTCTTATACATGCCATTCTCCACAGCTCACATGGATCTGGCCCCGATTATAGACTGCTTCAATGCGGTTTCAACGTGGCTCCAATCACAGAACCTACGCATTCAACATAAAAAAACAGAGGTGCTTTTCATCACTAGAGACCCCAACTTTACTCCCCCATCCCACGTCAGTGTCAAGGAAGCTGACTTACAAACTAAAGAAGCAATAAAATACCTTGGAGTTACGTTGGACCAATGTCTAGATATGAAACACCACATAAGCAACATAGTCAAAGCCGTTTATTTTAAAATCCGTTCACTCAAGCACCTACGCTCCCTGTTGGACCCAGACGATTTCCGGACCATATATCAAGCGCTAATCCTGCCACACTTTGACTTTGCAAATGCCATCTTACAAGGTCTCCCCCAATCCACACTAACCCCCTTACAGTTGGCCATGAATGCCGCAGCTAGGGTCCTTTACGGAGCATCCAGAAGCGACCACGTGACTCCAATTCTCAAACAGCTTCACTGGCTACCTATCCATGGAAGGATCACCTTCAAAACCCTACTCTTAGCATTCAAGGCAATCAAAGGTATCTCATCCTCCTCACTCACACATCTTATTCACATTGTCCCCCCCAACAGATCCAGAAGAGCAACAGCCGTAAACTTGCTAGTAACCCCAAAGGCATCGACAAAGTGCAACAAGACAACCACAAACAGGGCATTCAGTTTCTATGTCCCCAAATGCTGGAATGCTCTACCCCCTGACAATTAGGGCCATCGCCAACCTATATCAGTTCAGGAAGGCACTCAAATCCCACCTTTTCCTCCAATACTACCCAACCAGCAATTGAACCTAGATATCCCTCTCAAGAAATGACCCACTCTAGAAAGGCCCTTACATTCAGTATCTGATTTTTACCTATCCTTGCAGTGTAAATAGCTTATGTATATAGTTAACCCTGTTGTCCAAGTTTGTACTCCTGTTCGATGTAAAACCAGACAGCTTGTTGTTATGGTCGTTGTGTTGTGATGTAAACCGCGCTGATACAGAATAGCGCGGTATATAAGAAACTATAATAAATAAATAAATAAATAATAAATAATCACGACAGCGCATATAGGAAGCATCATATGTTCAACCCAATTTCCTTAGCAGAAGTGCTGGATGTGGGGGCGTTTCTTTAGCTAGTTAATAGCTGGGGCCTGCCGCTTATGGACTTGATGGCTACATGGAAGAATGCCAAAGTGAAGAATTTATTCAGCTGGAGAAAGGAGCAGGATTCCAGTAGGATCAATGCCCTGATTCCATGCTGGCCCCAAACGGAGCTCCTCTGCGTTTCCCCTGTGGCTACTTATTGGTTGGGTTGTAAGAAGGCTATCCATCCCCTCTTCAGCTCCTGCCCAGTCGGGGCAGTGGGAGCCCGGGAAAGCAGCAGCGGCAGAAGTTAAAAGCGGCGTCCCTGCCTTCAGAGACGCCGCTTTTCGGACCATCCACCCCCTCTTCAGCTCCTGCCCAATCGGGGCAGTGGGAGCCCGGGAAAGCAGCAGCGGCAGCAGTTAAAAGCGGCGTCCCTGCCTTCAGAGACGCCGCTTTTCGGACCATCCACCCCCTCTTCAGCTCCTGCCCAATCGGGGCAGTGGGAGCCTGGGAAAGCAGCAGCGGCAGCAGTTAAAAGCGGCATCCCTGCCTTCAGAGACGCCGCTTTTCGGACCATCCACCCCCTCTTCAGCTCCTGCCCAATCGGGGCAGTGGGAACAGTTAAAAGCGGCCTCCCTGCCTTCAGAGACGCCACTTTTCGGACCATCCACCCCCTCTTCAGCTCCTGCCCAATCGGGGCAGTGGGAGCCCGGGAAAGCAGCAGCAGCAGCAGTTAAAAGCGGCGTCCCTGCCTTCAGAGATGCCGCTTTTCGGACCATCCACCCCCTCTTCAGCTCCTGCCCAATCGGGGCAGTGGGAGCCCGGGAAAGCAGCAGCGGCAGCAGTTAAATGCGGTGTCCCTGCCTTCAGAGACGCCGCTTTTCGGACCATCCACCCCCTCTTCAGCTCCTGCCCAATCGGGGCAGTGGGAGCCCGGGAAAGCTGCAGCGGCAGCAGTTAAAAGCGGCGTCCCTGCCTTCAGAGACGCCGCTTTTCGGACCATCCACCCCCTCTTCAGCTCCTGCCCAATCGGGGCAGTGGGAGCAGTTAAAAGCGGCGTCCCTGCCTTCAGAGACGCCGCTTTTCGGACCATCCACCCCCTCTTCAGCTCCTGCCCAATTGGGGCAGTGGGAGCCCAGGAAAGCAGCAGCGGCAGCAGTTAAAAGCGGCGTCCCTGCAGGGCAGGCCCACGCCTGAGGGCCTCGCCAGAGGGCCCTTTGGCGTGGCCCTTAGGCGAGGCACAAAGGCGAACAGAAGGGAACGAGAAAGGAAACAGCAGCAGAGACAACAACACAACAGAACCTAACAAGCAGACCGAGGCGAAGGGCTTCAGAACCGCAAGTAGTCCTTTCACAAGAGCATCACATCAAAACAAACTGATCACAACACTGTTTCTTCCAATCAGCCTCATCCTCACACATTTCCTACCTCCAAACTCTCACTTCCACTACACACACCCTAACTCCACATGGCACCCCCCAACCACCTGGTCACCCATAGAACCTCTGTGCACCCATTCTGCCACACTTAGCACACCAGTGACAAAAAGAAAAAACACACACAAATCACACTCCCACACACCACTATCAAAGGAAACACACGAAACTATAAAGTCCATAAGGCATACAAAAGTAGAGCTCATAAACGCAAGATCCATATGCAACAAGATACACACTATAGCAGACCACATAGAAGACCACCAGCCAGACATACTTTGCATAACAGAGACTTGGCTCAACACAACCGACAATGTACTGCTCAATCAATTGGTACCAGACTCATACACAGCATACAACTGCCCACGCACCCACAAATGTGGAGGAGGGGTATTAATAATTGCAAAGAAGAACCTAAAATTCAAAACCCAGAGCTCCACAGACACACCTCACGGCAACACGCTCAGCATCGTGAACAAACACCTGGCTCTCTGCCTAACATACAGAGCACCCAGGGCCTCACCCGATGAACTAGCCTCTACGCTAGGAGCAGTATGCGACATCACCGCAACTAACAGGCCCACGTTACTGCTAGGAGACTTCAACCTCAAGTCCGCCAACAACAAAGATGCAGAAGCCTTCCTCCAAGCAATGACATCACTCCAATTTACCCAAATCATCGACGCCCCAACACACAGACATGGCTCTACCCCGGACCTCATCTTCGCAACCAACTACCTAACATCAAGAGGCCTAATATCAACACCTAACATCACCCCAGTTCCATGGTCAGACCACTACATAATAAAGATAAGGTTGCAACTACAAAAGGCCAACCTCAACGAGCAAACGGACAACACACCCACACAAAGGCGATTCAAGAACTTCGACAGAGACACTTTCCTACAGGACACGATACAAGAACTGACCTCTGAAACGGACGACCTGGAGACTCAAATCACCAACTGGAACAATACTCTATCCAACGCCGCCACAGCAACAGATGCCAGATCAAAGAAACATCGTCACAATAAGAGACAACACAAGCCTTGGTATTCCACAACCATAAGACAAGAAAAAAGAGAACTCAGAAAGATTGAACGGAGATGGAGAAAATCCAAGGATACTGGAAACCAGCAGACATACCTAACAAAGCAGAAACAATACAGTGAACACATCAACCACTCAAAGAAAGAATACCACACAAACATGATCAATACCTCCATGAACAAACCCAGAGAACTATTCGAAATAGTAAAAATCCTCACGAAGGAGCAAAGGACAGAGGAAGAAGTACAAATAGACCCACAAGTATTTGCTGATCATATCAAGAAAAAATTTCACTCCGCAGAACCAACGCCCCCTAGCACACTAACTCAGCCTGACTCACACCCCAAGACCTGGGACACATTCTCCTCACCCTCAACAGAACAGCTCTCACACATCATCTCTGCAATCAAAACAAGCACTGCTCCTACGGACCCTTGCCCAGTATCATGGATCAAAGCCACCAAATCCAGCTTCATCCACTTCATCCACAACATGGTGCACAACTCCCTCAGCCAAGGACTCATGCCAGATAAACTAAAGCTAGCTACAGTACGACCAATACCAAAGAAAACAACCCTCGACAAGAGCAACCCAGCAGCATACCGACCAATATCCAGCTTACCCTTTCTAGCAAAAATCATAGAAAAATCAGTGCAACAACAACTACAGGAGCACATTGACAACCACGCTCCTCTAGATGACAACCAACACGGCTTCCGCCCCAACCATGGAGTCGAAACACTACTGATATACCTCTTCGACAACATCCTCCGGATTATAGACAACACCAAAAAAGGTATCCTCTTGATCTTCATCGACATCTCCTCGGCGTTCGACACAGTAGACCACCAAACTCTTCTGGAAAGACTAAAGGAAATTGGGCTTCACGGTACCACATTCAAATGGTTCCAATCATACCTCACCGACAGGCAGATACAGGTCAAGGTAGGCCACAACACATCTCAACCCATAAAAGTCCTCCAAGGAGTACCTCAAGGATTCGCCCTCTCAGCACTTCTGTTCAACATATACATCCAGCCAATATGCAACATCCTGAAAGCAAACAGCATTCAATACACCATCTATGCAGATGATATTATGATTTACACACCTATCTCAATCGACAGCCCAGACTACTCTAAAATAACAGACTGCCTAACACAAATGACAAGATGGTGTAAAGACAACAACCTCGCCATCAGCTACAGCAAGACGGAGGCACTAATAATCACCCGCAACACAGACTTCACCCACCCACCGGACATCAGAGTACAAAACACAACCATACCATTGAAATCAGAAGTAAAATACCTTGGAGTGACCCTGGACAACGATCTGAATCTCAAGACCCACGTAAGCAAAACAATCCAAAATGTATACCACAGGATAAGAATCATCAGAAGACTTAAACCCTCCTCACCACAGAACACTTAAGTACTGTATGCCAAGCTCTAATTACTCCCCTACTGGACTTCTGCAACCCTATCTACCTTGGGCTAACAAAACAAACACTCAAACCACTTCAATTGGCTCAAAACACTGCAGCCCGCATAATAGCAGGTGCAACAAGACATGAACACATTACTCCTGTTCTGAAAGACCTACACTGGCTACCAATCAGCTCTCGCATCAAATACAAAACAATCATAAACATATTCAAAATCAAACACCGCATTTCAGCAAACAGCCTGCACACCCTCATACAACCAGACACCAGCACGCGCCCAAGAAGAAAAGGGACTGCCAACAGAGTAAACACACCGAACGACTTCAGAAAAACCCGCAAGGACACCACTGAGAGGGCTCTCTCTCTGGCTGCCTCAACACTATGGAACTCCCTCCCAGACGAACTGAGATCGACAGATGACCTCAAAGACTTTCGCAAGCAGCTGAAGACAACGCTGTTCATAGAACACTACGGACATGTTACATAATCCAACAGGAGCCCCTTCCTTACCCTCCCTTCCGTGATAAGAAAATATTCACAGGCACATAATATATCTTAACCCCTAATTATATAGAACACTGTATTATAGATCACAATGTACATAGTACAGAACAATGTATCATAGCTCATGCTGTAATATAGCTCACATTGTTCCTAGTTCAACCTAATCTGTTAAACTGCCCTTATACACGCAATGCATAACATTTTATCACTGCATGAACTACCCTTCCCCACTATTGATTGTATTGCTGTGACACCGCTTTGATTGTATGATAAGGCGGTATAGAAATATCGTTAAATAAATAAATAAATAAGACAATCCTCCCCTAATCATTTGAATAGGCCACGGTATGGAAATCTCATAAACTTGTTGGAAGGGAGAGCCTGTGCCTCTTCCACACTGAAGGGACCTTTTGTGCCAGGGCACGGTTCTGATGGATGACCCAGATCCTTCCTGGCTTACGGCCTGGCCCTTGAGAGGGTCCACTTGCATAGAAAGTGGTATTTCTCAAGAGTGATTTCCATTTTTAAGACCCATCATAGCTTAAACTTTATTGGCATACATGTGGATCTAGTGTAAGCATCTGAGTGTTTTGCCAGAATGGGTGGATAGGCATACCATCTGTCTTAGCATTCTTCCAGGGGAGGTTGGACAAGAATCTAGCTGTAAACTCATTGAAGTGCAGATGGTGACCTTATCATGCTTAGGGGGTGGTGTCAGGGAAGCTCCTCTGTTTTTCATTCAGATGTAATTGGTTTCCTTTCTGGGGAGGGGAGGGGGATGATTAATGGATTTTCTGCTCTCCTTCCCCCATGTGGGCTCATTACACAGTAAGATCTAAATGCGGTGCTTGTGCTGTGATAGATCCCCTATACATTGAGCATTTGAAACATGCCATTCTGAAAGATTCTCTATGAAAGCTGTTTTTCTAGTGATAGTCTGTTCAGCATGACATATCTCGAATTACAGGACTTATCTTGTAAGGACCCTACCTACTCTTCTCACGGGAGGTAATCATGATCTATCCATTTGCATTCTTTCAACCTTCTGTAGTTTCTCCATTCCATGTGGACTAGGCCATTTGTCTGACAGCTTTCTCCAGAGGAATGTAGGGAAGGATAAAGGACCTCTTTAGCTTGTGGACTTATGGCCAGCATGTTCTGCAGATCAGACAGGCTTTTATTTTTGTCCTTTTTGGCAGTCCTTGCAAGAGCCCCCCTTGTTGAGATGGATCAAGGAGGCAATAGCTTTTGCATACCTGTCAAAGAGGGTTACAAGTTCAGTAAGGCTTGTAAGCACACTTGACCAGGGCTCAAGCTGCCTCCTAGACAGAAGCCAGAACAATGGCTCCAGAGTAATTTGTAGGATGGCCACCTGGTTGTTCCTGCATTCTTTTGTGAAGCAGTACTGTTAGATATACAGGCTAGAGGTGATTTTGTCTTGGGCTGGGATCCTCTGCACAGCCTCTACACCTGCTCAGTTTAAGACGAGGCTTAAATAGTTCTCATGCATTTGGACTGATCTAGCAGGATGATAGGGAAGGAAAAATCTGTTCTTACCTGTTAATTTTGTTTCCTTTAATCCTGCTAGGCTAGTCCAGAACCCTCCTGGGGAAATCCACAACTGCTGCTGCGTTGCTCCTTGCCTCTTTTTCACAGTCTGCAATTTGGCCAGTAAACTGCAGCATTTCTTGCCCTTTGAGGATTATAAGAGCCCATGCTGGATTCTCCATTGACCTGGTAGGCTGGTAACGTGGGGGTAGGTCTCCTGGGGAAGGGAGGGGGGATTGCAGGGTTCTAATTTCTTCTTTGTGTTGAAAGCTTGATGTTTATTTTTTTTTTATATTTTTGGTGTTGAGTTCTAAGCTTTGACGACATATTACTAGCTAGTGCCTTAGCTCCATTCTTCTTCTTTTTCTTTAATCCTTAGCTGGCATTTGGAGAGAAGGCCGTCCTCTCAGTCAGTATGCTGCTGTAGGTGCCACTGGATTCCGTGTGTTGCTAACAATACACTTCCAACCTTGGTGATCAGTGGCAACATTTCTGGCCTCATTGATGGTCAGTCATTGGCTCCATTACTCCTCCTAGCAGTGATTTCATTATAACGTTTGGTTATTTGTCTCCATCTGCTGGCAGAATGGCATAAATCTACTTATCTGAATTGATTTAGTAGACTACAAGGAAAGGAAATGATCTTAAAAGAACAGCTGTAGTAGTCATAGACAAAGGCATTCTTAGGTCTTATTGCAGTCTTCATAATTATGTGCAGCCTCTGTGTCTTGTTGGCATGTTGTCTTAGCCTGTCTTTGTTCTTATTGTAAGTTTGAGTACTGTTTCTGTATTGTTATTGGTATAATTTTGTTGTTTACTGTAAGTCTGTGTCTCGTGTTTGATATTCTGTTTTGTGGAATTTGCCGTATTCTCCAGGAACAAGCAGGAAGTCAGCCCTCATATATGGGTGACGTCTGCGCTGACGGAGCCCTCGTGGAAGCATCTCCCCAGTTTTCAAAGAAAACCTTTGGGAGATGCCACCACACATGCGTAGTCCCCTTCCCACTCAAGGGTGCCATCTTATTCAGTCCTCTTTTTTTTTCCACAGAACACAACAAATGTACATCTTAATTCTCCGGAAAAAGTTGATTAAATTGTGCGTTAAACTGGTTTTTTCCCTCCGGTTTCACCGGTCCCTTTTCCGCCTCCAAGCTTGCTTGCCCCAGCATTGAGTCTTGGATCTGTTATAGAATTTTTTTCCCCAGCGCAGTGTGAACCTTTTTCTATCCACTGGCTACGCCGAGGATCTTTGACCTCACCGGGGTACTCTTTCTCCCAATGGCCAGCAGGTTCATAAAGTGTGTCGGTGTACAAAAAACATGTCTCTCACCGATAAACATGATTGCTGCCTCGGTGTCTAGGGGTTGACCATGACCCAGAGGTTTGCACCCTGTGTAAAAAGATGTACGCGAAGGCCATCCAGCATCAGCAGAAGCAAGACAACATTCTCCACAGGTCAGACTCTGCCCCAGTATCCCCAGTAGCCTAACATTCTAAGGCCCTGCATGGGTCATCGGAGTCGCGTAAAGCCCCTGCGGCACCCGATCGGGTCCGCAGACACTCTGACAAGGGTTCCCAAAGAAGAAGAAATCCTCGATGACCTCATTCTGGGACTCAGACATGCTGAGCACCCACGCGCCTGGTCCCACAGCCCAAAGAGAGAACCCGAGGATTCTGAGCAGGAGTGGCCTGTGAAGGTTCCTTGAACAGAAGCAGAAGCCTCCAGTGACAGGTCCCGGACCCTGAGGCATGTCTCATCGAGAACTACCTCTCCTCACTGACGCCAGATCCGGTATCCGCGTCAAAGGCTGCAAATCCTGAGTGGGAAGCCAGGATGATGGTGCTGGAGCGCAGTATTACTGCCTTCCTCGCCTCACAGCAGGCGTTGACACCTGGCCCTGCCGGTGCGTCCACTGAGATCACAGGGACTTTGCTCTCGAGGACTCCCCGGTCCGCCGAGCCAATCCTTGGCTAGGGTCTTGATCTCGCTCCCGTTCCTCTGGAGCGAGATCCTCCCCAGCGAGAATCCGGCCAAGCAGCCACCGTGGGTCACAGGGTCTTGCACCCCAGGGACCATTAATTGTCGAGTCCTCGACCAACTACTCTCATTGGGAGTCAGAGGACGAGGCATCCCCAGAGACGTGGAAGCACCGTGATCTCCCTTCGGACCCATCTCCCCTGTTGTTGTGGCGTTGGTCCCTGCCCAAGGACACATTTTTCCTCAAGTTTGTTTGAGACATGGTGAAAGCCTTGTCCCTCACCACAGAGTCAGAGGACGACCTTCATACAGAGGAACTCAAAATCCTCCAATACAAGGCCTCACCCAAGGAGGCCCTGGCGGTTCCTGTCCGCATGTGGAGAGGCTGGTATCAGTGCCCATAGTTAGCCGACGCCTCAACACTATGTAGCAGGTCCCAAGGGGCCCCGGCTTTCAGAAATCGCAACTCCCACACGCCTCCATGGCGGTGGAGTTGACCATGTGCCGGCAAAAGATCCCGAAGTCTCACTCCTCCGTGCTCCCGGGCAGGGAGTCCCACGCCCTCGGCCGCAAATACTACCAGGGCTTGATGCTGGGTTGCCGAATCCAAGTCTTCGAGCTGTATATCGGCATGTATCTCCGGGACCTGGCAACGGAACTCACGGGTTTCTCAGCGGGCCTCGGAGGGGATCACCTCCAGTGGTTCCAAACCCTCATAAAGTGAGTTGGGGCGTGCTCGAAGTCCATATCCCAGGCTGCCTACGATGGCTTTGAGTCAGACACAAAGGTAGCCACCGTGGGCATCAGCACTCATCGTCAAGTCTGGCTTCAGGCATCGTACCTCGAGCAGTGGGTCCAGGATAAGCTCCTCGGTGTCCCCTGCCTCGGTGAAAACCTGTTTGGTAAACCGATGGAGGAAAAGGCAGCAGGAAGACTCGGCTCTCCAGAAAGACCTCCACCCTTCCTAAGAAGAAACCACTGGGGAAGAGGCCCTCTTTTCAGAGAAAGGGCCAGCCTTACCGAGGTTACCCCCAATTCTCCAGGAACAAGCAGAAAGTCAGTCCTCACTTATGGGTGACGAAGCCTTTGGGATAGCTGCCACACATGCGTGGTCCTCTTCCCACCCAAGGGTGCCATCTTGCTCAGTCTCCCTTTTTTCGCGGAGCACTTCGGAAACACATCCTCGTCCCTCGGAAAAAGTATTTTGTTTTCAGCCTATAGGCCAACTTCTTTTCCGGTTGCACCGGTCCTCTACCCGTCCTTCCCCGCTCTATCTGTTTGGAGCCTTTAGGGGACGTTTTCCTTCGCCTTTTTTGTCTTTAACGGGCTTCGCGCCCCTTTTTTTCCTCCAACCGCTGGTCGCATGGGTCTTCGACCTCGCGGGGGCCATTTTTGCCCTATGGCCACCGGATTCAAAAAATGCGATAGGTGTTCTAAGAACATGTCGCTTACGGATACCCATGACTGTTGCCTGCGGTGTCTCGGTGCTAACCATGATCCAGAGCTCTGTTCGCTGTGTAAGAAAATGTCCTCCAAAGCCCTACTCAGTCATAAGCAGAAGTCTGAAGACATTTTCAGGAAAGCCGCCTCGGAATCCCCGGTGGCACCCTCGGTCGTCTCTCCACCGGTGGGATCCCCCACTTCGGCCCTGCGCTCTCGGTGGCACTCCAACCAGGAGTTCCCTGAAGTGGAGTGGCGCAAGAAGAAGAAGGCCTCGAAGTCGCTGTCGAGGGCTCCCAACAAGCGTGAGCGCTTCCGTGCTCGGTCACTTAGACCCCTTCGGGGTTCACGAGAGTCAGACAAGGAGCAGCCCCGCAAGGTACCTTGCACAGATTCGGAGGCCTCCGGTGATGGCACCTGGTCTCCTGAGGACCGTCATGACGAGGACCCCCTCCTTGACGTCCGACCCAGTGACCCCCACAGTCAGCGTCGCAGGGCCCCACGCCCACGTGGTAGTCCTGTATGCTGGCACTAGAACACAGCATTTCTGCATTTATCACTTCCCAGCAGGTGCTCACAGCCAGCTTCACTGACTTGCTCCCAGAGACCGCGGTTCCCTCACGAGGGACACTGAAATCCATCCAGGAAACCCCCGAGAGCTGCGTGCCTCATGAGGGTCCTCGGCATCGGTCTCGTTCACCTTCCCATTCCTCGGGGGTGAGCTCCTCCAGGGCCTCCAGCTCCAAGCGGGCCTCGGCTGCCGTCTCCAAGGGGCCCTTGTCTTCCCATATCTGGATGACTGGCTCGTAAGGGGAGACACAGCCACCGAGGGGAGACATGGCCACTGAGGTGCAACAGGCCACGGCTCACCCCATCAGTCCTACAGTATCTGGGGTTTGTGATAAATCACACCAAATCCTACTTCACCTCAACACAGGGCTTAGAGTTTATAGGGGCTCAACTAGACACTCTTCAGACCGAGGCCTTTCTCCCCTTGGACAGGACAGGTCGCCTTGTAGCTCTAGCCACTGAGATGCAACACCGCCATGTAGTGTCGGCGCAGTCCATTCTCCGCCTGCTGGGGCCACATGGCGTCCATAGTCCATGTGGTTCCCGCCTTCACATGCAGCTGCCCATTGGTGCCTCCGCTCCCAGTAGACACAAGCCACAGGCAGGCTCCGGGACAAAGTCTTAGTGTCTCGCAAGCTAGCGGAGTCATTCGACTGGTGGCAGGCCACACAGCACCTGCAGGATGATATGCCCTTCAAGTCCCCAAATCCCCAGAGGGTCCCCTTACCACAGACGCTTCCTTACTGGAATGGGGGGCCCATTGCGAGGAACTCCGCATGCAGGGCAAGTGGTTCCTAGCGAAGAGCCAGCAGCAGATCAACCTAATGGAGCTCAGGGCCATTTTTCTGGCGATCAGTGTCTTTCACCACCATCCAATGCTCAGCTGCTCCACTTTTGCTTTCACCAGCTGCACCTGTCCCGGATAGTGGCATACGCATTCCTCATTTCGTGGTCAGAGGGCCTCCTGTACGCCTTCCCTCCCACGCTTCTAATCACCCGGACCCTCATCAAGGTCCTGTGGGATAAGGCTTCCATGATCCTGGTAGCCCCCCGGTGGCCCAGGCAGCTTTGGTTGGCTTTGTTGCTCCGCCTCTCAACTGAGCTGGGGAATGCACCGGGGCTACTCATCCAAGAGGAGGGCTCCTTTCTCCAACCTGGGGTCCTTGTCGTTAACAGCATGGCTTCTGAACAGGTAGCCTTAGCACCCTTCAACCTTCCAAGGGAGGTGGAGGAAGTCCTCCTGGCCTCTCGTAAGAAATCCACAAGACTCTGAGCCTTCAAGTGGTGCAAATTCTCAGTGTGGCGCACAGAGCAGCTGGTTGACCCATTCCCTTTCCAGGTGCACATGATACTGCAGTACTTGGCTTCACCTCTCGCAAACTGGACTCAAGTCCAACTCAGTCAGGGTACACCTGAGTGCGCTCTCGACGCATCATCATTCTATGGAAAGTAAACCCCATTCTTCTCAGCCTCTCATTACTTAGTTCATGCGGAGCCTTCTGCTCTCTGTTTCCCATCTGCCCATTCCTGGCAGAATGGGACCTCAGCGTGGTCTTGATGTAGCTCACCAAGCTGCCATTTGAGCTTCTGGCTACCTGCCATATGTGCTACATCTCATGGAAGGTCATCTTCCTGGTAGTGCTCACCTCTGTCCGCAAAGTCAGCAAACTTCAGGCCTTGGTGGCAAGCCATCCTACACCAGGTTCGCACCCACCCTAAATTCCTTTCAGAGATGATCTCCAGGAACAAGCAGGAATGAGTCTTCACATATGGGTATCGTCGGTACTGACGGAGCCTGCTCGGGAACACTCCCCAGCGTCCAAAAAGAAAGCTTTCGGGAGCATCCCACAGCGCCTGCGCGCTGCCTTCCCGCCTTTCCCAACTGCCTCTCTCCAGTTCTTCTTTTCCGCGGAGCCAGCAGGTCGTGTTTCCTGTCACCGCTGAAGAATTTCTTATTTTCTTTTATTTTTCTTTAGTCGCGTGTCTGCCTTCTCGATTCCGGACCGGTACCACCGGTCTTTTTTCTTTCTTTAAAAAAAAAAAAAAAACCAACCTTCTACTCTCTTCGGTGCATTTTTTCTTCTGGGGCCTTAGGCCTACAGATATATTTTTCCTCATGGAAAAACCCGCCTCCGGGTTTAAAAAGTGCACGAAGTGCAGTAGCACTATTTCTGTCACTGACACCCATGACTGGTGTCTAAAATGTTTAGGTCCTGACCACTCCATTGCGGATTGTGAGTCCTGTTCCATGATGTCTAAGAGAGGGTTACAGAATCGGGCAGCCAAGCTCAGTACCCTGTTTCCCTCCGATGCAGCTTCTGTGGCATCGATGTCTTCCAGGGCTTCTTCTTCATCCCATGGATCTCAGGTAACCAAACTTAAATCTGGCCGGTCCTCAAGGAGTTCATCTCCCTCTAAGTATCAAGATGCCCCCGGGCTTACTCTTGAGGAACCCACACCGGCAAAATTACCCCGGCGGGAGGCTCCGGCTTCCAAAGCACCACCTATGGGGTCACAGGTTGACATCGATGGCTCGGCCTCGACCGATCACCTGTTACAATGTTCTGGGGTACCGGCGGTCACCACCGGTACCGACATCCAGACATTGGTGGCATCAATGGATCAGAATATTCTGACCATGCAGCGTGCCATCATGGCATTCATACAAGCTGCGACGCCTACGGTACCGCAACAAACCCCGTTGTCGGTACCTGTACCGATTCCGGTACCGGACCCGATATCGGTCCCGATACCAGTACCACTTGCATCGACATCAGCATCGACGGCAGCGGTACGCTATCCAGTGATGCCCATCAGTACCGACCCGGTACCGATTACTCCCGATGTCGATACCTCCCGGTACGCGTATCGGGCTCTGCGAGAGCATCCAGACAGTCGATACTTTGATTCCTCTGAAGACTAATTCTTCAGAGGCCTCAATTGAAGCATCGGGGATCCTTCCTCAGGAACCCTCTTCTCCAAAAAGGAGAATGTCTCCTCCTGAAGACTTGTCTTTTCAGGACTTCATTAGGGAGGTGGCCAAAGGCCTGTCCATCTCAGTGACCTCTGAAACTGAACCTAGAGCCAAAAAATTAGATATCCTACAATATCCTAAGGCTCCTAAAGAGGCAGCCACCTTACCAATACATGAGATTCTTTATGATCACATGTTGGGCATATGGGAGACTCCTCTTTCCACCTCCCCTCATTCCAGAAGGTTGGACACCATGTATCGTGTTCCTCCTTGTCCTGGGTTTCATAAGACTCAGCTTCCTCACCACTCCATTGTGGTAGAGTCTGCTATGAAAAAGATCAAGAGTACAAAAAGGCACCCCTGTGCTCCTCCAGGAAGAGAATGCAGAACCCTAGATGCCTTTGGCAGGAAAATCTTCCAGGCCACTATGCTTGTAGCCAGAATCAACTCCTATAGTCTCTATATGGGGATGTTTCTAAAAGAAGTTACAGATCATCTACAAACCTTATCTCCTTTTATGTCAGAAGATAAGAGAGAAGAATATATCACCTGGCTTAAACATGCACAGGATGTATCCAAGTTTTCCAACCGTGCAGCCTTTGACTCTTTTGAGGGGCCAGTAGAGCCTCGGCTATTGCCATAGGTGCACGCAGAGTTGCTTGGTTGCAAGCCTCTGATTTGGAATCCTGGGTACAGGATGGTCTAGGTAATCTTCCCTGTACAGGCGAAAACCTGTTTGGCAAAGATTGGCAAGCAAAGGCCAACCAGATGGATGCTGAAAATTCTGCTTTAGATAGACTTTCAAAGTCTACTACTGCTCCTTTTAAAAAGAGGTTGTTCAAAAAGGGATCTTTCCCAAAGAAAGGGAAATTTTCTTCTTATGGTCAGGCCTCTTCTCAAGGTCGTTTTGCTACAAAGAGACAGCAACAACCAAAACAGGCCAAAACCCAGGCTGCGAGGACTACTACGGCCCAACAGCCTCAGGGCCTTTGACTTTCCACTAGAGAACTTAGCCTTTCTGTCTCTAGAACATCCAGAGCCTCTCACCATCCCAGGAAGGTTAGCTCACTTTGCTCCCAGATGGGAACAAATCACAGCAGAGCAGTGGACCCTCTCCATCATAAGGGAAGGGTACAAACTTCATTTCTTAAACCTTCCTCCTCACACCATGGTGAAACAGTTCAATTCTCCAACATCTCTCCTCAACTTTCTAGGTCAAGAGATTGCTACCCTTCTTGCCCAAGGGGCAATAGAAGAAGTACCCCTTCTTCAACAGGGCTCAGGGTTCTACTCCCCCTATTTTCTCATCCCAAAGAAAACAGTGGGCTACAGACCCATATTAGATCTCAGAGAATTGAACAAGTTTCTATGCAAGGAGAAATTCAAGATGACTTCTCTCGGAACTCTCCTTCCATACCTCCAGAGTCAGGACTGGCTTTGTTCTCTAGATCTCAAGGATGCGTACACCCATGTTCTCATCCATCCAACACATAGAAGATTCCTTCGGTTCCTTTACCAAGGAAAGCACTACCAATACAAAGTGCTTCCTTTCGGTCTGTCCTCTGCTCCAAGAGTGTTCACAAAATGCATGGCAGTAGTAGCTGCATTCCTGCGCACTCTAGGAATATTCGTATTCCCATATCTGGACGACTGGCTCATCTGAGCTCCATTCCAGTCAGAGGCCCAGACTTCCCTGGCCTGCACAAGGCGTGTTCTTCAGTATCTGGGACTGGTAATCAACATTCCAAAATCACATCTCACCCCTACTCAGTCTCTAGAGTTCATAGGGGCCTTACTGGATACCACAACTGCAAGGGCCTATCTTCCCCAGACCCGTTGCCTACGCTTGGTGCAGTTAGCCTCCCAGATTCAGTTAAAATCCCATTTAACTGTTCGAGAGATGTTGCAACTCTTAGGCCACATGGCATCCACGGTGCATGTGGTTCCCTATGCTCGCCTTCACATGAGAGCAGCTCAGTGGACCCTATCCACCCAATGGACCCAGGCATCAGGTTGTCTGTCAGACAAAATAGCAACCTCCAGTCGCCTATTTTGGTCCCTCCACTGGTGGAAGTCCACTCAGAATCTGTTGCTGGGGTCCCCCTTTCAACAGGTGTTACCCCAAGCAACCCTTACAACAGATGCCTCTCCAAAGGGTTGTGGGGCTCATCTACAAGATCTCTCGACCCAGGGCATCTGGTCTCCACAGGAGACATCTCTTCATATCAACCTCTTAGAGCTCAGAGCAATCTTTCTGGCTCTCAGAGTCTTCCACACCCTGCTCAGCTACAAGACAGTCCTCATCCACACGGACAACCAAGTAGCCATGTTCTAAGTGAACAAGCAGGGAGGGACTGGCTCTCTGTCGCTTTGCAACGAAGCTCTGAGATTGTGGGCCTTCGCCAGAGAGCATCAAATCCATCTCATGGCAGTGTATCTTCCAGGGGTTCAAAACTCTTGGGCAGACAGACTCAGTCGAGTTCTGCTTCCGCACGAATGGTCCCTCCATGGGGACCAGATAGCCATGATTTTTCGGATTTGGGGTACCCCAGACATAGACCTGTTTGCAAGTCCGTGGAATGCCAAACTTCCCCGGTTCTGTTCCAGGATTCCATGTCAGGGAATTCAGGCCAGGGATGCCTTCCTCCTTCATTGGGGGCAAGACTTCCTCTATGCCTTTCCACCTATTCCCCTCATCCCCAAGACTCTGTTCAAGCTTCAGAGAGACAAGGAGTCTATGATCCTCATAGCACACTTTGGCCACACCAAGTGTGGTACCCTCTACTTCTGCATCTCTCTCAAGCTCCCTCCCTAGACCTGGGGTCTGCTCCAGATCTCCTCTCCCAGGAGGAGGGAACCTTGTGGCACCCGAATCCTCAGTCTCTTCATCTCAGAGCCTGGTTGCTGAAGGCCTAGACCTTCAAGGTTTACATCTTTCTCAGCAAGTGAAGGATATCCTTCATGCTTCCAGAAAGCCTTCCACCAGACGTTCATATGCTTTTAAATGGAAAAGGTTTTCCATTTGGTGTGCAGAGAAGGGTCTCAACCCTCTTGCAATACCTTTGAATTCTTTACTAGACGATTTACTGCATTTATCCCATGCAGGCCTTAAAACAAATTCAATCAGAGTCCATTTGAGTGCTATTGCCGCATCCCCTAAGCCTCTCAGTGGACAACCTATTTCCTCTCATCCTCTTATAGCAAGATTCATGAGAGGCCTTCTTTTGACTAAACCTCCCATTAGACCACCTCCAGTGGCATGGGACTTGAATCTGGTTCTTGGCCAGCTTATGAAGCCACCCTTTGAACCCTTAGCCACTACCTCCTTGAAATTCCTTTCCTGGAAGGTTATTTTTCTCATTGCCGTCACCTCAGCTCGCCGTATCAGTGAGTTGCAAGCTTTAGTGGCTAATCCTCCTTATACAAGGTTCCATCATGACAAGGTAGTCCTCAGAACTAATCCACACTTTAAGCCTAAAGTGGTCTCACCTTTTCATCTGAACCAGGAGGTGTATTTACCTGTCTTTTTTCCAGGACCTCATGCATCAAGTGCAGAGAGGAATCTTCATACCCTGGATTGTAAAAGAGCACTTGCTTTCTACTTACAAAGGACACAGCAACATAGAAAGACCTCTCAACTTTTTGTTGCTTTTGATCCTTCTCATTTAGGACTTCCAGTCTCCAAGAGAACTCTGTCTAATTGGATTGCTCAGTGTATTTCCTTCGCCTACCAGAGCAAAAATCTTTCTCTGGAGGGCCATGTCACAGCTCACAATGTGAGGGCCATGGCAGCCTCTATGGCTCATCTTAACTCTGTGTCCATCGACCAAATCTGTCGAGCAGCCACCTGGGCATCGGTTCATACCTTCACAGCTCATTACTGCTTGGACAAGGACTCCCGCCGGGATGCCTTGTTTGGTCAGGCTGTTCTCAAACACCTGTTCCATACCTAATCAACTCCTACCCTCCATCCCTGACTGGATGCCTGAGATTCATGAGTGCAGGTGGAGCCCTTCCCAGGGACTCACAATCTGGGTGATCTCCCAGGCATCTCTAGCTGGGGAGTCCCCATATGTGAAGACTCATTCCTGCTTGTTCCTGGAGATAGCACAGTTACTTACCTGTAACAGGTGATCTCTGGGAACAGCAGGAATAAGTCTTCACAACCCACCCACCTCCCCTAGGAGTTGTATCTCTCTATCTATCTTTCCTTTCCTCTCTCTCTCTCTTTGTCTCAGCTTTAAAACTCGAACTGGAGAGAGGCAGTTAGGAAAGGCGGGAAGGCAGCGCGCAGGCGCTGTGGGATGCTCCCAAAAGCTTTCTTTCAGGACGCTGGGGAGTGTTCCCGCGCAGGCTCCGTTGGTACCGACAATAACCATATGTGAAGACTTATTCCTGCTGTTCCCAGAGATCACCTGTTACAGGTAAGTAACTGTGCTGTATCCGCATTCCACCTCAATCAGGAGGTGGTGCTCCCCACCTTCTTTCCTTGGCCCCACACCAACAGGATGGCAGCTGTTCTCCATTCTCTGGATTGTAAGAGGGCCCTGTCCTTCTACCTGCAACGTACCAAGGGCGACCTCAAAGCCTCACAGCTTTTCTCTTCTTATGACCTCAATTGCCTGGGGGAGGCTGTTACCAAGCGGACCCTGTCCGTCTGAGTGACAGACTGCATCATCTTTTCCCACGATCAGACAGGGCTCTCGTTGGAGTGCATGGCACACAACTTAAGGGCTGTGGCGACTGGGTTGCAAGCTTGTGCTCTATCCCTATGGCAGACATCAGTCCACACCTTTGCAGCTGTACTGCCTGGAGAGGGAGTCCTAACAAGACAGCGCCTTTGGCCAGGCCGTGCTCCATAATCTCTTTGGGATCTAGGCAACTCCTACCTTTTTTTTCGCTTCTCCGGGCCAGTCCAGGGACAGGTGGGGTTGTCAATCCTCTATAGCAGCTGAGGACTGAAGACTTCAAGTTTTCATGAGAGGTGAAGCCACTCCCCCTGAGGGTATCCCAGCAGTCTTTCAGTCCTCAGCAGCTAAAGAGGATCGAATCTCTGCTTCTCCCTCACTTTTATTCCTACTATTTAGTTTTCTTTGTTATTTTCTATAAAATATATTAGCTCTAGCAGGGCTGATATTATTCTTGAGTCCTTGTGCTAAATTTTGGGGTGCTGCGGCTTTAAGGGATGGAGACGTCGAGTGAGTCAGTCTCCCGGTGTGAGGCAGAGCCTGTCTCCATTCACCGACTCCGTCTCCGTCGGCAGAGTGTTTTTCTGGGAGCCCCAGTTATGCCTCTGCCGCAAATGCTACCACTGTAGACTGTTTCCCGCTAGCTGCGGGACTACCTGGTATGCTCCGCGGGTGCTTGCTGCTATTGGTGAGTCTTTGATTTATTTTTTATTTCGCGCCCGTTCCGGTTCTCCGAGTCCTCCTGTCAGCGGGTAATTTTTGCTGTACCGTTCCTTCTTCAGCGACATCATTTTTTTCGGCAGAATCGGCTTATTCCTTGTTTTTCTCCTTGTTTTTCAGCATGGCAGATAAACAACTAAATAAATCAGAGGAGCCTTCTTTACCCGCCGAAAAGGCGGGAAAGTCGGCCATTTTGTCAGCGCCAGTCAGCTCTCCGGCAGAGCAGCCTCGGCCGCACAAAAGGAAGACTAAGTCATCTAAGGAACCTCTTCCTATAGATAAGCCTGCACATCCCAATTTAATGGCTCAGGGGGACATAGCTTCCTTTTTCTCGCCCGAATTTATCTTGGCGATGCACAGGGCGTTCTTGCTTAAGTCGGCACAGCCTGAGCAGTCTGCAGCGTTTCCCACTTTCGACGCACTCTCACCTAGGGTGCAGGGCGCAGAGGATGCTGGAGAGGGGTCTTCTAAGGCTAAAGATGTTCTTGGAGATCCGTTGGACCCCTTTCTATCCCATGATTCTATACTCCTCGGTCAGGGTGACACAGAAGGACTAGCAGAAACCACCTTAGATCAGGATACAGAGGAATTGGAGGAGGGGGAGATTGCCCCTGGGGAGGATCCTAATGTTTTCAGGGTCTTCCGTAAGGAGGAGCTAGCAGTTCTTATTGCACAATCTCTGGCGGCTCTCCACCTGCTTCCTCCTCCTTCCTCTCAGGAGCCTTTGGAAGATCCGTTATTGCAGGGGTTTAAGACTCAGCAACGCTGTTTTCCCATGCATCGGGTAATTAGGCAAATGATAGATTCGGAATGGGAGTGCCCCGAAGCTACCCTGCGAGGAGGCCGCGCCTTAGCACGCCTGTACCCCCTTCCGCAAGAGGAAAGGGATTTATTGCGCATGCCAAAGGTGGATGCCTTGGTCTCAGCGGTCACTAAGAAAACTACCATCCCTGTAGAAGGGGCAGCGGTGCTTAAGGATCTCCAGGATAGAAAATTGGAAATTCTGCTCAAGCAGGCTTTTGATTCTAGCGCTTTGGCGCTGCAAGTTGCAGTTTGTGGAGCTTATGTTTCTCGGGAATCCATTCGCTGGCTGCAGGGGGACGTGGCAGGGGAGTCCGCTTCGGAGGTTCCAGATAATGCGAAGTTAGAATCAGCCGCGGCTTATACGGCGGATGCTTTTTATGATTTGCTGCGGATTGCAGCAAAAACCATGGCCTCTATGGTAGGGGCCAGGCATTTCCTCTGGTTGCGTAACTGGTCTTCGGATGTTTCCTCGAAAGTTCGCCTTAGTAAACTGCCTTTTAAGGGGAAGTTGCTTTTTGGGGAAGCCTTGGAGAAAATTGTGAAAGATTTAGGCGACTCGAAAGGCGGGCGGTTGCCTGAGGATAGGCCTAAGCCGCTGCGAGGTTCTGGAAGTATTCGGGGCTCCGCTCGGGATTCCCGCAGGTTTCGTGGAGCGCGCTTTGCGCCCTATTCTAGGGGACGGTCCAGTTTTCGTGGTCAGTCCTTTCGAGGAGCCAGAGGTTTTGGCCGGTCTTACAGGGCGGCCTCTCAACCTGCCATTAAAAAGCCACAATGAAGGTCGGCTGGTCCAGGCGTTAGTTCCTGTAGGAGGGCGCCTGCAGAATTTTCTAGCAGCCTTGGCCGCCATCACTTCGGACAAATGGGTTTTGGAAGTAATTCAGAAAGGCTATGCTCTGGACTTCGCCTGCCCTTTACCACCCGCCTTTGTAATATCCCCTTGTGCGCCCGGTCTGAAGATGCAAGCCATTTCGGAAACGCTCGTCCGTCTTTTTCGGCTACAGGCGATCGTTCCCGTGCTGCTCGACCAATACGGCTGCGGTCGATACGCGATCTATTTTGTGGTTCCCAAAAAGGAGGGTTCTTTTCGTCCCGTGCTAGATCTCAAAGGTGTAAACCGTACTTTGCGGGTGCCACACTTTCGCATGGAAACCTTGCGCACAGGCGGTGCAGCCGGGAGAATTTCTCTTGTCCATAGATCTCACAGAGGCTTATCTTCATATACCCATCAGACAATCTCATCAGCGCTATTTACGTTTCGCCCTTCCGATGGGACATTTCCAATTTCGCGCCTTGCCGTTCGGTCTCGCGACGGCTCCACGTACATTCACGAAACTTATGGTGGTGGTAGCGGCGGCGCTTCGGAAAGACGGTATCCGGGTTCATCCGTATCTCGACGATTGGTTGATCCGGGCCGATTCTTGGGAGGCTTCTGTGACGGCGACAGCTCGCGTAGTTCAGCTTCTCGAACAACTCGGTTGGGTGATCAATCACACCAAGAGCCATTTGCTACCACGGCAGCAGCTAACTTATCTCGGAGCCTACTTCGACACGGCGCGAGGGGCGGTCTTTTTGCCCGATCTGCGGGTGGAGAAGCTCTTGCAGCAAGTTCAAGCTTTTCTGTGTCTTCCAGCTCCGTCGGCGTGGACCTATTTGCAACTTTTGGGGTCCATGGCGGCGGCTCTGGATCTGGTCCCGTGGGCCAAAGCCCACATGCGACCTTTGCAGCAGGTGCTTCTTTCCCGATGGTCGCCGCAACTTCACCCGCTCTCGCAGCGCCTTCCCTGTCCAGAACAGGTGCGGCACAGTCTGCAGTGGTGGTTAGTTCCGGAACATCTTACGGCGGGAATTCCTTTACAGGAGCCCTCGTGGGTCTTGGTTACCACCGATGCCAGTCTCTCGGGCTGGGGAGCTCATTGTCAGACGCAAGTCGCTCAAGGTTCGTGGTCTCCCGAAGAGAGTTCGTGGTCGATCAATCGTCTGGAGTTGCGCGCAGCTCGTCTCGCCCTGCTGCGCTTTGCGGACTTGCTCAAGGGCACTGCGGTCAAGATTTTCTCCGACAATGCAGTGACAGTCGCTTATATCAATCATCAAGGCGGCACCAAGTCTCTCGCTCTCTTTTCCGAATGTCAAGAATTAATGGTTTGGGCGGAATCCAATCTCACAGCGATCTCAGCAGCACATGTCGCTGGCAAGGAGAATGTCCAAGCCGATTATCTCAGCCGCAATGTCCTCGATCCCGGAGAATGGGAACTGAACGCGGCAGTTTATCACGAGCTGACTTTGCGTTGGGGGTCTTCAGTGATGGATCTGATGGCAAAGTTTGCCAATGCCAAAGCCAGCCGGTTCTTCAGCAGACGCAGAGAACGCATGTCCGAGGGGCTCGATGCTCTAGTGCAACCGTGGCCGCGGGACTCCCTCTTGTACGTTTTCCCTCCTTGGCCGATGTTGAGTCGGGTCATTCAGCGGATCGCGCACCACCGCGGCAGGGTGATTCTCATTGCACCGGATTGGCCTCGTCGTCCCTGGTATGCCGATCTCGTTCGGCTTCTCATAGCTCCGCCTTGGCCTCTTCCGGTTCGCATCAATCTGTTACATCAGGGTCCGATTCTCATGCCCAAAGTGGATCGCTTCTTACTTACGGCTTGGCTCTTGAGAGGGCTCGCTTGAAGCGCAAAGGTTATGCAGATTCCGTGGTAGACACCTTGCTTCAGTCTAAAAGACCGACGACCTCTCTAGCATATGTGCGCGCATGGCGTCTCTTTGAGTTATGGTGTGGACAGCGCAATGTTGTTCCTATGTCGTCTACCTTGCCTCAGCTCCTCCTTTTCCTTCAGCATGGTTTAGACAAAGCTCTCAGTACCCTTAAGGTTCATATAGCCGCGCTTGCTTGTTTTCGGGGTTCCGTTCAGCATCGCCGTCTTTCGGTGCTTCCCGATGTGCAACGTTTTTTACGGGCAGCAAAGATACTCCGTCCTCCAGTGCGCCCCATAGTTCCTCCATGGGATTTGAACGTGGTTTTGGAGGCTTTTCCCCAGTCCTCCTTAGCTTCACTCAGCTCTCATGAGATCTGCGAGTGTTCCTGGAAAACGGCTTTTTTGGTCGCTTTGTGTTCGGCTCACCGGATTTCCGACTTGCAGGCTTTGTCTTGCCGGGAGCCTTATCTTCAGTTTCTGCCGGAACGGGTGTTGCTACGAACCGTACCTTCCTATTTGCCTAAAGTACTGTCTGTTTTCCATGTTAATCAAGCGGTAGCCTTGCCCGTGTTTACGGATACTTCCAGTTCTCCCATGGATCGGGCTCTCAAGCGTTTGGATCTTGGCAGGGTCTTACGTACGTACGTACCTGCGGGTCTCCAAATCCTTTCGGAAAACGGATAGACTCTTTGTCCAATACGCCGGGTCTCATAAGGGTCAACCAGCCTCCAAATCCACCATTGCTCGTTGGGTTCGCTGTGCTATTGTAGCGGCTTACACTGCTAAGGGGCTTTCGCCACCAGTTGGTTTAAGGGCTCATTCTACTCGAGCTCTAGCCACTTCCTGGGCGGAGTTTGCTTTTGTACCGCCAATAGATATCTGCAGAGCAGCAACTTGGTCTTCCTTACATTCTTTTACCAAGCATTATAGATTGGATGTTCAAGCCCGGGACGATGCGAAATTGGGGGCCTCGAGACTTATTGCAGGGCTCGCGTGTCCCTCCCATATTTAGGTACTGCTTTGGTACTGCCCTACCTGTCCCTGGACTGGCCCGGAGAAGCGAAAAGGAATATGAAATTAGGTCTTACCTGCTAATTATCTTTCCTTGAGCTTTCTCCGGGCCAGTCCAGGATCCCACCTCTTACGGTTTGTAGGCCTTTTTTGTTCGTATCCTACAGAGCTACACCGTTTTCAGGCATTCGTCCGTGAGAGAGGTCATAATTGGGGCTTTCAGATTTCATTCAGTGCAGACTAATGTTATGTTCTACTAGTTTAAAAAAAAAAACACTATAGGAGCCCGTTTGATGGCTTCTGCATTTTTCAAGGACTATGGAACATTATCAGTGTTAAAGGGTTATTCTGGTATTTTCAGTTATTTCTTTTAGTTTCTTTGTCATAAGAAGACTGCTGGGTTACCCTCAGGGGGAGTGGCTTCACCTCTCATGAAAACTTGAAGTCTTCAGTCCTCAGCTGCTATAGAGGATTGACAACCCCACCTGTCCCTGGACTGGCCCGGAGAAAGCTCAAGGAAAGATAATTAGCAGGTAAGACCTAATTTCATAATCCAACCCTTCTGTGTTCAAGCTACTGGAGTGATGGTTCTCCCTGGACTCTGGTGTCCTTAAGAGTATATCCTCAGACTCTCTTGTGGCTGCTCACGGCTGGGCCACGTTTTCTACAGGATCCCGATAGCCTGTAGCTAGGGAGTCCCATATGTGAGGACTAACTTCTTGCTTGTTCCTGGAGAAAGTGTAGTTACTCCCTCTAACAGGTGTTCTCCAGGGACAGCAGGAATCAGTCTTTATAACCCTCCAGCCTCCCCATGGAGTTGCTGTAATTTTTGTCATCTTTGTCTGCTCTAGCTATGTCATCTGACTGAGTAAGCATAGTTACTCACCTGTAACAGGTGATCTCTGGGAACAGCAGGAATTTAGTCTTCACATATGGGAATCATCGGTATCGACGGAGCCTGCGTGGGAACGCTCCCCAGCGTCCAGTAGGAAAGCTTTTGGGAGCATCCCACAGCGCCTGCGTGCTGCCTTCCCGCCTTTCCCAACTGTCCCTCTCCAGTTGAGTTTATAGCTGAGACAAAAGAGAGAGGGAAAGAGAGAAAGAGATAGAGAGATACAACTCCTAGGGGAGATGGGTGGGTTGTGAAGACTAAATTCCTGCTGTTCCCGGAGATCACCTGTTACAGGTGAGTAACTATGTTATCTCCAGGAACAAGCAGGAATGTAGTCTTCATATATGGGGACTCCCTAGCTACAGATGTGCCAGGAAGAGACCCCAGAAGTTGTGTGCCCCTGTGAAAGGGCTCCACTTCCCCCCCATGGATCTCTGGCATCCTACCGGAAAAGGTGGGTAGGAGTTGATTAAGTATGGAACAGGTGTTGAAGAACAGCCTGACCAAACAAGGCATCCCGGCGGGAGTCTTTGTCTAAGCAGTAATGGGCTGTGAAGGTATGAACCGAAGCCCAATTAGCTGCTCGGCAGATGTCGTCAATAGACACAGAGTGAAGATGAGCCATAGAGGCTGCCATGGCTCTCAGATTGTGAGCTGTGACATGGCCTTCCACAGGAAGGTTTTTACTCTCATAGGCAAAAGATATACACTGTGCAATCCAGTTGGACAGTGTTCTTTTGGAGACTAGAAGTCCCAAATGACTAGGATCAAAAGCAACAAAGAGTTGAGAGGACTTCCTATGTTGCTGTGTCCTTTGTAAGTAAAAGGCCAGAGCCCTTTTACAATCCAAAGTATGAAGATTCCTTTCTGCATTTGAGGCATGAGGCCTTGGGAAGAATACAGAAAGGTAAACCGCTTGGTTTAAATGAAAAGGTGACGCCACCTTTGGCATAAAATGTGGATGAGTTCTAAGGACTACCTTATCGTGATCGAACCTTGTATAAGGAGGATCAGCCACCAATGCTTGCAATTCACTGATGCGACGTGCTGATATGATTGCAATAAGAAAGATGACCTTCCAGGAAAGGAATTTCAAAGAGGTAGTGGCTAATGGTTCAAAAGGCTGTTTCATAAGCTGCCCAAGAACCAAATTTAAGTCCCATGCCACCGGTGGTGGCTTAATGGGAGGCTTAGTTAAAAGAAGGCCTCTCATAAATCTCGTTATGAGAGGATGAGAGGAATAGGTTGCCCATTTAGAGGCTTGAAAGAAGCTGCAATAGCACTCAAATGAACTCTCACTGAATTGGTCTTAAGCCCTGCATTAGACAAATGAAGGAGATACTCCAGTAATGATTCCAGAGGTATCGCAAGAGGGTTAAGACCCTTCTGCGAGCACCATATGGTAAACCTTTTCCACTTGAAAGCATAACAGCATCTTGTGGAAGGCTTCCTGGAAGCATAAAGGATATCCTTTACCTGTTGAGAAAGGTTAAGACCGTGAAGTTCTAGGCTTTCAGCAACCAGGCCCTGAGATGCAGAGACTGGGGATTGGGATGCCACAGCTTCCTGTCCTCCTGAGAAAGGAGATCTTGAGCAGATCCTAACTCCAGAGGCGGAGCTTGAGAGAGATGTAGGAGCAGAGGGTACCACATTTGCCGTGGCCAATGTGGAACTATGAGAATCATATGACCTCTGTCTCTCTGAAGCTTGAACAGGGTTTTGGGAATTAGGGGAATGGGTGGAAAAGCATACAGGAAGACCTGGCCCCAATGGAGGAGGAAAGCATCCCTGGCCTGACAACCCTGAGCCGGAATTCTGGAACAGAACCAGGGAAGTTTGGCATTCAGCGGACTTGCGAAGAGGTCTGTGTCCGGGGTTCCACAAATTTGGAAACTTTTGGCCACCTGGTCCACATGGAGAGACCATTCGTGTGGAAGCAGAACCTGTCTTGTAGCTGAGCTGGGTGTGGAATACTCGAAGAGCAAGGAAGATTGCTCTGAGTTCCAGGAGATTGATGCGTAGATAGGCCTCCTGTGGAGTCCAGGTACCCTGGGTAGAGAGGCCTTGCAGGTGGGCTCCCCAACCCACATGTGAATCATCTGTTGTTACAGTGGCTTGGGGTGGGGGTTGCTGGAAAGGAGACCCCACCAAAAGGTTCTGGGGTGACTGCCACCATTGGAGGGACAAAATAAGGCGATCTGAGTTTGCTATTTTGTCTGACAGGCAACCTGGCGCCTGAGCCCACTGAGTGGATAAAGTCCACTGGGCTGCCCTCATATGGAGGCGAGCATAAGGAACCACATGCACGGTGGATGCCATGTGGCCTAGCAACTGTAACATTTCTCGAGCAGTGAGGTGAGGTTTTAACACTGCTTGGGAAGCCAACTGCACAATGCGAAGGCAGCGGGCCTGTGGAAGGTAGGCCCTTGTCTGTCTGGTATCCAGCAGAGCTCCTATAAACTCTAGAGACTGAATATGAGCAAGGTTGGGTTTTGGGACGTTTATGACAAGTCCCAAATACTGAAGGATGCGCATTGTGCGAGAGAGAGCAACCCTGGCCTCTGGCTCTGAAGGGGCTCGAATGAGCCAGTTCGTCTAAGTAAGGGAAGACGAATATTCCTAGGGTGCGAAGAAATGCTGCCACCACAACCATGCATTTTGTGAACACCCTTCGTGCCGAGGCCAGGCCAAAAGGAAGAACCCTGTATTGGTAGTGCTTCCCTTGCAACAGAAAGCGAAGGAACTTTCGATGAGTTGGATGGATGAGAACATGCGTGTACGCATCCTTGAGATCTAGAGAACAAAGCCAATCCTGACTCTGAAGGTATGGCAGCAGAGTTCCTAGAGAAATCATTTTGAACTTCTCTTTGAACAGGAATTTGTTCAATTCTCTGAGGTCTAAAATGGGTCCGTGTCCTCCTGTTTTCTTTGGAATAAGGAAATAGGGGGAGTAGAACCCTGTACCCTGTTGTAGAATGGGTACCTCTTCTATTGCCTCTTGGGCAAGAATCACAGTGACCTCTTGACCTAACTGGTTTTTGAGAGAGGTCTGAGAATTGAACTGTCTCACCTTTGTAGGAGGGGGCTTGCTGAGGAAATGAAGCTTGTACCCCTCTTTTACAATAGACAGAGTCCAATTTTCTGCTGTTATCTGACCCCATCTGGGGCAAAATGACATAACCTTCCTGGAATGGTGGAGGGTTCTGGACCGTTCATGGCCATGAAGGCAAAGTTCTCTAGATAGGAGTCAAAGCCCCTGTGGAGGCTGAGTCTGCTGAGCCGGTTGAGGCTTAGCAGCTTTTGTTTTTTTTGCCTAGGTTGTTGGCTGCTGTCACTTTTGCCAAAATAGGTAGGTCTATTTTTAGAGGATTATAGTCGCCTAATAGAGAAAAGGATCAAACCCCTCATAAAAATAAAAAGAGAATAGTCTAATCTATTTGCTATGTTTGTCTTGCTATGCACTGCTTATCATGCTGTGTATTTTTATCAGATGCAGACAAATCTCAGCAAAAAAAGAACCAATGGTCTCAGACTTGGATGGCAAACTACTCCTGGATGTAAATTCCCCAAAGGGGTAGTGCCCAATTGCATCAATGACCATAGAACAGGTTCTTTTTAGTGATTCTTAAACATTCTTATTAATTAATCAGACTTCTCTTAGTATTTCTTTTCCATAGTATTTAGAGATTGTGCTTATCTCTCAGAAGAAATCTGAGCAGTCCCAACGCCACCATCCCGGTACCCTCAATGCGTTTCGATTCTTCTTCAGGGGATTGGTTTTGCCAGACAATCTCTGTGGAAGGAGAAAAACCAGTGGGGAGATACACTTCTTCAAAAATCAATTATCTCCAGGAACAAGCAGGAGTGAGTCTTCACATATGGGTACATCGGTACCGACGGAGCCTGCGCGGGAACGCTCCCCAGCTTTCCAAAAAAGGAAAGCTTTTGGGAGCATCCCACAGCTCCTGCGCGCTGCCTTCCCGCCTTTCCAACCGCCTCTCTCCAGTTCTTCTTTTCCGCGGAGCCAGCAGGTCGTGTTCCTGTCACCGCGGAAGAAGTTCTTTGTTTTATTTTATTTCTTTGGTCGCGCGTCTGCCTTCTCCGACGTCGGACCGGTACTGCCGGTCTTTCTTTCTTTTCTTAAAAAAAAAAAGAACATATTTTTCCCTCACTTAGTGTGTTTTTCCTTTTTGGGCCTTAGGCCTCACGAAACCTTTTCCTCTTGGAAAAACCAGCCTCCGGGTTTAAAAAATGCACTAAGTGCAGCGGTACTATTTCTGTTACCAACACCCATGAATGGTGTCTCAAATGTTTGGGTCCTGACCACTCCATTTTGGATTGTTCGTCCTGCTCCTTGATGTCCAAACGAGGTTTACAGAACCGAGCAGCCAAGCTCCATGTTCTGTTTCCCTCTGATGCAGCTTCAGTGGCATCGACGTCTTCCAGGGCTTCTTCTTCCTCCCATGGATCTCAGGTAACCAAACATAAAACCAGCCGGTCCTCGAAGGGTAGATCTCCTTCCAAGCATCGAGATGCCTCCGGGCTTGCCCTCGAGGATCCTGCACCGGCAAAACTACCCCGGCGGAAAGCTCCGGCTTCCAAAGCTCCACCTATGGGGTTACAGGTTGACATCGATGGCACGGCCTCGACCGATCACCTGTTAGAATGCTCTGGGGTACCGGCACAACCTTCCGGTACCGAATTCCAGGCATTCATGGCGTCGATGGATCAGAATGTTCTATCCATGCAGCAGGCCATCACGGCCTTCATTCAAGCTGCGACGCCGCTGATACCACAACAAACTCCGTTGTCGGTATCAGCCCAGGTACCGGCACCAATGCCGGTACCGGCACCAATGCCGGTACCGGTACCGACTGCATCGACATCAGCCATGGTGTCGACTGCAGCGGTTAACTGCCCAGGGGTGCCCATCGGTACCGAACCGGTACCGATAACGCCCGATGTCGATACGGCTCGGTACGCGTATCGAGCTTTGAAAGAGCACCCTGACAGTCGATACTTTGATTCCTCCGAAGATTCTGATGCATCGGAGGCGTCTGCTGAAGTATCCATAGCCCTTCCTGAAGAGCCTTCTTCTCCAAAAAGAAGAATGTCTCCTCCAGAAGACTTGTCCTTTCAAGACTTCATAAGAGAAGTGGCTAAAGGGCTTTCTATTTCAGTAACCTCTGAATCAGAGCCTAGAGCTAAAAAATTAGATATTTTAGGTTATCCCAAGGCTCCTAAGGAGGCAGTCATCTTGCCAATTCATGAGATTCTTTATGATCACATGATTGACTTATGGGAGACTCCTCTCACTATCTCTCCTCATTCTCGTAGGTTGGACACCATGTACCGTGTCCCTCCTTGTCCTGGTTTTCATAAAACACAGCTTCCTCACCATTCTATTGTGGTGGAGTCAGCTATGAAAAATATAAAGAGTGCAAAAAGACACTCCTCTGCTCCTCCAGGAAGAGAATGCAGAACCTTGGATGCTTTTGGTAGGAAAATCTTCCAAGCCAGTATGCTCATTGCCAGAATCAACTCCTATAGTCTTTATATGGGGATGTTTCTGAAAGAAGTTGCAGATAAGCTACACACTTTCCTCCCTTTTCTTCCAGAGGATAAAAGGGAAGAATTTCTTATTTGGCTTAAGCATACTCAAGATATTTTAAAGTTTTCCAACCGTGCAGCTTTTGACTCCTTTGAGGGTGCCAGCAGAGCTTCGGCCATTGCCATAGCTGCACGCAGAATTGCTTGGCTCCAAGTTTCTGATCTAGAACCTTGGGTTCAGGATGGCTTGGGAAATCTTCCTTGTACAGGAGAAAACCTGTTTGGCAAAGATTGGCAAATAAAAGCCACTCAAATGGATTTAGAAAATTCTGCTTTGGATAGACTTTCAAAGTCAACCTCCATTCCTGCCAAGAAAAAACCTTTCAAGAAGTCTTTTTTCCTCAAGAAAGGCAGATTCCATCCTGCTTCTGGCCAGCAGTCTTCTACAGGTCGTTTTGCTGCTAAGCGTCAGCAACCTAAGCAGGCCAGGCCTAAGCCTACAGTGGCTGCTACAACTCAGCAGACCCAGCCTCCTCAGGGCTTTTGACTTGATGCCCTCGACCTTCTAGGTCAGGAGGTGGCTGCCCTTCTTGCCCAAGGGGCAATAGAAGAGGTACCTCTTCTTCAACAAGGGTCAGGGTTTTACTCCCCCTACTTTCTGATCCCAAAGAAAATAGGGGGCTACAAACCCATATTAGATCTCAGAGAATTGAACAAATTTCTATGCAAGGAGATATTCAAGATGCTTTCTCTGGGCACTCTCCTTCCATACCTTCAGAGTCAGGATTGGCTTTGTTCTCTAGATCTCAAGGATGCGTACACCCATGTCCTCATCCATCCATCTCACAGAAGGTTCCTCCGTTTCCTTTTCCAAGGGAAGCATTACCAATACAGGGTGCTTCCTTTCGGTCTGGCCTCTGCTCCAAGAGTGTTCACCAAATGCATGGCAGTAGTAGCTGCATTTCTACGCACTCTGGGGATATTTGTATTCCCATACCTGGACGACTGGCTCATCCGAGCTCCATCTCAGTCAGAGGCCCAGACTGCCCTGGACTGCACAAGGTGCATTCTGCAGTATCTGGGACTTGTGGTAAATCTACCAAAGTCCCAGCTCACCCCTACTCAGTCCCTAGAGTTCATAGGGGCCTGGCTAGATACTACCACTGCAAGGGCCTATCTTCCTCAGGTCCGTTGCCTATGCCTAGTGCAGTTAGCCTCCCAGATTCAGTCAAAGAGCCATTTAACTGCCCGGGAGATGCTACAACTGCTAGGCCACATGGCATCCACAGTGTATGTGGTCCCCTATGCTCGCCTTCACATGAGAGCAGCTCAATGGACTTTGTCCACCCAGTGGACTCAGGCTTCAGGGGGTCTGACAGACAAAATAGCAACCTCCAGGCGCCTCTTTTGGTCTCTACAGTGGTGGAAGTCCACCCAAAATCTGTTGCTGGGGTCCCCCTTCCAACAGTTGTTGCCCCAAGCAACCCTCACAACAGATGCCTCCCCAACAGGTTGGGGAGCTCATCTACAAGACCTCTCCACTCAGGTCACTTGGTCTCCACAGGAGACCTCTCTACATATCAACCACTTGGAGCTCCGAGCAGTTTTTCTAGCTCTCAAGGTCTTTCATACCCTGCTCAGCTGCAAGACAGTCCTCATTCATACGGACAATCAGGTAGCCATGTTTTACATAAACAAGCAAGGAGGAACTGGCTCTCTGTCGCTTTGCAACGAAGCTTTAAGATTGTGGGCCTTCGCCAGAGAGCATTAAATCCATCTCCTGGCTTTATACCTTCCAGGAATCCAAAACTCTTGGGCAGACAGACTCAGTCGAGTTCTGCTTCCACACGAATGGTCCCTGTACATGGACCAGGTACTCAGAATCTTTCAAGAGTGGGGAACCCCGGACATAGACCTCTTTGCAAGTCCGTGGAATGCCAAACTTCCCCAGTTCTGTTCCAGAATTCCATGTCAGGGAGTTCACTGGGGTCAAGACTTCCTGTATGCATTTCCACCCATTCCCTTAATTCCCAAGACTCTATTCAAGCTCCAGAGGGATCAAGGATCTATGATCCTCATAGCTCCACGCTAGCCACGCCAAGTGTGGTACCCTCTACTTCTGCATCTCTCTCAAGCTCCCTCCCTAGACTTGGGAGCTGCTCCAGACCTCCTGTCCCAGGAGGAGGGAACTTTGTGGCACCCAAACCCCAAGTCCCTTCACCTCAGGGCTTGGTTGCTGAAGGCTTAGACCTTCAAGGTTGGAATCTTTCTCAGCAGGTGAAGGATATCCTTCATGCTTCCAGAAAACCTTCTACTAGACGTTCCTATGCTTTTAAATGGAAAAGGTTTTCCATTTGGTGTGCTGAGAAGGGGCTTGACCCTCTAGCACTACCTTTGAATTCTCTATTGGAATATCTCCTGCATCTCTTCAATGCAGGCCTTAAGACGAATTCAGTAAGAGTCCATTTGAGTGCTATTGCAGCATCCCTTAAGCCTCTCAATGGACAGCCTATTTCCTCTCATCCTCTTATTGCAAGATTCATGAGAGGCCTAACTTTAACTAAACCTCCCATTAGGCCTCCAGTGGCATGGGACTTAAATCTGGTTCTTGGTCAGCTTATGAAGCCACCTTTTGAACCCTTCGCCACCACCTCCTTGAAATTTCTTTCCTGGAAGGTTATTTTCCTCATTGCAGTCACATCAGCTCGCCGCATCAGTGAGCTACAGGCCTTGGTGGCTAATCCTCCTTATACAAGGTTTCATCATGATAAGGTAGTCCTCAGGACCAATCCACACTTTATGCCTAAAGTGGTCTCACCTTTTCATCTGAACCAAGAGGTATATTTACCTGTCTTCTTTCCAGGTCCTCATGCATCAAGTGCAGAAAGGAATCTTCATACCCTGGATTGTAAAAGGGCTCTTGCCTTTTACTTACAAAGGACTCAGCAACATAGAAGGTCTTCCCAACTCTTTGTTGCTTTTGATCCTTCTCATTTAGGACTTCCAGTCTCTAAAAGGACACTGTCCATTTGGATTGCTCAGTGTATTTCTTTCGCCTACCAGAGTAAGAACCTTTCTCTGGAAGGCCATGTCACAGCTCACAATGTGAGGGCCATGGCAACTTCTATGGCTCATCTAAATTCTGTGTCCATCGACCAGATCTGTCGAGCAGCCACATGGGCCTCGGTTCATACCTTCACGGCCCATTATTGTTTGGACAAGGACTCCCGCCGGGATGCCTTGTTTGGTCAGGCTGTCCTAAAACACCTGTTCCATACTTGAGCAACTCCTACCCTCCATCCCTGTTTAGATGCCTGAGATTCAAGGGAGAGGTAGGGCCCTTCTCAGGGTCTACAACCCTGGGGATCTCCCCGGCATCTCTAGCTGGGGATCTCCCCGGCATCTCTAGCTGGGGAGTCCCCATATGTGAAGACTCATTCCTGCTTGTTCCTGGAGATAGCACAGTTACTTACCTGTAACAGGTGATCTCTGGGAACAGCAGGAATAAGTCTTCACAACCCACCCACCTCCCCAAGGAGTTGTATCTTCTATCTCTCTTTCCTTTCCTCTCTCTCTCTTTGTCTCAGCTCTGAAACTCGAACTGGAGAGAGGCGGTTGGAAAGGCGGGAAGGCAGCATGCAGGCGCTGTGGGATGCTCCCAAAAGCTTTCCTTTTTTGGAAAGCTGGGGAGCGTTCCCGCACAGGCTCCGTTGGTACCGACATACCCATATGTGAAGACTTATTCCTGCTGTTCCCAGAGATCACGTGTTATAGGTAAGTAACTGTGCTTTACTTGTCTGTAAACTTGTCTATAGTATTATTAACAAACCGATTAGGGTCAACTTCTCAGAGTAATAAAATCTCAAGAATATTCCAGAAATTACTCCAAACAAACAGACTTTTACAGTAAAGACTGGGAGGGTTATTGTTTCTAAATTCTTAGTAATTGCATGGAATTAGTCTCAGACAATTCGGCTGATAATGGCTAGATTGAAAGAAACTTCATCTGCACAGCCTGATGGCATCAATGACTTATTCCAGCGTTTTCTTGAAATACTCTTGTACACCCTCTCCCTTGTGTTATCAAAATTCTATTGTAATCTTAATTTAACATGAGACCGGCACTTAGCTTCTTAAATAGTGGTAATATTTCACTAAGGAATCTTCATCCCTTGATCTACTTTTTCTTTCTCCTTAAGCTCCGTATTTTTGTTTCTTCTTGGATTTCAGATCCCTGGAGCCAGGCAATCCTACGTGCACCTATGGCAATAGCAGAGTTTCTGCTATGCACTCCAAGCAGTCAAAGGCTGCATGATTGACAAACTTGGAAACATCCTGAGCATGTTTGACAAGGGCGAGGTAATCCTGCCTCTTATCATCAGGAAGGAGAGGTTTCATAAGCTCTAAATCTCCTGTGACCTCCTTAAAGAACATTCCCATATAAGAGGGTCATTTTTAAAGTAAGAATCGATTGCGTATCGTGTCCGCGCGATCTGTCAAGTGACGTCCATTCAAGGTCAGCCACTCTTGGCCAGTCTCTCACTACGCCGCCATTACGTTTCACGTCTCTGCCAGTGTTGGTTGTATGGTTATACTGCTTCGTTTGTCGCCATGTCAATCAGTAATCCCTCCAATTGTGAAGTGCGCTCGGTTATCCGTTTTTTAAATGCAAAACAAGTTCGTCCAGCTGAAATTCACTGGCAGCTTGTTGAAGTGTATGGGGAAGGTGTAATGAATTATGTTTAAGGAAGGAAGGACAAATGTTCATGATGAAGAACGATATGGACGGCCTACTGTCATGAATGAAGACCTAAAAAATACTTAAATTCACTCAATCAAATTTCATCAAATTTCAACTCATTTATATTTCAAAAAACTCATCATATTGTTCTTTTTTCATTTGTTCATTATTTTCAATTTTTCTTTTGCCAACGGTCTCAGATAAACGGTATGGTTTGACACTTTTTGTTATGGGTAATAAAACTCGCCCAATATAGTGTCCGTTCACATCAATGACCTTAGGCATATATCTTTTTTTAGATGTTAAACATTTGCGTTGCTCTTATGAATGAAGACCTGACACAAGAAGTTGATGAGGAAATTCGCCAAAACAGGTGCTTCACTATAGACGAGCTGCATCAGACATTTCCACAAGTTTCAAGATCAGTAGTTTATCACATTGTTACTGACAAACTGCACTACAAAAAATGTGTGCGAGATGGGTGCCGAAAATGCTGGACGAACTTGTTTTGCATTAAAACCGGATAACCGAGCGCACTTCACAATCAGAGGGATTACTGATTGATATGGCGACAAACGAAGCAGTATAACCATACAACCAACACTGGCAGAGACGCGAAACGTAATGGCGGCGTAGTGAGAGACTGGTCAAGAGTGGCTGACCTTGAACGGACGTCACTTGACAGATCGCGCGGACACGATGCGCAATCGGTTCTTACTTTAAAAATGACCCTCGTATAAAATATAGGAACTGATCCTAGCAGAAAGCATGGAAACCTGGAAGATTCGACATCCAAAGGCGTCAAGAG
This sequence comes from Ichthyophis bannanicus, assembly GCA_033557465.1. Classification (NCBI taxonomy): domain Eukaryota; kingdom Metazoa; phylum Chordata; class Amphibia; order Gymnophiona; family Ichthyophiidae; genus Ichthyophis; species Ichthyophis bannanicus. Next base: position 267,530,042 of record CM066035.1, read on the forward strand.
TCCTACACTCACGTCCCGGAGGATTAGATGCATGCCTTTTTGCACTCTTGATCCTTCTCATAGCTGATTCCACCACCATGGAATGGTGTGGTAGCTGAGTCTTCTGAAATCCAGGACAGGGAGGAACTCGATACATGGTGTTGAGTCTTCGAGAGTGAGGAGATGTGGTTAGAGGTGTTTCCCACATCCTTAACATGAGATCATGCAAGATCTCATGAATAGGTAAGGTAGCTGCCTCCTTGGGAGCTTTAGGGTATTGTAGGATTTCTAATTCCTTTGCCCTAGGCTCTTTTTCAGGAGCCACTTTGATGGAAAGACCTCGAGCCACATCTCGGATAAAATCCTGAAAGGACATATCCTCTGGTGCAGACATCCTACGCTGAGGAGAAAGAAGAATCCTCAGGAAGAAGTACTCTGGTATCGGCAGAGCTTTCAGAGTCTTCAGACTCATCCGAGGATTCAAAGTACCTCCGATCCGGGTGATCGTGCAAGGCACGGTTCCGGTACCGATCGAAGTCGGCATCGGAGGGGTCTGGTACCGATCAAAGTCGGCATCGGAGGGGTCTGGTACCGACTTGTCGATACCGGATGGATAAGCATGACTTGGTCCCGGTAGAATACCTGCCGATGTCGATGCAGTCAATACCGGTACCGGAGTCGGTGCCGGTACCGGTTGAATTGTCTGAAGCGGTTTCAAGGGCATCGAGGCCGTGAGAAGAGCCGCCAGACTGTGTTCAATAGCCAAGAATCTCTGGTCTATCGACGCTGCTGATGCTTGGGTATCAGTACCGGATGAAGCAGCCGGTACCCCAGAGCATGGCACCAGTAGTTCTGCCGAGGTTGAGGCCTCGAGAACATCCTGGAGCCTCGTTAATGCTTTGGAAGCCGAAGCCTCCCGCCGTAGATTCTCCTCCGGGGGAGCCGACGTCGGGGCCCGAGTCAGGGGCTGCTGAGTCTCCTGATGCTTAAAGGGAGATCTACCCTTAGAGGACCGGCTAGATTTATGCTTAGTTACCTGAGATCCATGGGAGGAAGACGAAGCCCTGGAAGACGTCGATGCCACAGAGGCTGCATCGGAGGGAAAAAGGGTGCTAAGTTTAGCAGCTCAGTTCTGCCGGCCCCTCTTTAACACACTCCGAAATAGAGTGGTCAGGACCTAAACATTTGAGGCACCACTCATGGGTGTCAGTGACGGAAATGGTACTGCCACAGTTCAAACACTTTTTAAAACCCGAAGCAGGTTTTTCCATTTTAAAGGAAAAGTTAGGCCTAGTGCCCAAAATGGCGCATGGCACCTAAGGAGAAAAAACCTGGAAAAGACTCCAGAAAAAAAGTGTTGTTTTTTTTTAAAAAAAAAGAAAGAAGAACTGGCGGTACCAGTGTAGCTTCGAAGGAAGGCTGACGCGACCACAAAAAAGATGAATAGAAGGGAATTATTTTCTGCAGTGACAGGATGTGCGACCTGTCAGCTCCACGGAAAACGAAGAACTGGAGAGGGACTGTTGGGAAAGGCAGGAAGGCAGCACGCAGGCACTGTGGGATGCTCCCAAAAGCTTTCCTATTGGACGCTGGGGACCATTCCCGCGCAGGCTCCGTCGGTACCGACGACACCCATATGTGAAGACTACATTCCTGCTTGTTCCTGGAGATAAATGGCACCCTTGGGCGGGAAGGGGACCTCGGATGTGTGGTGGCATCTCTCAAAGGCTTTCTTTGAAAGGTGGGGGATGCTTCCGCGAGGGCTCCGTCGGCTCCGACATCACCCATTTCTGAGGACTGATTCCTGCTGTCCCTGGAGAACATCTGTTACAGGTGAGTAACTAGGCTTTTTGTTTTGAATTTTACTTCTGGAAATTTTTACCTATTTTACGTTACTGAATTTCATATTTTGAAGCAGTTTAACTACTCTGATAGTGGTATATCAAATAAATATAAAACTTAATATGCTGTGTAGTATTAAAGAACAGAGAGAAAATGGAATTTGCTTTTTCACCTGCAGATCAGAGGAATACAGGAGAGCAGACCATATCGACTTAAGAAAATGTGTGCATGAGATATTTGAAATAACATTATGATGATCCGTGCTTCTGTCATGATCATAATATCTGATTAATACTAGTTTAAAACCTTTAAATGACCATAAAGAAGAGTAATTTTGTAACAGAGCCTTAGGCCATCAAGGCACATAGATGCATATATTGTGCCCGTTTTACAAAGGCAACTTATTAGCCGATGTGTCTTTATAAAATTATCCTAGGGAAACAAGTATGCACATTTACACCTATGTGCATGTATTTGCTAGCAAAAATATGTACATATATGCATAAGTGCTAGATCCATCTCTGCTCCATCTGCTCACTGCACCTAGGAATGCCTATAAATATATTGCGTAAAGGTAGGAACTAGTTTTTTATGCACCTATCTCCCCTAACTCATGTGTTTAATATTCATCCAATAAAGTAAATTTAAAATGCCCATGGAGTCAAAAATAGATATTGAAAACCCATACTTGATATACCATTATCCAGTTTATGCACTTAGTGATCAACGTTGAGAAGATATACAAAGGGGCTTTCTGATGATTGAAGTCAAACCGTAAATGAAGCAATTAAGTCAGATGATGACAGCAATATTACAGTGGGCTGTGTTCTGACGTTTCCCCTTTTAAATTAATAGATAATTGTCCGAGTTGTGTAATTCTTTCTTCTCATTATGTTTTGATACAGTTCTATTAATTTCACCGTCATTGTTTTGAAGTGATCATTAAATTTCCTGCATGTGAGGAATCTCTATGTGGCAAACACCATACCTGGTTTTAGTTTCAGCTCCCTCTCCTATTCTGAGCTCTACTTCAGACAATTTTAATTTTGATTTTGTGTGCTTGATTGAGTCTGAAACACTTGACATTAAAAACAAATTGGTATAAATGAGATAGCAAGAGATCTTTGGTTCCATGAGGGAGTATGCATACTTATTTTAAAGTTAGATTGGAATGGAAAAGTGCTAATATAGCTTGAAGAGGTTTGTTTGTTTTTTTACATGTTTTATGTGCAAGAAATGCATAGGTTTTCTCAGTTTGAGAGGTGGATATTAACTTATTTTTGTAATTGTTTGTTTGTCCAGATACACAAAGACCTTAACAACCTTTACTGCTGTAATCCCCGAATGGCATCCTCTTAACGCCACTCATACGGCTCCATGTAATAACTGCCAAGATAAGACGCAAAGAAGAAAAATGATTTTAGAAAAGTAAGGGTTTTTAATATGTTTTCAACTTTTTTGACAAAGTCTGGTGGCACCTTTAAAAACTAGCCAATTAAACATGAGTTTTTTAGGGCAAGTGTTATTTTTCTGTTGCAAAATAACATGGTTACTCCTCAGGAAGTTTAAATTTCTGAGGTACGTGAATGTGTGTTTGACACTGTGCAAGTATTAATATTTTGAAAGGCATAGTATTTGCTTTTTTTTTAACTAAGACAGACTGAATGGATCATTTTGGTTTTTGCCTAAAAATATTTAACATTTTATGAGAGCATTTTGGTGCTAGTAAAACAATCCAAATGATAAGACATCTTGACAAATAGCACCAATGAAATCAAAGGAAAAAGAGACAAGACTTGCAAGCCTAGTTTTGTATCAGATTTATAAGAAAATGAATAAGTATTTAAACTGAAGAATCAACAAATAATATTTATGGTAGTAAAAAAAATTGTGACTAATTGTCAATCTCATAAAAAGTGGATAAGTAGTTAAACAGCATTGTCTGTATTTAGCTTATGGGTAAAGTGTTTTAAAACATATTCAATACAGACCAAGCAAAAAATAAAATAAAAATAAAAAATGCTTCATATGATTGTAGTATTGATTAAAAAGCATTACATGAGGAATATGTTTTTACAGGATTTTATTTTGCTTGGCTATGTTTTTAAAGAAATGTTTTCATGTTTTGAAAGGTATTTATAGACTGGGTTTTGTGTAAGCACTCCTGTGAAATTAAGCACTTTTTAATGAGATTTCTAGTTTACCACTTTAATTTTTCAGCTATTCTTTCTATGTATCTCTTTATATTTATTGTAGGTCACCATTTATTGAACTAAAAATGTAGCTTTGGATCTTTTTTTGTTTTTGTATATTTATGTGAAATGTATTCTAGTGTGGTGTGGCTCGGTGACCTTAACATTTCCTTAATTTTGCCTCATATCAGTACTAGCCTTCAAGACTGCTGGTGTTTAGTGTGTGTTTGTTTGAGAATTAAAAAAACATTGCTTCCTTATCATTCCTCCAGTCCAGTCCAGCACCTGTGGGTAGTGTCACCTCACCAGCAGCTTGGAAACTGAGCATGTCATGTTTGATGACAACAGGGCATACATACTGGTGGCACCTCCCACCAGAGCCAGTATCTCATTCTCTAAGCAGCTGGGGTGAGGTGAATCTATAGGTCGGTCTAACTGAAAGAACTCATAAGGAAAGTTAAGATGGCAAAAAGACAAGGCTTTCTATACAGGAGGCTATACTGAATAGAGGATTGGCTGGGTAATAGAAGGCAGGGGTTACTAAGGCTCTGGGCAGTTCAGGTTTTCTTTAAAAAAAACACAAAAAAAACAGACCGATTTTAAGCAGCAGAAACCCTTGTAGTTTAAAGCCCGGGATTCCTGTAACCGGAGGGGGGGGGGTGTTCCAAAGGCAGAAGGTGCCCCAGACAGAGAGGGGATTGCTTCTGCAGTTCTTCCCCGCGCTGCAGCTGGGCTCAGAGAGAGTTGGAACACAGCGGGCAGCAGGTCTCTTCTCCTATACGCTCCTGATGATGCCGAAGCTCTGCAGAAGCTGAGCATCAAGTCAGGAGTGCGGATGGCAATTGAACTGCTCATGGTGGCGTGACTGTTCTGGCAGGGGCTGCTTCGGGGGCTCGACTCCTGTCAATGAGGTCCCAGCGTGGTTTTTCCCGCACGCAAAGAAGCGGCAGCCATTTTAAAACCATGGCTTTATGTTGGTTTACTTTCATTTTGTTTTTCCTTTTATTTCTGGTTTATTTTCTTTACTTTATCAGCGGGCTTCGTTTGGGGGGCATAAAGTGTGGGGTAACTAAGCTCCAGACCACCTGCCTTAATATTTTCTTTATTTTACCAGATCAGAGCTATATTAAAAAACAAAACAAAAAAAAAACCCCAAAGCACATGTTAAAGGCAAGATGGATAACAAAGGAATTTAATTTGTTTCTTTATGAAAAAAAAAAAAGCAGAACGGAATGGTGGTGAAAAGTACGGCATGCCTGCCAAGTGCATGTGTCTAGTGTGTGGGTCACGCAGGGGCTCCAGTTCCACCGCCGGGCTCTGCCACACCTGTGAATCTGAGTCCAGGTCGGCAGAGGAAGGTTTATTCGGGGAACAGGGGGAGAGACTATGCCAGATACCCTGGGGGTAAGAGAAGATGCTTCTCTGACGAAGGAGGCCCGCGTGGTACCCAGCTCTGCAGCGCAAGGAGGGGACCCCTGAGGCCCAGGCTCCGACGTTGCAGAGCGCAAAAAAAAAAAAATAGCTAAGTCTGTTAAGCCAGCAAAGCACTCCCCAGATCAAGACCAGAAGAGGGAATTCAGGGATGCTTTTTTGCTGGAGTTTGTTATCCTCATTCACAAGGCCTTTTGCTTGCTTGAGGCAACAGGGAAACAGGCAGGTGAGTATGCCAGTGAAGGCACTGAAATGGTCCTGGCCGGGATCTCCCACGGAAGGAAGGGTCCAAAGCGAGCCGGTTCCTAGTAGGAGAAGGCTGGAGGACAACCCTTGGGGGGGAAGGGTGCTCCCTCCAGTATGAGGAAGAAGAAGAGGACATTGAACTTGAACAAGAGGCGGGAGCGGAGGAGATGAAGATTGAGGAAGGATAGATTCCGCAAGCAGAGGAGTTGCACATAGTGCAGGTCTTTCGGAAAGAAGAGTTGTGGCATTGATTACTCACTCCTTGAAGGCTCTTAATATGGATACAAAGGCCCCCCTGTACGAAGAGCCATTGGAAGATTTCCTCTTCCATGCCATCTGGAAGACACAGAAGGTGTTCTCCAGGACCAAGCAGGAAGTCAGTCCTCACATATGGGTGATGTCGGCGCCGACGGAGCCCCAGTGCGGAGCATTTCCCCAGCTTTCAAAGAAAGCCTTTGGAAATGCAGCGCGCCTGCACGGTCCCCTTCCCACCCAAGGGTGCCATCTTGCTCAGTCTCTTTTTCCGCGGAGTCCGACGGACGTGAGTTCGTGTCACCCGGAAAAAGTTGATTTTTTTCTGGGATTTTCACGTTGTCTTATCCGGTTCGACGCCGGTTCCCCTTCCCACCTGGGCTCGGTACACCGGTATCGAGTCCGGACTTGTGATTTTCGGTTTTTGTCCTTCGTGACTAGCGTTCACGTTCTTTTTGTGTTTTCACTGGCAGCCCGGTCTTTTGACCTTCCAGGGGCCCTTTTGCCTCCAATGGCTGCCAGCGGGTTCAAAAAGTGTGATCGGTGCAAGAAACCTATGGCTCTCACCGACACACATGAGTGCTGCCTCCGATGCCTTGGGCCCGACCATGACCCGCTGGCCTGTGGCCCGTGCGACAAAACGTTGTCGAAGGCACTTGGGAGCCGTCAGCATCAACGTGAGAGAATTTTCTCTGACTCCGCATCCGGGCGAGCCCAGACTTCGTCAGAGGCCTTGACATCTCGGGAGTCCAACCCCGAGCGCCGTCGGGGTTCCTGTGAAAGGGAGTCTCCCTCCCGGGAGCACCGAAAGAAGAAAAAACTTGCGAGGGTGGCGTCGGTAGGGGCTCCTGGTTCCACGAGGGCCAGGTCGTGTAGCCCTGACCGCCGCCCCGGGCTCTCGGACTCAGAGAGGTCTTCCAAGTTACCTCGTGTGGAGCCGGAGTCCCCGAATCACGTAAGTGCAGTTGTCTTCGTAGACTCGACGTCAGGCCCGACGCCGTCGGGGCCCGAGTCAGGGGCTGCTGAGTCTCCTGAGCTTGGACTCGGGTTGACGGCCTTGGAGAGCAGCTTGGCTGCCTTCATGGAACAGCAGCAGGTGCTGATCGCCGGTCTGACCGGTGCATCTGCCCCGACCACCGGGACCTGGACGTCTACGTCGACCCCGGAGACCGAGCCGATCCTCGAGTCGATGAAGTCTCGAGTCGATCCTCGGTCAAGGTCCCCCTCGACCTCCCGTGTGGGGCCGAGGTTGTGGCCGATACCCTCGGCGTCGGGGCGGGTGGCACCGAGGCCCACATGGCCGGAGCCGCTCGATTCCTCCTCGGAGGAGTCGGAGTGGGAGACGGAGGACGAGGAGTCCCTGTACACCTTCCAGACCTGGTGCATCCCTTCTGACTCACCGGAGTCCGAGCCTCGAAGACGGTCCCCCCCCCCCCCCGGAGGATACCCGGTTCTCGGACTTCATGAGAGATATGGCCAAGGCCTTGGCCTTCCCTGTGGACGCCGAGGAGGAGCCTCGAGCCGAGGAGCTGGATGCCCTCCAGTATGATTTTCCTCCGAAGGAAGCCTTTACTGTACCGGTTCCTCCGATGCTGGAATGGCTGCTCTTCCGTATGTGGGAGGCACCGGCCTCGATGCGGGTTCTTAGCAAATGGGTCGATTCCATTTATCGAGTCCGTAAGAGCCCTGGGTTCCAAAAGGCGCAGCTACTGCACTACTCCATGGTTGTGGAATTAGCCATGCACCGTCTCAAGAGTCAGAAGATGCACTCCTCTGTGCCCCCCGGCCGGGAGGCCCGGAACCTGGATGCCCTCGGTAGAAAGTGCTTCCAGGGCTCTATGCTGTCTTGCCATGTCCAGACCTACCAGCTGTACATGGGCATGTACCTACGAGACCTGGCAAAGGAGATTGCCGGGTTCTCAGCTGGCCTCTCCGAGGAACCTTTGCAGAGGTTCAAAGCTTTGTCAACAGGGATTCGAGAGTGCTCGAAGTTTATCTCTTGAGCAGCCTATGATGGCTTCGAGGCTTCGGCCCGGGTAGCCGCGGCTAGCATCAGTGTTAGGCCTGGCTCAGTTATCAGACCTGGAGCCATGGGTGCAGGATAAGTTGGTTGATGTCCCTTGCTGAGGTGAAAATCTCTTTGGTAAGCCCATCACTGAAAAGGCTGTGGAAATTGAGACTGAGACTCTCACCAGGACAAGGCTGTCCAGGAAGACTTCTGCCCCTTCTCAGAAAACGAAGGGCTCGGGGAAGAAGCTCTTTTTCCCGAGGAAGGGTGCTGCCTACAAATCCTACCCTCAATATCAGGCCTCTCCAGCTCCCCAACAGGGCCAGCAGCATGGGCCCCGTAGGCAGAAGACCCCCAAGTCGCCAGCTCCGGCTCCTGAACAGCAGGGAGCCGGGTTTTGACTCCCACAGCATAGCCTCTTCTCCACAGCTGGCTCCACTCAGCACAGGAGGTCGGCTGACCCTGTACGCCTACAGGTGGCCAGCCATCACAGGGGATACCTGGGTCCTCAGCATAGTCCAAAAGGGCTACATGCTCCACTTCCACCAGATACCCCCCTCCTACTTTCCAGGGGAGCCCCCAAGACTCCCTCTGCACAGAAACCTCCTCCTTCAGGAGTTGGCAAGTCTTCTAAACAGGCGGTGGAACCGGTGCCTCACCACCTGGAAGGGCAAGGCTTCTACTCCCAGGTACTTTCTGGTACCAAAAAGGACAGGAGGCCTCCGGCCTATCCTAGACTTGCGGAACCTAAACAAGTTTCTGGAGAGGGAAAAGTTCAAGATGCTTACCCTTGGGATACTGCTGCCCTACCTCCAGCAGGGAGACTGGCTATGCTCCTTAGACCTAAAGGATGCTTATACTCACATTCTCATCCATCCAGACCACAGACAATATCTCAGATTTGTGGTGGGAGGAAACCATTTTCAGTACAGAGTATTTCTCTTTGGCCTAACTTCCGCCCCCAGGGTTTTCACCAAATGCCTGGCGGTGGTGGCGGCCTATCTCAGAAATCATGGAATTTTTGTCTTCCCATACCTGGACGACTGGCTCATCAGAGGTCAGTCTGTCCAGGAGGCCAGACAAGCCACTCTTCGCACTGTCTCTCTTCTTCAGCATCTGGGCTTTGTCATAAACTACGCAAAGTCCACTTTGCTCCCCTCACAGAACCTAGAGTTTATAGGGGCAAATTAGACACCATGCAGGCAAGAGCTTACTTCCTGAGGACAGGGCCCACAGGCTGATGGACTTGGCCAATTAGTTCCAAAGCAATTCTCAGGTCTCCGCCAGACACTTTCTGCGGCTCCTGGGCCACATGGCATCCACGGTACATGTGACCCCGAATGCCCATCTGCACATGCGGGCGGCCCAGTGGTGCCTCAGAGCTCAGTGGGCGCAAGCCACAGGCGACCTCCGAGACAGAGTAAAGGTGTCCAAATCATTCTTGGACTTCTTGCAGTGGTGGCTACATCTCCCAAACCTTCTCAGGGGGGTACCCTTTCAGGCCCCAGCACACACCAGGGTGCTGACGACAGATGCTTCGTTAAAGGGCTGGGGTGCACATTGCCAGGGCACGTGCACTCAAGGCCTTTGGTCTCCTCGGGAGGCCACAGAGCATATCAATCTTTTGGAGCTGCGAGCAATCCGCTTGGCTCTACAGACTTTTTCCCATGCCCTCTCTCACCAGTCTGTCTTAGTTCAGACAGACAATCAGGTTGCAGGGTTCTATGTGAACAAGCAAGGGGGCACAGGGTCCAGACTCCTATGTCAGGAGGCACAGGCCCTTTGCTTCTTTGCTGTAAAACAAGGCATGTTTCTCAAAGCAGTTTATCTACCTGGTCAGGAGAACTTTTTGGCAGACAAACTAAGCAGAATTCTCCAGCCTCACGAATGGCAGTTGAATCCACTGGTGGTTCAGCAGATCTTTCTATGATGGGGACTTCCTCCATCGATCTCTTTGCAAGTCCACTGAACCATCAGCTGCCCTGGTTTTGCTCCAGACAGCCGCATCCCCTGAGAATGGCAGCAGATGTGTTTCTGATCTCTTGGTCTACAGGCTTCCTGTATGTGTTTCCTCCCACGCCCCTGGTGGCCCGAACTCTGTTCAGGATTCTACGGGACAAGGCCTCTGTCATTCTGGTAGCCCCCAGATGGCCGAGGCAACCCTGGTTTCCACTTTTTCTGCAGTTGGCAGTGGAAACTCCATTCCCTCTGGGGTTGCAACCCGATCTCCTGTCTCAGGATCAGGGTTCCCTTCTGCACCCCAATCTCAGATCCACTGTTCCCTCTAAGCTGTGCGCATGTGCGCGCGCACACACCTCGCCGAGCGAGCGCACATATTTTATAACAGAGCGCACAAAAATTATGGTTCTGATTCTGATAGAAAACAACACAGACATCTTAAAATTTTAAAAGTTGTTGTGTATTTACAGTTTTCACAAGTTCTACAATATTATCTAGTGCAATCAATGTTGTGTACATACTGTATTCTGACGTGTAGTCAAATTTTAAAGTATAGAACTCTTAGTGTCGTTATATGATGCACAAAAATTTAACCTTCCTTCAAAAGCTGCACAGCTGATATTTTATGTGCACACAGCCTAAAGAAAATTAGAGGAAACATTGCTCAGATCCCTCAATCTGATGGCCTGGCTGCTGAAAGGATAGTGCTAGCTCCCTTGCTTCTACCTAGGGAAATTGAGGAGATGGTCTTGGCCTCGAGGAGGCAATCCACCAGAAAGTCCTATGCACTCAAGTGGCGCAGGTTCTCAGTGTGATGTGCTCAGCACAATGAAGATCCTTTCTCCTGCCTGGTGCCAGTAGTGCTACAATACCTACTTCACCTGTCAGACCTAGGCCTTAAGTCCAACTCTGTTTGGGTCCACCTCAGTGCTCTTTCAGCACACCACTCACCGGTGGAGGGACAGTCGCTATCGGTTCACCCCTTGGTGTCCCGCTTCCTCAGAGACCTGCTTTTGCTCAAGCCTCTGATTCGTCCACCTGCCACTGAGTGGGACTTGAACGTGGTCTTGCAACAACTTACTCATCCAACGTTTGAGCCGATGGCTACTTGCCATTTACGCTTCCTTTCCTGGAAGGCGCTCTTCCTGGTAGCTCTTACCTCAGCCAGACGTGTGAGTGAACTACAAGCTCTGGTTTCTGATAGACCGTGCACATGGTTCTATAGGAACAGGGTGGTCCTTCGGACTCATCTGAAGTTCCTTCCAAAAGTTGTCTCCTCTTTCAACCTCAACCAGGAGGTGGTTCATCTGACATTCTTTCCCAGGCCGCATACTAGCCGGGCTGAGACAGTCTTGCATGCTCTGGATTGTAAGAGGGCGTTGTCCTTTTCTCCAGGACCAAGCAGGAAGTCAGTCCTCACTTATGGGTGACGTCGGCGCCGACGGAGCCCTCGCGGAGCAATTTTCCCCAGCTTTCGCAGAAAGCCTTTGGGAATTGCAGCGCGCATACGCGGCCCCCTTCCCGCCCAAGGGTGCCATCTTGCTCAGTCTTCTTTTTTCCGCGGAGCCCTACAGACGTAGTTTGTGATCGCCGCTGAAAAAGTTGATTTCTTTAGTTTGTTTTTCTCGGTTCAACGCCGTGTCTCTTTCCCGCCCGGCCTCGATACTCCAATATCGAGTCCGTTCACAATTTTTCAGTTTTTGTCCTTTGTAACGGGCGTTCTTTTTCCCCCGATGGCTGCCAGCGGTTTTAAAAAGTGTGATCGCTGTACCAGACTTATGTCTCTTACCGACACACATGACTGCTGCCTCCTTTGCCTCGGACCCAATCATGACTCGGTGGGTTGTGGTCCATGCAACAAAATGTCCTCGAAGGCGTTGAGGAGTCGGCAGTCACAGAAGGAACATATCTTCTCTGACTCCGCGTCCGGTCGGGCCCGGACCTCGTCAGAGGCTTCGACGTCTCGTGACTCCGGCCCCGAGCATCGTCGGAGTTCCTCTGAGCGGGGGTCTCCCGGCCGGGAACATCGTCGGAAGAGGAAACCCGCGAGGGTGGCGTCGGAGGACGCTCCTGGTCCCTCAAGGGCCAGGTCGCATAGCCCCGCCAGCCGCCCCGGGTCCTCGGAGGCGAAGAGGTCGTCGAAGCATCCTCGTCTCGAAGTGGAATCTCCTGGACACGTGAGTACTGTAGTCCTCGTGGACTCACCTCCCAGGGAACCGACGTCGGGGCCCGAGTCGGGGACTGCTGGGTCTTCTGAGTTTGGTCTCAGATTGACGGCCTTGGAGTGCAGTATCGCTGCCTTCATGGACCAGCAGCGGGCATTGATGGCCGGCATCGCCAGTGCATCTGCCCCGACCACCGGGACGTCGACGTCCAAGTCGACCCCAGAGGCCGAGCCGATCCTCGAGTCCATACGAGCTCGAGTCGATCCTCGGCCAAGGTCTCCCTCGGCCTCCCGTTCGGGACCGAGGTCGTCGACGCCGGCCTTGGCGTCGGGGCGGAGGTCCTCGGCCCTCGCCCGCACGGAGCCACTCGATTCCTCCACGGAGGAGTCGGGCTGGGACACGGAGGAGGACGAGTCACCCGGTTCTTTTCAGACTCGGTGCGTCCCCTCCGACTCACCCGAGTCAGAGCCTCGGAGACGGTCCCCCCCGGAGGATACCCGGTTCTCCGACTTCGTGAGGGACATGGCCAAGGCTTTGGCCTTCCCCGCGGATCCGGAGGAGGAGCCTCTAGCCGAAGAGCTCGAGGCCCTCCAGTATGACTCTCCCCCGAAGGAGGCCTTTACTGTGCCGGTTCCTCCGATGCTGGAGCGGCTGCTCTTCCGCATGTGGGAGAGCCCGGCCTCGACGCCGGTGTTAAGCAAGCGGGTCGATTCCATGTATCGAGTCCGCAAGAGCCCCTGGTTCCAGAAGGCACAACTACCGCACCATTCCATGGTGGTAGAATTGGCCATGCATCGACTTAAGAGTCAGAAGATGCACTCCTCGGTGCCTCCGGGTAAGGAGGCCCGGAACCTGGATGCCCTCGGTAGGAAGTGCTTCCAGGGCTCTATGCTTACTTGCAGAGTCCAGACATACCAGCTGTATATGGGCATGTATCTTCGAGACCTGGCAAAGGAAATTGCCGGGTTCTCTGCTGGTCTCTCCGAGGAACCTTTGCAGAGGTTCCAGGCCTTGGCCACTGGTATTCGAGAGTGCTCGAAGTTTATTTCTCGAGCAGCCTACGATGGCTTCGAAGCATCGGCTCGAGTAGCCGGAGCCGGCATCGGTGCTCGCCGTCAGGCTTGGCTTCAGTCATCCGACCTCGAGCCATGGGTGCAGGACAAGTTGGTCGATGTCCCCTGCAGAGGTGAAAACCTCTTTGGCAAACCCATGGCTGATAAGGCGGCAGAACTCGAGTCCGAGACTCTCACCAGAACTCGCCTATCCAGAAAGACCTCTGCCCCTTCACAGAAGAGGAAGGGCTCGGGGAAAAAGCCCTTTTACCCGAGGAAGGTGTCTGCCTATAAACAGCACCACCCACAATATCAAGCCTCAGCAGCTCCCCATCAGGGCCAGCAGGCTAAGGGACAGGGCAATGGGTCCCGTAGGCAGAAGGCCCCCAAGCCCACTACACAGGCCCCTGCTCAGCAGGGTGGGGGGTTTTGACTATGCCGGCATAGCCTCTCCCCCTCCGCGACTCTCGCTCAGCACGGGGGGCCGGCTGACCCACTTTGCCCACAGATGGTCAGCCATAACATCCGATTCCTGGGTGCTGTAGGTGGTTCAAAAGGGCTACCTCCTACATTTTCACCAGGTACCTCCTCCCTACTTCCCAGGGGAGCCTCCAAGACCCCCTCTGCACAGGGACTTACTCCTTCAGGAGCTGCAAAGTCTGCTCCAGGAACAGGCTGTGGAGCCAGTGCCCCAGCATTTGTGGGGTCACGGGTTTTATTCGAGGTACTTCCTGGTTCCGAAAAGAACAGGAGGCCTCAGACCCATCCTGGACTTGCGCAACCTCAACAAATTCCTGCAGCGGGAAAAGTTCAAGATGCTTACCCTTGGAATCCTACTGCCCTACCTCCGGCAGGGAGATTGGCTATGCTCCTTGGATCTAAAGGATGCTTATACTCACATCCTTATTCATCCGGACCACCGGCAATATCTGAGATTTGTGGTGGCAGGGAATCATTACCAGTACCGCGTACTGCCCTTTGGCCTCTCCTCCGCTCCCAGGGTGTTCACGAAATGCCTGGCAGTGGTGGCCGCCTTCCTGAGGCTTCAAGGCCTCTTCGTCTTCACCTACCTGGACGACTGGCTCATCCGGGCACAGTCTTCCCTAGAGGTCACTCAGGCCACTCAACGCACAGTGGCTCTGCTTCAGCACTTGGGCTTCGTCATAAACTTCGAAAAGTCCATTTTGCTCCCCTCTCAGGATCTCGAATTCATAGGAGCACGGCTGGACACTGCAGGCTCGGGCCTTCTTGCCTCTGGAACGGGCCAACAGGCTCATAGCTCTGGCCGGCAGGTTCCACAGCGCGTCACCGGCCTCTGCCAGACAATTCCTGCAACTGCTCGGTCACATGGCCTCCACGGTCCATGTCACTCCGAATGCCCGTCTGCATATGCGACCTGCTCAGTGGAGCCTTCGCACTCAATGGCATCAGGCCACAGGGAGACTGACGGACTTAATACAGATCTCCGACCGCCTGATCTCCTCTCTGCAGTGGTGGCTTCACCTGCCCAATCTGGTACTTGGCATGACTTTTCAGTCTCCTCCACCTTCTCAAGTGCTCACGACAGATGCCTCTCTCCTGGGATGGGGAGCGCATTGCCAAGGAACATGCACTCAAGGCCTTTGGACACCTTGGGAGGCTGTTCAGCAGATAAACTTCCTGGAGCTGCGGGCGATCCGCCTAGCTCTGCGGACCTTCTCTCACCTCACTTCTCATCGGTCTGTACTGGTGCAGACGGACAATCAGGTCGCCATGTTCTACGTGAACAAACAGGGGGGCACGGGCTCCCTCCTTCTATGTCAGGAGGCTCGGAGACTGTGCTCTTGGGCAGTCGACCACGACATCCTCCTCAAGGCTGTTTACCTGCCCGGGCAGGAAAATTGCCTAGCCGACAAACTGAGCCGGATTCTGCAGCCGCACGAATGGAGGTTGAACCCCGTAGTGGTCCAACGGATCTTCCGCCTGTGGGGCCTCCCCACCGTGGATCTCTTTGCCAGTCCCCTAAACCGGCAACTTCCCAGGTTCTGCCCCTGGCACCCGCATCCTCTCAGAGTAGCGCCGGATGCTTTCCTCATTTCGTGGTCCACGGGCCTACTGTATGCCTTTCCTCCCACACCACTTGTGTCCCGGACGCTGTTCAAAATTGTCCAGGACAGGTCCTCCGTGATCCTGGTAGCGCCCAGGTGGCCGAGACAACCCTGGTTCCCTCTACTCCTACAACTAGCGGTGGACACCCCTCTTCCTCTGGGGTTTCAGCCCGATCTCCTGACCCAGGATCAGGGTACTCTCCTCCACCCCAACCTCCGGGCCCTTCATCTGATGGCCTGGCTGCTGAAAGGGTAGTCCTAGCTCTGCTCTTACTTCCTCCGGAGGTGGAGGCTGTCGTCCTGGCGTCTCGGCGACCTTCCACCCGGAAATCTTACGCCCTTAAATGGCGTCGCTTCTCGGTCTGGTGTTCTCAGTGCTCTGAGGACCCCTTCGCCTCCTTAGTATCGGTGGTACTGCAATATTTGCTTCACCTCTCCGATCTAGGCCTTAAATCCAACTCCGTCAGGGTCCACCTTAGTGCTCTCTCTGCACATCATTCGCCGGTGGAGGGCCAGCCTCTTTCCTCGCACCCCTTGGTGGCACGTTTTCTCAAGGGCCTTCTTCTGCTTAAGCCCCCGTTGCGCCCTCCAGCTCCTGACTGGGATCTCAATGTGGTCTTGCAAAGGCTTACCTGTCCACCTTTTGAACCCATGGCTACCTGTCCTCTTCGTTTCCTCTCCTGGAAAACTCTCTTCTTGGTAGCCCTTACCTCCGCTAGGCGCGTTAGTGAACTACAGGCCCTAGTGTCGGAGCCCCCTTACACTAGATTCTACAGGAATAGGGTGGTCTTACGGACTCACCCTAAGTTCCTTCCGAAGGTGGTCTCCTCTTTTCACATCAATCAAGAGGTGGTTCTTCCGACCTTTTTTCCCAGACCGCATACCAGCCGAGCTGAAACTGTTCTGCATACCCTGGACTGTAGAAGAGCCTTATACTTCTACCTTAACCGTACGCGAGAGCATCGAAAGGCTGTCCAGCTTTTCGTCTCTTTTGACCCCAATCGGTTGGGGGTACCCGTCTCTAAGCGTACTTTGTCCATCTGGGTAGCTTACTGTATCGCCTGGGCTTATGGAGCTGCCGGCCTCTCCTTAGAGAGTCGAGTCACGGCTCACTGTGTCAGGGCGAAGGCTGCGTCAGTGGCTCACCTCCGCTCTGTTCCGTTGGCGGACATCTGCCGGGCCGCTACTTGGTCTTCAAGCCAGACGTTTGCGGCTCATTACTGCCTGGAGAGGGAGTCCCGCAGGGACAGTGCTTTCGGACAGGCAGTCCTCCACAATCTCTTTGAGGTCTAAGCAACTCCTACCCTCCGGCCCTGGTGTTGGGCTACCGGCCGGATTTGTATTCAGAGAAGATTCCTTTCTTCTGTACTGTTGAGCTTGAGGGAGCTCTTTTTTCGGTTGAGGTCTCCGGTAGCCTTGAGCTCGGGAGTCCCATAAGTGAGGACTGACTTCCTGCTTGGTCTTGGAGAAAGAGTAGTTACTCACCTGTAACAGGTGTTCTCCAGGAGCAGCAGGAATCAGTCCTCACTACCCTCCCTCCTCCCCTTGGAGTTGCAGTCATTCTTTTGCTAACTTTTTTGCTGTCTCTTCGCTATGTCATCAGACTGAGCAAGATGGCACCCTTGGGCGGGAAGGGGACCGCGCATGCGCGCTGCAATTCCCAAAGGCTTTCTGCGAAAGCTGGGGAAAATTGCTCCGCGAGGGCTCCGTCGGCACCGACGTCACTCATAAGTGAGGACTGATTCCTGCTGCTCCTGGAGAACCCCCGTTACAGGTGAGTAACTACTCTTTACATTGAACGTACGCGGGGGCATCGAAGGACTACTCAGCTCTTCGTCTCCTTTGACCCTAATAAATTGGGGTTACCTGTCTCCAAGCGTACGTTGTCCACTTGGGTAGCAGATTGTATCGTCTGGGCGTACAAGGCAGCCGACCTTCCCTTGCAGGGTCGAGTCACGGCCCACCGTGTGAGGGCGAAAGCTGCGTCAGTAGCTCATCTCCGCTCTGTTCCGTTGGCAGACATCTGCCGGGCCGCTACTTGGTCTTCAAGCCAGACTTTTGCAGCCCACTACTGTCTCGAGAGAGAGTCCCGTAGGGACAGTGCTTTCGGACAGGCGGTACTCCGTAATCTCTTTGAGATTTAGGCAACTCCTACCCTCCGGCCCTTGTGTTGGGCTACCGTACGGGGGCGTTCTCGGAGGATATCACAGATGCTGAGGCTCTTGAGAGGGAGCCATTTTTTCAGCTTTGGGTTCCTGGTAGCCTAGAACTGGGGAGTACCATATGTGAGGACTGACTTCCTGCTTGGTCCTGGAGAAATAGTAGTTACTCACCTGTAACAGGTGTTCTCCAGGAGCAGCAGGAATCAGTCCTCACAACCCTCCCTCCTCCCCTGGAGTTGCAGTCGTATCCTTTATTTTGATTTTTGCTGTCTTTTAGCTATGTCATCAGGTTGAGCAAGATGGCACCCTTGGGCGGGAAGGGGACCGCGCAGGCACACTGCTTTCCCAAAGGCTTTCTTTGAAAGCTGGGGAAATGCTCCGCAAGGGTGCTCCGTCAGCGCCGACGTCACCCATATGTGAGGACTGATTCCTGCTGCTCCTGGAGAACACCTGTTACAGGTGAGTAATTACTCTTTCCCCATGCACCGAGTGATTCGCCAGATGATTCAGGACAAGTGGGATGTGCCTGAGACTGGATTAAAGGGAATGTGGATGATGGCACAGCTGTACCCACTTCTGGAGAAGGACAAGGACCTTCTAAGGTCGCCGAAGATGGATGCTGCAGTGTCGTCAGTGACAAAGAAGACTACCATTCTGCTGGAGGGTAGTTCGGCACTGAAGGACGTCCAGGATAGGAAGGTGGAGACCCTGCTTAAGTAGGCATTTGATATCAATACACGGAAAGTGTTGATTTGCTGTGCCTTTGTAGCATGCACGCGCATGCTTACGTTGGACGCAAGGAATAATTGAAGCCATAGGGGCTTCGCAGTCGCTACCAGTAGAGGCAGCTGAACTGGAGTCAGGGACAAGCCTACCTATTGGATTCCTTTTATGATTTGATAAGGGGTTTGTCCAAAGGAATGGCAGCAGTGGTGGCAGCACGGCACTACCTCCTGGCTCTGAAATTGGTCGTCTGATGTGACATCCAAATACCATTTGAGCAAGTTGTCCTTCAGAGGGAAGCTCTTATTTGGGGAGGACCTCGATAAATTGGTAAAGGACTTGGGAGAGTAGGGGACAGTCCTTTCTGGGATTCAGGGGGTCAGGAAGAGGTTTCTTCTCTCCTGGCTCCTCAGCTCCTAAGAAGTCACAATGATGCGAGGATTGCCCTTGCAGGAGGTGGTACCTGTAGGGGATCGGCTACAGCAGTTTTATCTTGTGTGGGCACAGATTACATCTGATCAGTGAGTGTTAGAGGTGAACAGGGAGGGTTATGCATTGGAGTTGATGTTTCCTCTCGCCAGTGCCTTCGTCCTTTCATTGTGAAGAGCCCCGCGAAAACAAGGGGCAGTGCAGATAACATTGAAAAGGCTCCTGGACCTTCAAGCAGTGTGTGGGGTGCCCAGCACCCAGTGCAGCCATGGTCGATACTTGATCTATTTTGTGGTGCCTAAGAAGGAGGGTTCCTTTCTGCCCATATTGGATCTCAAGCAGGTCAGTCTGTGCCTCTGCGTACCTTGGTTCCATATGGAGACTCTCCGGTTGGTGATCGTGGTGGTCGGGCAGGGTGAGTTTTTGACATCCCTAGACTTGGCAGCAGCCTATCTGCACATTCCCATTCGGACAGGGTACCAATATTTCTTAAGATTCGTGGTACCCATGGGACACTTCCAATTTCAGGCACTCCCCTTCGGGTTAGCTACCTCACCACGCACATTCACAAAGGTGGTGGTCATGGCCATCCTGTGGCAGGACAGCATTCTAGTACATCCATTCCTGGACAATTGGCTCATCCGTGCAAAGCCAAGGGACGAGAGCGAGTGGGTCACTGCAAGGGTAATCAGGTACTTGCAGAGTCTCAGATGGGTGATAAATTTCATGATGAGTCAGCTTTAGCCCTCGCAGGACTTGGTGTATCTGGGGACCCAGTTACAGACGGTGTCGGGGCTCATGTCCCTGCCACTGACCCAAGTGTGGATGCTACAGAATCGGATCCGAAGATTTCACAGCATGGCAGGTCCGATGGTGTGGCACTACCTACAGGTATTAGGATCCATGGCGCGGCGACCATCGAGCTAGTGCCATGGGCACAGGTTCACATGCGTCCATTACAGAGGAGCTTCTTGCGCATATGGTCAGCACAGAGGCAGCCGCCATCCCTCTTCCTGCCCTGTTCAGTGAGCACTCGGAAATCACTCCAGTAGTGGTTAAAAGGCAAACACCTTCAGGTGGGCATGTCTCTGGAGAGCCCCCACTAGATTCCAGTAGTGACAGATTCCAGTCTGGTGAGCTGGGGAGCTCATTGCGAAGGGCAAATTGTGCAGGGGCATTGGTCCCAGCAGGAAACAACTTGGTCAATCAACCGTCTGGAGTTGTGAGATGTTCTTGGCATTGCAGCAGTTTTGCTCTCAGCTTCGCAGCAAGGCAGTGCGAATGTTCTTGGACAATGCCATCATGGTCGCGTATGTCAATCGTCAGGAGAGAACGAGCTGTGTGAACTTGGAAGAAGTGGCCCTGTTAGCCTGGGCAGAGGAAAATTTGCAGGTCTATCCGGCAGCGCCTGTGACAGGGAAGGATAACATGGCTGCCGATTATCTCAACCGGGTACTCATCAACCTGGGATGCTCAATGACACAATTTTTGCTCAACTAGTCCGATGCTGCCAATTATGGACCTGATGGCAACCTACGAATCAGCGAAGGCATCAAGTTATCTCCAGGAACAAGCAGGAATGTAGTCTTCACATATGGGTATTGTCAGTACCGACGGAGCCTGCACGGGAACGCTCCCCAGCGTCCAATTAGAAAGCGTTTGGGAGCATCCCACAGCGCCTGCGTGCTGCCTTCCCGCCTTTCCCAACTGCCTCTCTCCAGTTCTTCATTTTCTGCGGAGCCAGCAGGTGGTCGTCCCTGTCACCGCAGAAAATCTTTCCTTATTCCCTTCTTTTTTGTGGTCGCGTCTGCTTTCCTTGACGCTATACCGGTACCGCCGGTTCTTCTTTCTTTCTTTAAAAAAAAAAAAAAAATTATATATAGTATTCTTTTCCAAACTTTTCTTTTCCAGGTGCACGTGCCATTTTGGGCCTTAGGCCCAAAATTTCCTCCACTATGGAAAAACCCGCTTCGGGTTTCAAAAAGTGCACCAAGTGTGGCGGTACCATCTCCGTCACCGACACCCATGAGTGGTGTCTCAAATGTTTAGGTCCTGACCACTCCATCTCTTACTGTATGGCTTGTGCCATGATGTCCAAGAGGGGTCAACAAAACCGACCTGCTAAGCTTAGCACCCTTTTTCCCTCCGATGCAGCTTCTGTGGCATCAACGTCTTCCAGGGCTTCGTCTTCCTCCCATGGATCTCGGGTAACTAAACATAAATCTAGCCGGTCCTCAAAGGGTAGATCTCCTTCTAATAAGCATCGAGATGCCTCTGGCGTTGCCCTTGAGGGTTCTGTACCAGCAAAATTGCCCCGGCGGGAGGCTTCGGCTTCCAAAGCATTATCGGGGCTCCAGGATGTTCTCGAGGTCTCGACCTCAGCAGAATTACTACTACTACTACTACTAGGGTACCGGCTACTACTACTACTACTGGAGTACCGGCTGTTTTCTCCGGTACCGATACCCAGGCTTCGGCAGCGTCGATAGACCAGAGGTTCCTGGCTATTGAACGCAGTCTGGCAGCTCTCCTTGCGGCATCGGCGCCCTCGGAACCACGTCAGACAGTTCAACCGGCACAGACTCCGGTATCGGTACCGGTACTGACAGCATTGGCATCAACATCGGTGTCTGCTTTGCAGGCACCCAGTCATGCAATGCCTTCCGATACCAATACACCAGTACCGATTCCCCCCCGGTACCGACTTTGGTCGGTACGGGTCTCGGGCTCTTCAAGAGCATCCGGACAGAAGGTACTTTGAATCCTCGGAGGAGTCTGAGGATTCTGATAATTCTGTCGGTACCGAATTCTTCTCCCGGAGGAGCCTTCCTCTCCTAAACGTAGGATGTCTCCTCCAGAAGATATCTCCTTTCAGGATTTTATTAGGAAGGTGGCTTGAGGTCTTTCCATTACTGTGGCTCCCGAAACAGAGCCCAGGCCAAAGGAATTGGAGATGCTACAATATCCCAAGGCTCCTAAAGAGGCAGCTACTTTGCCTATCCATGAGATCTTATATGATCTCATGTTAAGAATGTGGGGAAACACCTCTTACCACCTCTCCTCACTCTCGAAGACTGGATACCATGTATCGAGTCCCTCCTTGTCCTGGTTTCCAGAAGACTCAGCTTCCTCACCACTCTATTGTAGTGGAATCAGCTATGAGAAGGATCAGGAGTGCAAAGAGGCATGCCTCTAATCCTCCAGGACGTGAGTGTAGAACTTTGGATGCCTTTGGACGTCGTACTTTCCAGGCTTCCATGCTTTCTGCCAGGATCAGTTCCTATATCTTATATATGGGAATGTTCCTTAAGGAAGTCACAGGAGATTTAGAGGTTTTGAGCCCTCTTCTTCCTGAGGATAAAAGGCAGGATTTTCTCACACTGGTTAAACATGCCCAAGATGTTTCTAAGTTTGTCAACCATGCAGCTTTTGACTGTTTTGAGTGCATAAGCAGAACCTCTGCCATTGCCATAGGTGCACATGGAGCTCTGGGTGCAGGACAAACTGGGCAATATCCCTTGTACAGGTGAGAATCTGTTCGGCAAAGATTGGTAAGAGAAAGCAAATGAGTTGGATGCTGACAACTCCACTTTGGATAGGTTATCCAAAGCCACAGCTGATCCTGCAAAGAAGAAATCTTTCAAGAAAACATTCTTCTCAAAAAAGAAGAGGTTTTATCCCTCTTATTCCCAGCAGGGATGTTCTGCAGGTCAGCCTGCCTGAAAGAGTCAGCAACCACCTAAGCAAAGGAAAGCAAAGGCTGCTAAGCCTCAACCGTCTCAGCCTCCACAAGGCCTTTGACTTCCATCTAGAGAACGTAGCCTTCCTGGCTCTCAATGGTCCAGAGCCTTCCACCATTCCAGGAAGGTTGTCTCACTTTGCCCCCAGATGGGGGCAGATAACAGCAGAACATTGGACTCTATCCATTATAAAAGAGGGGTACAAGCTTCACTTTCTTTGCATGCCCCCTCCAGCAATGGTAAAACAGTTCAATTCTCAGGCCTCTCTCATCAACCTGTTAGATCAAGAGGTCACTATGCTTCTTGCCCAAGGGGCAATAGAAGAGGTACCCATTCCTCAACAGAGTACAAGGTTTTACTCCCCCTATTTCCTTATCCCAAAAAAAACAGGGGGACACAGACCTATTTTAGACCTCAGAGAATTGAACAAATTCCCGTTCAAAGAGAAATTCAAGATGATTTCTCTGGGAACTCTGCTGCCATACCTTCAGAGTCAGGATTGGCTTTGTTCTCTAGATCTCAAGGATGCGTACACTCATGTTCTCATCCATCCAACTCACAGAAAGTTCCTTCGGTTCCTTTTTCAAGGAAAGCACTACCAATACAGGGTGCTTCCTTTTGGCCTGGCCTCAGCACCGAGAGTGTTTACAAAATGCATGGCTGTGGTAGCAGCATTTCTCTGCACTCTAGGAATATTCGTCTTCCCCTACTTAGACGACTGGCTCATTCGAGCCCCATCAGAGTCAGAGGCCAGGATTTCTCTAGCTTGCACAATGCGTATCCTTCAGTATTTGGGTCTGGTCATAAACATCCCATAATCCAGTCTAACTCCCACTCAGTCTCTAGAGTTCATAGGAGCTTTACTGGATACCAGAAAAGCAAGGGCCTATCTTCCCCAGACCCGTTGCCTTCGCATGGTGCAGTTAGCTTCTCAGGCAGTGTCAAAGCCTCATCTCACTGCTCGAGAAATGCTACAACTACTAGGCACATATGGGTATGGGTACTGTGCATGTGGTTCCTTATGCTCGCCTCCATATGAGAGCAGCCCAGTAGACTTTATCCACTCAATGGACCCAGGCATCAGGGTGCCTGTCAGACAAAATAGCAAACACAAATCGCCTTATTTTGTCCCTCCAATGGCGGCAGTCCACTCAAAACCTGTTGGTGGGGTCCCCATTTCAACAGCCTTTACCCTAAGCAACTCTCACAACAGATGCTTCACCAGTGGGTTGGGGAGCTCATCTACAAGATCTCTCCACCCAAGGCACTTGGACTCCACAGGAGACTCATCTACATATCAATCTCTTAGAGCTCAGAGCAATCTTCCTTGCTCTTCGAGTGTTCCACACCCTGCTCAGCTACAAGACAGTCCTCATTCATACGGACAATCAAGTAGCCATGTTCTGCGTGAACAAGCAGGGGGGAACAGGCTCTCTGTCGCTTTGCAACAAAGCTTTGCGACTATGGGCCCTCGCCAGAGAGCATCAGATTCATTTCCTAGCAGTGTATCTTCCAGGCATACAAAACTCTTGGGCAGACAGACTCAGTCGAGTTCTGCTTCCACACGAATGGTCTCTACATGCAGACCAGGTGGCCAAGATTTTTCAAATTTGGGGAATCCCGGACATAGACCTCTTTGCAAGTCCGTTGAATGCCAAACTTCCCCGGTTCTGTTCCAGAATTCCGGCTCAGGGCTCTCAGGCCAGGGATGCTTTCCTCCTTCACTGGGGTCAAGACTTCATTTATGCCTTTCCACCCATTCCCCTAATTCCCAAAACCCTTTTCAAGCTTCAGAGAGACAGAGGCCGTATGATTCTCATAGCTCCACATTGGCCACGTCAAGTGTGGTACCCTCTGCTTCTACATCTCTGTCAAGCTCCTTCTCTGGAGTTAGGGTCTGCTCCAGATCTCCTGTCTCAGGAGGACAGAATGTTATGGCATCCCAATCCCCACTCTCTGCATCTCAGGGCTTGATTGCTGAAGGCCTAGATTTCCATGGTCTTAACCTCCCTCAGCAAGTAAAGGATATCCTTTATGCTTCCAGGAAGCCTTCCACAAGACGCTCTTATGCTTTCATGTGGAAAAGGCTTTCCATATGGTGTTCGCAGAAGGGTCTTAACCTCCTTGCAGTACCTCTGGAATCATTACTGGAGTATCTCCTTCATTTATCCAATGCAGGACTTAAGACTAACTCAGTAAGAGTCCATTTGAATGCTATTGCAGCTTCTTTCAAGCCTCTGAATGGACAACCTATTTCCTCCCATCCTCTTATAGCGAGATTTATGAGAGGCCTTCTGCTAACTAAGCCTCCCATTAGGCCACCACCTGTGGCATGGGACTTAAACTTGGTTCTTGGTCAGCTCATGAAGCCACCTTTTGAACCCTTAGCTACTACCTCCTTGAAATTCCTTTCTTGGAAGGTTATCTTTCTCATTGCAATCACATCAGCATGTCACATCAGTGAGTTGCAAGCACTAGTGGCTGATCCACCTTATACAAGGTTCCATCATGACAAGGTAGTCCTTAGGACTCATCCACACTTTATGCCAAAGGTGGTCTCGCCTTTTCATCTTAACCAAGCGGTCTACCTACCTGTGTTCATCAAATGCAGAAAGGAATCTTCATACTTTGGACTGTAAAAGAGCTTTAGCCTTTTACTTACAAAGAACACAGCAACATAGAAAGTCCTCGCAACTCTTTGTTGCTTTTGATCCTTCTCATTTGGGACTTCCAGTCTCTAAGAGAACACTGTCAAACTGGATTGCTCAGTGTATTTCCTTTGCCTATCAGAGTAAGAACCTTCCTCTGGAGGGCCATGTCACAGCTCACAATGTGAGAGCCATGGCAGCTTCAATGGCTCATCTACACTCTGTGTCTATCGATGAGATCTGTCGAGCAGCCACCTGGGCCTCTGTTCATACCTTAACAGCACATTACTGCTTGGACAAGGACTCCCGCCGGGATGCCTTGTTTGGTCAGGCTGTTCTCCAACACCTGTTTCATACCTAATCAACTCCTACCCACCATCCCTGGTTGGATGCCAGAGATCCATGGGGGGAAGTGGAGCCCCTTCTCAGGGGCACACAACTTCTGGGGTTTCTCCCTGGCATCTAAAGCTAGGGAGTCCCCATATGTGAAGACTACATTCCTGCTTGTTCCTGGAGATAGCATAGTTACTCACTTGTAAAAGGTGATCTCCGGGAACAGCAGGAATTTAGTCTTCACAACCCACCCACCTCCCCTAGGAGTTGTATATCTCTTTCTCTTTCCCTCTCTCTCTCTTTGTCTCAGCTTTAAAACTCAACTGGAGAGAGGCAGTTGGGGAAGGCAGCACGCAGGCGCTGTGGAATGCTCCCAAAAGCTTTCTAATTGGACGCTGGGGAGCGTTCCCGCGCAGGCTCCGTCGGTTCCAAGGATACCCCATATGTGAAGACTAAATTTCTGCTGTTCCTAGAGATCACCTGTTACAGGTGAGTAACTATGCCTTCTGGTGGCTCTCACATCTGCTTGCCGTGTAAGCGAGCTGCAAGCTTTGGTTTCGGATAGGCCGTATACACAGTTTTACAACCACAGGGTGGACCTCCGTACCCACCCCAAGTTCCTTCTTAAGGTGGTTTCCTTGTTTCACCTCAACCACCGCGGGGCTGAAGCGGTGCTGCACACCTTGGACTGTAAGAGGGCCCTCTCCTTCTACCTGGCACATACGCGGGGACACCGGAGGGCTGCCCGGCTCTTCGTTTCTTATGGCCCTAGTAAATTGGGTCTCCCGGTCTCCAAGCGCACGTTTTCCACCTGGGTGGCAGACTGCATAGCCTGGGCATACAGGGTGGCTGGCCTTCAGCTGCAGGGCCAAATCACGGCCCACTCGATCAGGGCTAAGGCCGCATCAATAGCTAACCACCGCTCTGTTCCGTTGGCAGACATCTGCCGGGCCACAACTTGGTCTTCAAGCCAGACGTTTGCAGCTCATTACTGCCTGGAGAGAGAGTCCCGGCGGGACAGTGTTTTCGGTCAGGCGGTACTCCGTAACCTATTTGAGGTTTAGGCAACTTCTACCCTCCGGCCCTTTGGTGTGAGGCTTCCGGGTGGGTTGCGTTCTCGGAGAAAGATCCTGTCACTGCCGCTGCTGCGGCTCTTCTGGAGGGAGCCATTTTCAGCTATGGGTTTTCGGTAGCCTATAGCTAGGGAGTCCCATATGTGAGGACTGACTTCCTGCTTGTTCCTGGAGAAAGCATAGTTACTCACCTGTAACAGGTGTTCTCCAGGGACAGCAGGAATCAGTCATCATGACCCTCCCTCCTCCACTGGAGTTGCTGTCCTTTGATTACTTTTTTCTCATTTTGCCATCTTTTTAGCTATGTCATCTGACTGAGCAAGATGGCACCCTTGGGCGGGAAGGGGACCGCGCATGGGCGATGGCAATCCCAAAGGCTTTGAAAGCTGGGGAATTGCTCCGCATGAGGGCTCCGTCGGCGCCGACGTCACCCATATGTGAGGACTGATTCCTGCTGTCCCTGGAGAACACCTGTTACAGGTGAGTAACTATGCTTACTGAAATCTAAGTACACCACATCTAGGGCTCTCCCTCGGTCCAACTCCCTGGTCACCCAGTCAAAGAAGTCAATCAGATTTGTCTGATAAGACCTGCCTCTGGTGAATCCATGCTGCCTCGGATCCTGTAATCCGCTGGACTCCAGAAACCTCACTATTTTCTCTTTCAGCAGCGTTTCCAATAAGTTACTCACCACCGAAGTTAAACTAATCGGCCTGTAGTTTTCAACCACATCCTTACTTCCGCTTTTGTGTAAAGGCACCACATGAGCCTCTCTCCAGTATTTTGGCACCACTCCCAACTCTAACGAGGCATTGAAAAGGTCAGTCAGTGGAGCTGCTAGAATGTCCCCAAGTTCCCTCAGTATTCTAGGGTGTATCCCATCTGGTCCCATCACTTTTTCTACTTTAAGTTGAGCTAGTTTCTCACAAACACAGTCTTCTGAAAATTGTTCAAGATGTCCCTCGCTTCTGTTCCTGTTTGTGAGTGTTTTCTGAGGTCCTGCTCCTGGTTCTTCATCTGTGAACACAGAACAAAAATATTTGTTAAGCAATTCCGCTTTATCCTTATCAGCTTCTACATATTCCCCCCCTGCACCCTTGAGTCTGACAATACCACTTTTGCCCTTCCTCTTCTCACTAACATATCTGAAAAATCTCTTATCCCCCCATTTTATTGCATTGGCTATTTCCGCCTCTTTTTGAATCTTTGTTCCTTCGAGCTTCAGCTTCTGCTTATGGCCTCGCGAGGCATTTTTTGTTACAGGTTCGGTAGCCTGTAGCTAGAGAGTCCCATAAGTGAGGACTGACTTTCTGCTTGTTCCTGGAGAAAGTGTAGTTACTCACCTGTAACAGGTGTTCTCCAGGGACAGCAGGAATCAGTCCTCACTACCCTCCCGCCTCCCCTGATGAGTTGCTGAATTTTTGTCCTTCCCTTGCCATCTGTTTGGTAGGGCTCGAGCTAAGGGACCAGACTGAGCAAGATGGCACCCTTGGGCTGGAAGAGGACCACGCATGCGTGGTATGTGACCCT
This sequence comes from Ichthyophis bannanicus, assembly GCA_033557465.1. Classification (NCBI taxonomy): domain Eukaryota; kingdom Metazoa; phylum Chordata; class Amphibia; order Gymnophiona; family Ichthyophiidae; genus Ichthyophis; species Ichthyophis bannanicus. Next base: position 267,557,893 of record CM066035.1, read on the forward strand.
GCTTCTTTAGTGCCCTCCAGCAAGAGCAGGTAGGGTTTAAGCGGGTTGTTTTCTTCCTGAACAGCTATTCTACAAGTTCCTAAAGCAAAGCCTCTTGGGATATGTAGTTTCTGTCACTGTCCAAGGAAGAGTAGTGTGACTTCAAAAAGTGGTTAAAGCAACAAGGATTTATTTCCCCTCCCGGGGCGGATTTTCAACAAGGAAATAAAGGTAACAAAACCAGACACCTCTGGCAAAAGGACAAAGTAAAGTTTCCAACATAAATAGCTTCCTTCAGCACAAAACAATTGCTTCTCAGCAATCAGAATGAAACCGCTCTGTTTTCCCGGCTCTGTACTTTTTATCTCAATACCTCTGTACTTCTCTGCAAGGCATACATTCAGCGCAGGGATAATACTTCATCAGATATTGTAAACGTATAGTCCATCATATCTTCAGAGACACTTTCAAAACCTGGCTCTATTTCCATTAAGTCCTCCTGAGAGGTAGGAAATGTTTGTATCGTGGATTCTTGGGCTCCGCCCTTCCTCCCTGCTTTAAGCTTTGTATTATATTCTTGAATCATGTACTGCTTAAAACAGTCCTTTTCATTACAGTCATTATAATCAATGCCCCAACCTTCTGGGTAAGTAGAATCACCTTGATTATAAAAATCCCAGCCTTTGGGCTTACCTCTGTGCTTGGCTGCAAAGGGTTTTCTCTGGGCTTTGGACCCGGTAGTGGAATCTCCACCTACTTTATGCAATGAGTGTTGAAACTGCCTTCCTGGCTTTCTCTCCTCTTGGTAATCCCCAGGATATTGCAGACAGCCTGGCTTGCTTCTGCCGTATCCTTTTCTTGAATAAAGTTTTGTAAAAGGTTCTCCTTTTACCTTTGGACTTGGCTCTGACCCTGGGCTTGGAACCTGGACTCTTCCCTGGTCCTCCTCCTGGGTTGTTAGCTGGCTTCTCACCGGAACCCTCGGCTGGCCTGATAAGTAACCTCCCAGCTGAGCCTGTGCTGGAACTTTCTCTGGAACTCCTAATTGAGAACCCACTTCAGCTTCTACTGGACACTCCCTTCCGGCTTCTACTGGACACTCCCTTCCAGCTTCAAATGAACCTGTTCTTTTTCCCCCTGAGGCCTCTTTTTGTATCTGCCCTTTAGGGTAGTGCCTGACTCCTCCCCCTAGCAGGTGCTCTGAATTAGCTCTTGAGTCCTGAGCTAACCGGTAGCAAGGGCGTGTTTCTTTCTCCTGTGCTTGGTTTCCCTGGTAACTACCAGCCATGTGTTTTTGTTTATACTCCAGCACTGCCCCTGATTTCTCCTCTTTGGCTCTTTCTACAAGGCTGGAGGAATTCACCATGTCACAGGTAGCAGTCCCAAAGACTTTCTTTGAAAGCTGGGGAATTGCTCCATGCGTGCTCCGTCGGTGCCGACGTCACCCATAAGTGAGGACTGGTTCCTGCTGTCCCTGGAGAACACCTGTTACAGGTGAGTAACTACGTTTTCTCCAGAAACAGCAGGAATCAGTCCTCACAACCCTCCCTCCTCCCCTTGGAGTTGCCGTCCTTCTGTTTTTTATTGACTGTCGTCTTAGCTATGTCATCTGACTGAGCAATATGGCACCCTTGGGCAGAAAGGGGACCATGAATGCGTGGTAGCATAACCAAAGGCTTTCTTTGAACGCTCCGGAAAAGCTCAGTGTTGGCTCCTTCGGCACCGACGTCACCCATATGTGAGGACCGATTCCTGTTGTTCCTGGCGAACACCTGTTACAGGTGAGTAACTATGCTTTCTGCTCATGGGACTGTGAAGAATCTCCCAGGATGTGGTGGGAAGAGGAAAATTAATCCAAGACGTCTTTGAAGGTTAGTGTGAATTGTTGGAAAAACACCACATATAACATCTAAAGAGCTTAAGGCAGTCTTGGAGCAATCTGGAGAAGGGCCAGCCCACCTTCTAGGCAAACTAGGTGACTGTCTAGGGCAGTAGGTCCTAGTGGGCGGTACGGTGACTCCCGCCCCCCCCCATGTTTTTAATCTGCCGCCATTTCAGCAATGCGACCGGCTTTAAAATGCCATATGCACGTGCCCTCGCAGCCTGCCGCTCCTCTCCCTTCCGACACAACTTCTTGTCAAAAGGGGCAGAAGTTGCATCAGAAGGGCAGGGGTACAAAGTGGCAGGCTGTGAGGACACATGCATGCGTCACTTTAAAGCCTACGGTGTTGCTGAAGCCGATTTAAAATAATTTGGGGCTGGTCAGGGATCACTATGCTGCCTGCTGGTACCTGCTGCTGAGGACACTTTTAAGGCTTGTTTGGCACTTCTGCTCTATTGAGGGATCGCCATGTCGCCCCGTCTCCCAGGTGAGATGGGTGGGGGATAGTGGCACAGTAGACCTGTCTAGGACAACAGAAGCTCTTGGGCTGACCCTGATCTGGAATAGTGGTTTCAACCTGCATCATATGCCATGCACTAAACATAGAAGGACTTTTCATGGGTGAAGGTCAAGGAGGACCTCACTGCTCAAAGACAGACATAAAAAGGCGTGCCTATCTTTGCCCAAACCCACCTTGAGAAACCGCAGTTCTTCTGGGAAAATGTTTAGAGGACATATGAAGCCTAACGAGCTCTTTGGCAGTGCAGACCAGCGATACATTTATAGGCGAAGAAATGAAACTAATAAGGAAAAAAACACCCTTTCTATAGTTAAATATGATGGAGGTTCCATAATGTTGTGGGACTGTTTTGCTGCCTCAGGAACTGGAGGCCTGGAACGTATTAAAGGAATCATCAAGTCAGTGGACTACCAAGGTATTTTGGAGCGAAATGTGCTACCTAGTGTCAGAAAGCTAGGTCTGGGTTGAAAGTCATGGGTCCTCCAGCAGGACAGTGACCCAAAACATACATCCAAAAGTACAAAAGAATGGTTAAAAAGGAAAAAAAATGGACTGTTTTAAACTGGCCAGCAATAAATCCTACTCAATCCAATCGAGAACCTTTGGAAAGAGCTGAAATCTGCCATTGGTAAAAGGAATCCTGGAAACATTCATGAGCTGGAATAAATCGCAATTGAAGAGTGGGAGAAACTACCAGCAGACATGTATGAAACTTGTAGATGGCTACAAGAAATGTTTGGGGACTGTCATCACTGCCAAAGGTTGTGCAACCAAATATTAGTGAAGAGACACCAAAATGGTAAAGGGGATGGAAAGCTACTCCTATGAGGAGAGGCTAAAAAGGTTAGGGCTCTTCAACCTGGAAAAGAGACGGCTGAGGGGAGATATGATAGAGGTCTATAAATTAATGAATGGAGTAGAACGAGTAAACGTACATCGATTGTTTACATTATCAGAATATAGAAAGACTAGGGGACATGCAATGAAGCTACAGGGTAAACTATTTAAGACAAATAAGAGAAACTATTTTTTCACTCAACGTATAATCAAACTCTGGAATTTGTTACCGGAGGATGTAGTAAAGGCTGTTAGTGTAAAAAAGGTTTGGACAAGTTCCTGGAGGAAAGGTCCATAAACCATTATTAAAAAGGGACCCAGGATATCAATGCTTGACCCGATACAAGCATTGTGGAACCTGTGTCTTTTGGGGAAACTGCTAGGTACGTATGACCTAGATTGGCCACTGTTGGAAACAGGATACTGGGCTTGATGGACCTTGGTGTGACCCAGTATGGCATATCTTATGTTCTTATGGTATCATTAATCCTGTCCAGGTCATATTTTGTTTTTTTTCTCAGAAATTACTACATCTACGTTGCACAGACATCCTTTTTTTTGTTGTCGTATACCTTTGAACATACTATTAAACTCTGATGACATGCAGTTGGAATATTTCCAAGTATTTCTCAAAATATTGTACACAACATACCTAAAATGCAAGAATGCCAATAATTTTGTACACAGCTGTATCTAGAAGAGTCAGGGAGACAAATGTTTGTGTGCATGGTGAAGTACTCTGATATTCCTGGAACTCAGCCTTCCTCCTGGGCTGAAGTCTGTCCAAAAGACTGTTTCTCCTACTCTATCCTATCTTATTAATGGCGTTCTTTTCTTATTTTTCATAACATAAATGTAGGATTGTAAACCGCTCTGATGCTTCTTGGCCTGAGCGTTATATCAAATGTAATAAACATAAACATACAGAGTGGTTACCTGGTCATCCTTACATTCCTTTGTTAAAAAATAGAAGTTAAATGTGCAAGCCAGAGAAGATTCCTCCTTTAGGGAAACTGTCCTTAAGGCATCATTGCCTTCTTCCCACTTCATTTGAAGTAACTTTGTTACTTCCATGCATCTGTGCTGGTCTAGTAGGATGATAGGGAAAACATCTTTTATTCTTATCTTTCCTTGAATTATGCTAGACCAGTCTAGAATCTCCCTGGGTGCTGCATGACTGCTGGGGGAATTCCCCTCAAATTTAGAAGTTGTTTGGTCAGAAGTTAAATGTGCTTTTTTGACTCCTACCTTTCTCCTTGATGGGATACGTCTCCATTTTTAAAGTTATTGCCTGCGTTTTTTGTTTCTACGTGCCTTGTTGGCCTTTTGATATCTCCTGTCTCAACCCTCTTCCATAAAAGAGAATTTTGGAGTACAAGGTCTCAGCGCCCAGCAGCAGTCAGAGAAACACCAGGAAGGGAAATGCACCTGATATAAACTATAGAAATAAAGAAAGGATTCGTTTTATCTTTAAACTTTTTGCCTCTAGATGCTACACAGTGGTCAACATTATTTAACAAATAAACTAATTGTTTTTGTGGATTTTTTTGTTTTAGTGTATCCTCAATATTTATGCTGCACTTTGTGGAAGGCTTACCAGACAGTGGTCTTAAGGCTTATTCATTTCATTTTGAAGGTGACTATTATGAGATAAGCACTATAATTCAGTACCGAACCAACCACTTTGTTACCTGGGTTTTAAATGGCGATGGTAAGTATTTGACTTATATCACATACTAACAGAATAATGTTTTTTTGAGAGACAAATTCAGCTTGGCATTAATATCAAAAACGTAAACCTTGTGAAGGCAAAGCACAATAATTCATGGATTTTGGAGAGAATGCAATTTAATGAAATCTCGAATCTCCAGAGGAGAGCCTTGTGACTGCTGTATTCTGTGGTGCTTTCTAAGAGTTTTAAAAATGCACCTGAAGGGAAATTTAAACAAATATGTTTTATTATGCATACTAATAACTAAGTAAACCATTTATTTTCCTTTTCAGGTTACCCCAAGCTGCATTTAGGGGCAAGTTTACTAAAGTGCGCCAAGTTTGTGTGCCATAGGGCTGCGATCCTTTTTAATTTATACTTTATTAACATCATCAAAGCATCCATACAACCTTGAAACACCATACCAGTAACACCAGGGGATCATCAACATTGTGTACACGAATCAAAGCAACTACAAAGTTCTCCCCATTCTCCAGGACCAAGCAGGAAGTCAGTCCTCACTTATGGGTGACGTCGGCGCCGACGGAGCCCTCGCGGAGCAATTTTCCCCCAGCTTTCAAAGAAAGCCTTTGGGAATTGCAGCGCGCATGCGCGGTAGTCTTCCCGCCCGAAGGTGCCATCTTAGCCAGTCTTCTTTTTTCCGCGGAGCCCTACAGACGTCCCCGTCTTGTCCCCGCGAAAAAGTTGATTTTCCTCTGTATTTATCCTTTTTTCTTTCGGTTCGACGCCGGTCGTTTTCCCCGCCCGGACTCGCGACGCCGGTCCTCGAGTCCTCTAACGGTTTTTTCGGTTTTTTCTGACTTAGTCAGTTTTCGTTTTCGTTTTTTCCCTGGCAGCCCGGTCCTTCGACCTCGCAGGGGCCCTTTTTCCCCCGATGGCTGCCAGTGGCTTTAAGCGGTGTGGTCGGTGTGACCGAAATATGTCACTCACCGACTCACACGACCTTTGCCTCCGCTGCCTGGGCCCAGATCACGAGGAACTGATCTGTGGGCCCTGCAGCAAACTGTCCTCGAAGGCGTTGAGAAGTCGGCGGCATCAGCGCGAAAGAATCTTCGCTGACCCCAGCCGTACCCGGACCTCGTCGGAGGCCTCACTGTCGAAAGGCTCCAGTTCGGACCGTCGACGGAGCTCCTCCGACCGGGGTTCTCCCTCCGGGGACCATCGACGGAAGGAAAAACCCGCGAGGGCGGCGTCGGTGGACGCTCCTGGCTCCGCGAGGGCCAGGTCGCATAGCCCCGACAGCCGCCCCGGGTCCTTGGAGAAGGATCACCTCCCGAAGCGACCTCGCCTGGAGTCGGAGATGCCTGCCCGGGTAAGTCCTGTTGTCCTTCTGGACTCGCCTCCGCGTCAGCCGACGTCGGGCCCGACGCCGTCGGGGCCCGAGTCGGGGGCTGCTGGGTCGCCTGAGCTCGGACTCAGGTTGACGGCCTTGGAGAGCAGATTGTCTGCCTTCATGGACCAGCAGCGGGCACTGCTCGCTGGCTTCGCTGGCGTCGCTGCCCCGACCGCCGGGACGTCGACGTCCAAGTCGACCCCGGAGACCGAGCCGATCCTCGAGTCGATGAGAACTCGAGTCGATCCTCGGTCGAGGTCGCCCTCGGCCTCCCGTTCGGGACCGAGGTCGCCGACGCCGACTCCCTCGGCGTCGGGGCGGCTGGCGCCGCACCCTGCCCGAGCCGACCCCACCGAGTCCTCGTCGGAGTCGGTCTGGGAGTCGGAGGAGGAAGAGTCACCTGATTCTTTCCGGACTCGGTGTGTCCCATCGGTCTCTCTCCGGAGTCCGAGCCTCGGAAGCAGTCCCCCCCGGAGGATGCCCGGTTCTCGGATTTCGTTAGGGATATGGCCAAGGCTTTGGCCTTCCCTGCGGACCCCGAGGAGGAGCCTCGAGCCGAAGAGCTCGACGCCCTCCAGTATGACTCTCCCGCGAGGGAGCACTTTACTGTGCCGGTTCCTCCTATGCTGGAACGACTACTCTTCCGCATGTGGGAGAGTCCGGCCTCCTCGCCGGTCCTGAGCAAGCGGGTCGATTCTATCTATCGAGTCCGCAAGAGCCCTGGCTTTCAAAAGGCGCAGTTGCCACACCATTCCATGGTAGTGGAATCGGCCATGCATCGTCTTAAGAGCCAGAAGATGCACTCCTCGGTGCCTCCTGGAAGGGAGGCCCGTAACCTGGATGGCCTTGGCAAAAAGTGCTTCCAGGGCTCTATGCTCGCCTGTCGTGTCCAGACTTACCAGCTCTACATGGGCATGTATCTCAGGGATCTGGCTAAAGAGCTAGCCGGCTTCTCCGCTGGTTTGTCCGAGGAACCCTTGCGGAGGTTCCTAGCCTTGTCCACAGGTATTCGGGAATGCTCAAAGTTCATGTCCCGGGCAGCCTATGATGGCTTTGAAGCCTCGGCTCGAGTAGCCGCAGCCGGCATCGGTGCCCGCCGACAGGCTTGGCTTCAGTCGTCCGACCTTGAGCCCTGGGTACAGGACAAGTTGGTCGATGTCCCCTGCCGAGGCGAAAACCTCTTTGGCAAGCCCATGGCGGAAAAGGCTGCACAAATTGAGACTGAGACTCTCACCAGGACCAGGCTTTCTAGGAAGACCTCCGCCCTTCCCAGAAAAAGAAGGGCTCGGGAAAAAAGACCTTTTACCCCGAGGAAGGCGGCTGCCTACAAACAATACCCCCATTATCAGGCCCCTGCAGCTCCCCAACAGGGCCAGCAGGCCAAGGGACGGGGTAACGGGTCCCGTAGGCAGCAAGCCCCCAAGCCTGCGCCACCAGCCCCTGCTCAGCAGGGTGGGGGTTTTTGACTCGCTCAGCATAGCCTCTCCCCCCCCGCTGGTTCCCCCCAGCACCGGAGGCCGGCTGGTTCACTTCGCCGACAGGTGGTCCAGCATCACCGCAGATGCCTGGGTGCTTCAGGTCGTGCGAGAGGACCTTCTCCACGTCCATCAGGTCCCTCCCTCCTATTTTCCGGGAGAGCCTCCGCGCCCCCCTCTGCACAGGGAGTTGCTCCTTCAGGAGTTAGCAGGTCTTCTGCAGGATCAGGCGGTGGAACCGGTGCCACACCACCTGAGAGGTCAGGGCTTCTATTCAAGGTATTTTCTGATACCAAAGAGAACAGGAGGCCTCCGACCCATCCTGGACTTGCGCAACCTCAACAAGTTCCTTGTGCGGGAGAAGTTCAAAATGCTTACCCTTGGAATCCTTCTGCCCTACCTCCAGCAGGGAGATTGGCTATGCTCCTTGGATCTAAAGGATGCTTACACGCACATCCTCATCCACCCAAGCCACCGCCAATACCTAAGGTTTGTGGTGGCAGGAAATCATTACCAGTACAGAGTACTGCCCTTCGGCCTGTCCTCCGCACCGCGAGTCTTCACAAAATGTCTCGCGGTCGTGGCGGCCCATCTCCGGCTTCACGGCCTCTATGTTTTTCCGTACCTCGACGACTGGCTCATCAGAGCAGCGTCCGCTCAGGAGGTCACCACCGCCACGTGCCGCACGGTGACTCTGCTGCAGCACTTGGGCTTTGTCATCAACTTCGCAAAGTCCACTTTGCTCCCCTCACAGGATCTCGAGTTCATCGGCGCAAGGCTGCACACCCCTCAGGCGCGAGCGTACCTACCGCTCGACAGGGCTCAGCGGCTCATGGACCTAGCCGACCGCTTTCGCAGCCAGCCCCTGGTCTCCGCCAGGCGCTTCCTGAGACTGCTCGGCCATATGGCTTCCACCGTCCATGTGACCCCCAATGCCCGCCTGAATATGCGGCCTGCTCAGTGGTGTCTCCGCCAGCAGTGGCGACAGGCCACGGGCGGCCTAGCAGACCTGGTGCGCGTCTCCGAGCCGCTGGTCTCGTCTATCCGGTGGTGGCTCCGGCAGCCGCACCTGGTATTGGGAATGCCTTTCCAGTCACCTCAGCCGACCCGGGTGCTGACCACCGATGCATCCCTCCTGGGCTGGGGAGCCCATTGCCAAGAGGCACGTACTCAGGGCCTCTGGACCAAGTGGGAGTCTGCTCAGCAGATCAACTTCCTGGAGCTCAGGGCGATCCGCCTAGCTCTCAAGGCCTTCTCCCACCTGACCTCCCAACAGTCCGTCCTTGTCCAGACGGACAATCAAGTTGCCATGTTCTACGTGAACAAGCAGGGGGGCACGGGCTCCTTCCTCCTCTGCCGGGAGGCACAGAAGCTCTGCTCTTGGGCCGTCAGTCACGGCATTCTCCTCAAGGCAGTTTATCTCCCGGGCCAAGAAAATTGCCTGGCGGACAAACTCAGCAGGGTCCTCCAGCCGCACGAGTGGCGTCTGGACCCCTTGATTGTTCAGAAGCTCTTCCTCAGGTGGGGCCTCCCCACAGTGGATCTCTTTGCCAGTCCTCACAACCGGCAGCTTCCTCGCTTCTGCTCTCGTCAGCCTCACCCCCTTCGGGTGGCGGCGGACGCCTTTCTGATCTCATGGTCGGGGAGCCTTCTGTACGCTTTCCCTCCCATCCCGTTAGTCTCTCGGACCCTTTTCAAGGTTCTCCGAGACAAAGCTTTCATGATCCTGGTGGCCCCTCGCTGGCCCAGGCAGCCGTGGTTTCCGCTCTTGCTGCAACTGGCGGTGGAGGATCCAATCCCTCTGGGGGTGCGACCGGATCTCCTCACCCAGGATCAGGGGTCCCTACTGCACCCCAACCTCAGGTCTCTCAACCTCATGGCCTGGCTGCTGAGAGGGTAGTCCTTGCTCCTCTCCTCTTGCCGGCAGAGGTGGAGGAGGTCGTCTTGGCTTCGCGACGGCCTTCTACCCGCAAATGCTACGCCCTTAAATGGCGTCGCTTTGCAGTCTGGTGTACCCAACAGTCTCAGGATCCCTTCTCCTGCCCGGTGTCGGTGATCTTACAGTACTTGCTACACCTCTCTAATCTGGGACTTAAGTCCAACTCCGTCAAAGTTCACCTCAGTGCTCTTTCCGCACATCATGTGCCGGTGGACGGCAGACCTCTCTCCAACGACCCTCTCGTAGCGAGGTTTCTCCGAGGTCTCCTACTACTTAAACCACCTCTGCGCCCGCCAGCGCCTGACTGGGACCTGAATGTGGTTTTACAGCGGATCACCTGTCCGCCTTTTGAACCTATGGCTACCTGCTCTCTCCGTTTTCTGTCTTGGAAAACGCTGTTCTTGATAGCCCTCACTTCCGCCAGGCGCGTAAGTGAATTACAGGCCCTCGTGTCTGATCCCCCCTACACTCGGTTCTACAAGAATAGGGTAGTCCTACGGACTCACCCAAAGTTTCTGCCTAAAGTGGTCTCCCCTTTTCACTTGAATCAGGAGGTGGTACTTCCAACCTTCTTTCCCAGACCACACTCCAGCCGAGCTGAGACGGTCCTCCATACCCTGGACTGTAGAAGGGCGTTGAACTTCTACCTTGACCGTACGCGGGAGCACCGTAAAGCTGCGCAGCTTTTTGTGTCCTTTGACCCCAATAAATTGGGGCTCCCGGTCTCCAAGCGTACTCTGTCCATCTGGGTTGCGGACTGTATCTCTTGGGCTTATGGGGCAGCCGGACTCGCCTTAGAAAGTCGAGTCACGGCTCATTGCGTTCGGGCAAAGGCCACGTCAGTGGCTTACCTCCGCTCTGTTCCGCTGGCAGACATCTGCCGGGCCGCTACTTGGTCTTCGAGCCAGACCTTTGCGGTCCATTACTGTCTCGAGAGGGAGTCCCGTAGGGACAGTGCTTTCGGACAGGCAGTCCTCCGTAATCTCTTTGAGGTCTGAGCAACTCCTACCCTCCATCCCGGATGTGGGCTACCGGTGGGTGATAATTCAGCGAAGATTCTTTCCTTCTGTGCTGCTGAGCTAGAGGGAGCTCATTTTTGTGCTTAGGGTCTCCGGTAGCCTTGAGCTTGGGAGTCCCATAAGTGAGGACTGACTTCCTGCTTGGTCCTGGAGAAAGCGTAGTTACTCACCTGTAACAGGTGTTCTCCAGGAGCAGCAGGAATCAGTCCTCACTACCCTCCCTCCTCCCCTTGGAGTTGCAATCGTCTGCTTATGTTCTTTTTGCAAATTTTTATGCTGTCTTTTTTAGCTATGTCATCTGACTGGCTAAGATGGCACCTTCGGGCGGGAAGACTACCGCGCATGCGCGCTGCAATTCCCAAAGGCTTTCTTTGAAAGCTGGGGAAAATTGCTCCGCGAGGGCTCCGTCGGCGCCGACGTCACCCATAAGTGAGGACTGATTCCTGCTGCTCCTGGAGAACACCTGTTACAGGTGAGTAACTACGCTTTCCTCCTCCTCAGGACTTGGGATGCGATTCTAGCACAGAAGTCCATGCTAACGGGCATGTGTGTTTGTCCCCCTGCTGTTAGCACGGTGCTTTGCAATTGCAATGCACTAACTAGCACACGGGTGCACTTAACACCATCCATTAAGATAGGGTTAAGTGCACTTGCACTAATGGTAACAGCAGCAGTTAGCACACACCAAAGACGCCTGCTTTGCCCACGCTAATCACACTGCGCCAGCAATACCCATATTCTGCCCAGTTCCCTTCCATTCACTTAACCCTTCAGTGCCTCAGGTACAAACAGATTGTGTGCTCTTTGGGTACAGGGAAAAATATCTTGTACCTGAATGTAACTTGCCTTAATCTTTCCCTGGAAAGGCGTGAGCTAAATATTACTACTACTACTACTAATAATAATAATAATAATAATGTGCTAAGGCAGTGCTTCCCATATCTTTTTCCATTGTGACCCCATTTGAGCAGCTGAAAATTCAAGTGGTAACAAAATAAAATTATCACTTGAACGGCATAAATATGTAAACTTATGCTTTTAAAAAATTATCTGATGCTTTCACCATACCTAGCACACACACAGGCTTAGAAGTTACAACACAACTTCTTGAACATTTTCAGTGAATGGGTGCAGGGTCTGAGTGGCTGAGAACTACTTGTGTATATTTAGGTGTTGGGACTGAATGGCTGGGGCCAGTGTGTCCAGGTGCTGGGGCTAAATGACTGGGAGCAGTGCATGAGTATGTGTCTGATACTGAAGAAAGGACAGCCGGCTAGCGAGTCTCCTCCCAAAGTTTTGCTCTTTGGGTCCTGGTGTTAACACCTGTCCTGGCAGATGTACATTCCAAAAGCTGAAATATTCCAAACACTAAATAGAAAATAAAATTATTTTTTTTCTACCTTTATTGTCTGTCCATTTTATTTTTCTAATCTGTTAGCTCCAGGCTCTGATTTCTGTTTTCCACTGTCTTTACTTAACTCTGTTTCCAGGGTGTCCTGTTCATTTACCATTTCTTTTCTCTCCTTTCATCTTCATTTCCTCTTCTACATCTGTCTCTAACAGTTATCTCTTCCTATCATTTTTCTTCTTTTTTTTTACTTCAGATTCCATTTCTCCTTTTTTTATCCTGCTATCTTCAGCCTCCCGCTTTTTATTGCATTTACTTACAGCATTCCATCTCTTTCCCTCACCCAAACCTCTCATTCCCCATCTCTCTCCTTCCAAAGCTTCTTATTACACAGTCTTTCACTAGCTCTCTCCTCTCTTCATGTCCAGCATCTTTTTTGTCTTCCTTCCTCCCATATCCAGTATCGTCTCCATTCCCCTAGTATTGCTCCCAACATAGAGCATTTTCTCTGTTTCTCCAGTCTTCTCCTCCCTCTGTCCAGCATTTCCTCTGTCTCTTCTCCTCTGTACTATCTCCCATGTCATGCATCTCTCTGTCATCTGACCTGTTCCCTCCACCATCATCTCCCCTGTCTTCCTATATTTTTCTCCCTGATAATTTAGCATCCAACAGCGGGGCGGGGAGGGGGGGGGGCAAAGGAAACACTCTGGACAGTAGGAACTGTGCAGGAAGATATCAACTGTCCATTTCAAAATACAGAGGGTTGACCAGGAATGGGCCCAACTGCCTGCATGGCTCAGAGCATAGGGACAGCGCACAAGAGGGTGGGGCATGCAGATCAGAAAGCAAAGACATGCAGAGAATAGGTGCTGTGTCCCTAACTGTAGGAGATAGGGTGCAAATGTGGCACCTGGAAATGCAGGGGGCTTTGTATGGGATCAGGGAGGGTGACCACAATGTCCATCATGGAGGACAGGGATATGAACCTCCTCACCCTGAGGCTCCAAGGGTGCCTATTCACCTAGGCTTCAGGGAGCATAGGTCAAGGTTTGTTAGGGATGGTGTCTCCATACCTCTTCTTCCCTCCTTTGATCATGATTTGAATAGCAACATAAAAATTATACGAACCGCCCTTGAATAATAGATACACTCCCAAACAATTTAATAATTTCAATACCAGATTAACACATCACATTGGCACCAATTGACCTCAGGATGGCTAGAGCCCTACATTTAGTGATAAATCACTATAGGGAACAGCTGACGCTCACATCACAGGTCAAGTAGCCATTCTTTAAATCCTTACTTTAAACACAATCACCAACTCAATAACCTCAGCGTATACTTCTGGGAAATAAATACTCTAAACCACATCCACAAATAATCTCAATCATACAACTCACACACCACCCATTCATACAAAAAGCATCATAAGCATCACAGCAATAGGATGAACGTTGCAAAGGCAATCATTGATACCCTAAAAAAGAAAAGAGTGTAAATGTAAGAAGCGGTAAATTTAACCCGCTAATAGCATTAGTAAACACTTATCTTCAAGAATGCTATGCATCACTCCATTCTTGCAATGAAATCCAACGCCCAACCGATATGCTGCAAAGATCACCGACAGACAGCGCTACGCAGAGAACTTCCAAAACAAATTCAATTTAATTCAAATAGCCTTCACCAAAAGGCCCTACGAAAGCTCTCGTTTCGCCACTAAGGCTTCGTCAGGAGCAGAGACTCCTTTTGGGAAGTCAGTGGATTTTTAAATTTACCATCTTTCCCCTGACGAAGCCTTAGTGGCGAAACGAGAGCTTTCGTAGGGCCTTTTGGTGAAGGCTATTTGAATTAAATTGAATTTGTTTTGGAAGTTCTCTGCGTAGCGCTGTCTGTCGGTGATCTTTGCAGCATATCGGTTGGGCGTTGGATTTCATTGCAAGAATGGAGTGATGCATAGCATTCTTGAAGATAAGTGTTTACTAATGCTATTAGCGGGTTAAATTTACCGCTTCTTACATTTACACTCTTTTCTTTTTTAGGGTATCAATGATTGCCTTTGCAACGTTCATCCTATTGCTGTGATGCTTATGACGCTTTTTGTATGAATGGGTGGTGTGTGAGTTGTATGATTGAGATTATTTGTGGATGTGGTTTAGAGTATTTATTTCCCAGAAGTATATGCTGAGGTTATTGAGTTGGTGATTGTGTTTAAAGTAAGGATTTAAAGCAGGGGTCACCAACCTGCGGCCCGCGAGGTCCCTCCGTGCGGCCCGCGAGACTCTACCCCGGTGCGGCCCGCCAAGGCAAACTCACCGACTCCTTCTTCTGCAGCCGCGGCTCCCTGCCTCTTAGGGAACCGCGGCTGTGCTTGTAAAATCATCGCGGAGCCCTTCCTGTCTTGACGGGCTCCGTGCAGCATTGTCCCGCCTCCAAAGGAAGTGGTAAACAACTTCCTTTAGAGGCGGGACAATGCTGCACGGAGCCCGTCAAGACAGGAAGGGCTCCGCGATGATTTTACAAACACAGCCGCGGTTCCCTAAGAGGCAGGGAGCCGCGGCTGCAGAAGAAGGGAGGGAGCTGACATGGATTATTCAAGGTCAGGTATGAGCAGTTTTTTTTTCGCGCGGGGGGGGGGTAGGGGGGTGCGGCCCGCGAGTCTGCCGGTAGTCGGCTGTGCGGCCCGCGGCCCTCTGGAGGTTGGTGACCCCTGATTTAAAGAATGGCTACTTGACCTGTGATGTGAGCGTCAGCTGTTCCCTATAGTGATTTATCACTAAATGTAGGGCTCTAGCCATCCTGAGGTCAATTGGTGCCAATGTGATGTGTTAATCTGTTATTGAAATTATTAAATTGTTTGGGAGTGTATCTATTATTCAAGGGTGGTTCGTGTAATTTTTAGATTTCATTTTGCTCTTGGACAGTTGGTGGTTGTTGTATTGAATAGCAACATAGCCATTGTGGAATGTATTCCCTCATGTTCTGGGAAGGGGAGGAAGGGTGCCGGTGGGGGGGGGGGGGGGTTCTGGACAACAAGCACAACCTGCACACATATTCAGGGCAGTCTGCAGATGGATCAGGCAGCACCCCCATGGCCCACCCCATTGAACAGCCCACCTGTGCTCTGCCCTCAACAGCATGTAGGGGGGCTGCACAGCCATCCACTCAGAGGGCGCCCATCACCTCATAGAGGTGATACATCCCAGGCTCAGTGCTTCAGCTGTCCTGGCAACAACAACCTACTGCACCTGGGAAGATCACAAATGCTCCCCAGGTCCATTGATTGCTTCAGCCCCTGGCCAAGGGGACACCAATCAGTGAGCTCCAACACTGGAGGCCCAATCTCCTGACACCTCCAGAGCACACAACACCAGATGCCTTCTGATACCTATTCCATGCATATGCAGTCTGGAACATCAGGACAGCTGTTGATGTGTCTCTGGATGTTTGCTCACTGTCCCAGTAGGGTTACCCTGACCTGCAGGTCCTGGTTTTGTGGCTGTCAAGCTATTGTGGTCCACTGCCCCTGTCAGCTGCACCATGGAAGGCACCTTGTTTTTCCACTCACATCTCCTTTTGCCCCTATCCTGTTCTAATGTCTACCCTTCTTCTGCCCTTCATATTTCTTAACGCGTCCAAACCACGTGGCCAAGAGTGCACATGTATGGCGAGTGCAGCTAGTGCCTGGTCAGAGGCTGGCATTATCTGCACCCGTGATAATGGTGTGTATGTGCAGCTAGTGCATGACTACTGCGCTAGTCCCACCGCACACCCTGACTGCACTGCCCCTGCCCCTGCCCCATCTCTGCCTTAACCATAACTATTCGTATGCTGTTCGGCTAGCATGTGATTTTTAACGTGGTCAGCTTTGGGCTGCTTGCTCCTTGCTACTGCATGGCCTAAACAGGTACCAACCACATGCTAAATGGCACGCTGTTGGCTAAAGCTCTTTAGTAAACATGCCCATAGTCGGTTAAGATGTAGCTTAACAACAAAACATTCTCATTCTTCTTAAATAAAGCCAGTTTGGGCATAGCTTAACAATAAAGCTTTGTTAGTGTTTTGATTTCCAACTCCCACTCACCTCAGTCTCAATTTTTTATTTATAGGCTGTTTTAGCTAGGTAAGAGGATGGAAGGGAAATTTTCACCTCCGAGTTTAATCAGCAAGTTATTAGCCCTTAGGAATAGATTTGTTCTAGGTCCTTACAGTTTATCTTGAAGCAAACATAAAATAAATAGTATACACCAAATAAGTTTAAGGGAGTTTATTAGTTTAAGTGTAACATACTCCCTTTGCAACTTGAAATAACTAAGGAACTCACCAGCACTAAGATCCAGATAACATCCAGCAGCAAGATGGCACCTTTTCCAGTTAATGAGTGGTTGTATATGTGCACTCCATGCAAAGAACTCCTAGCTCTCAGAGAATAAGTCCAGTTTCCTGATCGTCTCTCCGGGCCAGTCCAGGAACAAGAGGGTTGTCAATCCTCTCCAGCAACTGAGGACTGAAAAAACTGAAGTTTTGTATAACTGGTATCTGGCTCCCCCTGCTGGCTATCCTTCAGTCTTTCAGTCCTCAGCAACTGGAACGGACGGATTCCTGGCTGGCTCCCGTGAAAGATTTTAGATAGAGATTTTCTTCTTTATTTTATTTCTTTCTACAGTTATTTACAAGCAGTGGTAATGGAGTGAGCCCTAGCGGGGTTCGTTTTCCATAATTTATTTTAACTAACTTGGTTTCAGAAACGGAGCTGCTAAGGCAGAGCCTGCCTTAATCAGCAGCTTCGGTTAATGACACAGGCAGCAGTGAGGTGCTGGGAGCTCCAGAAACCATCCTGCCGACCTCCGGCTTCAGTTTCTCGCCCACTGGCAGTGGTTGAGAGTAACTGAGCTGAAATATACTTTTTTTTCAGGTATGTGCAGCATTTTTAATCTTGTCGGGTAGACGGCGATTTTCAGCGGGGTTTCTGTAATGTCGGCGTTTCTTTTGGTTTCGCTTTGTTTTTCGGCGGTGCCGGTGTCTTGTTTAGTTTTGGCTGTGTTTTTTCTTTAGGAAGTCATTTCTGCTTAGATTTTTGTAGTATTTTTCTTTTCTTCCGTTGGAGCCATGGAAAGTGTTTCAGTAGGCAGTTTAGAATTGGCGGGAGCGTCAGCCATTACAGTTTCCGCTCCCGTTCCTTCGGTTCAAGAAAAGCCTGTTAAAAGGAAGGCTAAGTCCAAAAGACAGGAAAAGGTGGTGGAAACTCCTTCTCCTTCTCTAGTTGAAACTCAGAAAAGCTTGGAATCAGTTTTTTTGGCTGATTTTATTTTAGCTCTTCATCAGGCTTATTGTTTAAAGTGGCAGCATGCCCAGGACAAGGGATCTGTCACTGAAACTGCACAAGGTTTTGAGACTCTCCCTCCTGTTTTGGATCCAGGTGAAGGTCCCTCTACCTTGGCTCTCGGCCCACAAATAACTGCAGATAAGGCTGCTCAGCAGGACTCTGAGCTCCCTGGGCTGGAGGAGGGCGAACTCCTCTCTGATCCCGGTGTGGACTGAGCAGCCGATTTGGATGAAGCTGATTTAGCTTCCAGTGAGGATCCCAATTTGTTTAGAGTTTTTAGAAAAGAAGAATTAGGTCCTCTTATTGCTCAGACCTTGTCCGCTTTGAATATTCCGGTGCCAGTGACTCAGGAGGTGCCTCTAGAGGATCCTCTTCTTCAGGGTTTTAAGATGGAGCAGAAGTGCTTCCCTGTGCACCGGGTTCTGAGACAGATGGTGGAATCTGAGTGGGAATGTCCAGAGGCTTCGTTGCGGGGAGCTCGGGCTATTGGCCGGTTATATCCTTTGCCGCAAGAGGACCAGGAGTTGCTAAAAATGCCTAAGGTAGATGCTCTAGTCTCTGCGGTTACGAAGAAAACGACTATTCCTGTTGAGGGCGGAACGGCTCTCAAAGATTTGCAGGATAGAAAGTTAGAAGCCTTGTTGAAACAGGCTTTTGACTCTTCTGCACTATCCCTGCGGGTGGCTATCTGTGGGGCGTTTGTTTCCCGAGCCTCCATTCGTTGGATCCAGAGTGACTCTCTCTCCCGTTCCGGGCAGGGCGAGGGTGCAAAGCTTGAGTCGGCGGCTTCTTACCTCGCAGATGCCTTCTATGATTTGGTGCGGATTTCAGCGAAGTCCATTGCAACCGTTGTTGCAGCTCGTAGATTTCTTTGGTTAAGAAATTGGGCGGCGGATGCTTCTTCCAAGGCAAAGCTCAGTAAACTTCCATATAAGGGTTCGCTGCTGTTTGGTGCGGCGTTGGAAAAAATTGTCAAGGATCTGGGTGATTCTAAGGGTGGGCGACTTCCAGAGGACCGCCCAAAATCTCAAAAGCCCAGCAATTTGCAGAGGGGTGCTTCGCGGGATTTTCGCCGCTTTCGTGATGCCCGTTTTGCCCCATATCAACGAGGTCGCTTTATGACCAGAAGTCAGTCCTTTCGTGGGGCGCGAGGCTTCGGAAGAGGTTATTTCGGAGCCCAGCAAAATTCAGCAAAGAAACCTCAATGAAGTTCGGTTGGTCCAGGCGGAAATCCCGGTGGGAGGTCATCTTCAAGCCTTCTTTTCCGTCTGGGCCACCATTACTTCCGACCAGTGGGTCCTGGAAATAATCCGCGACGGATATTCTCTCGAATTTGCTACTCCACTAGCAGATGCTTTCGTGGTGTCTCCATGTGGTTCGCAAGTAAAGCAAGCAGCGGTGGCGGATACCCTTCGCCGGTTGATACGTCTGCGGGCGGTCGTTCCGGTTCCGCCAAGCCAGTTAGGCTTAGGTCGATACTCCATTTATTTTGTAGTCCCCAAGAAGGAGGACTCTTTTCGTCCTATTTTGGATCTAAAGGGCGTAAACCGCTGTTTGAGAGTTCCACATTTCCGCATGGAGACACTTCGCTCGGTTATTCAGTCAGTGCAACCGAACGAAGTCTTAACCTCCATAGATCTCACGGAGGCTTATCTACATATCCCTATAAGATCAGAGCACCACAAATTTCTTCGATTTGCGGTGCACATGGGACATTTCCAGTTTCTGGCTCTACCGTTTGGCCTGGCCACAGCGCCGCGCACATTCACAAAGGTGATGGTGGTGGTAGCTGCAGCCTTACGCAAAGAGGGTGTTCTCGTTCATCCCTATCTCGACGATTGGCTGATTCGAGCCCCATCCGTGTCGGACTCTCTGACGGCCATGGCGAGAGTGGTGAGTCTTCTGGAGCAGCTCGGTTGGGTGATCAACCAAGCCAAAAGTCAGTTGCACCCGGTCACGCGCCTTCTGTACTTGGGAGCGATTTTCGATACCGCTTTAGGGGCGGTCTTTCTGCCAGAGAGCAGGGTGCAGAAGATTTTGTCGCAAGTGCGGAACTTCTTGCGCCTCAAAGCACCAACAGCGTGGCGTTATCTTCAGCTCCTGGGGTCAATGGCGGCGACTCTGGATCTGGTTCCGTGGGCAAGGGCTCACATGCGGCCATTGCAACAGGCTTTGCTTTCCAGGTGGTCCCCTCAGCAACATCCGCTAGACTACAAGTTGCCCAATTTGCCCAATGTCACCTTAAGTCTTCAGTGGTGGTTGGATCCCGTTCACTTGCGTGCGGGAATGCCCTTACGCCAACCGGACTGGGTGCTAGTAACTACCGATGCCAGCCTCACCGGCTGGGGAGCTCATTGTCAGAAGATTTTTGCTCAAGGGGTTTGGCCGCTAGAGTTGAAGGATTGCTCCATCAACCTCTTAGAGCTCAAAGCGGTCTCGTTGGCTCTTCGAGAATTTCTTCCTCTTCTCAGGCGGAAAGCGGTCCGCGTGTTTTCAGACAATGCGGTCACGGTTTCCTATATCAACAGGCAAGGCGGCACAAGGAGTGTAGTGTTGCTGGAGGAGAGTCAGCGGCTGATGTTCTGGGCGGAAGAGCATCTGGTGGCTCTGTCGGCAGCTCATGTAGCAGGTCGAGACAATATCACGGCGGACTTCCTCAGCCGCACCGTGGTAGATCCCGGGGAATGGGAGTTGAATCCCGCGGTGTTTCACGAGCTGACCCTCAGGTGGGGTCAGCCAGTGATGGATCTCATGGCCACCTTCGACAATGCCAAAGCTTTTTGGTTTTTCAACAGACGCCGGGAGCGCATGTCGGAGGGTTTCGACGGCCTAGTGCAACCGTGGCCATGCAAAGGCCTTCTTTACGTGTTTCCACCTTGGCCAATGATAGGCAGAGTGGTTCGCAGAATTGCTCGTCACAGTGGTCGAGTGATTCTCATTGCGCCAGACTGGCCCAGGAGAGCGTGGTATGCAGATCTAGTTCGCCTTCTCATAGCCAGTCCCTGGAGGCTGCCCTCCCAGGCGAACCTGCTCATTCAGGGACCTCTGCTCATGTCGGATGTGGATCGCTTCTCTCTTACGGCTTGGCTCTTGAAAGGCGTCGGTTAATACGTCGAGGGTATTCGACCTCCGTTGTGGCTACAATGTTGCAGGCCAGAAGACGTTCTACGTCTCTTGCATATGTTAGAGTTTGGCGAGTTTTTGAAACTTGGTGCGCCGGCCAGAACCTTCGTCCGTATACCGCCTCGGTACCTCACATCTTGGCTTTCTTGCAGGATGGGCTGGATAAAGGCTTGGCACTTAGTACCCTCCGGGTTCATTTAGCAGCCCTGTCGTGTTTTCGGGGCACGGTAAAGGGGACTAGACTATCGGCCCATCCCGATGTTCTTCGCTTCTTGAGAGCGATACGAAATATTCGTCCACCTCTTCGGACGGTGATTCCACCTTGGGATTTGAACCTTGTTCTTGAGGCTTTGGAGTGGCCTCCTTTTCATCCGGCTAAAGAAATTTCGCTTAGGGAGCTCTCTTGGAAGATTGCCTTCCTGGTGGCCTTGTGTTCCGCTAGGCGCATTTCGGATCTCCAAGCACTTTCTTGTAGGGCTCCGTATCTGCAATTTTCGGAAGAACATGTGCTTTTGCGGACGGTTCCTTCCTTTCTTCCAAAGGTAGTATCCACTTTCCATGTCAATCAAGCAATTTCGCTTCCGACCTTTAGAAATGTGAAAGGTCTCCCTATTGATGCTGTTCTGGTAAACTTGGATTTGGGTAGATTGCTCAAGCGATACCTTAGAAGGACTAAGCCTTTCCGTAAAACAGAAAGGTTATTTGTACTATTTGGGGGGCCTCGGAAAGGGGAAGCAGCTTCCAAGGCATCTATTGCTAGATGGGTGAAACAGGCGATATTGGCGGCATATAAGTCAGTTGGAAAGCCGCCTCCAGTGGGGCTTCGTGCGCATTCGACTCAGAGTCAAGCGACTTCTTGGGCCGAATATGCTTTAGTTCCGCCTGTTGATATTTGTTGAGCGGCTACGTGGTCGTCGCTTCACCCGTTCGCAAAGCATTACAGATTGGATGTTGCAGCCCGGTCGGACGCTAACGTTGGGGCTTCGGCAGTCATAGCGAGCCTGGCGGGTCCCTCCCGTGGTTAGATACTGCTCTGGTACTTCCCTCTTGTTCCTGGACTGGCCCGGAGAGACGATCAGGAAGCAGAAATTAGACCTTACCTGCTAATTGTCTTTCCTGGAGATCTCTCCGGGCCAGTCCAGGACCCACCCGTGTTTTTTATCTGTGGTTTTTTTTCTTCATGATGCGAAGGTCTTGTGAGCGTACGTGGCGCCGTTGGTGAGTTATTCAAATGGCAAGTCAAAGTCGGCTACATTTCTCCTCGTTGGTTATGTGGTCCAGTTTTTTTCCTCAGGTTGGTCTCTGGGGCTTTCACGAGGTGGTTTTTTTCTTAGTTTCTTGACTTGCTCTGAAAAAAAAAAAAAATAAAATAATTTAAAAAAAAAATTTTTTTTACTTATTTACATTGTTGCACTATGGGTTTGTTATTCCCTGCTTGTAAGTACTTAGTTTCACCATATGACTTTTTTCGTTACTTTTGGGCTTCTGTTCTTCAACTGCTTTGTTATGAATAGACTGAAGGATAGCCAGCAGGGGGAGCCAAATACCAGTTATACAAAGCTTCAGTTTTTTCAGTCCTCAGTTGCTGGAGAGGATTGACAACCCTCTTGTTCCTGGACTGGCCCGGAGAGATCTCCAGGAAAGACAATTAGCAGGTAAGGTCTAATTTCTGCTTCTGGAAACTAGAGTGGCAGAGGAGCTGAATCAGGCCTCGCAACTTTTTATAGCTTTTGACCCTAGTCATTTGGGACTTCCAGTCTCCAAAAGAACTTTATCTAATTGGATTGCCCAATGCATATCCTTTGCTTATGAGAGTAAGCGTCTTCCTCTTCAGGACCATGTCACAGCTCATAACGTGAGAGCCATGGCAACCTCTATGGCAAATCTCCACTCTGTGTCTATCGATGACATTTGTCGAGCAGCCACCTGGGCTTCGGTACACACCTTCACAGCCCACTACTGTCTAGATAAAGCCTTCCATCGGGAAGCCTTCTTTGGCCAAGCTGTTCTTCAAAATCTCTTTCAAACCTAAATCAACTCCTACCCACCAACCCTGGTGGAATGCTAGAGATCCATGGGAGGAAGGATCCCACCTTCTAGGGTGGTACTTTCCTGGGGCTATCTCCCTGGCATCTTCAGCTAGGGAGTCCCAATATGTGAAGACTACATTCCTGCTTGTTCCTGGAGATAGTGTAGTTACTCACCTGTAACAGGTGATCTCCAGGAACAGCAGGAATTTAGTCTTCACAACCTACCCACGTTCCCTAGGAGTTGTCTCTCTCTCTCCGTCTCTTTCCTCTCTCCCTCTATCCTTTCACTCAGCTACAAACTTAACTGAGGAGGGACAGTTGGAAAGGCGGGAAGGCAGCGCATGTGCTGAGGGATGCCCCCAGGGGCGTTCCTGTTGGACGCTGGGGAGCGTTCCCGCGCGGGGTCCGTCGGTACCGACGATGCCCATATACAAAGACTAGATTCCTGCTGTTCCTGGAGATCACCTGTTACAGGTGAGTAACTATGCTTTACTCACAAGTTATTGTGGCGGGATCTGTTTTCCTGATCCTCAATACGTTCTCGCAACGTTTGGTCCTCTGCCGCTTGCTCAGTGACCTGCCATCCTTTCAGACTGGCTTTCTTGTGCTGTCACTCTCTGCTCGAGTTCTATGATCCAACTTACTTGTGTGTCTAACTGCTCTCGAATGCTGTCCGCAGTGGACTGTAGTTTAGTTAGGCGATCGTCTAAGGCTGCCATTATTACTTTGGAGATCTTTGTAGCCAGTTCCCCCATGCCTGGCAACTCGTGGCTGAGATTCGGCCATCTTGCTCCCCACCGACTTTGCAGCAACCACTCTGTGTTTCAGAGGTTATTTTGGCATTCCCCGCCGCTCGCCGCCTTCTCGTTCCGGCAGAGCCGGCGCCCAGCACAGTCCAGGTAAGAAAGGGGATTCTCTGATAATTTTTGCTGTTTTTGTGGGTTTGCTGGGCCCTATCCCGGGAGCCCAACTGGGTCACGTCTTCTTTCTGAGACAAATCACCTGGAACCAAAGCCTTTGATACTGTCCATCATAGGAGGCTTATCAATAAACTCAGTAGTTTGGGAATGGGTCCCAAGGTGATAAACTGGATCAGAAATTGGTTGACTGACAGACGACAGAAGGTGATAGTAAATGGAGCTCATTCGGATGAAAGGAAGGTGATTAGCGGGGTGCCCCAGGGTTTGGTCCTGGGCCCAGCACTGTTCAATGTATTTGTGAGTGATATTGCTGAAAGACTGAATAGAAGGGTCTGTCTTTTTGCAGATGACACAAAAATTTGCAACAGAGTGGACTCCCCCGAGGGAGTGATTAACATGAGGAAAGATCCACAAAAGCTGGAAGAATGGTCTAATGCTTGGCAATTAAGATTTAATGCAAAGAAGTGCAGTGTCATGCACTTGCGTAGCAGAAATCCAAGGGAAATGTATGCGATAGGGGGCGAGAGGTTGGTGTGCACGGATCAGGAGAAAGACCTTGGTGTGATT
Source organism: Ichthyophis bannanicus (assembly GCA_033557465.1). Taxonomy (NCBI): domain Eukaryota; kingdom Metazoa; phylum Chordata; class Amphibia; order Gymnophiona; family Ichthyophiidae; genus Ichthyophis; species Ichthyophis bannanicus. The sequence continues at coordinate 267,581,923 of CM066035.1, forward strand.
TATTTCTGTAGATCTCAAGGTGGCAAAACAGTGGGACAAGGCGGTGGCAAACGTCAGGAGGATGTTGGGCTGCATACGAAGAGGAATTACCAGCAGAAAGGAAGAGGTACTAATGCCACTGTGTAAGTCACTGGTGAGGCCTCACTTGGAATGCTGTGTTCAGTTTTGGAGACCATATCTTGCAAATGATGTAAAAAGAAATGAAACTGTTCAGAGGAAGGCGACCAAAATGATTTGGAGCCTGCGTCAGAAACGTTATGAGAAGAGACTTGAAGACCTAAATATGTACACTTTGGAGGAGAGGAGGGATAGGGGAGATATGATTCAGACCTTTAAATACTTAAAGAGAAATGATGAACAAACAAACCTCTTCCAAAGGCCAGGAAGCTGTAAAACTAGAGGGCATAACATGAAGCTGCAAGGTAGTAAATTGAAAGGCAATGTCAGGAAATACTTTTTCACTGAAAGGGTGGTGGATGCTTGGAATGCCCTCCCGATGGAAGTGGTGGGGGCAAACACAGTGATGGAATTCAAAATGGCATTGGACAGACACAGTGGATCCCTTAACAGCAACAGGATAACATCAAAATAAACTGAACCATCTAATTTCTCAACAGATAGGGGTGTCCTACATGGAGTGGTGGGTTCACCCCTAAACAAAGACATGGGGAGGGGTGGCCTGCACAGAGTGGCAGATGCACCCCTGAATAAAGGTATATAGATGAGACCTTCAGGGACATAACATAAAAACATCCCACCTCCAGTCTGGTAGCAATGGAGGAGAGATGTAAGGAGATCATCACCTTGGTGTAGTAGGAAGTCAGGACCTGCCCCCAAGTGATGCAGTATCCTCTCACACTGAGAATGTGTTTCCAGGAGCATGCACCTTGGAGTGAAGGGTTAAAAAGGCCATGTAGTTCGTGACTCAATCATTAGGCATACAAATAGCTGGATGGTGGTTGGATATGAGGATCATTTGGTTATTTGCCCGGCAAGTACAAAGGTAGCGGACTTCATGTGTCACCTGGATATGATTCTAGACAGTACTGCGAAGGAGCCAGCTGTCTTGGTAGTAATGACATAGGAAAGTATGAGTGGGAGTTTCTGGAAGCCAAATTTAGGCTTTTAGACAGAATGTTGCAATCTAGAACTTCCAGGGTAGCATTCTCAGAAATGCTTCCTATTTCACACATAGGAATCAAGGGTCAGGCAAAGCTCTGGAGTCTGAATGCATGGATGAGACGATGATGCAGGGAATATTCTGGGGAAAGGTGAGCTTATCCCAAAAAGATGAGCTCCACCTTAACCAGAGTGGAACCAGTCTTCTGGCATTAACTTTTAAATAGGGCATAGAGCAGCTTTTAAACTAGAGCCAAGGACAGGGTCAGGTCTTGAGTAGTTCCAGAGACATAACTTTCAGAAAACCCACCAGTCAGTAGAAGGTTAAGGTTTTATATGAACGGATGGCCCAGTATAACTTCAGATGCCTGGGTTCTCAAAATTTGCTAAAATGGTACAGATTACACTTAGGTAGTCTGTAAAGTTAGTGTCTTGATCAAACTCTCCACATCAGTAGTACTTTTTGAGGAACTCTTCCTCCCTCTTGGAGAGTAATACAGTCAAACACATCCCACCAGGTGAAAGAGGATATGTAGTCCTGGGTATTTTGTCTGATTCTACACCCAAGGGCCTTGAATAAATGCTACTTTGAAAGAAGTTCAAGATGGTTTCCCTAGCCAAATTAATAACCTTGCTTTGAAAAAGGGACAGGTTATATTCTCTGGAAGAAGCAAAAATATCCTCATAGAGATACTTCCTGTGGCTGGGATATGTATCAGAATGAGAGAAAGATATATGGCGCGGTCCCAGCACACTCCTAGTAAGTACAATTAAGAACACCCAAAATGCAAAAATATTTTCATGACCATATGACTGAGACTCTCCATATATATAATCAGCTATAGACAGCACTCCAAACACTCCAGAATTTAGAGTTGTTTCCTGCATTGATGCAGCTTTTCTGCGTATTCAATCATAGGCTGTCCTTTTTATTTTAAACTTTTAAAAGCAGTGACCCTTCCAAAATATACAAAGGGAATTGGTGCTATTTTATCCATACAATAATTCAAAAACATACCAAACTTATCTTGGTTTCCAATGGCTTTCGCCTGACTGCATCAGAGGAAGACAATTTTAAATTCCATCTGCAAGGTTCATATCCAGACAATCCACATTCGCTCAGGTGCTCAAATGAATAGAGTGAAATTTAAAATTTACCCAACTACTGCATGTGAAGAAAAAGCTGATGAAACCAAAGTTAAGCATAGGCTGAAGCCCCTTTGGAGTGCTGTGTGTGTGTAGCAAATAGTATGGTGGCAGCACCAAACTTTATCTGTGAGTGTTTTTCAAGAACCAACAACTTGAGATCACCATTGGAAACTGAAATAAGTTTATTTTATTTTATAAATTCTCCAGGAATAAGCAGGAAGTCAGTCCTCACATATGGGTGATGTTGGCGCCGATTGAGCCCCCATGGAAGCATCTCCCCAGCTTTCAAAGAAACCCTTTGGGAGATGCCACCACGCATGCTTGGTCCCCTTCCCGCCCAAGGGTGCCAGCTTACTCGGTCTCCTTTTTTCCGTGGAGCACAACAGATGTCCATCTTTTTTCCCTGGAAAAGTTGATATTTGGTGCATTAAACTGTCTCTTCTTTCTCCGGTTAGCACCAGTCTCTTTCCTGCCTCTGAGCCCGGTTGCCCTGGCATCGAGTCTCAGTCCCGTTTTTCTTTTTCCAGTGCAGTTTTGCGCCTTTTTTCTATCCGCTGGCCACGTCAAGGGTCTTCGACCTCACAGGGGCTCTTTTTGCCCCAATGACCCATGGGTTCAAAAAGTGTGATCAGTGCACAAAGAACATGTCCCTCGCCGATACACACGACTGCTGCCTCCGGTGTCTAGCTGCCGACCATGACCCCAGAGGTCTGCACCTTGTGTAAAGAGATGTCCGTGAAAGCCATCCAGCATCGTCAGCAAAAGCAAGACGACATCTTCCACAGGTCAGATTCTGTCCCGGTAGCCTTGCACTCTAAGGCCCCACACAGGTCCTCGGAGTCGCATAAAGCCCCTGCGGCGCCCGATTGGGTCCACATACACTCCGCATCAAAGGCTGCAACACCTGAATGGGAAGCCAGGATGATGGCGCTGGAGCGCAGTGTTACTGCCTTCCTTGCCTCGCAGCAGGTATTGACACCCGGCCCTGCTGGTGTTCGTGCCGAAACCACAGGGACCTCAATCTTGAGGACTCTTCGGGATGCTGAAACAATCCTTGAGAACCCGGAGCCTTGAGCCGATCCTCGGTGTGGGTCTCGATCTTGCTTCCGGTCCTTGGGAGCAAGATCCTCCCTGGCGAGCACTTGTGGCTCCGGCCAAGCAGCTGCCGTGTGTCACCAAGAGCCCGACCTGGCCCTGCACCCCAGGCACCATCATTCCTTGAGTCCTCGACTGATTTACTCCGACTGGGAGTCTGAGGACAGGGCATCCCCAGAGCCACGTAAACACTGCGATCTCCTGTCGGACCCATCTTCCCCGGCGTCTCACAGTGCTGGTCACCGTCCTAGGATGACACATTCCTCAAGTTAGTTCGAGACATGGCAAAAGTCTTGTTCCTCACCACGTAGTCAGAGGAAAACCCTCGCACGGAAGAGCTTTAAATTCTCCAATATGAGGCCCCTCCCAAGAAGGCCCTGATGGTCCCTGTCTCCACCATCCTTGAGTGGCTCCTCTTTGAATGTGGGAGATACCGGCATTGGTACCCATAGTTAGTCAATGCCTCGACACCTTGCACCAGCTTCCGGAAGACACAACTCCCACACACTTCTATGGTGGTAGAGTCAACCATGGGCTGACAGAGGAGCCCAAAGACTCACTCCTCCGTACCCCCAGGGAGGGAGTCCCACATCCTTGGACACAAATAGTAACATAGTAAATGACGGCAGATAAAGACCAGTATGGTCCATCTAGTCTGCCCAGTAAGATGACAAGAGTAGGTGCACCTGCCGCTCTGTGCAGGCCACCCCTCCCCATGTCTTTGTTTAGGGGTGAACCCACTGCTCCATGTAGGACACCCCTATTTGTTGAGAAATTAGATGGTTCGGTTTATTTTGATTTTATCCTGTTGCTGTAAAGGGATCCACTGTCTGTCCCATGCCATTTTGAATTCCGTTACTGTGTTTGCCCCCACCACTTCCATCGGGAGGGCATTCCAAGCATCCACCACCCTTTCAGTGAAAAAGTATTTCCTGACATTGCTTTTCAATTTACCACCTTGCAGCTTCATGTTATGCCCTCTAGTTTTACAGCTTCCCCGTCTTTGGAAGAGGTTTGTTTGTTCATTATTTCTCTTTAAGTATTTAAAGGTCTGAATCATATCTCCCTATCCCTCCTCACCTCTAAAGTGTACATATTTAGGACTTCAAGTGAAGGAGGTACTGGAGAACTCACCAGGTGGAGTAGGCGAATGGGTCAATCTGGAGCTCTGAGCACCAGGTCGAGAAGCGCTGCCACTTCAGGACGTAGGCCCATCTCATAGAGGACTTCCTCAATCTCCTCTGGGAGATGCAGTGAAGCTAGGGAGACATGTTCAACCACCAGGGATAGCAAGACCAAGTTCGGGTGAAGCACCCAACCCCTCCTCCTGCGTCAGCAGGCCTCGGACACTGCCCAGGGGAACCAGAGGCTGCATCGAGAGTCTGAGTAGAAGCAGGAACCAGAGCTGTCGGGGCCATGATGATAACCGAAGCTCATTCCCACTGAATCTGGTGGAGGGTCCTCGCAATGAGAGGAGTGGGAGGAAATGCATACAGAAGCCCAGAGGTCCAGTCCAGGAGGAACACATCCGAGGCTACCCTGCTCAGGTGCAGCATTGGACCGCAAAAGCGGGGAAGCTGCACGTTCACTGGGCTGGCGAACAGGTCTATGGACAGAATCCCCCAGTGGCAGAATAGGTGGAGAGCAACCTCTGGACTCTGGCGCTACTCGTGTGGACGAAGGAGCCTGCTGATTCTCCAGGACCAAGCAGAAAGTCAGTCCTCACATATGGGTGACGTTGGCGCCGATGGAGCCCCCGTGCAGAGCATTTCCCCAGCTTTCAAAGAAAGCCTTTGGGAATGCAGCGCGCCTGCGCTGTCCCCTTCCCGCCCAGTGGTGCCATCTTGCTCAGTCTTTCTTTTTCCGCGGAGCCCGACGGACGTGAGTTCGTGTCACCTGGAAAAAGTTGATTTTTTTTCTGTGATTTTCGTGTTGTCTTATCCGGTTCGACGCCGGCCTGGGCTCGGTACACTGGTATCAAGTCCGGACTTGTGATTTTAGTTTTTTGTCCTTTGTGACTTATGTCTCTCACCGACACACATGACTGCTGCCTCTGATGCCTCGGGCCCGACCATGACCTGCTGGCCTGTGGCCCGTGCGGCAAAATGTCGTCGAAGGCGCTTCAGAGCCGTCAGCATCAACGTGAGAGAATTTTCTCTGACTCCGTGTCCGGCCTAGCCCGGACTTCGTCAGATGCCTCGACATCTCGGGAGTCCTCTGAAAGGGAGTCTCCCGGGAGCACTGAAGGAAGAAAAAGCTCGCGAGGGCGGCATCGGTGGAGGCTCCTGGTTTCTCGAGGGCCAGGTCACGTAGCCCTGACAGCCGCCCCAGGCTCTCGGAGTCGGAGAGGCCTTCCAAGCTACCTCGTGTGGAGCCGGAGTCCCTAAGTCACGTAAGTGCAGTTGTCCTCGTAGACTCTCCTCCGGGGGAGCCGACGTTGGGCCCGACGCGGTCGGGGCCCGAGTCGGGGGCTGCTGAGTCCTCCTGAGCTTGGACTCTGGTTGACGGCCTTGGAGAGCAGCTTGGCTGCCTTCATGGAACAGCAGCGGGTGCAATGTTCCCTCTAATTTTCTGTAGGCTATGTGCGCATAAAATATCAGCTGTGCAGCTTTTGAAGGAAGGTTACATTTTTGTGCGCCACATAATGACACTCGGAGTTATATACTTTAAAATTTGACTACACGTCAGAATACAGTATGTACACCACATTGATTGCACTAGAAAATATTGTAGAACTTGTGAAAACCGTAAATACAGAACAACTTTTAAATTTTAAGACATCAGTGTTGTTTTCTATCAGAATCAGAACCAAAATTTTTGTGCGCTCTGTTGTAAAGTATGTGCACTCGCTCGGCGAGGTGTGTGCGCGCACACAAGCGCACAGCTTAGAGGGAACAGTGAGCGGGTGCTGATCGCCGGTCTGACTGGTGCATCTGCCCCGACCACCGGGACCTCGACGTCTAAGTTGACCCCGGAGACCGAGCCGATCCTCGAGTCGATGAAGTCTCGAGTCGATCCTCGGTCAAGGTCCCCCTCGACCTCCCGTGCGGGGCCGAGGTCATCGACGCTGATACCCTCGGCATCGGGGCGGGATGCACCGAGGCCCACATGGCCGGAGTCGCTCGATTCCTCCTCAGAGGAGTCGGAGTGGTAGATGGAGGATGAGGAGTCCCCGGACACCTTCCGGACCCGGTGCGTCCCTTTGGACTCACCGGAGTCTGAGCCTCGGAGACGGTCCCCCCCCCCCCCCCCGGAGGATACCTGGTTCTCGGACTTCGTGAGGGACATGGCAAAGGCCTTGACCTTCCCTGCGGACGCCGAGGAGGAGCTTCGAGCCGAGGAGCTCGATGCCCTCCAGTATGATTTTCCTCCGAAGGAAGCCTTTACTGTACCAGTTCCTCCGATGCTGGATCGGCTGCTCTTCCGTATGTGGGAGGCACCGGCCTCAACGCCGGTTCTTAGCAAACGGGTCGATTCCATTTATGGAGTCCGTAAGAGCCCTGGGTTCCAAAAGGTGCCACTACTGCACCATTCCATGGTTGTGGAATCAGCCATGCACCGTCTGAAGAGTCAGAAGATGCACTCCTCAGTGCCCCCCCGGCTGGGAAGCCCGGAACCTGGATGCCCTCGGTAGAAAGTGCTTCCAGGGCTCTATGCTGTCTTGCCGTGTCCAGACCTACCAGCTGTACATGGGCATGTACCTACGAGACCTGGCAAAGGAGATTGCCGGGTTCTCAGCTGGCCTCTCCGAGGAACCTTTGCAGAGGTTCAAGGCTTTGTCAACAGGGATTGGAGAGTGCTCAAAGTCTATCTCTCGAGCAGCCTATGATGGCTTTGAAGCTTCAGCCCAGGTAGCCGCGGCCGGCATCGGTGCACTCCGTCAGGCCTGGCTACAGTCATCAGACCTGGAGCCATGGGTGCAGGACAAGCTGGTTGATGTCCCTTGCCGAGGTGAAAACCTCTTTGGTAAGCCCATGACTGAAAAGGCTGCAGAAATCGAGACTGAGACTCTCACCAGGACAGGTCTATCCAGGATGACTTCTGCCCCTTCTCAGAAAAAGAAGGACTCGGGGAAGAAGCCCTTTTTCCTGAGGAAGAGTGCTGCCTACAAATCCTTCCCTCAATATCAGGCCTCTCCAGCTCCCCAACAGGGCCAGCAGGCCAAGGGGCAGGACATGGGCCCCATAGGGAGAAGACCCCCAAGCCGCCAGCTCCGGCTCCTGCACAGCAGGGAGTGGAGTTTTGACTCCCACAGCATAGCCACTTCTCCACAGCTGGCTCCACTCAACACAGGAGGTCGACTAACCCTGTATGCCTACAGGTGGCCAGCCATCACAGGGGATACCTGGGTCCTCAGCATAGTCCAAAAGGGCTACCTGCTCCACTTCCACCAGATACCCCCCTCCTACTTTCCAGGGGAGCCTCCAAGATTCCCTCTGCACAGAAACCTCCTCCTTCAGGAGTTGGCAAGTCTTCTTTAGGAACAGGCGGTGGAACCGGTGCCTCACCACCTGAAAGGGCAAGGCCTTCTACTCCAGGTACTTTCTGGTACCAAAAATGACAGGAGGCCTCCGGCCTATCCTGGACTTGCGAAACCTAAACAAGTTTCTGGAGAGGGAAATGTTCAAGATGCTTACCCTTGGGATACTGCTGCCCTACCTCCAGCAGGGAGATTGGCTATGCTCCTTAGACCTAAAGGATACTTATACTAACATTCTCATCCAGACCACAGACAATACCTCAGATTTGTAGTGGGAGTAAATCATTTCCAGTACAGAATACTTCCCTTTGGCCTAACATCCGCCCCCAGGGTTTTCACCAAATGCCTGGCGGTGGTGGCGGCCTATCTCAGAAATCAGGGAATTTTTGTCTTCCCATACCTGGACGACTGGCTCATCAGAGGTCAATCTCTCCAGGAGGCCAGACAAGCCACTCTTTGCACTGTCTCTCTTCTTCAGCATCTGGGCTTTGTCATAAACTATGCAAAGTCCACTTTGCTCCCTTCACAGAACCTAGAGTTTATAGGGGCAAGATTAGACACCATGCAGGCAAGAGCTTACTTGCCCGAGGACAGATCCCACAGGCTAATGGACTTGGCCAACCAGTTCCAAAGCAATTCTCATGTCTCTGCCAAACACTTCCTGCGGCTCCTGGGCCACATGGCATCCACGGTACATGTGACCCCGAATGCCCGTCTGTAAATGCGGGCGGCTCAGTGGTGCCTCAGAGCTCAGTGGGCGCAAGCCACAGGCGACCTCTGAGACAGAGTAAAGGTGTCCAAACCACTCTTGGACTCCTTGTAGTGGTGGCTACATCTCCCAAACCTTCTCAGGGGGGGTACCCTTTGAGGCCCCAGCACACACCAGGGTGCTGACGACCGATGCTTCATTAAAGGGCTGGGGTGCACATTGCCAGGGCACGTGCACTCAAGGCCTCTGGTCTCTTTGGGAGGCCACACAGCAGATCATCTTTTGGAGCTGCGAGCAATCCGCTTGGCTCTACAGACGTTAAGAAGGCGTTGTCCTTTTACATTGAACGTACGCGGGGGCATCGAAGGGCTACTCAGCTCTTTGTCTCCTTTGACCCTAATAAATTGGGGTTACCTGTCTCCAAGCGTACGTTGTCCACTTGGGTAGCAGATTGTATCGCCTGGGCATACAAGGCAGCCGACCTTCCCTTGCGGGGTCGAGTCACGGCCGACTGTGTGAGGGCGAAAGCCGTGTCAGTAGTTCATCTCCGCTCTGTTCCGTTGGCAGACATCTGCCGGGCCACTACTTTGTCTTCAAGCCAGACTTTTGCAGCCCACTACTGCCTCGAGAGAGAGTCCCGAAGGGACAGTGCTTTCGGACAGGCGGTACTCCGTAATCTCTTTGAGGTTTAGGCAACTCCTACTCTCCGGCCCTTGTGTTGGACTACTATACGGGGGCGTTCTCAGAGGATATTCGTATCACAGATGCTGAGGCTCTTGAGAGGGAGCCATTTTTTAAGCTTTGGGTTCCCAGTTGCCCCATATGTGAGGACTGACGTCCTGCTTGGTCCTTGAGAAAGAGTAGTTACTCACCTGTAACAGGTGTTCTCCAGGAGCAGCAGGAATCAGTCCTCACGACCCTCCCTCCTCCCCTGGAGTTGCAGTCATATCCTTTATTTTGATTTTTGCTGTCTTTAGCTATGTCATCAGACTGAGCAAGATGGCACCCTTGGGCAGGAAGGGGACCTCGCAGGCACGCTGCATTCCCAAAGGCTTTCTTTGAAAGCTGGGGAAATGCTCTGCACGGGGGCTCCGTTGGCACCGACATCACCCATATGTGAGGACTGATTCCTGCTGCTCCTGGAGAACACCTGTTACTCCTGGAGAACACCTGTTACAGGTGAGTAACTACTTTGTCTGTCCGTGAGGAAGTTATCCTGGCCTGGGAGGTGGACAGCCCTTAGGGTCATGCCCCAGCGTACAGCGGAGGAGGATTGCCTCCCCACAAAGGGGATGGGAGCCCGTACCCCCTTCCTTGTTTATGTAGAACATCGCAACTCTGTTGTTGGTCTGCACTAGTACCAAGTTGCCCTTCAGGTGGTACTCGAAGACCTTCAGGGTCAACCTGAACGCTTGAAGCTCGAGCAGGTTGATCTGCTGCCAGGACTCCTCGGGTGACTACTGCTCCTAGGTGTGTAGGCTGCCACAGTGGACACCCCAGCCCAACAGCAAGGCGTCCGTCATCAAGACAAGCTCGTGTTGCTGAGTCTGGAAGGGCATGCCCCGAAGGAGGCTTTGGGTATTCTGCCACCAATCCAGGGAACTGAATAGGCTGCGGGAGACCCGGACGGGGTCCTAGAGGTGTCCCGAGGCTTGGGCCCATTGTGCCTTGAAGCACAATTGTGCCGCCTTGGGGAATGATGTGGACGGTCAGGGCCATGTGCCTCAGGAGGAGCAGCATGGCCCATGCAGAGACCCTTGTCCGGCCTTGGACTTGGCAGCCAGGGTGCGGAGCCAATCTGCACGGGCTTGAGGGAGAAAGGCAGTCGCACATTCTGTGTTGAGAAGAGTGCCGAAGAACTCCAGGGTCTGCACCGGTTCGAGGTGAGATTTGGAGTAGTTGATCATAGTATAACATAGTAAGTGACGGCAGATAAAGACCAGCATGGTCCATCTAGTCTGCCCAGTAAGATGGCAGGAATAGGTGCACCCATCCCCTTGTCTTTGTCCAAGGGTGCACCTGCCACTCTGTGTAGGCCACCCCTCCCCATGTCTTTATTTAGGTGTGAACCCACTGCTCCATGTAGGATACCCCTATTTGTTGAGAAATTAGATGGTTCAATTTATTTTGCTTTTTTCTCCAGGATCAAGCAGGAAGTCAGTCCTCACATATGAGTGACATCGGCACCGACGGAGCCCTCGCGGAGCAATTTCCCCAGCTTTCAAAGAAAGCCTTTGGGAATTGCAGCGCGCATGCGTGGTCCCCTTCCCGCCCAAGGGTGCCATCTTGCTCAGTCTTCTTTTTTCCGCGGAGCCCTACAGACGCTGTTTGTGATCGCCACAGAAAAAGTTGATTTTATTTACTATTCTTTTCTCGGTTCGATATGCTTGCTTGTCGAGTCCAGACCTACCAGCTCTATATGGGCATGTATCTCCGAGACCTGGCAAAAGAGGTTCCAGGCCTTGTCCACTGGTATTCGTGAGTGCTCGAAGTTTATCTCTCAAGCAGCCTACGATGGCTTCGAAGCATCGGCTCGAGTAGCCGGATCCGGCATCGGTGCCCGCCGACAGGCTTGGCTTCAGTCATCCGACCTCGAGCCATGGGTACAGGACAAGTTGGTCGATGTCCCCTGCAGAGATGAAAACCTCTTTGGCAAGCCCATGGCTGAAAAGGCTGCACAGATCGAGACCGAGACTCTGACCAGGACTAGGCTGTCCAGAAAAACCTCTGCCCTTCTCAGAAGAAGAAGGGCTCGGGGAAAAAGCCCTTTTACCCGAGGAAGGCGGCTGCCTTTAAACACTACCCTCATTATCAGGCCTCAGCAGCTCCCCAACAGGGTCAGCAGGCCAAAGGACGGGGTAATGGGTCCCGTAGGCAGCAGGCCCCCAAGCCCACAATACCGGCCCCTGCTCAGCAGGGTGGGTTTTTTTGACTCCATCAGCATAGCCTCTTCCCCTCCGCTGGTTTCTCTCAGCACAGGAGGCCGGCTGGTCCACTTTGCCCACAGGTGGTCAGCCATCACATCAGATACCTGGGTGCTTCATATAGTTCAAAAAGGCTATCTTCTACACTTTCACCAGGTACCTCCCTCCTACTTTCCAGGGGAGCCTCCAAGACTCCCTCTGCACAAGGACCTACTCCTAGCAGTGGTGGTGGCCTATCTAAGACTTCAAGGCCTTTTTGTGTTTCCATACCTGGACGACTGGCTCATCAGGGCCCAGTCTTCCCAAGAGGCCACTCAGGCCACTCATCGCACTGTGACTCTGCTCCAGCACTTGGGCTTTGTCATAAACTTCGCAAAGTCCACTTTGCTCCCCTCTCAAAATCTCGAATTCATCAGCGCAAGGTTGAGCACACTTCAGGCGCGGGCCTTCCTGCCTCTAGACAGAGCACACAGGCTCATGGATCTCGCCAGCCACTTTCACAGCAATTCCCTGGTCTCTGCCAGGCAATTTCTGAGACTGCTCGGCCATATGGCTTCCACGGTCCATGTGACCCCCAATGCCCGCCTGAACATGCGACCTGCTCAGTGGTGCCTTCGCACTCAATGGCATCAGGCCACTGGGAGCCTGGCGGACTCAGTACAGGTATCCGACCTGCTGGTCTCTTCTCTGCGGTGGTGGCTTCATCTGCCAAACCTGGTGCTGGGAGTGGATTTTCAATCTCCTCCGCCTTCTCAGGTGCTGACAACCGATGCTTCTCTCCTGTTTTGGGGAGCACATTGCCAAGGGACATGTACTCAAGGCCTCTGGACTCCTTGGGAGTCTGCTCAGCAGATGAACTTCCTGGAGCTCAGAGCCATCCGCCTAGCTCTGAGAGCCTTCTCCCACCTCACTTCTCACCAGTCTGTGCTGGTCCAGACGGACAATCAAGTTGCAATGTTCTACGTGAACAAACAAGGAGGCACAGGCTCCTTCCTTCTCTGTCAGGAGACACAAAAACTGTGCTCTTGGGCCGTCCACCACGGCATCCTCCTCAAAGCTGTCTATCTCCCAGGTCAGGAAAATTACCTGGCAGACAAGCTGAGCAGGATCCTCCAACCACACCAGTGGAGATTGGATCCATTGGTGGTTCAGTGGATCTTTCTCAAGTGGGGCCTCCCCACCATGGATATGTTTGCCAGTCCTCTGAACCGGCAACTTCCCAGATTCTTCTCTCGACAACCGCATCCTCTCAGAGTAGCGGCGGATGCTTTTCTGATTCCATGGTCCACAGGCCTCTTGTATGCCTTTCCTCCCATGCCACTGGTGTCTCGCACGCTCTTCAAGGTTCTCAGAGACAGAACCTCGATGATCCTAGTGGCTCCCTGGTGGCTGAGACAGCCCTGGTTCCCGCTTCTGATGCAGCTGGCGGTGGACACTCCTCTTCCTCTGGGGTTTCAACCCGATCTCCTGTCACAGGATCAGGGGACTCTCCTACACCCCAACCTCCGGTCCCTTCATCTGATGGCCTGGCTGCTGAAAGGGTAGTCCTTGCTCCCCTCCTGCTGCCTCGGGAGGTGGAAGAGGTCGTCTTGGCCTCCAGGCGTCCCTCCACCCGGAAGTCCTACGCTCTTAAGTGGCGTCAGTTCTCTGTGTGGTGTGCTCAGCGGTCTGAGAATCCCTTCTCCTGCTTGGTGGCAGTGGTCTTGCAATATTTGCTTTACCTCTCCAATCTGGGCCTTAAGTCCAACTCTGTCAGGTTCCACCTCAGTGCTCTCTCTGCGCATCATGCACCGGTGGATGGCAGGCCTCTTTCCAACCACCCTTTGGTGGCTCGTTTTCTCCGAGGCCTCCTTCTCCTTAAGCCTCCTTTGCGCCCACCAGCCCCTGAATGGGATCTGAATGTGGTCTTGCAGCGGATTACCTGTCCTCCCTTTGAACCTATGGCTACCTGCCCTCTTCGTTTTCTTTCCTGGAAAACCTTGTTTTTGGTAGCCCTTACCTCTGCTAGGCGCGTTAGTGAACTGCAGGCCCTAGTGTCTGATCCTCCTTACACTAGGTTCTACAGGAATAGGGTAATCTTACGGACTCACCCTAAGTTTCTTCCAAAAGTGGTTTTTCCTTTTCATCTCAACCAGGAGGTGGTTCTTCCGACCTTCTTTCCCAGGCCGCACGCCAGCCGGGCTGAAATGGTCTTGCATACCCTGGACTGTAGGAGGGCCTTATCCTTCTACCTTGACCGTACGCGGGAGCATAGGAGGGCTATTCAGCTCTTCGTTTCTTTTGACCCCAATAAGTTGGGGCTACCTGTCTCCAAGCGTACTTTGTCCATATGGGTTGCTGACTGTATCGCTTGGGCTTATGGGGCAGCCGGCCTCTCGTTGGAGGGTCGTGTCACGGCTCATCGTGTTAGGGCGAAGGCTGCGTCAGTGGCTCATCTCCGCTCTGTTCCGTTGGCAGACATCTGCCGGGCCGCTACTTGGTCTTCAAGCCAGACGTTTGCGCTCCATTACTGCCTGGAGAGGGAGTCCCGCAGGGACAGTGCTTTCGGTCAGGCAGTCCTCCATAATCTCTTTGAGGTTTAGGCAACTCCTACCCTCCAGCCCTGGTGTTGGGCTACCGGTCGGGGGCGTTTTCAGAGAAGATTCCTTCCTTCTGTGCTGCTGAGCTAGAGGGAGCTCATTTTTCCGCTTGAGGTCTCCGGTAGCCTTAAGCTAGGGAGTCCCATATGTGAGGACTGACTTCCTGCTTGGTCCTGGAGAAAGAGTAGTTACTCAACTGTAACAGGTGTTCTCCAGGAGCAGTAGGAATCAGTCCTCACAACCCTCCCTCCTCCCCTTGGAGTTGCAGTCCTATCATTTCGTTTTTGCTAATTTTTTTGCTGTCTTTTAGCTATGTCATCAGACTGAGCAAGATGGCACCCTTGGGTGGGAAGGGGACCACGCATGTGCGCTGCAATTCCCAAAGGCTTTCTTTGAAAGCTGGGGAAATTGCTCCGCGAGGGCTCCGTCGGCGCCGACGTCACCCATATGTGAGGACTGATTCCTGCTGCTCCTGGAGAACACCTGTTACAGGTGAGTAACTACTCTATCCTGTTGCTGTAAAGTGATCCACTGTGTCTATCTCATGCCATTTTGAATTCCGTTACTGTGTTTGCCCCCACCACTTCCATCGGGAGGGCATTCCAAGCATCCACCACCCTTTCAGTGAAAAAGTATTTCCTGACATTGCCTTTCAATTTACCACCTTGCAGCTTCACGTTATGCCCCCTAGTTCTACAGCTTCCCCGTCTCTGGAAGAGGTTTGTTTGTTCATTATTTCTCTAAGTATTTAAAGGTCTGAATCATATCTCCCCTATCCCTCCTCTCCTCCAAAGTGTACATATTTAGGTCTTCAAGTCTCTTCTCATAAGGCTTCTGACGTAGGCTCCAAATCATTTTGGTCGCCTTCCTCTGAACAGTTTCCATTCTTTTTACATCCTTTGCAAGATACGGTCTCCAAAACTGAGTACAGTATTCCAAGTGAGGCCTCACTAGTGACTTATACAGTGACATTAGTACCTCTTCCTTTCTGCTGGTAATTCCTCTTTGTATGCAGCCCAACATCCTCCTGGCTTTTGCCACTGCCTTGTCGCACTGTTTAGCCACCTTGAGATCTACAGAAATAATCACACCAAGGTCTTTCTCCTGATCCGTATACACCAACTTTTCGCCCCCTATCGCGTACATTTCCCTTGGATTTCTGCTACCCAAATGCATGACACTGCACTTCTTTGCATTAAATCTTAATTGCCAAGCATTAGACCATTCTTCCAGCTTTTGTAGATCTTTCCTCATGTTAACCACTCCCTCAGGGAAGTCCACTCTGTTGCAACCAATGCACTCGAGGAGGGCGGCTGTGCGTAATGCCAAAAGTCAAGCCTCCTTTGCCGATGTGACCATGATGAGCCAGTCTAAGTAAGGGTAAATGGGTACTCGCTGCAGCCGCTGACAGGCATTTTGTGAAGACTCGCGGGGCAGACGCAAGCCCGAAGGGGAGCACCCTGTACTGATAATGCTCCCCTTACACCCTGAAACGCAGATATTGCCTATTCTTGGGGTGGACAGAGATATGGGTGTAAGTGTCTGAGATCCAAGGAGCATAGCCAATCTCCCTGCCAGAGGAAGGGCTGCAGGGCGCCAAGTGATAGCATTTTGAATTTCTCCTGCACCAGAAAGTTGTTCAGGTTCTTGAGATTGAGGATAGGGTGCAGGCCTCCCTGTCCTTTTCAGGACAAGGAAGTACCATGAGTAAAACCCCCAACTTTGGAGGTGCGGTGGAACCCTTTCAACCGCCTGCTGATCGAGGAGGTTGTCCACCTCTTGTTGCAAGCAAGCCTGGTGCAAGGGAAGCAGAGTAGGCTCCGCTGGGGAGAAGGGAGGAGGGAGTCTGTCCAGATGAAGACATTAACGGTCACAGATCACCTGGAGGACGACCCAGGAGTCCGATGTAATGGCCACCCACTTGAAGGTGAAAAGGGACAGGCGTCCTCTCACAAGCGGAAGTGCCATTGGGAGGCAAGAGGCTATGTATTCGGCGCCAAAACCCCGGAGCTGGCTGGGTGGCACCAGCAGTTGGGTCTTGGGTCCTTTCGGTTTCCAGTGACCCTGGGCTCCCCCTTTGCCTTGAGCGCTGGTAGTTGGCCCTGGGGTAGGCAGGTAGAGTGGGTATCCCCGGTAGGGGAGCCCCTTCCTCTGGTAGAAAGGCTTTTTGCTGTGCTGCGTCTTCTGTGGAAGAGAAGAGATTTTACGAGAGAGACGGGTGCAAGTCACGAACTCCGTCTCAATCTCCGCTGCCTTGTCCTCCATGGGCTTGCCAAACAGATGCTCGCTGAGGCAGGGGACATCCAGGAGCTTCTCTTGGATTCACTGTTCCAGGTCTGAAGACTGGAATCACGCTTGGCAATGAGCTCCAATGCCAGCCACTTCCACAGAGGCGGAGGACTCGAACCCGTCATATGCGGCACGGGAAAGTTATTTTGAGCAGTCTGGGACCGACTTCAGGAGAGTCTGGAACCTGAGGAGGTGTTCGTCCCTGAGGCCTGCGGAGAAACCGCCGAGCTCTTTGGTGAGGTCACGAAGAAACATACCCATATACAGCTGGTACGTGCTACCGGGGCTCGCTGCTGGGTTGCCAGATCCAAACCTACCAGCTGTATATCGGCATGTATCTCCGGGATCTGGCAAAGGAATTCCCAGGTTTCTCGGTGGGGATCCAAACCCTCACAAAGTGCGTTGGGGAGTGCTCAAAATACATATCCCAGCCGCCTACAATGGCTTTGAGTCAAACGTGATGGTACCCGCTGCAGGCATCAACACTGTATGCCAGGCCTGGAGCTCAGGGCCATTTTTCTGGCAATCAAGGCCTTCCATCACCACCTGCGGAACCAGTCGATGCTAGTCCAAATGGACAACCAGATCACAATATTCTACCTGAACAAGCAGAGGGGCACAGGATCTCTCCGTCTCTGCCAGGTTCTCACCGTCTCTGCTTGTATGTGATCGGTCAGAGAATGCTCCTCAGGGCAGTATACCTCCCGGGCCAGGACAGTACCCTAGCAGACAGACTTAGCAGGGTTCTCCAGCCACACGAATGGCAACTAGACCACAGGGTGGCACAGCGGCTCTTCCGACTCTGGGGCACCCCAAGTCTGGACTTCTTCGCCAGCCCGACCAATTCTCAGCTGCCCCACTTCTGCTGTCCCCAGCCACATCTTTCTCAGATAGTAGCGGACACCTTCCTCATCTCGTGGTCAGAGGACCTTCTGTACACCTTCTCTCCCATGCCACTAATCCCCCCCAAACCCTCTTCAAGGTCCTGCAGGACAAGGCGTCCATGATCCTGGTGGCCCCGCGGTGGCCCAGACAGCCTTGGTTTCCCCTCTGCCTTTTGATGGAGCTCCCGGTCCCTCTAGGAAATGCCCCGGGGCTACTGACCCAGGAGGAGGGCTTCCTTCTTCACCCCAACCTAAGGTCCTTGACGTTAACAGCATGGTTGCTGAACGAGTAGCCTTAGCACCCTTCAACTTCCCAAGGGAGGTGGAGGAAGTCCTCCTGGCCTCTTGTAAAAACTCCATGAGACAGGCCTACACCTTCAAGTGGTGCAGATTCTCAGTGTGATGTGTAGAGCAAAGGGTTGACCCTTTTTCTTGCCAGGTGCACACGGTGCTGCAGTACCTGCTTCACCTCTGACAAACTGGACTCAAGTCTAACTTCATCAGAGTGCACCTGAGCGCTGTCAACATACCATCACTGTATAGAGGGCAAACCTCTTTCTGTTCAGCCACTCATTACTCGTTTTATGTAGGGCCTCTTGCTCTCTAAGCCTCCCATCTGCCCACCCAAGGCAGAATGGGACCTCAATGTCACCAAGCTGCCTTTTGAGCCTCTGGCTACCTGCCGTTTGCGTTACCTTTCCTGGAAGGTCATCTTCCTGATGGTGCTCATCTCTGCCTGTGCAGTCAGCGAGCTTCAGGCCTTGATGGACGAGCCACCCTACACGAGGTTCTACAAGAAAAGGGTCGCGCTTCGCACCCACCCTAAATTCCTTCCAAAGATGGTAGTCGCGGTCCTTCTCAACCAGGAGGTGGTGCTCCCCACCTTTTTTTCATGGCAAAACAAAACGGTGGCCGTTTTCCAGTCACTGGATTGGAAGAGGGCCATGTCCTTCTACCTGCAACATATGCAGGGCCACCACAAAGCTTCTCAGCTTTTCATTTCCTACGACTCCAGTCACCTGTGGGAGGCTGTTACCAAGCAGACCCCATCCATCTAGGTGGCGGACTGCATCACCTTTGCCCACGATCAGCCTGGGCTCTCGTTGGGGCGCTGGGTCACAGCACACAACACACAATGTCCGGTCTATGGTGACCTCTGTTGCAAGCTTACACGTGGCCCTATGGCAGACATCTGCTGGGCTGCCACATGGTCCTCAGTACACACCTTTACAGTTTACTACTGCCTGAAGAGGGGGAGTCCCAACAGGACAGTGCCTTCGGCCAGGCCCTACTCTGTAATTTCTTTGGGATCTAGGCAACTCCTCCTATTCGCCGACCCTTTTGTGTTAAGGCTACTGGAGTGATGGTTTTCCCTGGATACTGGGGTCCTTACAGTCTCTCCTCAGACTCGCTTGCGGTTGCTCACGGCTGGGCCGTGTTTTTCTACAGGTTCTCGGTAGTCTGTAGCTAGAGAGTCCCATATGTGAGGACTGACTTTCTGCTTGCTCCTGGAGAAAGCATAGTTCTCGCCTCTAACAGGTGTTCTCCAGGGACAGCAGGAATCGGTCTTCACAACCCTCCCTCCTCCCCTTGGAGTTGCTGTAAATTTTTTGCCATCTTCTTTTGTCATCTGCTTGAGTAAGATGGCACCCTTGGGTGGGAAGGGAACTATGCATACATGGTGGTATCTCCCAAAGGCTTTCTTTGAAAGCTGGAGCGATGCTTCCGTGGGGGGCTCCGGCTCCAGTGCTAACGGCATCCACATGTGAGGACTGATTCCTGCTGTCCCAGGAGAACACCTGTTGCAGGTAAATAACTATGCTTTCTGGAGTGTATACTGTAAGTGTTGTCCATAACTGTTTATTGCTGTATGGCTGAGACTCACTATATATAAAGATATTTTTGTATTTTAGATGTTCTAATAATACAGTCCCAGCATACTTCTAATAAGCACAGTCTAGATTTTTTTTGCACTTCTATAAATAATTTGTGCTCTTTTTGTTGTGGTGCAGAGTACAAACATATCCTCAATGAAAACCTCTTCAGTCTGCCTTAGAGCTGGGAGTGGGGGTGATATTCACCTTTCAGCAGGACAGTGTTGCTTTTGCTTTGTGATTAGGATTAGTGGAGTGGCTGAGCAAGAAGAAAGTGAATGCCCTCAAGTGTCCCATGAAAGCCTAGACCAGAATCCAGCAGAAATTCTGTTGTAGCCAACTGAAAAGGATTCAAGATATTTTGACAAAAAGAATGGAGAAAAATTGCACCTTTGTGCTGTGCAGAGTTGATTGCCCTTTATCCTGAATGACTCATGGCCCTTACTACTCCAAAAGGCTGCCACCAAATATTAAGTCAAGGGATAGGAAGTCTTATGCAGTCAAGATATTTTGGTTTCTTATTTTTAAATACTTTTTGAGTATTTCTTTATCTGTTATGCTTAAAGTACAGAGTAGAGGTTCCCAATCATTTTAGCTGTGTAGACCCCTTATTGTCTTCCATGAAGTTCAGGGACCCTTAGTTCATCCCTACCACTTTTCCCAGAGTCCCTTCCTTACCCCTCCATGACTCCACCAGTTTCTCTCTCTTCCTCCCAACCACTCCCTACCAACCTAATGTGTTTTTGTCACTTCTTTGTCTTGAGGGGCCCCCTGTAAGGATCTCATGGACCTCTCAGGTTGGGAACCACTGGTGTAGAGTATGTTGTGTAAAGTATTTTGGGACATGTTTAGTCTCACTCTACCTGCAGGATGTTAGTAATGTGTGATTAGTTTGTGTTCTTGCTGTGCTAAAAACAAGGGGTGAGGCTGTGGCAAAGAAGTAATGGCACACTGGGCAAATCAGTCATACGGTAGTAAAGTCCAGTGCCATTTATGCGGTGAATGCTCCTACTTGCATGTGAACACAAATACATCACCCTCAGACAGGAGTATGTCACTGGGGCCATAACACTGTGCTGTGCAGTGCAGATGCTTGTAGGATGAGAGATGACACATCCATGTAGCTGCAACATGCTATGGAATCAGAGGGAACTGACAGCAGATAGGTGTCCAGGGGATCACTGCAGTAAAAGGTTGTGCCAGTACAAATAGAGTCTGTGCCATACAGTCTCTGAGAGAGGAGCAAGAGCAATATAATGGGTGAACACACATTCCCCCCCTCCCCCCAGCACAGAGAATCAACAATACATGGCCCCTAACCTGCACAGCTCCGATATATAGGCCGTAATACAAGGGGGGTATGGCATGCAAATCAGAGAAGCAAATCCAAAGATAGTGACTGTGCTATGGCCATGTCTGTGGAAGTTAGGGCACAAATGCTGTATTTGCATCAGCAAGTAGCCCTGTCCTAGTGACTGCAGGGTCATAGCTACTGTGATCATGTGAGCTCTGGAGCATATGAACCTCTCACCCTGAGTCACCCAGGGTGCTTGACAACCTAGGCTTCCATGGACATGTGGGCAATTGCTCTTATACACTTGGCACTGAGTTCTGTTGCATAGATCTGCTGTTCCAACACAGATCCCACACATTTCCTCCCCCTCCCCCAACTTGTGTTCTGTGGGATGGTACCCCACAGTAGACACCCATGCTCCTAACAAGGCAAAGGCTATAAGGGGGCACCATAGAACAGAGCACCTCCAATCGGCTCCTAGTCTAAGCACACCAGCATTCAGGAAATCTAGTGCCTGCACATGCTCCCCAGATAGGAGGAACACCTCAACTTCTCTGTAAGGTGGCGTGCTAGGCAGGGGGACACTGACCAGGGATTTCTAATAGAGCTAGCCCTTTTGCAGTGTTTTAAATATAAGCTTGTGCTCTGAGCCAGTAGATTTCAGACATGTCCTCCTATGGTCAGGGTGAGTGGCCATGCGCACCTGGATACAGAGCCTGTGGCATCAGCATGGCCCCCCAGGTGCCCTTGTGCACCAATATGGGCCCCCATACAAGGGAGGTGGTGGTTGGACTGCACATATCTGTGCCAGACCAACATTTGGCCAATGGTTGCAACACCTCATTTGCATGCTCCACCCCCAAATGTATTCAGCTATCCCCAACCCTGCTTGAATGGCCCACTTAGGGCATGCTTTCTGTGAATATACCAATTTCCCAACCTTTCAGCAGCTCATCACAGCAGCTGTCCTCATATATTGCCAGTGTATATGCAGACCTGCACATCATACTTTCCAGACTACTGTTGCTTTCTTGGGTATATGTATGTACACTTTCCTAGCGTATACAGTGCTCTGCTGATGGTTCTTGTTTTTGTGGCTGTCGGAGTCATGTGCCCTGGGTACTGCACATTGCTGTCCCCAGTTGCCGCTGCCCTAAGCGACCACCTGATTTGACTTTGGGCAGTGACTGTCATCAATGTGTTGCCTACTCTCTGTGTGGAATTGCTCAGGGCTCCCTTCACTGTATGGCGATCACGTTCAGACTGCATAAGCAAGGTGGATGCATCTAGCGCCTGGCCAGGTTCTGATGTTAAATGCACCCACACTAGCAGTGTCTTTCCTGATCGGACACACCATTAGTGTGGCTGCACTAGCTGCATGTGGCTATTACTACACACTCTCTGCCCTAATCCCACCGTTTTGCATGGTACACTGGTAGAGTGGCATTTTTAGAGTGGAGGCCTCTTTGTTGTGCGCTCTCGGCTATCTCAGGACTAGAAAGCATGCTATTTTGCAGACTAAACACCATGCCCCCGGCTAGCACACTTTAGTAAACATGCCCCTTTGAATTGTATTTTTTAGATAGCAGAATGCAAAATGTAGAAAGGGTAAAGATTTTTGCAAGGCACTGTGATGTATTTTTAGCATTGTGTTGCAGTATTTTATAGCTGTATTTGGTATTTGTCTATCTCCAGGAACAAGCAGGAATGAATCTTCATATATGGGTACGTCGGTACCGACGGAGCCTGCGCGGGAACGCTCCCCAGCGTCCAATCAGAAAGCCTTTGGGAGCATCCCACAGCGCCTGTGTGCTGCCTTTCCCAACTGTCTCTCCTCAGTTCTTCTTTTTCCGCAGAGCCAGCAGGTCGTGTTCCTGTCACCGCAGAAGAATTTCCTTATTTTTTCTTTATTTCTTTTGTGTCGCGTCTGCCTTCTTCGACGTTGTACCGGTACCGCCGGTCTTTGTTCTTTTCTTCTTGTAAAAAAAAACCCAAACAAACCTTTTTTCCGTTCTTTTTCTTCAGGTGCACTTGAGTTTTGGGCCTTAGGCCTAAAACTTTTTTTTCCTTAAATATGGAAAAGCCTGCCTCAGGATTTAAAAAGTGCACAAAATGTGGCGGTACTATTTCCGTCACCGACACCCATGACTGGTGTTTAAAATGTTTAGGTCCTGACCTTTCCATAACAGATTGTGTGTCCTGTTCCATGATGTCTAAAAGAGGTCGGCAGAACCGAGCTGCCAAGCTCAGTACCCTGTTTCCCTCTGATGCGGCTTCGGTGGCATCGACGTCTTCCAGGGCTGCTTCTTCCTCACATGGATCTCAGGTAACTAAACATAAATCCAACCGGTCCTCGAAGGGTAGATCTCCTTCTAAGCATCGAGATGCCTCTGGCCTTGCCCTTGAGGATTCTGCACCTGCAAAATTACCCCGGCAGGAGGCTTCGGCCTCTAAAGCATCATCATCGGGGTTCCAGGATGATCTCGATGGCGTGGCCTCGACAGATCTCCTGGTGCCATGCTCTGGAGTACCGGTGGCTTCTACCGGTACCAATTTCCAGGCATTGGCGGCATCGATGGATCAGAGGATTCTGTCCATAGAACGCAGTCTGGCGGCTTTCCTTGTGGCATCGACGCCCGTGGTACCGCAACAGACTACTCCGCCGGTACCGGCTCTAGCATCGCCATCGGTACCGATTCCGGTACCGGTGACATCGGCATCGGTGTCCGCTATGCCGGTACTCTGAAGCCCTCCGGTACCAATACCCCAGTACCGGTTATTCCCGATACCGATCCCGGTCGGTACAGGTATCGGGCTTTGCAAGAGCATCCGGACAGACGATACTTCGATTCCTCTGAGGATTCTGAAGAGTCGGTTGATGCAGTGATGCTTCTTCCACAGGAGGAGTCCTCTCCTAAACGAAGGATGTCTCCAGAGGATTTGTCTTTTCAAGACTTTATCAGAGAGGTGGCTCGGGGTCTCTGTATTACAGTGGCACCTGAGACAGAGCCCAGAGCCAAGGAGTTAGATATTTTACAATATCCTAAGACTCCTAAGGAGGCAGCTACCTTACCTATTCATGAGATTCTGTACGATCTCATGTTGAGGATGTGGGAAGCACCTCTAACCACCTCTCCTCATTCTTGCAGGTTGGATACCATGTATCGTGTCCCTCCTTGTCCTGGTTTCCATAAAACTCAACTTCCTCACCACTCTATTGTGGTTGAGTCTTCTATGAGAAAGATTAGAAGTGCCAAAAGACATGCCTCTAATCCTCCAGGACGTGAATGTAGAACCCTGGATGCTTTTGGAAGAAGAGTCTTCCAAGCTTCCATGCTTGCTGCGAGAATTAATTCTTATAGTCTCTACATGGGAATGTTCTTAAAAGAAGTCACTGACCATTTGCAGACTTTAAGTCCTTTTATGTCTGAAGATAAAAGGCAAGAATTTCTCACTGGGCTCAAACATGCCCAGGATATCTCCAAATTCTCCAACCGTGCAGCTTTCGACTCCTTTGAATGCGTAAGCAGAGCCTCAGCTATTGCCATAGGTGCACGTAGGATTGCTTGGCTTCAAGCATCTGATTTGGAGATCTGGGTTCAAGATGAATTGGGAAATATCCCTTGTACAGGTGAGAACCTGTTTGGTAAGGATTGACAAGCAAAAGCCAATCAGATGGATGCTGAAAATTCTGCTTTGGATAGACTATCCAAATCCACAGCTGCTCCTGCTAAGAAAAAGTTGTTCAAGAAAACACCTTTTTCTAAAAAGGGAAGATTCTATCCTGCTTATGGTCAGCGGGCATCTTCTGCAGCTGAGTTCCCTTCCAAACGTCAGCAATCCTCCAAACAGAGCAAAGCAAAGGCTGCGAGGCCTGCTCCAGCCCAGCAACCTCAGTCCCCTCAGGGCCTTTGACTTTCTGATAGAGAACTTAGCCTTCCTGGCTCTAGAAGGACCAGAGCCCTCCACCATTCCAGGAAGGTTATGTCACTTTGCTCCCAGGTGGGAGCAAATTACAGCAGAGCATTGGACACTCTCCATCATAAGAGAGGGGTACAAACTTCATTTTTCAAGCTTGCCCCCTCTCACAAGAGTGCACCAGTTCAATTCTCCAACCTCCCTCCTCAGCCTGTTGGAGCAGGAGGTTGCCACTCTTCTCGCCCAGGGGGCAATAGAGGAAATGCCTTTTCAACAACAGGGCACAGGGTTCTACTCCCCCTATTTTCTTATTCCAAAGAAAACAGGGGGCTTCAGACCCATCTTAGATCTCAGAGAGTTGAACATATTCCTAGTCAAAGAAAAATTCAAGATGGTTTCTCTAGGAACTCTGCTGCCATACCTTCAGAGTCAGGATTGGCTTTGTTCTCTAGATCTCAAGGATGCGTACACTCATGTTCTCATCCATCCAACTCACAGAAGATTCCTTCGGTTCCTTTTTCAGGAAAAGCACTATCAATACAGAGTGCTCCCTTTTGGTCTGGCCTCTGCACCGAGGGTGTTCACGAAATGCATGGCAGTGGTTGCTGCTTTTCTGCGCCCCCTGGGAATATTCGTCTTCCCTTACCTGGACGACTGGCTCATTCGAGCTCCCACTCAATCAGAGGCCAAGACTTCTCTAACCTGCACAATGCGTATCCTTCAGTATTTAGGGCTGGTAATAAACATCCCAAAATCCAATTTGATCCCTACTCAGTCCCTGGAGTTTATAGGGGCGTTGCTGGATACCACAAGGGCAAGGGCCTATCTTCCCCAGGCACGTTGCCTTCGCTTGGTGCAGTTAGCTTCTCAAGCAGAGTTGAAGCCCCTACTAACTGCTCGAGAGATGTTACAGTTGCTAGGCCACATGGCATCCACCGTACATGTGGTACCATATGCTTGCCTTCACATGAGAGCAGCTCAGTGGACTTTATCCACCCAATGGACCCAGGCATTAGGCTGCCTGTCAGACAAAATAGCAAACACAAGTCGCCTCATTTTGTCCCTCCAGTGGTGGAAGTCCCCTCAAAACCTGTTGCTGGGGTCCCCCTTTCAACAGCCTCTACCCCAAGCAACTCTTATAACAGATGCTTCTCCAATGGGCTGGGGAGCTCATCTTCAGGACCTCTCCACCCAGGGCATCTGGTCCCCACAGGAGACTTGTCTACATATCATTCTTTTGGAACTCAGAGCAATCTTCCTTGCTCTGCGAGTTTTCCACACCCTGCTCAGCCAAAAGACAGTCCTTATCCACACGGACAATCAGGTAGCCATGTTCTATGTAAACAAGCAGGGAGGAACTGGCTCTCTGTCGCTTTGCAACGAAGCTCTACGACTGTGGGCCCTCGCCAGATAGCATCACATTCATCTTCTGGCAGTTTATCTTCCAGGTGTTCAAAACTCTTGGGCGGACAGACTCAGTCGAGTTCTGCTTCCACACGAGTGGTCCCTACATATGGACCAGGTATCCAAGATTTTTCGAATTTGGGGAACCCCGGACATAGACCTCTTTGCAAGTCCATGAAATGCCAAACTTCCCCGGTTCTGTTCTAGAACTCCCGCTCAGGGGGCTCAGGCAAGGGATGCTTTCCTCCTTCACTGGGGTCAAGACTTTCTGTATGCCTTTCCACCCATTCCCCTAATTCCCAAAACCCTGTTCAAGCTTCAGAGAGACAGAGGCCACATGATTCTCATAGCTCCACATTGGCCACGGCAAGTGTGGTACCCTCTGCTTCTACATCTCTCTCAAGCTCCCTCCCTAGAGTTAGGGTCTGCTCCAGACCTCCTCTCTCAAGAGGACGGAAGGTTGTGGCATCCCAATCCCCAGTCTCTGCATCTCAGGGCTTGGTTGCTGAAGGCCTAAATCTCCAGGATCTTCATCTTTCTCAACAAGTGAAAGATGTTCTTTATGCTTCCAGAAAACCTTCCACTAGACGTTCTTATGCTTCCAAGTGGAAGAGGTTTACCATCTGGTGTTCTGAGAAGGGTCTTAACCCCCGTGCCATATCTCTGGAATCGTTGCTGGAGTATCTCCTTCATCTGTCTAATGCAGGCCTTAAGACAAATTCAGTAAGGGTCCATTTGAGTGCTATTGCAGCTTCCCTATTTCCTATTTCCTCTCATCCTCTTATAGCAAGATTCATGAGAGGCCTCCTTTTAACAAAGCCTCCCATCAGACCACCCCCGGTGGCATGGAACTTATACTTGGTTCTTGGTCAGCTTATGAAACCTCCTTTTGAACCTTTAGCTACCACCTCCTTGAAATACCTTTCTTGGAAGGTTATCTTTCTCATTGCAATCACATCAGCACGCCGCATTAGTGAATTGCAAGCACTCGTAGCTAATCCACCTTATACAAGGTTCCATCATGACAAGGTGGTCCTTAGGACTAATCCACACTTTATGCCTAAGGTGGTCTCGCATTTTCACCTCAACCAGGAGGTCTACCTATCTGTCTTTTTTCCAGGGCCTCATGCATCAAGTGCAGAGAGGAATCTTCATACCCTGGACTGTAAAAGAGCTCCGGCTTTTTACTTACAAAGGGCACAGCAACATAGAAAGTCTTCCCAACTCTTTGTTGCCTTTGATCCTTCTCATCTCGGACAACCAGTCTCCAAGAGAACACTTTCTAACTGGATTGCCCAGTGCATTTCTTTTGCTTATCAGAGCAAGAACCTTTCTCTGGAGGGCCATGTCACAGCTCACAATGTGAGAGCCATGGCAGCCTCAATGGCTCATCTGATCTCTGTGTCTATCGACGACATCTGTCGAGCAGCCACTTGGGCCTCGGTTCATACCTTCACAGCCCATTACTGCTTGGACAAGGACTCCCGCCGGGATGCCTTGTTTGGTCAGGCTGTTCTTAAACACCTGTTCCATACTTAATCAACTCCTACCCACCATCCCTCATGGGATGCCAGAGATCCATGTGGGGAAGTGCAGCCCTGTTCCAGGGACACACAACTTCTGGGATCTCTCCCTGGCATCTAAAGCTAGGGAGTCCCCATATGTGAAGACTCATTCCTGCTTGTTCATGGAGATAGCACAGTTACTTACCTGTAACCGGTGATCTCTGGGAACAGCAGGAATAAGTCTTCACAACCCACCCACCTCCCCTAGGAGTTGTATCTCTCTATCTATCTTTCCTTTCCCTATCTCTCTCTCTCTTTGTCTCAGCTTAAAACTCAACTGAGGAGAGACAGTTGGGAAAGGCGGGAAGGCAGCACACAGGCGCTGTGGGATGCTCCCAAAGGCTTTCTGATTGGATGCTGGGGAGCGTTCCCGCGCAGGCTCCGTCGGTACCGACGTACCCATATGTGAAGACTTATTCCTGCTGTTCCCAGAGATCACCTGTTACAGGTAAGTAACTGTGCTTTATAGTAGTAAATGCTAAACTATTGCTGTTAATAAAATCTTTCTGGCCTTATTTTTGCTTTATTAGGTTCATGGCTTGAATATGATGACTTGAAAGGCCTATGTTGCTGTAGACATGAGAAGTTTGAGGTTCCTGCTTCTGAGATTCATATTGTTTTCTGGGAAAGGAAGATCTGCCCAGTTCCCTGTGAACTGAATTTAGAGTTACAAAGAAAAAAGACTCCAAGTCCTGCAGTTATTGATGTGCAGTCAGCCACTCCTGTGCAACTTAGTAGTGACAATGATTCAGAAGCTGTAACCAAGTTTGTAGTATCTCCCGAACAGCCTTTTTCTAGTCTTCCAAAAAATGAACTACAAAATGTAAATATGGGCAAAGTAAATGACTTGCTCTCTGGCTTGGAAGGTTTGGCTGATGATGATGTTGTTACTTTAACTCTTGTAGAGGTTCAAGTTGATTCTGAAGGTAAACCAGTGGAGAACAGTCACATGCCAGCTAACCTAGTTCATGGGCAGAATTCACAACAGCAGGCAAATACAGTTGTACCATGTACACCTCAAGCTCATATGGAGATCACTCTTAAAGATAATCAAACTGAAAGGGGATCTCTTTCAATTCAAAATGCCATTGCTTGTCCTATGCTTAGTCAGTTCTGCTCAGCAACTCCTGTAGCAGCTTTACCTGGAAATAATAATGTTAACTTGCCTACCAGTGTACAAGTATCTCAGCCACCATCAGAGATTAAAAGTCCAGAGTATGAGAACAAACTTGTTGCCCCACAGGAGGCCACAACATCCATTCTAGCACTTGTGCAAAATAACCAGAAACTACAAGGAAAAACTGTACCAGATCTTGAGTCTACAGTTATAACCCCTGTAAAGCATGTCTCCCCTGTTATAAAAGAAAACCAGAAGAGAGGTTTTGTGGGCAGCTGGGTTAAGAGTTTACTAAACAAGCATCCTTCTTTCATGCCTTCAGCTGTAAGTGTCTCAACTTTGAATCATGAAAAGAAAATTTATGGAACAGAATCTTTGACTAGTATGAGCCCGCATGTTAAGGGGCCAGGTAGTTTTGATGGTTTTAAAGCAAAAGGGATTAGCAAAAGAATGGAGAAAGCAGGGAAGGTAACTATGCCAACATGTAAAAAAGCTTTGGTTGCTTCTTTGCCATTAAACTTCACTGGTTCATCTACTGTTAATTCTGGGCATGCAAATAAACTTTTAGTAACTAAAGCTCAAGTGTCTACAAGTAAAATGTTTCTTGCTCCTAGCAAAGATATTTCTTCCCTCTCACATCGACTTACATCCACCCTGGAACCAAAGCATAAACAGAATGGAAACGAGCATGATAAACCAGAAGCAAAGCATGGAGAACTGACCAATGAAGAAAAGGTTCACAGACTTCGTTTAAAACTTCTCAAAAAAATAAAAGTTAAAAAGAATGAATTGTCATCTCTCAATAATATGGTGAAGACTCCAAAGAGTGATGGAGTGCTTCTAAATAGTAGCAGGAAATATCTTTCAGACTTTAAAAACCACAGTGAATGTGACATACTAGAGGACTTCCTAAATGCACTTCAAAAGCAACATAATACAGCTGACAGAGAGTCGGTATGCACTTTGAATTCCAGCGCTTCCATGTGCAGTAGCCCCAATGATGCTGAATGTTTGGCAGAATTATCTCCTGCTACATCTGCTTCCATTGACATGCCAAAAGCTGGTGAAGATGATAGCAGGTTCCTGGAGATGCTGGTGGATGGCAGCATTGGAAATCTTCTGCCTAGTAACCTGAGCAACAGCTCATATAGCACAGCTGCAGGCAAAGTCTGTGATTACAGTCCCAATAAAGACATTGGATGTATGGCACAGACAGACTCACTAGCAATGCCAGGTTCACTAGCAAACAAATCCTTGGAAAATGCCACAAAGGAAGATATCTTTGAAGATTTTCTGTCATTGTCGTCATTAAATTCACTAGGTGATACAGAATATTTACCTCACTTTGATGAAAATCTTTTTGAAAACTTTTGAGAGTTTGAGTAATAACTTCATAGCACTGTTATATGTAAGTATTTCCTTGGTATGGAATGGAAGTAGTAGATGTTCTCACAAAGGTACATGTATGCATCCTGGTTTTACTTGAACAAATTACTGCATGATTCACTAAGGCTTTTCTCCTTTTCTTTGTGGGGAGAAAAGTTCTTTGAATCAGGCCCTTAAGCTATATATGTTTTTTTGTAAATTAAAATTAAATTTTATTCTAATGGTGTATGTAAGAGATTTGTACATATGTATGTTTGTTTTTTCTTTCTTGGAGAAATGCTCTTTGTAAGGAAAATCCTGCATTCATTAAAATGGATCTCAGGATCTTTTCTAAAAACACTTTCTGCCTCTTTTAGAAGTATGTTTTTTCCTGTATATTTTCTTGGTTTCCTTTTCTAAGGTCCAAATATTTTAGGTACTTGAAATTTAGTGGAAATTCCATATCATCCTGCTAGACCAGTCCAGACAAGTGGGTTGTCCCCCTTCCAGCAGAAGTGGCAACAGAGAAAAAAAAATTAGAGATTTCTTATGACCTCATCCTGTTATACTAGTTGATGCAGCTAGGGGTACACCTCTGTATTTCTCTGTCTCCAGCATATAGTGTATACATTGGTTCAGCTCTAGTGAAAATTTAGGAAAGATTTGATTTAGCTCATGAATAACCACCTTTAGGGGTGACTTCCTTACTAGAGCTCAGTGCTGGCGGCTCCACTAGAATCACCCTTAAATCGGTGCTCTTTTGGATATTGCCATATGAAGGAGGGGAACTGGTTCAGCTCCTCATCCTTATCTGGTTAAGGGCCAGTTGAGCAGCCAATAGTCTGGAAAAGGAGTTTGAAAAAGGATTCTTCACCTCACACAACCTCAGTGCTCCCTCTCTCCTCCTCCTTCCCCTGGCCCTTCCCTCTGAAGATTAGAAGAAGGCTTCTAAGATGTATGTGCCTACAGGCCCTGGAAGCAGAGGAGTAGCACTGAGCCGAGCACAGTCTTCCTGCCTTAGGCTCCCTGGGAGTGAATACAAAAACTAAGTCTCTACTTTGTCTGACTTGTTTATGGGGGGTGCTACCCTACAAAGTCCGTTGGGCGATGCATCCATCAGGTTTGGGGTAACTGTTGGTGAGGCATGGTTTTCCCCCACTAGTTCCTGCCTCATACTGCCTGCCTTTGTTAGTTGGGTTACATGCGCTAACTTTGCAACTTCACTATGCTTTGGTCTTGCACACTTTGGATCTGCGTACAGTGGTGGTGCCTGTGTGGCAAGATTGCACATTGCAGCATGCCTTATTAGCATCTTCTGAGCCTGTGAAGCTGGGCTGTTAGTGCATAAAGCACACATTATTGTCAAGGACGCATACCACCTTTAAGTACTGCCTGGTGTGTGGAAAATTATGTCACTGGACTCCAGCTTCTGCGATTCCTACATGGAGGCTTCTAATGTGCCCTTTGAGGGCCTGTCCCCCTTCCCCTCTCACAGCAGTGGGAACAAGGGTGCCCTGCCTTTCTTGTCTTTACTGCAAGAAGTAGCAAATTCAGTGGTAAAGGATTATCTCCAAGCCTTGGATTCAGGCTCTTACTTTGTTGGTTGCTCCCCTTCTGTTAGGGGCCCAGCAGCAAATCTGCCTTCCACTGGTGGTGGAGCTAATCCCAACAGGGTGCTCTCGATCTCCAGTTTCTTCGCCCTGGAACTCTTTTAATTTCTTCAGCACGCTTTGTACTTCTAGCAAGGCAATTCAGACTAGGCCTTCCGGATCCTCTTGGTTCGACCCTCACGTAGGCAGGGTCTTCCTACCTGAGGAGAGACTGAGAAAGCTGTTGTCTCAGCTGGCAGCTTTCCGGATGCAGCAGGTTCCCAGAGTCTGGAATTACCTACAGATTCTCAGATTGATGGCATCAGTTGAAATGGTTCCTTGAGCGTGAGCTCATTTGAGGCCACTGCGGAGATCCTTCCTGTCTTGACGGTCTCCAGGCTCTCAGGATTTTAAAATCGGGGTCCTCCTCCCTTTATCTGAGGTATCCAGCCTGTGTTGGTGGAGGCAGCCCCCCGTATCTGACGAAGGGCATGCCACTGGATGATCCTTTGTGGTGCTTCCTGTTGACGGATGCTAGCTTGTTTGGCTAGGATGCCCATTCTGAGGGTCAAATGGATCAGAGTTGTTGGAACAGCTGGAAGGTGGCATGGCCTAGCAGTCGCCTTGAGGCAGAATGGTCTGGGTATTCTCAGACAGTGCCACAGTAGTGGCATATGTCAACCAGCGGGGGGGGGGGGTGTACAAAGAGTGTGGGAGTGGCCCTAGAGATAGTCCTCTTATTCTGGGTGGAAAAGAACCTCCTAGCTCACTCAGAATGACACACTGCAGGCATCGACAGTGGAGCGATAGACTTTCTCTGTCATCCACTCCCTCATACCTGGGGAGTGGGAGTTAAGCCAATCAGTGTTTTGACAGATTTTGGATCTCTGGGGTCGTATCATGCCAAAATGTGCATGTTCTTCAGTCGCTGCTAGGAAGCAGGCTTTGAGGACATTGGCGCCCTGGCCAAAGAACTGCCTGCTGTATGTGTTTGTTCCCTCTGTGGACACTTGAGGGCATGTACTTAGTCACATAGAGCAACATCCAGATTGGGTTGTCCTGGTGGTGCTGGATTGCCAAAGAGACTGTATTTTGGGAACCTGATGTAACTTCCTGCAGCCCGGGGGCTGTTGCAGCAAGGTCTGGTTCTTACGGATGAGCTGGTTTCCTTCTCACTTATGGCTTGGCTATTCTCCTGCCATGGTTTCCGCACTCCAAAAAGCAAGGAGTGATTCTACCAGCCTTGCCCACATGTACATCTGGTGCTTGTGTGGGTATCAGGTTTGTCCTAATATGGCAGAATTAACCTTCCTTGCTTACCTTTCTACAGGGTAGCCTTGACAAGGGCCTCTCCTTTAGTTCCCTAAAGGTTCAGGTGACATCATACTTCAGGGGGCCAGTGGCAGGGCAACCTATAAGAACATTCCAAACTGGGTCAGACCAAGGTCCATCAAGCCCAGTATCCTTTTTCCAACAGTGGCCAATCCAGGTCACAAGCACCTGGCGTGTTCCCAAAAGCCATAGAGGTTCCACATTGCTCATCTTGGGGGAACAATGGATTTCTCTTTAATAATGGTTTATGGATCTTTTCTCCAGGAACTTGTCCAAACCTTTTTTAAACCCAGCTACTCTAACAGCTTTGACTACATCCTCTGGTAACAAATTCCAGAGTTTGATTAATTGTTGAGTAAAAATATATTTTCTCCGGGAACAAGCAGGAAGTCAGTTCTCACATATGGGTGACATTGGCGCCGACGGAGCCTTTGCGGAAGCATCCCCCCAGCTTTCAAAGAAAGCCTTTGGGAGATGCCACCACGCATGCAAGGTGCACTTCCCGCCCAAGGGTGCCATCTTGCTCAGTCTCCTTTTTTCCGCAGAGCCCTTCAGATGTCTGTTTGGCTTGTCCCTGGAAAAAGTAGATTTTTCTCTCCGAATTTTCATACTCACCTCTGATATTGCACCGGTACTCTTCCCGCCACTCGACCTCGGTGTCGAGTTTGGGACTATTTTTGTAGTTTTTCATTCTCTTTTCTTTGGTGTCTTCGCATCTTTTTTTCCAACTGGCAGCCCGGAGAATCTTCGACCTCACAGGGGTATTTTTTTCCACCATTGCTACCAGTGGCTTTAAGAAGTGTGATCAGTGCTCTAACATTATGTCTTTAACTGACACACACGACTGCTGTCTCCACTGCCTCGGGCCAGATCACGACCCGGCAGCCTGCGGTCTCTGCAAAAGGATGTCCAGCAAGGCCCTCAAGAGCCACCAGCAGCAGCACAAGTTTTTTGCCTTGAGTCCCCAGTATCTCCGAAGACCAGAGCCTCGTCTGAGGCCTCGATGCCTTGGGTGGAACCCTCCGAACCTGAGCCCCATATGGGGTCCTCAGAAAGGTGGTCTCCCTCGAAGGAACCCAGGAAGAAGAAGGGAAACCCTCGAAGGCGGTGTCTTTGGACGGTTCCGACCGACTGGGTGCCTCCCGAGCCTGATCCTGCAGTCTGAGGCTTCAGAGAAGGAGCGGCCTGCAAAGGTCCTCGAAAGGACTTGACCTCGGACCAGCCTCAGTCCACAGTCACCATCCTTGTCAAGGATTCCCCTTCGGAGGAGGCGGCGTCGGGCCTGAGTCCCTCGGTGCCCATGCCGAAGTCTGCAGAGCCTTCTGGCCAGGAGTCCAGAATGGTGGCCCAGTTTGTCTGCCTTCATGGACCAGCAGGAGTGCTGTTGTCCGGCATGACCGGTTCATTCACCCCGATCACCGGGCCCTCGACGTCCAAGATGTCCCCAGAGGCCGAGCTGATCCTCGAGGTCCTTCGGCCCTGGCAAGTGTGCCGGGCATCGGTTGCGGAGCATTAGGAGCCCCGAAGCCAGTGGAGCAGCCCTCCTATGAGTCCTCGACAGACTACTCCGAGTGGGAGATAGAGGATGAGGAATCCCCCAACACCCATCTCCACTGTGACGTCCCATCCGACTCTTCCATCTCGGAGCCCTGTGGGCTTCCTTGATTTCATCAAGGATATGTCCAAGGCCCTTGTGTTCCCTACCGAGTCGAAGGAGGATCCTCAGGCGGATGAGTTGGAAATCCTCCAGTGCGAGGCTCCTCCGTGGGAATCGCTCAAGGTGCCCATTCCTCCCATCCTGGAATGGCTGATACTCCGGATGTGGGAGACACTGGCATCGGAACCAGTGATGAGCAAATGGCTCGACTTGATGTATCGAGTCCACCAGATCCCGGGCTTCCAAAAGTCACAGCTTCCGTATAACTCCATGATGGTGAGTCAGCCATGTGTCGGCTGAACAGAATGCACTCCTCGGTGCCACCCCAGCAGGGATGTCCGCACCCTGGACGCCCTCGGCAGAAAGTGCTACCAGGGCTCAATGCTCATCGGCCACATCCAGGCCTATCAGCTGTACATGGGCATGTACCTGAGAGACCTGGCGAAGGAACTCGCCGGGTTCTCAGCTGGTCTCTCCGATGAACCCTTGCAGCGGTTCAAGAACCTGGCCAAGGCAGTCCGTGAGTGCTCCAAATTCATGTTTCGAGCGGCCTATGACAGGTTCGAGTCAGCAGCTTGAGTAGCGGCTGCGGGCATCAGTGCACAATGCCAGGCTTGGCTACAGTCGTCCGACCTTGAGCAGTTGGTTCAGGACAAATTGGTCAATGTCCCATGCCAAAGAGAGAACCTCTTTAGCAAACCCATGACCAACAAGGTGGCCGAGCTGGAGACCGGGTTCATGACGAGGACCAGGCTGTCAAAGACTGCTGCCCCCTCCCAACGGAAGGGCTCGGGTAAAAAGCCCTTCTACCCGAGGAAAGGGGCTGCTTCAAGAAACTACCCACCTTTTCAGGCCTCCCCAACAGGGTCATCAGGCCAAGGGACATGGCCCTTGTAAGCAGAAGGCTCCAAAGCCCCAGGCACCGGCTCAGCCCAGACAGGGGGGAAGGTTTTGACTCCTTGAACATAATCTATCTACCTCAAAGAGAGCAGCAGCCCACAGGGGGACATCTGGCCCACTATGCCCAGAGGTGTTTGGCCATCACCACCAATTCAAGGGCACTTCAGGTGGTCAGGAAGGGTTACTTCTTCCATCTGACTCAGACACCCTCCCCCCCTTATTTCCCGGGAGAGCCCCTCAGGTCTCCCCTCCACCGGGACCTTCTACTGAAGGAGTTGGCAGGTCTTCTCGAGGACCAAGCAGTGGAACCGGTGCCCCACCATCTCGAGGGCAAGGGGTTCTACTCCAGGTGCTTCCTCATGCCAAAAAGAACAGGGGACCTAAGGCCCATCCTTGACCTGCGCAACTTTAACAAATTCCTGGTGAGGGAGAAGTTCAAGATGCTCTCCCATGGAACATTGCTGCCATACCTCCAGCAGGGAGATTGGCTATGCTCCTTAGACCAAGGATGCCTATACCCACCTTCTCATTCACCCAACCACAAGCAGTACCTGCAGTTCATAGTGGGGGGCAGACATTTTCAGTACAGGGTGCTCCCTTTCTGCTTGGCCTCTGCCCCAAGAGTCTTTACAAAATGCCATGAAGACATGGCCACCTTCCTCAGTCTCCAGGGGGTCTTTGTCTTCCCCTACCTGGACGACTGGACATAAAGGGATGCACAGCCTCAGAGGTACAACAGGCCACTGCATGCACCATCCAGGTTCTGCAGCACTTAGGTTTTGTCATAAACTACCCCAAGTCTCACCTCCTCCCGACACAGTGCTTGGAGTTCATCGGAGCAAAGCTAGACACTCTCCAGTCGAAGGCCTTCTTGCCCAGGGACCGAGCCGACCATCTCAGGACTCTGGCATGGGACATACAATAGTGTCCCTCGGTGCTTGCCTAGCTTCTTCTGTGCCTCCTCGGTCACATGGCCTCTACGGTCCACGTTACCCCAGAAGCACGCCTCCACATGAGGGTGGCGCAGTGGTGTCTCTTGGACCAGTGGCTCAGGCCACAGGATTGCCTCCAAGACAGAGTCTCTGTAACCCGCCAACTGGCAGACTCCCTGGTCTGGTGGCAATCTCTCCAGCATCTCGAAACGGCAATGCCTTTTCAGCCCCTTGCCCCTCGAGTGCCCTCACTGCGAACGTTTCCTTGCTCGACTGGGGAACCCACTGGTCACTAGACAAGAGCACCCAGCAGATCAGCTTCCTGGAGCTGCAGGCCATATACTTAACCCTGCGAGTTTTCTGCCACCCACCCCTCCAAAATGGGAGTGGATGCGTTCCTTGTCTCATGGTCGGAAGGCCTCATTTACACCTTCCCTCCCACGCTGCTGATTGCCAAAACCTTGTTCAGGACCCTCCGTGACAGGGCCTCACTCATCCTGATAGCCCCTCGGTGGCCTAGGCAACTGTGGTTCCCATTGCTCCTCTGGTTGACCCCCATCCCCTTGGGGACCTCTCCAGGGCTCCTGTCTCAGGAGGGGGGGGGGGCTCTCTTCTGCACTCCAACCTGGGGTCGCTGTTGCTGACAGCGTGGCTGCTGGGAGGGTGACTCTGGCCCCTTTCAACCTTTCAGTTGAGGTGGAAGAGATTCTGCTGGCCTCTCACAAGGCCTCTACTAGGAAGGCTTATGCCCTCAAATCTCGCAGGTTTTCGGCTTGGTGTGCCGAGCACGGGACAGACCCGTTCTCCTGCCCGGTGGGACTGTTGTTGCAGTATCTTCTTCACCACTCACAATCCAGGCTCAAGTCTTACTCCATCCAGGTGCACCTTAATGCCCTGGTGGTGTACCACCACCCGGTGGATGGCAAGCCCCTCTCGGTCCAGCCTTTGGTGACCTGTTTTCTTCGGGGCCTGCTCCTATCGAAGCCCCCAATTCGCCCTCTGGCAACCAAATGGGATCTCAGTTTAGGGTTGGGGCAGCTCGCTCGCTCACCCTTCGAGCCTCTGGCTACCTGCCACCTTTGCTATCTCTCTTGGAAGGTGGTGTTCCTGGTTGCACTCACCTCCACTCGCAGAGTTAGCGAGCTTCAGGCCCTAGTGGCGGAGGTTCTACAAGAACAGAGTGGTGCTTCGCACACATCCAAATTCCATCCAAAGGTAGTATCGCCCTTCCATCTCAACCAGGAAGTAGTGCTCCCTACCTGCTTTCCAAAATCACTTCATTCGGGCGGAGACGGTCCTTCACACTTTGGACTGTAAGAGGGCTTTGACCTTCTATACGCAACGCACTAAGGGCCACCGCAAAGCTGCTCAGCTTTTCATCTCCTACGACCCCAGTAGGCTGGGGGAGACGTTGACCAAGTGTATGCTGTCCGCCTGGGTGGCAGTCTGTATTGCCCTCGCCTATGAGCAGGCGGGGCTCTTGCTGGAAGGCCACATCACGGTGCACTGTGTTAGGGCCATGGCGGCCTTGGTGGCAAACTTGTGCTCTGTGCCAATGGTGGACATCTGCCAGGCCACCACCTGGTCTTCAGTCCATACTTTTGCAGCCCAATACTTCGTGGAAAGAGAGTCCCGATGGGACAGTGCCTTCGGCCAGGCTATGCTCCGTAACCTTTTCGGGGTTTAGGCAACTCCTTCCTTCCGACCCTTCTGTGTTCAGGCTACCGGAGTGCTGGTTTCATTGGACACAGGAGTCCAATTGTGGTCTTTGGATACAGACTCAATTGCTGCTGCTTGCGGCTCCCTTTGAGGGAGCCCCTGCTTTTGCTATGGGCTTTCGGTAGCCTGTAGCTGGGGAGTCCCATAAGTGAGGACTGACTTCCTGCTTGTTCCCAGAGAAAGCGTGGTTACTCACCTATAACAGGGGTTCTCCGGGGACAGCGGGAATCAGCCCTCGCAACCCTCCCTCTTGGACTTGCTCTTTTACCATCTTTTATTTTTGCCATCTTTTAGCTATGTCATCTGACTGAGAAAGATGGCACCCTTGGGCGGGAAGGGGACCATGCATGTGTGGTGGCATCTCCCAAAGGCTTTCTTTGAAAGCTGGGGGGATGCTTCCGTGAGGGCTCCGTCAGTGCCAACGTCACCCATATGTGAGGACTGATTCCTGCTGCCCCCGGAGAACATCTGTTACAGGTGAGTAACTACATATTCTCTTATTAGTCTTAAATGAGTTACATTGTAGCTTCATTTTGTGTCCTCTAGTCTTTCTACTTTTTGATGGTGTAAACAACCGATCTATATTAACCCGTTCCACTCCATTCATTAATTTATAGACCTCTATGTTCTCCAGGAACAAGCAGGAAGTCCTCACATATGGGTGACATTGGCACCGACGGAGCCCTCGTGCAGAGCAATTCCCCATCTTTCAAAGAAAGCCTTTGGGATTGCATCGCGCATGCGCGGTCCCCTTCCCGCCCAAGGATGCCAACTTGCTCAGTCTTCTTTTTTTCCACGAAGCCCAACGGACGTGGTCCTGTTTCCACCGTGGAAAAGTTGATTATTCTTTTTTTAGCTTCCCGGTCGACACCGGTTCCCCTTCCCGCCCTCGGCTCAGTACACCGGTATCGAGTCCGGTCCTATTTTTTTGTTTTTGTCCTTCGTGACTAGTGTTCGCGCTCTTTTTATTTTTCACGGGCAGCCCGATTGTTTGATCTCGCAGGGGCCTTTTTCCCCCCAATGGCTGCCAGTGGGTTTAAAAAATGTGATCGGTGTAAGAAGTTGATGTCTCTTACTGACACAGACGACTGCTGCCTCCGATGCCTCGGCCATGACCCGGTAGTCTGTGGACTGTGTGGTAAGATGTCTTCGAAGTCTTTGAGGAGCAGGCAGCAGCAGCATGACAGGATTTTTTCCAAGTCTGCCTCTGGCCGGGCCCGGACCTCGTCAGAAGCCTCGACATATCAGGAATCGGAACCCGAGCACCATCCTGCCTGTTCTGAGCGGGGGTCTCCCTCCAGGGAGCACCGGAGGAAAAAGAAACTTGTGAGGGTGGCGTCACTGGACGCCTCTTATTGGCTTGGGCCCTCGGGTTCCAGGCTGTGGAGCCCGGACCGCTGCCCGGGTCCTCGGAGTCAGAGCGGCCGGCTAAACAACCTTGCAGGGAGCCGGAGACGTCGGACAAGGTAACTTCTGTTGTCCTCGTGGACTCTCCTCTGGGAGAACCGGCGTTGTCGGGCCCCGAGCCGGGAGCTGCGGAGCCTTCTGAGCTCGGTCTCAGGTTGGCGGCCCTGGACAGCTGCATGGCTGCCTTCATGGAGAAGCAGCAGGCACTGATGGCTGGTCTCACCGGTTCATCTGCCCCAACCACCGGGACGTCGAAGTCGATGCCGGAGTCCGAGCCGATCCTCGAGTCGATCCTCGGTCAAGGTCCCCCTCGACCTCACGTTCGGGACTGATGTCGTTGACACCGGTACCCTCGGCATTGGGGCGGTCTGACTTGAGGCCGGAGCCCATTGAGTCCTCCTTGGAGGACTCAGCGTGGGAGATGGAGGAGGAAGACTCCCCAGACACCTTCCAGACCCGGTGTGTCCCATCGGACTCTCCGGGGTCAGAGCCTCAGACTAGGTCCCCCCGGAGGACACTCTGTTCTCGGACTTCGTCAGGGACATGGCCAAGGCTTTGGCATTCCTTTCCGATGCCAAGGAGGAGCCTTGAGCCGAGGAGCTCGATGCCCTCCAGTATGACTCTCCCCCGAAGGAGGCCCTTCCTGTACCAGTGCCTCCGATGTTGGAACAGCAAGTGGGTTGATTCCATCTATCGAGTCCGTAAGAGTCCTGGGTTCCAGAAAGCGCAGCTGATGCACAACTCCATGGTGGTGGAATCGGCCATGCACTGGCTGAAAAGCCAAAAGATGCACTCCTCGGTGCCTCCCGGCCAGGAGGCCCGGAACCTGGACGCCCTTGGCAGAAAGTGCTACCAGGGCTCGATGCTGTCATGCCGTGTCCAAACCTACCAGCTGTACATGGGCATGTACCTACGGGACCTGGCAAAGGAGATTGCCGGGTTCTCAGCTGGCCTTTCCGAGGAACCCTTGCAGTGCTTCAAAGCCTTGTCCACGGGGATCCGAGAGTGCTCTAAGTTCATGTCTCAAGCAGAATACGACGGCTTTGAGGCTTCAGCCCGAGTAGCCACTGCCGACATCAGTGCACGTCGTCAGGCCTGGCTCATGTCGTCACACCTGGAGCCATGGGTGCAGGACAAGTTGATCGATGTCCGGTGCCGAGGTGACAACCTCTTCGGCAAACCCATGACTGAAAAGGCTGCAGAACTCGAGTCCGAGTACTTGACCCGGACAAGGTTGTCGAAGAAGACATCTGCACCTTCTCACAAGAAGAAGGCCTCGGGGGAAAAAGCTCTTTTTCCCAAGGAAGGGTACGGCTTACAAAAACTACCCCACTTACCAGGCCACCCCAGCTCCCCAACAGGGGCAGCAGGCCAGGGGACAGGGGCATGGCCCATGTAAGCCGAAGACCCCCAAGCCTCCAGCTCTGGCTCCTTCCCAGCCGGGAGGTTTTTTTTGACTCCCAGTGCATAGCTCCTCTCCCACCAGTGGTTTGGCCCTACACAGGAGGAGGGCTGGCCCTGTATGCTCACAGGTGGCCAACCATTACTACTGACACCTGGGTTTTGAGAATAGTCCAGCAGGGCTATTTGCTTCATTTCAATCAGGTGCCCACTTCCTTTTTCCCAGGAGAGCCTCTCAGACCCCCTCTTCACAGGAACCTCCTCTTGCAGGAGTTGGCAAGTCTGCTACAAGATCAGGCGGTGGAACCGGTGCCCCACCACCTGCAGGGGCAAGGCTTCTACTCCAGGTATTTTCTCTTACCAAAAAGAAAAGGAGGTCTTTGCCCCATCCTAGACTTGCGAACTCTGAACAAGTTCCTGGTGAGGGAAAACTTCAAGATGCTTTTCCTTGGGATCCTACTGCCTTACCTCCACCAGGGAGACTGGCTATGCTCCTTAGATTTAAAGGATGCGTATACTCACATCCTCATACACCCAGACCACAGACAATATCTCAGGTTTGTGGTCAGAGGAAACCACTTCCAGTACAAGGTGCTTCCCTTTGGCCTAGCTTCCGCTCCCAGAGTATTTACGAAATGCCTAGCAGTGGTGGCAGCCTTTCTCAGAAGCCAGGGAGTCTTCGTCTTTCCATACCTGGATGACTGGCTCATCAAGGGCCTATTGGCTCAGGAGGCACGACAGGCCACTGCTCGCACAGTGACCCTGCTCCAGCACCTAGGCTTTGTAATAAATCACGAAAAGTCCACTTTACTCCCCACTCAGAACTTGGTTTTCATAGGGGTGAGACTGGACACACTTCAGGCAAGGGCTTACCTGCCTCTGGACAGGGCAAGGCAATTGCTGGACGTGGTTCAGCAAGCCCAGCACAGGCCTCATGTCTCCGCAAGGGTCTTCCTGTGCCTCCTGAGCCACATGGCCTCCACGGTGCATGTGATTCCATATGCTCGATTCCACATGCGCACAGCTCAATGGAGCCTGAGAGACCAGTGGACGCAAGCCACTGGCCGCCTCAGAGACAGAGTAGCAATTTCCAAACTACTGGTGGTGACCTTGCAATGGTGACTTCACCCCCCCCCCCCCCAGCTTGCTTCAGGGAGTACCATTTCAACCTCCCTCTCACGCCAGAGTGCTGACGACAGATGCCTCCTTGCTGGGCTGGGGAGCCCATTGCCAGGGTTCATGCACTCCAGGGCCTGTGGTCCTCACGAGAGGCCGCACTTCAAATCAGTCTTCTTGAGCTACAGGCTATCCACCTAGCTCTGCAAGCCTTCTGTCATCTGCTCTCACATCAGTCAGTACTGATACAGACAGACAATCAGGTAGCGATGTTTGCTTTTCTCTGATCAGAGAAGAGCAGTGCTTTTACAGTGCTCTGCTAGAGAAGTGGATATTTGCCTCCTGTGACACCTTGCTGTGAGTTCTAGCTGTTTATTTAATTATTTATTGTTTGTCTAACTGTTTATTTAATTAATTATTGTTTGTCTTAGTGGTGTGCTAGTTCAGCCTTCTCAGCTGTAACTTACCTTGCCTCTCTCAACTAACTGGGCTTTGTGTGGTAGCCAGGTTAACTGTTCATTTTAAATTAAATCTCTCTCCCCAGAACCTGCTGTGTGTTAAACTTTTTTCCTGTCCTAGCCTGCCTGAGTGAATCCTCCCCCTCCCCCCCCCCCCCCTGCTGAGGTATTGTGTAGCCTTCTTCCTGTTTCCTCCACATGTGCATAGTCTGTTTTATTTTGCTTTTCTCTGATCAGAGAAGAGCAGTGCTTTTACAGTGCTCTGCTAGAGAAGTGGAAGTTTGCCTCCTGTGACACCTTGCTGTGAGTTCTAGCTGTTTATTTAATTATTTATTGTTTGTCTAACTGTTTATTTAATTATTTATTGTTTGTCTTAGTGGTGTGCTAGTTCAGCCTTCTCAGCTGTAACTTACCTTGCCTCTCTCAACTAACTGGGCTTTGTGTGGTACCCCCTCCCCCCTGCTGAGGGTTCAGGACAGGGTACCTTGTAACTGCCCTCTTCAATAGGACTTATCTCCCTCCCTCCCTCCCCAGCACCCACCCACCCCTGGGGTAATTGTAGTTTTATAGGTACTTGCACATCTTAGAGGAAAGGGGCTGCTCTCAGGTGCAGCTCTTTATCCAAATCAGTCATACACGGAGGATCTGATATTAATTAATTAAGCTTCAGGTACACAAGGTGTATTAGGGGTATTAGATACACTTTTATTAGTATAGGCATCTACACCAATCCTTATTATATACAGAATTTAAAAGACCTAAACACAAGCTTTAAACTAAGATGCAGACAGAAGTCCAGCAACGAGATGGGGGTTCTCCGGTCTTTTGCATTGAGTGTCACATGTATGATTTTCTCCCAGTTGGTGAGAGGTCTTACGTCTGCACTAAGTGCAAGGAGCTCTTTGCTCTCAGGGAACGAGTCCGTTCTCTAGAGGCTAGAGTAGCAGACCTGGAAGACATAAGAAAGACAGAGAAGTACATGGACGAGACCTACAGGGATATAGTCCTGAAGTCCCACCTCCAGTCTGGCAGCATTCCTGTTGCCATGGAGGAGAGAGGTCACGTGACAGGAGAGCATCACCCTGGTGTGGCAGGAAATGATCCTGTAACTAGGACCTGTCCTCCAGGTGATGTAAAGCTCTCTCGCACCGAGGACGTTTCTCCAGGGCCATGTCCCCATGAGGGGAGGGTCAGGACAGCTGTTACAGTTGGTGATTCAATCATTAGGAATGTAGATAGCTGGGTGGCTGGTGGACGTGAGGATCGCCTGGTAACATGCCTGCCTGGTGTGAAGGTAGCGGACCTCACGCACCGCCTAGATAGGATCATAGATAGTGCTGGGAAGGAGTCTGCTGTCTTGTTACATGTTGGTACCAATGACATAGGAAAATGTGGTAGGGAAGTTCTGGAGGCTAAATTTAAGCTTTTAGGTAGGAAGTTGAAATCCAGAACTTCCAGGATAGCATTCTCCGAAATGCTTCCTGTTCCACGTGCAGGACCCAAAAGACAGGCAGAGCTCCGG
Organism: Ichthyophis bannanicus; assembly: GCA_033557465.1. Taxonomy (NCBI): domain Eukaryota; kingdom Metazoa; phylum Chordata; class Amphibia; order Gymnophiona; family Ichthyophiidae; genus Ichthyophis; species Ichthyophis bannanicus. Next base: position 267,625,721 of record CM066035.1, read on the forward strand.
AGTCTCAATGCGTGGATGAGACAATGGTGCAAGGATGAGGGTTTTGGATTTGTTAGGAACTGGGGAACATTCTGGGGAAAGGGGGGGCTCTTCCGAAGGGATGGGCTTCACCTTAATCAGGATGGGACCAGACTGCTGGCATTAACCTTTAAAAAAGAGATAGAGAAGCTTTTAAACTAGAAAATAGGGGAAAGCCGACAGTCACCCAGGAGCGCATGGTTCGGACGAAGGTATCCTTGAAGGATACTACCAAAAGCAGTGAGGTTCCAAAAGGGAGTATAGTAGCCCAAATGCCCTTGAGTAAGGAGCAGACAGAGCATAAAGATTCCAAATTACCCATGCCTACCAATAGCCAGATTAATATTAATAAAATACAGTCTCTAAAATGCTTGTATGCCAATACTAGAAGTCTTAAACAATAAGATGGGAGAGTTAGAATATATAGCACTAAATGAGAGGTTAGATATGATTGCACTCTCAGAGACATGGTGGAAGGAGGATAACCAGTGGGACACTGTGATACCTGGATACAAACTATATCGTAATGATAGAGCTGATCAAATTGGTGGAGGGGTTGCGCTCTATTTTAGAGAGGGCATTGAGTCAGAAAGGATTAAAGTTTTGCAGGGAACAAAATTTGCTGTAGAATCTCCATGGATTGAAATTCCATTTATGAAGGGGAAGGTGATGGCAGTGGGAGTATACTATCGACCGCCTGGCCAGAATGAACAAATGGATGATGAAATGCTCAAAGAAATCAAGGAAGCTAACAAAAGTCACAACAGAGTAGTAATAATGGGTGATTTCAATTACCCCGGTATCGACTGGGTCAGTGTCACAGCAGGACAAGCTAAAGAGATAAAGTTTCTAGATGAAATAAATGACTGCTTCTTGGAGCAGCTGGTTCATGAACCGACCAGAAGGGAAGCCATACTGGACCTAGTCCTTAGTGGAACGCCAGATCTGGTGCAAGAAATAAGGGTGTTGGGATCACTTGGCAATAGTGATCATAGTATGATCATGTTTGATTTAATTAGTGGAGGACAGATAGTAAAGGAATCCACAGTACTACCTTTTAACTTTCGAAAGGGAGACTATGATAGAATGAAGAATATAGTTAGGAAAAAACTAAAAGGAGCGGTTCCAAAGGTTAAAGACTTACAGCAAGCTTGGGTGTTATTTAAAAATACTATCCTCGAAGCCCAGACCAGCTGTATTCCACGCATTAAGAAAAGTGGAAGAAAGTCCAAAAAACTGCCAGCATGGTTTAAAGATGAGGTCAGAGAGGCTGTTGCTGCCAAAAAAGCAACCTTCAGGAAATGGAAAAAAGAGCCAAATGATGAAAACTGGAAACAGCACAAGCACTGGCAAGTTAAATGCAAAGCATTGATAAGGCAGGCAAAGCGGGAATTTGAGAAGAAACTTGCTACGGAAGCAAAAACACGAAATAAAGACTTTTTCAAGTACATTCATAGCAAAAGGCCTGTGAGAGAGTCAATTGGACCATTAGATGATAGAGGGGTAAAAGGGGCAGTAAGGAGACAAGGCTTTAGCAGAGAGTCTGAATGAATTCTTTGCTTCGGTCTTTACTGAGGAAGATGTAGGGATGTTACCCAAGACTGAAGTGGTATTTAAAGGTGATACTGCAGAGGAATTGAGAGAAATATCGCTACACCGGGAAGATATATTACAACTATTTGATAAACTGAATAGTAGCAAATCACCTGGACCGGATGGTATACATCCCAGAGTGTTGAAAGAACTGAAATATGAGATTGCAGACCTGCTATTGGTAATCTGTGAACTTTCATTAAAATCATCTGTAATACCTGAAGATTGGAGGGTCGCCAACGTAACACCAATTTTTAAAAAGGGTTCCAGGGGTGACCCGGGAAATTACAGACCGGTGAGCCTGACATCAGTACCAGGGAAAATGGTAGAAACCATCATAAAGAACAAAATTACACAGCATGTAGATAGTCATGGCCTAATGGGAGACAGCCAACATGGCTTTAGACAAGGAAGATCTTGTCTTACTAATCTGATATGTTTTTTTGAAGGTGTGCATAAACAGGTAGACAAAGGTGAGTCGGTTGATATAGTGTATCTGGACTTTCAGAAAGCTTTTGACAAGGTCCCCCATCAGAGACTTTTGGCGAAGCTAAAAAGTCATGGGATAGGAGGCAGTGTACTACTGTGGATCGGGAACTGGTTAAAAGATAGAAAGCAGAGGGTAGGGCTAAATGGCCAATATTCCCAATGGAAAAAGGTGAATAGTGGAGTACCCCAGGGATCTGTACTGGGTCCGCTACTTTTTGACATATTCATAAATGACCTGGAAAAGGGAATAACTAGTGAGGTTATCATATTTGCAGATGACACAAAACTGTTTAAAGTTGTTAAAACCCAAGAGGATTGTGGAAAACTGCAGGAGGATCTGGATAAATTGGAAGACTGGGCATCCAAAGGGCAAATGAAATTTAATGTGGACAAGTGCAAAGTTATGCACCTAGGAAAGAACAACCCACACTATAGTTACACGATGCAAGGCTCCACATTAGAAACCACCACCCAGGAAAAAGATTTAGGAGTCATCATGGATAACATGTTAAAACCCTCCGCCCAGTGTGCAGCGGCGGCCAAGAAAGCAAATAGAATGCTAGGTATCATAAGGAAAGGGATGGAGAATCGCTCCATGGTACGACCGCACTTTGAATATTGTGTGCAATTCTGGTCACCGTATCTTAAAAAGGACATAGCGTTATTAGAAAAAGTACAGAGAAGAGCCACCAAATTGGTGAAGGGGATGGAAGGCTACTCCTATGAAGAGAGGCTAAAAAGGTTAGGGCTCTTTAACCTGGAAAAGAGACGGCTGAGGGGAGATATGATAGAGGTCTATAAATTAATGAATGGAGTGGAACGGATAAACGTGGATCAATTGTTTACGCTATCAAAATATAGAAAGACTAGGGGACATGTAATGAAGCTACAGGGTAAACTATTTAAGACAAATAAGAGAAAATATTTTTTCACTCAACGTGTAATCAAACTCTGGAATCTGTTACCGGAGGATGTAGTAAGGGCTGTTAGTATAGCTGGGTTTAAAAAAGGTTTGGACAAGTTCCTGGATGAAAGGTCCATAAACCACTATTAAAAAGGGACCCAGGATATCAATGCTTGACCCAGTACAAGCATTGTGGAACCTGTGTCTTTTGGGGATATTGCTAGGTACGTCTGAGCTAGATTGGCCACTGTTGGAAACAGGATACTGGGCTTGATGGACCTCGGTCTGACCCAGTATGGCATGTCTTATGATGTTCTACATCAACAAACAGGGAGGCACAAGATCTCACATCCTATGCCAGGAAACTCTGGACCTCTGTTCTTTTGCAGTGGCACATTACATGTCCATAAAGGCAGTTTACCTGCCTGGTCAGGAGAACCTCCTGGCCGACAAGTTCAGCAGGGTTCTTCAACCTCACGAGTGGCAATTGAACCGAGATGTAGCCCAGCAGATCTTCAACCGCTGGGGTCTACCATCCATGGATCTCTTTGCCAGTCCACAGAACCATCAGTTGCCCCGGTTCTGCTCGAGGCAGCCACATCCGCTGAGCGTGGTGGCAGATGCTTTCCTGATCTTGTGGGCACGAGGCCTTCTCTATGCGTTCCCACCCACACCCCTGTTGGCACGCACTCTGTTCAAGATTCTCTGGGACAAGGCCTCTGTCATCCTGGTAGCCCCCAGATGGCCCAGACAGCCTTGTTTCCCTCTTCTCCTTCAACTGGCGGTCGAAACTCCACTCCCTTTGGGGGTGCAGCCCGGCCTTTTGACCCAGGAATAGAGTTCCTTGCTACACACCAATCTCAGATCCCTCAATTTAATGGCATGGCTGCTGAGAGGGTAGTGCTTGCTCCTCTACTCCTTCACAAGGTGGTTGAAGAGGTGTTGCTGGCCTCCAGGAGGCAATCTACTAGAAAATCCTACGCGTTTAAGTGGTGTAGGTTTGAAGAGTGGTGTGCCCAACATAACGAGAATCCGTTCTCTTGCCGAGTACCCCAGGTGTTGCAGTACTTCACTTTTCGGAGTTAGGCCTTAAATCCAACTCTGTCAGCGTCCACCTGAGTGCACTCTCAGCTAACCACTCTCCAGTGGATGGGCAACCTCTTTCGGCTCACCCCTTGGTGTCTCTATTCCTCAGAGGCCTCCTACTCCTGAAGCCTCCGCTTCGCCCACCGACTACAGAGTGGGACTTAAACGTGGTCTTACAGCGACTGACTTGCCCACCTTTTGAACCACTGGCCACCTGTCACCTCCGCTTTCTTTCTTGGAAAGCATTATTTCTGGTGGCTCTCACATCTGCTCGCCGTGTAAGCATGTAACCGTATACCCGGTTTTACAACAGGGTGCTCCTTTGCATCTACCCCAAGTTTCTTCCTAAGGTGGTTTCCTCGTTTCACCTCAACCAGGAGGTGGTTCTTCCAACATTTTTCCCCAGGCCACATTCCAACAGGGCTGAAGCGGTGCTGCAAACCCGGGACTGTAAGAGGGTGCTCGCCTTCTACCTGAACATACGTGGGGACACCGGAGGGCTGCCCAGCTCTTCATTTCGTATGACCCTAGTAAGTTGGGTCTACCTGTCTCCAAGCGCACGTTGTCCACCTGGGTGGCATACTGCATAGCCTGGACACAGTCACAGGCGTGAAGAACCAAGAAAGACAGAGTCCTTTATTAAACCAACGGCCGCCCGACACAGGCCGTGTTTCGTACCCTTCGTCAGGGGCTAGCCAGGCAAAACAACTAAAAACATAAACATATTAACATCAGAAGTAGTAAGGAACAGCAAACCAAGACTCAAAACATATAATAAAACACAATTAATAAAGCAATAAATATGTGTTAAATAAAACCAAAATTATTATAAAAGCATAAGGTTAAAAAATAATACCATCATACATATACATAATTGTCAAATACAACAAGGGGGGAACAACAGTGCTCGGGACCTGATGAGAATGTGCTTAAAACAAAACTGAAATACTGACCTCTGTTGCGATGTATGATTGTATGATAAGGCGGTATAAAAATCCAATTAAATAAATAAAAATAAATAAATAAATAAACCAAATGTCACTTCACACTCTTTGCGCAGAAAATTAGATTATATGCTAATGCCAAGAAACATAAAAATTATTCATAAAATCTAATGAATAAAACCATACAGCAAGACATTGCATACTCAATTACATAAATTGACAAGCAAAAAACATAGAGAGAGGAGGAAAAGGACAGGAGACGCCAGATAAGTAAAATTGTCAGTACATATGACACAATCATAAAGCAGCCATAAAAAAGGAGGGAATTAAAACTAAGGCAGACAGGAAACAAAACGGAGTGAGTCTGTAAAAAGCCAAAACAAACCACTGCCATGGATAATGGAGTTTTAAAAAAAGGAGTATTTTATAATAATGGAATTTTGTTAAAAAAAAACGTTGCATAAAACAGGAGCAACAACCATGCTTTGTAGTAATGCTTTTTATAAGGGTTTTAAAACACATTGCAAAAAAAAGGGGGATTAAAGAATGAAGTATAACCCTATGTTCAAAATAGGTGTCAAAAACTGATGTGGCCATCCATGTATATCAATATCGCAATTTCCAACAGCCCCAAACAACCTTCTAATGCATCTGCTTCTTTCTTTGCAAAACCAGGGGGGAGAGAGAAGAAGAGAGGAAGCACATGCACGATAATATGACAGGAGGAAATTTTTTTAAAATCAAAACATATAAAGCTTTCCGAATGAATCAGAGTAACCACACAAATCAGCAAATGCACAAGGGAAAGAGCCATACCTCAGAAAAACTGCCGTCACTGCTCAGTTGATGCGCAGAGGAAGGAAAACGCCAGCACATGCGCATATGAAGAAAGGAGGAGCTGATAATGGGCGGAGTTTGAAAGCAAAACCAAAGGGACAAACCGTGCAGTGTCAATCATGGCACACCATTCATAAAAACATATCCTAATGAAAAACATCAATTGTGTCAAATGAAAAATATAAATCAGACCGAAGTTTTGAAAAATGATCTTTTAAACCTACTTGCTGAAGGAAAAGATTGAAAACAATTAATAGAATGGTGCCACTGAAAGGCAAACCGCCGGAGAATCGCACATCCAGCCTTTCATAAATGTTAAACTTGAGGAATGAAAACTGATTAATCGATACTGTAGGGAATTAAAAAACAAAAAACAGGAAAACCGCAACTAACCTGACTTATATAACCATTAAGAGAATAACCGATCCCTGAGGGAAACACTGCAAAACTATAGAATACCACACTACTCGGGTAAATAATTAGAATAGTGAATAAATAAATAACAGCCCACCAGCTTAATCAATAAAAACGCCCACATAAAAATCCCAGCATCCAACTAATAGGAGAACCGCGCCAGCTAATCTGACTTATAAATAACACCTAAAAACAAACAGTGCAAACTTTTCAATCTATTCAGATAATGAAATGTTAAATAAATAAATAGATAAATGAACGTACGCCGACTTAATCAATAAAAGCACCCACAACGGAATAAATGCTAAAACCAACTTTCAAAATCAACGCATCCCACTAAATGGGCATAAAACATATGGGGGTGCGAGCCGTTGGTAAAACAGTACTGTTAAAACTTGTCAATCTATTCAGATAATAAAATATTAAATAAATAAATAGATAAATGAACGTACGCCAATTTGATCAATTAAAGCGCCCACAACGAAATAAATACTAAAACACATTCAAAATCAACGCATCCCTCTAGATGGGCATAAGACATAGGGGGGTGCGAACTGTTGGTCAAACAGTGCTGTTAAAAGATAAGGAGAATCACGGCGTTTAACCTAATCTGCATATATATTGATGACTTTATCAATAAAAACACCCCAACAGGACAAGAACCCACACTCAGACCAAATATAAATGTATTAAAAAAGGGGGATAAATGAACAACATAAAATGCGAAAAATAAAAATAAAATTAACCAAAGGCGGGAACACACCCGGCCTAAAAAACAGGTAGCATCAGAGCCTCCTAAAAAACAGAATGCCGTACAATCAGTACCATATTAAAGAAAAACAGACAAATCCGTGTCCAAGTTTAAACCTGCTGGAGCCAAAGACTCCATACGGAAAATAAATTTTTGTTCAAGCCTCATAATAGTCTTGTTGATGTCCCCGCCTCTCCAATTAGTTTTAACTTTCTTAATAACAATAAACCTGAGATCCATAACCTTATGTCGAGCATTGAGCCAATGCTGAACTAGAGGCTTGTCAGAAAGTTGGCGTCTGATGCAACTTTTGTGTTCTACTATTCTGGTTCGTATAGGACGGGTGGTTTTACCTACATAAAGTTTTTTGCACGGACATTGAACAATATAGACAACATTGCTGGTTTCACAATTTGAGAAGTCATCTATGTAGAAAACCTGGTTGGTGAAAGGGTGAACAAAAGAGTTCCGAACAGGTAGTACATTGAGACACACTGAGCATTTGCCGCATTGGTATTGACCCTTAAAGTTAGACAAGAGACTCCTTTCAGTGAGAGCAGAGGGGACTAATAAATTTCGCAAGTTAATATTGCGTTTGTGTGCCACGTTGAGTTTGATGTCCCTGAACGTTGGTAAAGACTGCAACAAATGCCACTCTTTTTGTAAAATTTTAACTATTGATTTAGATTGTGAAGAGTATATCAACGGGCAGACCATACCTGTCTCAGTATTGTGCTTATTGGTCTGAAGTAGAGTCTCTCTCGAGGACTCACAGGCCCTAGTGTAAGCCTTATGTAAGAACCTGGCGGGATAATCTCTTGCCAAGAACCTTGCAGTCATGTCTTGGGCCTGTTCTTCAAAATCCTGAGTTTTAGTACAAATGCGTTTGACTCTCAGGAATTGGCTAACAGGCAGGTTGTTTTTGAGTGAGGGATTGTGAAAACTAGAATAATGTAATAGGGTATTCCGGTCAGTGAGTTTCCTAAATAGCGTGGTAGAAAATGAATCTTGTTCCTTCTTGATCAATAAATCCAAGTAGGAGATACGTTCCAGATCATAGGTCATCTGAAATCTCAGGTTCTTATCCAATTGATTAATCCAGGTATGGAATTGAGAGAGGATATCTACAGATCCCCTCCATAGGATCAAAATGTCATCAATGTAACGAATCCATAAGATAACATTAGACTCATAGGGATGAGATCTTAAAAAAGTCTCTTCAAAATGAAACATGTAAAGGTTAGCTATATCTGGGGCCATAGAAGACCCCATTGCAACACCCTTAACCTGCTTATAGAACAATTCTCTGAAACAAAAGAAATTTTCACAAATGGCATATCGCGCTAAGGTGATCAAAAACGCGGTGGGCATACGTTTGTGATCTGATCTCTTAAGTAGAAATTGTTCTATGATATGAAGAGCAGCTACTTGGGGCACGTTCGTATAGAGAGACTCGACGTCAAGAGTAAACAAAATAATCTCGGAGCTAAACTGATCAAAATCAGAAAGAATTTGTATCACGTGGGAAGAGTCCCTAACATAGGACCACATCTGCTGTACGAATGGACGTAATAATAAGTCTAAAAACTTGGAGATGGGTTCCAACAGGGAACCAATGGCTGAGACTATGGGACGGCCCGGCGGGGATTCCAGAGACTTATGGATCTTTGGAATAATGTATATTTTTGGAATAATAGGGTTATCAACTATTAAAAATGATTTCTCCTTATCTGTAATGTATCCAATTTCAAAGGCTGAGGTGACCAAACTATCGATACTCCTTTTAAGGTTATCTGTGGGATCTCCATCAAGTCTTAAATAAAACGTGGTATCACTAAGTTGTCGAGTGATTTCCGCAATATAGTAATCCTTGTCCATAACCACAACTGCTCCTCCTTTATCAGCCGGCTTGATAATAATAGTGTTCATCCACACAGGATTTTAAATTTCATGCTGCTGATCTTAAACATCGGCTTCTATATGGGGGGTACCCCTCTAAAATTGTGCAATTAGCATATAAATGGGCCCTACATGTACAACAGGAATGGCTGTTGAACGATCTGCCGGGGCATACTGCAGTTGATACAACACATGACTCCTTTGTTGGAGTCCTTCCGTATACTACGTTGAGTGCCGATTATAGTTCGAATTCTGAAGAAACATTGGCCAATTTTGGCATTGCATGATTGTTTCCAAAAGCCTTTGATGATTGCTTTTTCTCGTGGGGCAAACCTACGTGATCATCTAGTGCGGTCGACACCTCCAGCTGATAGATCTGTTACACCGCCTTTACAACATGATGGACATTCTGTTTGTGGTGCATGCATGTATTGTGCTTCATCAATTATAGGTCGACTATGGACTTCCCCTACAACTGGGCAATCGATGACACGACGTTGGCAGACTGATTGTACTTCAACTTTTGTTGTTTATATCATTATATGCCCTTGTCCCCAACTCGACCGATCAAGATTTGCTTGGCGGAACATGCCTCTCGGCTCTGCCAAAAAGTTACTTCGGCTCCTATTGTGGAACACTGCCTTGCACTGGAATACTCTTTTGAATGTTTACAATGGTCGGTGATTATCATATCCCTCCGGATCCAAGGAGTGGGGATCGTACCGCAAAGCTTCAAAGATGTGAGCAGAAGTGGATTTTTAAACTTCGGACGGTGATACCCTCTGGTCTGAACAAGGAGGTTGAATGGCATAGCGTAATGTGATTTTCTACCTTTGTGACGCAGGGCTTCCCCTGATTAGTGGGGTAGCCTTGGTTGTCTCCATTGGTTGATTTGATTTTGATTGAAAGGCTTGTGAGCCAATGTTTGAACTATACCTGCCCTAGGAATCAGCTGGGTTTGGTCCTGGCGTTTCATGACGGTTGTTTAAATTTCATGATGAAGAGCACTTGATACAGGGAAGTACTCCCGAAACGTGCACGTCGTGCAAGGATTTCAAAAGCATAAATGGACTGAGCTAAGTCTTTTTTTATATAAAATAATCTTTTGCTTGTTAATAAAATGGATTGAACCGCTTGGAAGTATTGTTCAAAAAACCCATACTTTGCTGCGGTGATATCCGACAAAAATTCTGAGGCTTTGTTTAAGATAAATTCTGGGGTTTGTTTGGTGATTTTGTTATTTTGTCTTTTTAGCTATGTCATCTGACTGAGCAAGATGGCATCCTTGGGCGGGAAGGGGACCGCGCATGCGCGATGCAATCCAAAAGGCTTTCTTTGAAAGCTGGGGAATTGCTCTGCACGAGGGCTCCGTTGGCGCCGACGTCACCCATACGTGAGGACTAATTCCTGCTTATGTTTATGTTTATTAACTTTATATACCGCTCTACAAATACATATCAAAGCGGTTCACATAGCATAAATAGAAACCATATGGTAGAAAGAGGGAAGGGAAGTTACAATATTGACAGGAAAGCAAACCTAGCAGACTCAATCGACAGGACAAGAAGGAGAAGTTAGAGGGAGGGGAGAGAGAAGAGGTGGGCTACACAGAGGGGTCAGGGAGATCAAAGGCAAGGGCAAAGAGATGGGTTTTGAGTTTGTTTCTGAAAGTGGTGTGAACCTGTTCGAGCCGGATAGAGGGGGGTAGAGAATTCCAAAGAGCGGGGCCGATGAAGAAGAAAGCAGAGGAATGAGTGGATTTATGGCGAGCACGAGCAGGGGGGGGGAAGGTGGAGACGGTTGAGATGAAGAGACCGCAAGGAGCGGGCTGAGGTGTGGAAATGAACAAGGTCAGCTGTCCCTGGAGAACACCTGTTACAGGTGAGTAACTACACTTTCTCTGGAGACAAGCAGGGGGTACAGGCACACTCGATGGGTGATGTCTGATGATAGAACCAGTGCCGGTTCTCCCCTAGCTCAGAGAAGTCTAAAAGGTACACTGCATGAGTGTATCTTCCTGCCTCGCATTCCCACTCCTCAGTCTAATCTGTCCGCAGACTCAGTCAACCGTAGCTCTCCCGCCAACAGAATTCTTCAACATTTCTTCTTATTTCTTTGTTTTCAAGTTTTTCATCGAACTGTGAGTACAGCCACACCATTGGCAATGCGCTGAGTCTTGTTTTTAAAAAAAACAACAAATGGCTTCCTTAGCCGTGCAGTTCACTGCTCTGCGGGGGGGAACCCCTCAATTCTCTTCCAGCCGCCCAGCACGCGGCTCTCGGAGCTGTCAACAAACTGAAAGTAAAAATGGAAAGACTACAACACCTGTGTTAGCCCCAAGCAAACAGCAAAAAAAGATAAAAAAAGGCATATCTGACAGCTCAGCCATAAGGAACAGGACTTTCAGATGATATCAAAACCAACTTCAAGCAGCCCCCTTCAACACATGGCAGCGCCTACTCCTTCAACTGCCCCAGTCCCATCGGGCCCAGATAAGGCACAATCAGGGTCTGGTGGGCTGCTGTGTGGCCAGAGGCAGACCTCCTGGCACGGGCACTGTGCAAAACAGCCCAGAGCCTTAAAACCCAGGCCAGGGGCTCTACTCCCTCTCCTCCTAACCCAGAGTCTTCAGCTCTCTCTCCATGGACTGCAACGCTGTCACCTGTCCGAGGGGGAACGAAACACAAATCAAAATCTAAGCACTCCAAGAAGGACATGTCTGGCAACTTTAATATTCCCACAGACCCATAAGTGAAAAGCGGTTGAGGACCCCTGTAGACCTTCAACACACAGGTTGACTTTAGGCTGCCTCCATGCCTACCCTCTCTCTCTCCACCTCTACAGCAGGCAGAAGGTCTTCCTCAAGTGACTCCCCTACTGCAACTGCTCAGGCGGTTCATCTAGAATAATGCAATCCTCCTAGGGCCACCCTGCCTGGGGACCAGGTCCCCTCCCCACCTCAACAGGACTTTAAAAGAAATCCTCACTAGACTCTCCCTGTCCTTCTCACTATTGACCCATCTCCCTCCTCTTTTGTTTCTAAACTGCTTGAACGTGCGGTTCACCACCATTGCCTCAGCTTTCTCTCCTCTCAAGCCCTTCTGGATCCTCTACAATCCTGGCTTTCATCCTTTGCATTCTACTGGAATGGCTCTTGCCAAGGTCTCCAGAGACTTCTTCCTGGCAAAATCCAAGGGCCTTTACTCAATCCTCATCTTTCTTGACCTCTCTGCTGCTTTTGACACTGTTGACCACAACCTTTTCTTTGATGCCTTGTCCTCGCTTGGTTTTAAGGACTCTGTGCTATCCTGGTTCTCTTATCTCTCCCATCACTCTTTCAGTGTTTGTTCTAATGGAACCTCCTCTACTGCAATCCCGTTTTCATTGGTGTACCCTAAGGATCCGTCTTGGGTCCACTCCTTTTCTTTCTCTTTACACAGTCCCTTGGTGCGCTTATCTCTTCCCATGGCTTTCAGTACCATTTTTATATTGATAACTCCCAGATCTACCTCTCTACACCTGAAATCTCTATGGCAATCTAGACCAGGATCTCTGCCTGCCTTTCTGACACTGCTGCTTGAATGCCTCACCGTCACTTGAAATTGAACATGGCCAAAACTGAGCTTCTTATTTTTCCCCCTAAACCCTTCTCTCTTCCCTTCCTCCTTTCTCAGTCTCTGTGGATAACTCTCTACTTCTCCCGGTCTCCTTAGCTCGCAAACCTGGGGTCGTCTTTGTCTCCTCTCTCTCTCTCCTTCACACACATCCAACTGATAGCTAGAAATTGTGGTTTTCTTTCTGTACAAAATTGACCCATTCCTTTCTGAACACACCACTAAGACCTTATCCACTCCTTAATCACCTCCTGTCTAAACTATTATGACCTACTCCTTGCTGGTCTCCCTCTGAATCATCTCTTTCCCCTTCAGTCTGTTCAATACTTTGCTGCATGGTTAATCTTCCACCAGCCTCATCATGCTTATATTACTCCTCTTCTCAAGTCACTTCATTGGCTCCCTATCCATTTCCATATCCAGTTCAGGCATCTCCTACTGACTTATGTGCATTCACTCTGCAGCTCCTCACTATCTGTCCTCTCTTATCTCTCCCTTGGGAACTCCGCTCTTCTGACAAATCGCTTCTATCTGTGCTCTTCTCTTCTATTGCTAACTCCAGACTTTGCTCCTTTCACTTTGCTGCTCCTTATGCCTGGAACAGACTACCTGAGTCTGTATCTCAGGCACCTTCTCTGACCCTTTTCAAATCCAGGCTGAAAATTCACCTTTTCCCTACTGCTTTCAGATCTTGACTTACCTGATCTCCTTTGTGTTTCCTTACCATTCCCCGTAGATGTATCCCATGTCTACAGCTACTGTGTTTGTTTATTTTATTTATTTATTTAGCTGCATTTATATCCCGCTTTTCACTGGGTCAAAGCGGTTGGGGGATACATTTAACATGAGGGGATATGAGACACATACACTAATACTTACAGGGAACATGGGCAATGGAGGGTTAAGTGGCTTGCCCAAGACCACAAGGAGCACCTGTGGGACTAGAAACCCCAGTCCTTCCGGCCCAAGGTTGCTGTCCTCTAGTGGGATTTGAACCACCGACCTTCCGGCCTGTAGTACCTTGCCCCAACCACTAGGCCACTGCTCCCTAGTTATCTGTCTTGACTAGATTGTAATCTCTGACAAGCAGGGACTGTCTTTTACATGTGTCTATGCAGCACTACTTACATTTCGTAGCACTATACAAATGTTCAGTATTTGTAGTCAAGCCCCCTCTTGACAGTTTTTAAGACACTCCTCCCCTAATGGACTCTTCAACCCCTGGATGACGATGCCTGCTCCACAGCTAGCGTATCATACTCAACGTTGGGATCCAGAACCATCCCTCATGGAGGACAACGGCATATCCCCCTCCCCAGACCTCCTAGCCACAGAAGAGTCCTTGGAAGACTTCTCCTTCTCCAAATTTTTACAGAAGGTATCCCGAGCCCTTGCGCTCAGTGATTCACAAATTCCCACCAATAAGAGGGATTTTCAATCAATCTTCCATGCCTGCAGTGTCAGCATACATGACATAGGAGTCATGGCTTTTTCCCCAGACCTAGTATTTCATGCAGCTTTGTTACTCTAGTGATATCAGTCTCCGAAGTTAATGAGAGTAGTTTACAAGATGAGATTAACTCTGACCCCCTGTTGATGTCAGTCTCCAGGCCTGTTGAGAATGGTCTGCAGCCCCTCCCTGCTAAATCAAGAATGGCAGACCTCAAAGGGAGTTGCTAGAAACAATAGCAGACCTCAAAGGGTGTGTACGATGAAAATAGGAAGAGAGAGAGAGAGGGGGAGGGGTGAAGAGAATTGATTATCAAAGCCTCCTGTCCTTCATGTCCGATGAATAGTGGAAGAGAGCTAGAGACAGTACTGTGCAGGACAGGGGACCTGCTAGACATAGCAAGGTATTTAGTACAGGAGGTATTAGACAAGTTGCCTACTATCATGTAATGGCAGCTGGGACAGGTACCACAGGTTTGCTTCCACCATTTCCAGGCACAAATAATAAAGAAAAATAAAAAAGGTGTGGGAGATGTCAGCATACATGACATAGGAGTCATGGCTTTTTCCCCAGACCTTGGATTTCATGCAGCTTTGTTACTCTGGTGATATCAGTCTCCGAAGTTAATGAGAGTAGTTTACAAGAGGAGATTAACTCTGACCCCCTGTTGATGTCAGTCTCCAGGCCTGTTGAGAATGGTCTGCAGCCCCTCCCTGCTAAATCAAGAATGGCAGACCTCAAAGGGAGTTGCTAGAGAAAATTCACTATAAAGGACAGAAACACTTCCTCTTGCTCTCTCTCTTTCACTATTCATCGGACATGAAGGACAGGAGGCTCTGATAATCAATTCTCTTCACCCCTCCCCCCCTCTCTCTCTCTCTTCCACTATTCATCGGACATGAAGGACAGGAGGCTCTGATAATCAATTCTCTTCACCCCTCCCCCTCTCTCTCTCTCTCTCTTCCTATTTTCATCGGACACACCTTGCCATGAGGCTCTGACCCACATGTTCTTACCTCTCGCTCTCACACACACATGTACACACAGTCTTTCATATAGACTATTCTCTCTTACTTCACTATGTAATAAGCCTATTTCTACATAAAGACCTGTTTCCAAGCCACACCTGTTTGGTTATCTTATTTGTGATGCTTACCTTACTGTCTCTGTGAAATGAATCCAGGACCAAGCGGAGACTAGACTAGAAGATTACAAGACCAGAAGATTACATGCAGCACCCCTAAAGAGGTCCTGGCTCTTCCGGTCCTCCAAATCTTGCAGGATCTCCTCACATCCATCTGTAAGAGGCTGGCCTCAATCCATGCCACCTACAGACATCTCAATCTTAAATATAAGGTGCTACCTGCACCAGGCTTCCAGCATCAGCAACTCCCTCATCAGTCCATTGTCTCCAAAGCCATCCTTAAAAAGTGCAAGAGCACCAAATCGATTGCCCACTGGAAAAAGACAAGTGGACCCTGGACTTCATAGACAGAAAATCCTTCCAGAGAAGAGTCTTGGTCATGAAAATTCTGGCCGATCTGCTCCAAATACTCCAGTACAGTCATGACCACCTCTTACAGATGGAGGACTTTGGTGCCTTGGCAGCAGAGGATAAACATCAACTCCAGGATAATCTCCAAGAGTCCTTGTACCATATCATTCTGACACCTATGATGCTTATGACTTGGTGGCCCATTCCACAGCCACAGCAATCATTGCTCACCGCACAGCGTGGCTCCGAGTCTTGGAGCTTCAAGAGGACCTCCATGACTGCCTTGGTGATGCCCCCTGCTAGAGTGCCAGTCTCTTTGAGCCTAAGGTGCAGGAAGCAATCTCTGAAATCAAGGACCACTCCTCGACGGTGAGGAAACTGGCTCAGCTGCCAGAATCCACCCAGCAATCCCGCTATCCACAATACCCTCAATATCGTTGGACATATCACTACCAATACTTCCAACAGTTCTACTCTCATCATCGTTTTCAACCTTACCCCAGAGCGCCCACCCAGGCTACTCCAAATACAAAAATATGGGTAATGATCTTGGCAGCGTGAAAGAAAGCAACCTGCAGCCACACTAGCACTCCTGGCCAAGGCAGGGATTTTCCGGGTCCCTTCACCTCTGCTGCAAAGCGACCCGCCTCTGGCTTTTTGCCCAGTCCATCGACGTGTCCCTATGGGCAACATATATTCCTGGATCTCAGAACCAACTAGTGGACTCTCTCAGCCACCGTCTCAACTCCCACGAGTGGTCTCTTGATCCGCATGCCTTATCACACATATTCCATACTTGAGGATCCCTGGAAGTGGACCTCTTCACCTTGAACAAGAACGCCAAGTGTCCCTTCTTCTACTCCATCTATCCAGCCCTCACAGGTGGGCCTCTGATGCCTTCCTTGTTTCCTGGGAATACCGACTCCTCTATGTGTCCAACCCCCCTTTCCTCTCATCCCCCACGTCTTTCTCAAGACCCAGACAGACCAGGCTACTTTGATCCTCATAGCCCCCCAGTGGCTCAGACAGATACAGATCTGGTACCCACACATTCTTGCAATGCTGCAAAAGAGACCCTGGTCTTTGGACCCTCACCCCTTTCTTCTCACACAGCAAGGGATCTACTTGCTCCCTAATCTTTCATCACTTGCCCTAGTAGTGTGGTCAAAGTCCAAGCCGTCCTGCAAGCATCCTAGAGACCCTCCATCCAATGCACAGCAGGGTCCTGCTGCGTATCCATCTAAAGTTCTTCCCTAAAGGAGTCTCCATTTTTCATCTTAATCAGTCTATTATTCTGCCCATCTTTTTCCCAGCAGTGCAAACAGACTCACTGAGCATGCCCTCCATTCCCTCGACTGCCACCAAGCTCTACTACCTGTGAGCTACTCAACAGATTCGCAAAACCTCTCAGCTCTTTGTAACTTTCAACCTCAACAATCCAGGTCACCCCACTTCAAAACAGTCTTTCCTCCTGGATTGTGAACTGCATAGCCTTCTGCTACACACAAGCAGGCCGAATGCTACCAGGGCAGGTGGGAGCCCACCACCTCCGAGTTACAGCTGCAACCGTCGCCAACCTGGCCTCCATTCCTCCACAAGAAAATCTGCAGAGCGGTTATCTGGTTGTCAGTTCACACCTTTGTGAAGCATTACGATTTGGATCTCTCCTTGGCCCGAGACCTCACCTTCAGCCAGGCCATCCTTTGCCTAATTTTTCCTCTACCACCCGGACTCCAATCTAGGCTGCAACAATCACCAGACTACCAGGCAGCCTTCAGCTCTGGACTCACCAATCGAGTGTGCCTGCATCCCCCTGCTTGTCTCCGGAGAAAGCATAATTGCTTACCTGTAACGGGGATCCTCCATAGACAGCAGGAGTATGAAGCCACACTCACCCACCCACCTTCCCCTCAAAACCCCACATATCTTACAGTTGGTGTAAAAGGATGCACCATGCCGTGCAGCTATTTATTTATTTATTTAGCTAGTCTTATATACCATGTATCTAGTCTATGCGGTTTACAATGAACAGCAATGCCAATATGGCTTTACATAAAAATAAAGTCAAAAAGAAAAAGGAAAACATTGGAATAAAAATATATTACATGAATTAATAGGTAAAGAGGTTGAGGAGTGATAGTTATGTATCAAGATTTGAAAAATGCTCAAAGAACAGGTGCGTCCTTAGCTTCTTTTTAAAGTTCAGTAAGTTATTAATTTTTTATTTTATTTATTTATTTATTAACATTTTTTATATACCGCACTATTCGTTATCAGCGCGGTTTACATGGAACAAAGGACCTCAGACAACATACAAATATCTGGGTTTTACAGTTAACAGGAAAATCAACTTGGATAACAGGATTAACTATGTACAAGACAACTATTTACATCAAAGAATCAGGGTATGAGAAGTTTCATGTAAATCTGTTGAACTAGATTGATGTGCTGATGAGTCAGAAGGTTTACGTGTTTGGCAAGTGGTTATTTGTGTTCGAATGTGATTGTGCTTCTTCGTTCTCTGGGAAGTATTTAAGGAAAAAGTGATGTTTCAGGGCCTTCCTGAAGTGGTTGAGATCAGGGATGGCCCTAATGTGTGATGGAAGGGTGTTCCAAAGTTTTGGGGCACATAGACTGAAGGCTCTGCTCGATGTTGTGGAGGTGTATTTTATGACTTCCTTTGGAACGATTAGCATATTTAGTTCCGTGGTTCTTCTTAGTCTGTTGGTTATGATTGGTTGTATCATCTCCGATAACGAGGTGGGGGCGAGACCTTTATACGCTTTAAAGGCCAGGAGAAGTGTCTTGAAAGTGACTCTCGCTTGAATAGGGAGCCAGTGTAGCTGTTTTAGAAGGGGTGTTATATGGTCCCTTCTGGATGCTCCGAAGAGCACTCTCGCTGCACTGTTTAAAGCCAGTTGAAGAGGATTTAGGCTTGATTGTGGGAGCCCTTGTAGAATGGAGTTTGCGTAGTCGAAATGTGGAATGATTAAAGCCTGGTAAACAGTACGGAAATCGTCTGGATCAATCAGTTGGCGAAGATGTCTGAGGGAGCAGATCTTAAAGTAAATTGCTCTGATTGTATTGGATATGTGGGTCTTCATGTCAAGGTTTTGATCAAGGGTCACTCCTAGGTATCTGATATGTGGTTTTACTTGCAGTGTGGCATCTTGAACCTCCAGGCATGTAGGTGGAATGAAATTCGCGTTCCTTGAGATAAAGAGAACCTCCGTTTTTTTGTGTTGGATTCTGAGATTTTGTGTCAGTAGCCAGTTTGATATGGCATTAAAGCAGTTGGTTAAGGGAGTGAGGTCCATCTTGTCTAAGCAGATCGGCATGTATAGTAACACGTCGTCGGCATATATCATGCAGTTAACATTGAAGGCTCTGATGATGTTACATATCGGTTGCATGTATATGTTAAATAGTAGTGATGATAGAGAGGATCCTTGTGGGACCCCTTGTCCCTGATGGAAAGGATCAGATATTGCACCATCAGATCGAACGTGTTGCCATCTACCTGATAGGTATGAGTTACACCATTCGAGTGCTGTTCCACATAGGCCCTTTTCTTGTAAACGGATGATGAGAAGCTCATGACATACTGAATCGAAAGCAGCCGCGATGTCTAAAAAGATGAGTACAAAACCGTTCCTGATGTTGTCAATGCCGGCATTTAGGTTATTGAGGAGGGTGGTCAGAAGCGTCTCGACCCCATGTGATTCCCTGAATCCATGTTGGCATGTATCCAATGGAGCTACAGAGTCAATGTGATCTTGTAGCTGCTTGTAAACCACTTTTTCAATTATTTTTGCTAGAGTAGGTATACTGGAAATGGGTCTGTATGAGTCTGCTTTCTGTGGGTCCAACTTGCTGTTTTTTAGTAATGGTCTGATGGAGGTTTGTTTGAGAGCAGCAGGGATTGAGCCAGTGTCAAATGATAGTCTTATAATCTTAGATATTGTGGGAGCGAGCTCGTTGCGGAGATCCTTTATCCAGAAGGCTGGGCAAGGATCAGTGTGTGCTATGGAAGTGTTGAGAGTTGCGATAATATTTTGAATCATTCGCAATGAGGGAGTGGTGAAGGACCTTAAAGGTGTTGGGTGCCCTTGAATTGTAGGGGGGGAAGGTATTGCAATTTTATTCGTCCTGCACATCTTGGATTGTATGTGAGCAGCAAATTCCTGTGGGCTGATTTCACACTGGTGTTCGGGTGAAGGCGCAACGTTCCTGTGGGCTGATTTCACACTGGTGTTCGGGTGAAGGCGCGACGTTCATCTGGAAGCATGTTGCAAAGAGCTGGCGCAAAGAACGAGAAGGCTCTATTTGAGGTTTGCAGCAATGAGTCGATATCCTGCTCCATCAATACTTCATGTGATCTACAGACATTCACAGTAAGACATCAACACTATGCTTAACAGCTCTGAGACAGACAGGAGCGGGAACATGAGACAGGAAGGTATACACACATGCTCAGAGAAGCTAGGGGAGAGCTGGCATTGATTCTGACATCAGATATCACCAATTGAGTGTAGCGGCATACCCCTGCTGTCTATGGAGAACTCCCATTACAGGTAAGCAGGTATGCTTTTCCACATCCTCTGGCAACACATTCAGAGCTTAATTATGCACTGAATGAAAAAATATTTTCTATTTGTTTTAAATGTATTGCTTGGTAACTTAATTGTGTGTCCCTTAGTATTTGTATTTTTGAAAGAGTAAATAAACCATTTATTCACATTTTTACTTATTTTGTTCCATCGCACTTATGATTTTATGGATCTGTTAACCTCTTTATCCTTTCCTCATAGGGCAGCCATTCCATTCCCTTCTGTATGCCTTTTCTAATTCCACTATATATTTTTTGCGATGCAGCAGCCAACATTTCACACAACATGTTCAAAGTTTACTCCTACCATGAAGCTATACATGTGCATTATAATAGCCTGTTTTATTCCCTATTCTTTTTGTAATAATGTCCAACATTCTGTTTGCATTTTTGACCACTGCTGTCCACTGATCAGATTTCAACATAATGTCCATGATCACCCTTAAATCCATTTCTTGGATCATAACTCCTAGAGGGTAATTTTATTACAGGGCGCGTAGGTTTTGAGAAGAAATAACTTATTTTTAGTATGTCTTTAATACCACCACAAATCCTGCAGAAATAGTGCCTAGATTTTGGGCACTGGCCATTTATATTTGCTTGTGAGCAGGCATAAATTTTGGAAGGTAAAGTGCATGTGTATTTTATAAAATGTGTGTAAATCCTATTCTCTCTTTTAACCAATTCCTAGTCCACAATAGGATATTGCCTCCTGTCCCATGACTTCTTAATTTCCTCAGGAGTCTTTCGTGAGGAACTTTGACTAAAGTTTTCTGAAAGTCTAAATACACTATATCATCTTTCTCCACACCTTCAAAATTGTAGCAGATGAGTAAGACAAAATTTCCCTTGCTCAATCATGTTGATTTTGTCCTATTATACTGCCTGTGCTCAGTAATGTTCTTTCCTATTGTTTCTACCATTTTACCTGGCACTGATATTAGGCTGACTGGTCTGTCGTTTTCCCCCTGTCGGCCCTATAATAATTTTAGGTGTTTTACTTAAGCAATGGTGCTTATTGTTGAGGGTCTGATCCACCTTTTTGGTTGTTTGTCTGTACACGTTTGTTTGCACATGCACAAGCAAATGTATAAGGCATTCTCCAGGAACAAGCAGGAAGTCAGTCCTCACATATGGGTGATGCCGACGGAGCCCTGTGCGAAGAATCTTCCCAGCTTTCAAAAAAAGCCTTTGGGAGATGCCACCACGTATGTGTGATCCCCTTCCAGCCCAAGGGTGCCATCTTGCTCAGTCTCCCTTTTTCTGCGGAGCCCTACAGACATTTGTCTCACCCCCCCCCCCCCCCCGAAAAAAGTTGATTTTCTCATACTATTTTTGTACTTTTCAGGCTTGCACTGGCTCCTTTCCTGCCCAAGACTCATTGCAAACGCACCGAGCCTCGAAAAACATTTTTGTCTTGATTTTTTTTCATCACAGCGCTTTTCGCGCCCTTTTTAACCGCTGGCTGTGTCCAGGGTCTTCAACCTCGCTTGGGGTTTTTTTGCTCCACTGGCTTTAAGAAATGTAATCTGTGTTCCAAAAATATGTCACTAACCGACACTCATGATTGTTGCCTCTGGTGTTTGGGTGCAGACCACAACCCAGAGGAATATCCTTGTGCAAGAAAATATCCACTAAGGCCATACAGATCCATTGGCTTAAGCAGGACAACATCTTCCACAAGGCAGACTCAACCCTGGTTTCCCCGGTAGCCTCACACCCGAAGGCCCCACATGGATCCTCTGACTCACATAAGGCCCCCATGGCCCCTCCGCAGGCTTGTCGACACTCTGAGCAAGAGTCGCCAGAGCGTGCACATAAGAAAAAGAGGAAGACCTGGAGAGCCTCATCCAGAGAAGCGGACAAGCATGGGAAATCCCGTGCCCGGTTCCTTAGTCCCCGCAGAGCTCCCGATGAACTGGAGCAGGAACGCCCTCGGAAGGTATCCAGGGCCGAAGTGGTGGCCTCTGGTGATGGATCATGGTCTCCCGAGGCCTGTCCCATCGAGGACCCCTGCTTTTCCTTGACCCCTGACCTGGTTACTCCGGCGTTGGTGTCCATGGCTGCGACCCATGAGTGGGAAGCATGCAAGTTGGCCCCAGAATGCAGTGTTTCTACGTTCCTCGCATTGCAACGGGTGCCGATCCCCGGGCCCGCTGAGATTGCAGGGATCTCAACCTCGAGGACCCCCGGGCTGCTGCTGCGATCGCCGAGAGCCAGATGCCTCGGGCGGATCCTCGGCAAGGGTCTCATTCTTGCTCCCAATCCTCGGGGGTGAGATCTTCGCAGGCGAGTGCCTCTGGCTCCGACCATACCCCCGTCTCGAAGCATCCAGGACCAGAATTACTAGCCCTCCTGCAGCCAGAGGACCTCGAGGAGTCCTCAGAGTACTCTGATTGGGAGTCCGATGTCGAGACATCCCTGGAGTCTCGGGCACAATGAGACCTCCCTTTGGACCTGTCTCCCCCAACTGCTAAGCGCCATTCCCTGCCCAAGGCTACCTCTTTCCTCGAATTCATCAGGGATATGGCACATGCCCTTTCCCTCATAACGGAGTCGGAGGAGAACCTGCGTATGGAGGAATTAGACATCCTTCAGTACAAGGCACCACCGAAAGAGACCCTGATGGTCCCTATGCCTTTCATCCTCACCCGGCTTCTCATCTGGATCTCCAGATGTGGGAGACTCAGCTTCGGTCCCCATTGTGAGCCAACAACTCAACACGATGTCTTGGGTCCAGCGTAGGCCAGGGTTCTACAAGGCGCAACTCACACACACCTCCATGGTGGTTGAGTCGGCCATGCACTGGCAAAAAAGCCCAAAAATGCACTTCTCAGTGTCTCCGGGCAGGGAGTCTCGCACGCTCGATGACCTGGGGTGCAAGTGCTACCAGTGTTCAATGCTGGCTTGCCACATTCAAACTTACCAACTTTACATTGGGATGTTCTTGCAGGACCTGGCCAAGGAGCGCGGCGGCTACGCTGCTGGCCTCGATGGGGACCATCTCCGGTGGTTCGAGTCTCTAACGAAGTCTGTCGCGGAGTGCTCCAAATACCTATCCCGCGCCACTTATGATGGCTTTGAATCCAGTGCCAAACTGGCCATCGCTGGCATGAGTGCTCGACGCCAGGCCTGGCTACAATCATCATATCTCAAGCAGTGGGTGTCCCGTGTCTTCGGCAAGCCAATGGAGGATAAGATGACTGAGATTGAGACCGAGTATGTTACTCGGACCCATTTCTTGAGGAAGACCTCCACTCTTCCTAGGAAGAAGTCACAGGGGAAGAAGCCCCTTTTCTCCGGAAGAGTTAATACTATTGGGGCTACCCTGCCTAACCAGTTGCCCAGACCCCTCAGCAGGGTCCCCAGGCAGAGGCACAGGCCAGGGACCATGCAAGCCAAAGGGTCAGAAGACCCAAACACCTGCCCTAGCCCAGCCTGGGTCGGGATTTTGACACCATCAGAATAGCCCCTCTCCCTCTGGAGGACCAGCACCCCACGGGGGATGCCTGATCCATTTTGCCCACTGGTGGGCCCACATTATCACTTACTTCTGGGCTCTCCAGATCGTCCGGGAGGGCTACCTTCTGCACCTGGAATGGACTCCTCTGTCTTCCTCACTCTCAGAGCTTTTCGGCACCACCTGCAGCAACAATCGATGCTCTTCCAGACGGACAGCCAGGTGACGATGTTTTATGTGAACAAGCAGGGCAATAGGGGCTCTTACTGCCTCTGCCAGGAGACTGTGACCCTCTGTTCCTTTGTGATCCGCCATGGGATCCTCCTCAAGTGTCTACCTACCGGGCCAGAATAATGTCTTGGCAGACAGGCTGAGCAGGGTCCTTCAACCGTACAAGTGGCGTGTGGAAGCAGAGATAGCACTCAGGCTTTTCCGGCTGTGGGGCTGCCCCACCTGGACCTCTTTGCCAGCCTGACCAATGCTCAGCTGCCCCAGTTCTGCAGCCCCCAAACACCCCTCCCAGGTGGTAGTGGACACCTTCTTCATCTCGTGGTCGAGAGGCCTGCTGTATGGCTTCCCTCCCATGCACTTGATAGCCCAGACCCTCCTCAAGAGCCAACGGGATAAGGCGTCTATGATCTTCATGGCTCCAAGATGCGAGGTGGCCCATACAGCCCTGGTTCCCCTTGCTGCTCCATCTCTCGACTGAATCCCCGGTTCCTCTCGGGAGCTCCCTGGGACCTCTGACACAGAAAGAGGGCTCGATCCTCCATCCCAACTTGGGATCTCTGTCCCTCATGGCCTGGCAGCTGAACGGGTCACCTTAGCTCCCCTTTTCCTCCACCTCCTCGGAGAGATTATCCTTCTAGCCTCTCGTAAGGACTCTACGAGATGGGCTTACGCCTTCAAGTGATGCTGGTTCTCTGTGTGGTGCATAGAGCACCGATTTGACCCATTTTCTTGCACGGTTCATTTGATTCTTCAATATTTCCTCCATCTCTCACGGTCTGAACTTTCCAAATCCGTCCAGGTGCATCTGAGTGCACTCTCTGCCAACCACCATCCTGTGGAGGGCAAGCCTCTGTCGGTGCAACCCCTCATTACCAGGCTTATGCGGGGCTTATTGCTCTCCAAATCTCCCATCCGGCCACCCCCTGGCGGAATGGGATCTCAATGTGGTGCTGATGCAGCTTACTAAGCTGCCCTTGGCTACCTGTTCCTTACGCTGCCTTTCCTGGAAGGTGGCTTTCTTGGTGGCAATAACCTCTGCTTGCAGGGTTAGTGAGCTTCAGGCCTTGGTGGCTGAGCCACCCTACACCAGATTCTAGAACAACAGGGTTGTGCTTCGTACTCACCTGAATTTCTCCTGAAGATGGTCTCCGACTTCCACCTGGATCAGGAGATAGGGCTGCCTACCTTCTTTCATGGCCTCATACTGACTCGGCATTGGCCGTTCTCCTGGACTGCTAGCGAGCCCTGTCCTTCTATCTGCAGCAGACCGAGGACCACCGTAAAGCCTCACAGCTTTTCATCTCCTTCAGCCCCAGCTGTCTGGGGCTGGCTGTCACCAAGCAGACCATTTCCAGCTGGGTGGCAGACTACATCACCTTTGCTCACAGTCGAGCTGGTATCCCTCTGGAGCGTTGAGCCATGGCACACAATGTCTGAGCGATGGCGACCTCGATTACCAGTCTCTGTATTGTGTCCAAGGCAGATATCTGCCAGGCTGCCACCTGGTCCTCCATCCACACTTTTTTGCAGCCTATTACTGCCTGGAGAGGGAGTCCTGATGGGACAGCGCCTTTGGCCAGGCCGTACTCCGTAACCTCTTTGGGATTTAGGCAACTCCTGCTCTCTGACCCTTCTTGTTCAGGCTACCAGAGCCATGGTTCTCTGTGGTCCCTAGAGTCTGTCATCAGGATCTGCCTGCAGCTGCCCATGGCCAGGCCAGACCCCTATGCCAGTTCTCGGTAGCCTGAAGCTAGGGAGTCCCATATGTGAGGACTGACTTCCTGCTTGTTCCTGGAGAAAGCGTAGTTTCACACCTGTAACAGGTGTTCCCCAGGACAGCAGGAATCAGTCCTCACAACTCTCCCTCCTCCTCTTGGAGTTGCTGTTCATTTTTGGCCATCTTCTTGGTTGAGCTCTAGCTATGGCACCTACCTGAGCAGGATGGCACCCTTGGGTGGGAAGGGGACCACACATGTGTGGTGGCATTTCCCAAAGGCTTTCTTTGAAAGCTGAGGAGATGCTCTGTGCAGGGCTCCGTTGGCATTGACCTCACCCATATGTGAGGACTGATTCCTGCTCTCCCTGGAGAACACCTGTTACAGGTGAGTAACTACGCTTTATTGCAGTCTGTGAAGAACAGTGGATGTAAGATGTAATTTTATTGGCTTCAAAGAGCTGTCTGAAGTTCTGAGGTCCCACCGGCATGGAGAGAGGAGCAACTGCTTCAGAGCCAGCAAGAGTCCTGCAGTCCTTCTGGCACAAAAAAGAGGAACAGCAACTTCATGGCGCCAACAGGAGTCCCACCATCCTCCCAGCATACATGAGAGGAGGAGGAGTAACAGCATCAAAGAGCTAGTGGGAAGCTCTGGGTCCCACTGGCATGGAAAATCAGAGGGGCATAGGTAAAGAAGGGCAGGGACAGAGGAGACAAGGGGCAAAGCATAAGGGAAGAGGCAGGATTACAGAGGAGGTGAGAAACAGAATAGAAGGGAAAGGAGTAGGATTACAGAGGGGAACTGAAAAGAGTATGTGCAAGAAGGGAGAAGAAAAATGGGGGAGCAAGGGAAGTGAAAGATTGGTGTTAGGGAATGAAAAGAGTGCAAAGTTGGGTAGCAGGTGAAGGAGAGGGGAGGGAGGATACATGGGTGGGTGGAAGGGAAAGAGAGCGGGTGGAAGGGATCAGGCATAGGAATAGGAAAACAAGGGACAGAAATGCATAGATGACAGATATGCATACATTGTGCCTCACTATGCACACATACAGAGCCTCTCATAGTACATACAAAAGCCTGCCACAGATCTGTACATAAACACACACACACACACTTGTAAATACATACATATATACAGCCTTTGACACATATGCACAAATTCATGCATGTGCATATACCGAGATCCTGATATGAGCACACACACACATTCAGAGCCCCAATACAGAAAAGCACAGAACCCTTGACAAATGCATGTATAGAGTCCCCAAGACACAGCTCTCTGACATATACAACACATGCACACATTGACACCAATACTCATGGTCAATATACACTTGTAGACCAATCCCCTAACATCTCACCCAGCAGAAATCCTAGTATAGACCAGTATCTCCTCCCATTGCTTTTTCCCATTGGGGAATCCATCTACATAGACACTCTCATATTATGCATTATAAAGCTACCAGAGCTACTGTTACCACTGCAGCCCATAAACAACTAAGTTAATAACTAAAGCATATTTATTAAATTGCTAAGGCATTTTATTGACCCTGTCATAGCAGGGGGTCATTTTATGTTTACAATCACGGTAGCCAGAGCTGTGAGTCTTTAAGTACATACTACCATTACCTTAAAGCAGGGGTCTCCAATTCCAGTCCTGTGGGGCCACAAACCACTCAGGTTTTCAGGATGTCCCTAATGACTATGCATGAAGGGCAGTGCATGCAAATATATCTCATGCATAGTCATTAGGGACATCCTGAAAACCTGACTGGTTTTCAGCCCTCCAGGACCAAAACTGGAGATCCCTGCCTTAAAGTCTGGGTGGGGAGTATCCAGTCTGAAATAATCAGCCAAATAAATGGTCTAAACCCGGGGTCTCAAACACGTGGCCCGTAGGCCGGATGCAGCCTGCGAGAGCATCTTGTGCAGCCCGTGATGCATTTGGCCTGGCGTGTTAAGCAGCTGGCCGGTAGAGTAAAAAAAAATCCAAACTTGCTGCTGCCGCCGCCACCGCAGTATCAAGCGTCCCGTGGCGCACCCCTGCCCAGCAGAGTCCTCTGCTCCCTGCAGCATCAGCTCCAAAAGCGGCGGCTTTCAGAGCCGCGAAGAGAGAGAGTTTCTCGCGGCTCTGAAGAGCAGTGAGAGAGAAACTCTCTCTCTTCAACTCCAAAAGCGGCGGCTCAATTCCCGCCGCTTTTGGAGCTGAAGAGAGAGAGTTTCTCTCTCACGGTTCTGAAAGCCGCCGCTTTTGGAGCTGATGCTGCAGGGAGGAGAGGACTCTGCTGGGCAGAGGGGCCCGCGGTACGCTTGATACTGTGGCAGCGGCAGCAGCAGCAATTTTGGATTTTTTAAAAATCTACCTGGGGGGAGGGGGGTTAGGACTGGTAATGGGCTATGGGGGGGGGTAAGACTGCAAGTGGGCTGATAGGGGGGGCTAGGACTGGTAATGGGCTATGGGGGGGTTAGGACTGGTAATGGCCTATGAGGGGGGTAAGACTGAAAATGGGGTGATGGGTAAGACTGGTAATGGGCTATGGGGGGCTAGGACTGGTAATGGGCTGGGGGGGTTGCTAGGACTGGAAATGGGCTGAGTAGAAGGGGGGGCTTGAACTGCAAATGGCTGATGGGGAGGGGGGCTTGGAATGGAAATGGGCTGTGAGGGGAGGGAGTTAGCCCTGGAAATGGGCTGATGGGGGGCAGCTAGGATTGGAAATGGGCTGATGGGGGGCTAGGACTGAAAATGGGCTGATGCAGGGACTAGAAGGGAGTGGGTGCTGTGTGGGGCTGGAACTAGAAGGGAGCTGATGTTGGGGGAGGATTAGAATGGGATGGAGCTGAGAGAGTGAAATGCAGAGGGGAAAAATATTTTGTGTGGAAGGGAAGACAAATCTACAATTGGCCAGGTATTGGGAGAGTAAGTGGGGATTGAGGATGGAGGGGTAAAATTTGAGTGGATGAAATAGGAATGAGGAAAGAGCAAAAGGAGAAAGATTAGTATGTTAAAGCAGATGTAGAGGGAGAATGGAAAAAACTAGAAGAGAGAAGAAAGGACAAATGGACAGCAGACGATGGAGAGTTAGCAGAAGGCACGAAGAAACCAGAAGAAAGTGGCTGGAACAATTGCAACTGAAAAAAAATGCACAAAAGGTAGAAAAATATCTCTTTATTTTGAATTTATTAAGTGGAATATGTCAGCTCTGGCTGCATGTTTGAAGTATAATATCCCTGAAGAAACGAAGAGTGAAACGTGTGAGCGCTTTTTGGTTAGACGTCGGGAACATCATTGGGAACATCATTTGAATCTCTTCAACTTGACATCATGACAAACAGCTCTACAATGATAACAGATAAGCGCTGTCTTTTGAAACTTTGATAAAGGAAAATGAACTTGTGATAACCTTGATGGACTATTAAGACAAACGCTAAATCTTAGATATTGTGCTGTAATTACTGGTCACACGGGAGATATTATAAATAATTACAAACAGCTCTACTATGATAATAGATGAGCGCTGTCTTTTGAAATTTTGATAAAGGAAAAAGAACTTGTGATAACTTTGATGGACTATTAAGACAAACACTAAGTCTTAAATAATGTGCAGTAATTACCGGTGACACGGGAGTTACCATAAATAGAGGATTGAAATATAAATGAATTGGTTATATATTGAGGAAAATTAAGTGGATGCATAACTAAGTGAGGTCGTTGATGTGGAAGAAGGCTCTTTTCAATCCAGCAAGTCTGGCTGATTAAACGCCTCATAATAATCTGAGACCTCGTTGCATCCAGTTAATTGGTTTCTCTGTAACAATTTAAAAAAGGGACTGAACTCATTGTTTACTATTGAGCGGACAAATGGATAATTCTTATATGGATATATAAGCTCAGTAAAGTGACTACATAAGAGCTCTGGGAAATGTGCATCAATAACGTCTGCGCTTTGTTTAGTACAAGAGGAAATTAATTTATAGTTTTATTTCTACAGTGTTGTTGTACATTCCAAGTTTGGCTTTTGAGGTTCCCAGTTTAATTATTGTCATCTTGTTTCTAAATTTTGATTCCTTGTTTGGTGATGGTGTATGTTCTGCATGTGTAACTGAGCTGAGGTATTCTGTTTATGTAATTCCTATTTGACATTGCTACTTGTTCTTTTTCCCCAGTAGGTCATGTATTGTTATTCTCTGAAATGTATTGATTTAATACTTGCAGTGTTGCCTTTTGATAGGTAGGGTATGGTGCTTTGTGAGTCCTGGTAGTGCTGTTAGGATATGGCAGGTTTGCTATGGGTTCTCAATGGGCAGAGTTTGTTTGTAGTAGTTCCTAATGTGCCTGGCGGTTGGCACTGGATTATAGTAATGTAGAAATTGTTTAGTATTTCTTTATCCATACACTCATTAAGAGGCATGTTTACTAAACGTTAGGGTATGGTAACATTATGCAAATATTTATGCAAATGAGGCCCTTATGCAAATGAGGCCCGCATCTTATGCGGCCCCCGGGTTATTTTACAAGTCCTCATTTGGCCCTCAAAGCAATTTGAGCTTGAGACCCTTGGTCTAAACCTTACTTGAAGGAGAGCAACCAGTTGTGGAGTAGGCCAAAAAGATGAAAAAAAGAGAGGCTGGTTAAGGACAGCAGGTGGCCCAAGTCACTTTGATTCCTATTCCTCATCTTTTCCCTCCGAGGACAGTGGCCTTCATGGGAATGAGGCAGAAGAAAGCAAGCATAAAAGGTGATTTCTTCCCCCAATGAATGGTGTGGGCTAGTCCAGTTCCCCTCCTTCCCCAAACTCAGTAGGCAGAGGAGAATTAATTAGTTGTCGCTACAGCCCATCCTAGCAATGACAGCTTCAGCAGCTAGTGCAGCTTCTGCAGGACCAAGCAGGAAGTCAGTCCTCACATATGTGTGACGTCTGCGCCGACGGAACCCCCGTGCGGAGCATTTCCCCAGCTTTCAAAGAAAGCGTTTGGGAATGCAGCGCGCCTGCGCAGTCCCCTTCCCGCCCAAGGGTGCCATCTTGCTCAGTCTTTCTTTTTCCGCAGAGCCCGATGGACGTGAGTTCTTGTCACCCGGGAAAAGTTGATTTTTTTTTCTGCGATTTTCGCGTTGTCTTATCTGGTTCAACGCCGGTTCCCCTTCCCGCCTGGGCTCGCTACACCGGTATCGAGTCCGGAGTTGTGATTTTCGTTTTTTTCCTTCATGACTAGTGTTCGTGCTCTTTTTGTGTTTTCACTGGCAGCCCGGTCTTTTGACCTTGCAGAGGCCCTTTTTCCCCTGATGGCTGGCAGCAGGTTCAAAAAGTGTGATCGGTGCAAGAAACTTATGTCTCTCACCGACACACATGACTGCTGCCTCCGATGCCTCGGGCCCGACCATGATCCGCTGGCCTGTGGCCCATGCGGCAAAATGTTGTCAAAGGTGCTTCGGAGCTGTCAGCATCAACGTGAGAGAATTTTCTCTGACTCTGCATCCGGTCGGGCCCAGACTTCGTCAGAGGTCTCGACATCTCGGGAGTCCGACCCCGAGCGCCATCGGGGTTCCTCTGAAAGGGAGTCTCCCTTCCGGGAGCACCGTAGGAAGAAAAAGCTTGCGAGGGCGGTGTCGGTGGAGGCTCCTGGTTCCTCAAGGGCCAGGTCGCGTAGCCCTGACCGCCGCCCCGGGCTCTCGGAGTCGGAGAGGCCTTCCAAGCTACCTCATGTGGAGCCGGAGTCCCCGAGTCACGTAAGTGCAGTTGTCCTTGTAGACTCTCCTCCGGGGGAGCCGACGTCAGGCCCAATTCTGTTGGGGCCCAAGTCGGGGGCTGCTGAGTCTCCTGAGCTTGGACTCAGGTTGACGGCCTTGGAGAGCAGCTTGGCGGCCTTCATGGAACAGCAGCGGGTGCTGATCGCCAGTCTGACCGGTGCATCTGCCCCGACCACTGGGACCTCGACGTCTAAGTTGACCCCAGAGACCGAACCAATCCTCGACTCAATGAAGTCAAGTCAATCCTCGGTCAAGGTCCCCCTCGACCTCCCGTGCGAGGCCGAGGTTGAGGTCATTGTCGCCGATATTCTCGGCGTCGGGGCAGGTGGCACCGAGGCCCACATGGCTGGAGCCGCTCAATACCTCCTCAGAGGAGTCAGAGTGGGAGATGGAGGACGAGGAGTCCCCGGACACCTTCCGGACCCGGTGCATCCCTTCGGAGTCACCAGAGTCCAAACCTCAGAAACGGTCCCCCCCAGAGGATACCCGGTTCTCGGACTTCGTGAGGGACATGGACAAGGCCTTGGCCTTCCCTGCGGACGCAGAGGAGGAGCCTTGAGCCGAGGTGCTTGATGCCCTCCAGTATGACTTTCCTCCGAAGGAAGCCTTTACTGTACCGGTTCCTCCAATGCTGGAATGGCTGCTCTTCCGTATGTGGGAGGCACCGGCCTCGACACCGGTTCTTAGCAAATTGGTCTATTCCATTTATCGAGTCCGTAAGAGCCCTGGGTTTTAAAAGGCGCAGCTACCACACCACTCCATGGTTGTGGAATCGGCCATGCACCGTCTGAAGAGTCAGAAGATGCACTCCTTGGTACCCCACGGCCGGGAGGCCCGGAACTTGGATGCCCTCGGTAGAAAGTGCTTCCAGGGCTCTATGCTGTCTTGCTGTGTCCAGACCTACCAGCTGTACATGGGCATGTACCTACGAGACCTGGCAAAGGAGATTGTCGGGTTCTCAGCTGGCCTCTCCGAGGAACCTTTGCAGAGGTTCAAGGCTTTGTCAACAGTGATTCGAGAGTGCTCGAAGTTTATCTCTCGAGCAGCCTATGATGGCTTCGAGGCTTCGGCCCGAGTAGCTGCGACCAGCATTGGTGCACTCCGTCAGGCCTGGCTACAGTCATCAAACCTGAAGCCATGGGTGCAGGACAAGTTGGTCGATGTCCCTAGCCGAAGTGAAAACCTCTTTGGTAAGCCCATGACTGAAAAGGCTGCAAAAATCGAGACTGATACTCTCACCAGGAGAAGGCTGTCCAGGAAGACTTCTGCCCCTTCTCAGAAAAAGAAGGGCTCGGGGAAGAAGCCCTTTTTCCGAGGAAGGGTGCTGCCTACAAATCCTACCCTCAATATCAGGCCTCTCCAGCTCCCCAACAGGGCCAGCAGGCCAAGGGGCAGTGGCATGGGCCCCGTAGGCAGAAGACCCCCAAGCCGCCAGCTCCGGCTCCTGCACAGCAGGGAGCGGGGTTTTGACTCCCACAGCATAGCCTCTTCTCCACAAGTTGGCTCCACTCAGCACAGGAGGTCGGCTGGGTCCTCAGCATAGTCCAAAAGGGCTACATGCTCCACTTCCACCAGATAGCCCCCTCCTACTTTCCAGGGGAGCCTCCAAGACTCCCTCTGCACAGAAACCTCCTCCTTCAGGAGTTGGCAAGTCTTCTAAAGGAACAGGCGGTGGAACCAGTGTCTCACCACCTAGAAGGGCGAGGCTTCTACTCCAGATACTTTCTGGTACCAAAAAGGACAGGAAGCCTCCGGCCTATCCTAGACTTGCGAAACCTAAACAAGTTTCTGGAGAGGGAAAAGTTTAAGATGCTTACCCTTGGGATACTGCTGCCCTACCTCCAGCAGGGAGATTGGCTATGCTCCTTAGACCTAAAGAATGCTTATACCCACATTCTCATCCATTCACACCACAGACAATATCTCAGATTTGTCATGGGAGGAAACCATTTTCAGTACAGAGTACTTCCCTTTGGCCTAACCTCTGCCCCCAGGGTTTTCACCAAATACCTGGCGGTGGTGGCGGCCTATCTCAGAAATCAGGGAATCTTTGTCTTCCCATAACTGGACGACTGGCTCATCAGAGGTCAGTCTCTCCAGGAGGCCAGACAAGCCACTCTTTGCACTGTCTCTCCTCTTCAGCATCTGGGCTTTGTCATCAACTATGCAAAGTCCACTTTGCTCCCCTCACAGAACCTAGAGTTTTAGGGGCAAGATTAGACACCCTGCAGGCAAGAGCTTACTTGCCTGAGGACAGGGCCCACAGGCTGATGAACTTGGCCAGCCAGTTCCAAAGCAATTCTCAGGTCTCCGCCAGACACTTCCTGCGGCTCCTGGGTCACATGGCATCCACGGTACATGTGACCCCGAATGCCCATCTGCACATGCGGGCGGCTCAGTGGTGCCTCAGAGCTCAGTGGGCGCAAGCCACAGGCGACCTCCGAGACGGAGTAAAGGTGTCCAAACCGCTTTTGGACTCCTTACAGTGGAGTCCAGCATCTCCCAAACCTTCTCAGGGGGGGTGCCCTTTCAGGCCCCAGCACACACCAGGGTGCTGACGACCGATGCTTCCTTAAAGGGCTGGGGTGCACATTGCCAGGGCAGGTGCACCCAAGGCCTCTGTTCTCCTCGGGAGGCTACACAGCAGATCAATCTTTTGGAGCTGCGGGCAATCCGCTTGGCTCTACAGACTTTTTCTCATGCCCTCTCAAACCAGTCTGTCTTAGTTCAGACAGACAATCAGGTAGCAATGTTCTATGTGAAACAAGCAAGGGGGCACAGGATCCAGACTCCTGTGTCAGGAGGCACAGGCCCTTTGCTCCTTTGCAGTCAAACAAGGCATGTTTCTCAAAGCAGTTTATCTACCTGGTCAAGAGAACCTCTTGGCAGACAAACAGAGCAGGATTCTCCTGCCTCACGAATGGCAGTTGAATCCACTGGTGGTCCAGCAGGTCTTTCTACGATGGGGGCTTGCATCCATCGATCTCTTTGCAAGTCCACTGAACCATCAGCTGCCCAGGTTTTGCTCCAGACAGCCGCATCCCCTGAGAATGGCAGCAGATGCGTTTCTGATCCCTTGGTCTCTTGTATGCATTTCCTCCCACGCCCCTGGTGGCCCGAACTCTGTTCAAGATTCTACGGGAAAAGGCCTCGGTCATTCTTGTAGCCCCCAGATGGCCGAGGCAGCCGTGGTTTCCACTTCTTCTGCAGTTGGCAGTGGAAACTCCATTCCCTCTGGGGTTGCAACCCAATCTCCTGTCTCAGGATCAGGGTTCCCTTCTGCACCCCAATCTCAGATCCCTCAATCTGATGGCCTGGCTGCTGAAAGGATAGTGCTAGCTCCCTTACTTCTACCTAGGGAAGTTGAGGAGGTGGTCTTGGCCTCGAGGAGGCAATCCACCAGAAAGAACTATGCACTCAAGTGGCGCAGGTTCTCAGTGTGGTGTGCTCAGCACAATGAAGATCCTTTCTGCTGCCTTGTGCCAGTAGTGCTACAATACCTACTTCACCTGTCAGACCTAGGCCTTAAGTCCAACTCTGTTCGGGTCCACCTCAATGCTCTTTCAGCACACCACTCACCGGTGGAGGGACAGTCGCTGTCTGTTCACCCCTTGGTGTCCCGCTTCCTCAGAGGCCTGCTTTTGCTCAAGCCTCCGATTCATCCACCTGCCACTGAGTGGGATTTGAACATGGTCTTGCAACAACTTGCTCGCCCACCGTTTGAGCCGATGGCTACTTGCCATTTACGCTTCCTTTCTTGGAAGGCGCTCTTCCTGGTAGCTCTTACCTCGGCCAGACGTGTGAGTGAACTACAAGCTCTGGTTTCTGATAGACCCTACACACGGTTCTATAGGAACAGCGTGGTCTTTCGGACTCATCCGAAGTTCCTTCCAAAAGTTGTCTCCTCTTTCCACCTCAACCAGGAGGTGGTTCTTCTGACATTCTTTCCCAGGCCGTATACTAGCCGGGCTGAGACAGTCTTGCATACTCTGGACTGTAAGAGGGCGTTGCCTTTTACATTGAACGTACGCGGGGGCATCGAAGGGCTACTCAGCTCTTCGTCTCCTTTGACCCTAATAAATTGGGGTTACCTGTCTCCAAGCGTATGTTGTCCACTTGGGTAGCAGATTGTATTGCCTGGGCGTACAAGGCAGCCGGCCTCTCCTTGCAGGGTCGAGTCACGGCCCACCGTGTCAGGGCAAAAACCGTGTCAGTAGCTGATCTCCGCTCTGTTCCGTTGGCAGACATCTGCCGGGCCGCTACTTGGTCTTCAAGCCAGACTTTTGCAGCCCACTACTGCCTCGAGAGAGAGTCCCGAAGGGACAGTGCTTTCGGACAGGCGGTACTCTGTCATCTCTATGAGGTTTAGGCAACTCCGACCCTCCGGCCCTTGTGTTGGGCTACCGTATGGGGCGTTCTCAGAGAATATTTTTATCACAGATGCTGAGACTCTTGAGAGGGAGCTATTTTTTCAGCTTTGGGTTCCCAGTAGCCTAGAGCTGGGGAGTCACATATGTGAGGACTGACTTCCTGCTTGGTCCTGGAGAAAGAGTAGTTACTCACCTGTAACAGGTGTTCTCCAGGAGCAGCAGGAATCAGTCCTCATGACCCTCCCTCCTCCCCTGGAGTTGCAGTCATATACTTTATTTTGTTTTTTTGCTGTCTTTTAGCTATGTCATCAGACTGAGCAAGAGTTTTGCAGAGACTCATCAAGCCCACTGACTATTACCCAATGTTGCTAATCCATGTCGGCACACATGATATTGCCAGGTATCCCTCTGAGCGTATCAAAAGTGACTTCATGCCTCTAGGACAGAGGGTGAAGCAGATAGGGGCGCAGGTGGTGATCTCTTCAATTCTCCCTGTTGAGGGTAAAGGCTAAGGCAGAGAAGCTAACATCCTGGAGATGAATGCCAGGCTGTGTGGATGGTGTCATCGAGAGCGTTTTGGTTTCCTGGACCATGGAATACTGTTCCAAGATTGCAGAGCAGAGATGGCATCCATCTGTCCAAGAAAGGTCGATGTTTCTTCAGAAGTAGACTGGCTAATCTACTGAAGAGGGCTTTAAACTAGATTTATTGGGGATGGGTGAAGAAAGCCCCCAGGTAACTGAAACATAAATACCTTTATGGAAATGGGTAAAAGGGGCAACATATGGTAAGCATGTGGTTTGCATAAATGCCCGTAGCATGGGAAATAATATCCCAGATGTTGAAACTTTAATGGGAGAGGCTAACTTGGATTTAGTGGCAGTTACTGAAACATGGTTCACAAAAAACCATGACTGGGATGTAACTATACCAGGCTCTACTTTATTCAGAAAAGACAGGGTAGGAAGAAGGGGAGGAGGAGTGGCACTATATGTAAAAAATAATATTAAAGCTTTGGAACTACAGAGCTTAAAAGAGAGAGAGGAGGCACTGTGGGTTAATCTAGAAAGAGGGAGAGAAATCTATTTGCATTGGCATGATTTACAGAGCTCCCTCACAGGAGGAAGAGGTGGATGGAGAGTTAAATGAAGACATATGGAGCATTGCTTGAAAAGAGGAAGTGCTCCTGATAGGGGATTTCAATATGCCAGATGTTGATTGGCACATTCCTGCTGCAGTATCATCTAGAAGTAAGGGGAGTCTGGATTCTTTACAGAGAGAACTATTCAGGCAACTGGTAACAGAAGCCACACGTGAAGGGGCCATACTGGACTTGGTGCTTACCACTGGTGAAAGTGTTTCTGATGTTATAGTGGGAGATCATTTTGCATCCAGTGATCACCAGATGGTGTGGTTCAGTATTAGGACTAGGGCTGTTAAAATCCATTCAAAAGCGAGGGACTTTAGGAAAGCTAATTTTGCCAAGATGGGCCAATACCTCAGGGAGTTGTTAGCAGGATGGGAGCAGCTGGGGGATGTAGAAAAACAGTGGGCAAAACCGAAAGGGGATATTTTAAGAGCAGCCAACCTTTTTGTTAAAATGATAAATAAAGCTAAAAGGAAAAGGAGACCGCTATGGTTTTAGAAAGAATTATCTGAAAAGGTGAAGAAAAGGAGGGAGGCCTTCATGAAATACAAGAGATCACAGAGAGGAAGACAGGCATCTATATTTGGAAAAACATAGAGGAACTAACAAAGTAGTTAGGAAAGCAAAGATTCAAAAAGAGGAGGAAATAGCCAATGCAATAAAATGGGGGGTATAAAACATTTTTCAGATGTTTGTGAGAAAAGGAAGGGCAAAAGTGGTATTGTCAGACTCAAGGGTGAAGGGGATGAATATGTAGAAGCTTATGAGGATAAAGCAGAATTGCTTAACAAATATTTCTGTTCTGTGTTCACAGATGAAGAACCAGGAGCAGGACCTCAGAAAACACCCACAAACAGGTACAGAAGCGAGGGGCATCTTGAACAATTTTTAAAAGACTGTGTTCATGAGAAACTAGCTAAACTTAAAGTAGACAAAGTGATGGGATTGGATGGGATACATCTTGAATACTGAGGGAAATTGGGGACGTTCTAGCAGCTCCACTGACTGACCTTTTCAATGCCTCATTGGAGTCAGGAGTGGTGCCAAAGGACTGGAGAGAGGCTCATGTGGTGCCTTTACACAAAAGCGGAAGTAAGGATGTGGTTGAAAACTACAGGCTGGTTAGTTTAACTTTAGTGGTGAGTAAATTATTGGAAGCACTGCTGAAAAAGAAAATAGTGAGGTCTGCAGTCCAGTGGATTACAGGATCCGAGGCAGCATGGATTCACCAGAGGCAGGTCTTGTCAGACAAATCTGATTGATTTCTCTGACTGGGTGACCAGGGAGTTGGACCGAGGGAGAGCCCTAGATGTGGTATATTTAGATTTCAGTAAGGCCTTTGACACCGTTCCTCACAGGCAACTTATAAACAAACTGAACACCCTAGGGATGGGCCCTAATGTTACTGCTTGGGTTAGAAATTGGTTGAGTGGGAGGCAACAAAGGGTACAGATAAATGGAACTCACTCTGAGGAGAAGGGGGTTACCAGTGGTGTTCCCTAGGGATCTGTCCTTGTTCCGATTCTTTTTAACATCTTTGTTAGTGATATAGCGGAAAGGCTGTTGGGTGAGGTTTACCTCTTTGCAGATGATACCAAAATCTGCAATAGAGTTAGACATCCAGGAAGGTGTAGATAACATGAGGAGGGATCTAGCTAAGCTTGAAGAATGGTCTAGAATTTGGCAGCTGAGATTTAATGTTAAAAAATGAAGTCATGCATTTGGGCTGCAGCAATCCAAAGGAGCAATATAGTATAGGGGGTGAAGTACTTTTGTCCACTAAAGTAGAGTGGGACCTAGGTGTGATTATATCTGATGATCTTAAAGTAGCTAAACAGGTAGAAAAGGTGATAGCAAAAGCTAGAAGGATGCTTGGGTGCATAGGGAGAGGAATGGCCAGCAGAAGAAAGGATGTGATAGTGCCTCTGTATAAGTCTTTGGTGCAACCTCATTCACAGTATTGTGTGCAATTCTGGAGACCGCACCTTCAAAATATATAAACAGACTTGAGTCTGTACAGAGGGTGGCTACTAAAATGGTTAATGGTCTTCATTATAAAGCATATGAGGACAGACTTAAGGATCTTAATATGTACACCTTAGAGGAAAGGCGGGATAGAGGTGATGTGATTGAGAAGTTTAAATATCTCCATGGCATTAATGCACAGGAGGAGGGCCTCTTTCCATTGAAAGCAAGCTCCGCTATGAGGGGACATGGGATGAGGATGAAAAAGGATAGATTCAGGAGTGATACGTGGAAATATTTCTTTACAGAATGAGTGGTGAATCTGTGGAATAGTCTCCCAGTGGATGTGGTAGAGATGAGAACAGTATCTGAATTCAAAGAAGCATGGGACAAACACAGAGGATCTCTAAAGGAAAAAAAAAGGGGACTGTTGTAGTGGTTGATATGGAAGGACAGACTAGATAGGCCATGTGATCTTTTTCTGTCGTCATGTTTCTGTTAGTGGAAGTGTGTTGGGATACAGCCAATGTTCCCTCTAATTTTCTGTAGGCTGTGTGCGCATAAAATATCAGCTGTGTGCAGCTTTTGAAGGAAGGTTAAATTTTTGTGCGCCACATAACGACACTCGGAGTTATATACTTTAAAATTTGACTACACATCAGAATACAGTATGTACACCACATTGATTTTAATCAAATTAAATGAAAATAGACGATTACTAAATGAAGCGGGAAATTTCTAGTAATTACAATCATAACTTTTACATTTTAAGACGTCTGTGTTGTTTTCTATCAGAATCAGAGCTGTAATTTTTGTGCGCTCTGTTGTAAAATGTGTGCGCGCGCACAGCTTAGAGGGAATAGTGGATACAGCTGAGGAGAAGTATGAATCTGAGTCTTGGACTTTTTGTTAAAATTTTAATTTCATCATAAAAAGGACTTATTCAATGGTTTAAAACTTCATGTGGTTCCTGATTTTGCTAAGGTGACTTGATTGAAAAGGCAAAGGTCCCTTGTTATGCGATCTGGAGTATTGCGACTTGGAGCTCTGTTTTGGTTAAATTTTCCCTCTAAATGTCAAAATGTCAAGTATGTTTTCTATGACCCTGCTCAGCCAACTCAGTTTCTTTCAGGAACTGTGAGTAGTGGTTTGCAAAGTTCCTTTTAGTGACACAGCACCTGATTGAACTTGCATCAAAAATGGTTTTGGCTTCCAGAAGAGTTTTTCTTTGATGTTGAAGAAGTGATTTTTCTTATCTTAAATTTAAGCTTGCTTACTTCTCTTCGTGGAGGATGACAATTAATGTTTGAGTTTTTTGGGATCTGGTTTCTCTTGTATTTTGATTATCTCAGCGAGTCATTTCTGTACAAGATTTTTGTGTAAATATTTTCCATAATTCTTTTTTTTCCAATTGAAAGTGTTTTTGGAATTAAAAAATTGTAGTACAACGTTGGATCAGTATTTACTGATCATACTTCGTCTGGTTCACAGTGCCTAGATGAGTTTATATTTGCAGGAGAAAAGTTTTATTACACTGTTCTAGCAAGATAAGAATTTGCTGTGCATCTTTGTTTATTTTTTATTTGTGATTCCTGATTTAATTCTTTACACACGGTCAAATTTTCTGTTTTTGAATAAACTTCAAAATAGGAATATATTTTTTATTTTTTTTATCCAGGTTCTCTTTCTACTCCATTGTGGCGGAGTGCGATTAATCATTGCCCCAGTTACCTGGTAGACAGGGCGCCCTGGGAAGAAGTCCCTTTCCCCAGTCGTGCTGAGCCTTGCAGGGTGGGGGGTAGGGCATGTGCTAGGGTACACATAGCCTGCCACTTGTGCCCCCCTCCCCCTTTCCTGAAATAAATAAATAAGTTCAATAAAATTGGAATAGGGTTAAATATACCAGCATTCTAACAACAATTTTTAGCAGAGTGACGAGTATAGAGATAATTTCATAACATAAGGGGAGTGATAAGCAACTTCCTTTCATCATCAAAGGCTGTGCCTTTAAAATTAACATGTGTGCACCAAATGGACATTAAACATGCAGGCAATAAAAAATGATAACAGAATCAGATCGCTACTGAAATATTTGTAGTTTTCAGTAAGAACATATAAATTTTGTTCATTTAGGGTAAACAGAGAAAAAGTCCAATCTTGTTTCTGCCTAGTTTCAAACCAGGGACCTTTTGCATGTTAGGCAAATGTGATAACCACTACACTACAGAAACTTGCCTTCTTCACTTTTATAGAGGATGCTACTTGTTCTCAATAGGCTATTCCATGTTTGACCTTGTAGCTAACCTATATTCCAGGATTAATTTTTAACTACTACAGCATTGCCCTAACGGCGTTTTACCTTCAGTGTTTTGAAAATGGTTTTGAAGTATCCGCTACTAATCTACCTTTCATTTTTACTCGAGTTCTGTTGTCAAATAGTGCACCTAAAAAACATCAGAGCATAAAATGCTAACTTAAAACAAATTAAAGTACATAAGTAAATGTCACTAAAAATAAAGAAACTTGTAGAAAAAATAAGCAACAGAAAATAAAAAATGTTTTTCAGCATCCCTGGGTGGGCTTGAACCACCAACCTTTCGGTTAACAGCCAAACGCACTAACCAATTGCGCCACAGAGACCTTGTTGTAGATACAGAGTTTTGCTTCTTCATCTTCACATTTCCTGCTATAATGGCGTTCTCCCCTTACAGCCATCTGTCATAAAACGCGCGTGCGCAGTCCTGCCCAGATGCGATGATTGGAGGCACTTATCACCGTTGCCGCCTCAAATCCCATAGCGTTGGAAAACTCTAGCATACTGTACTTTATTTGCTAGCTTTAGTGCTGAAGACAATCATTTCAGGCCGGTGCCGTAGATCCACTGAGACTTCACTAGTCAGTCAGCCCTATGAATCGTTGGCAGCGGAAGTCGGTGAGATGCTGGTTGTTTTGACATAAGCAGACTTAGAAAGTGGAATTTAATTGTATTTGAGACTCTGGTTTAGGCAGAACATTAATAGCTTTAGGGGTCTTTCGTTTTGGGGTGGTGATTGGGAGGACGTGGGCGGGATCCACGACATGTTCATCTTCCAGCCCGATGGGAAATGGGCGCGCAGTGGCGCTTGAACTCTCTTCAGTACCGTGCGCGCGCTTCGTATAAAGTCCAAGCGTCGCCTCTCGCGCCCGCTGTGGGAAGAGGGAGGTGTGGGAGACGAGAAAAGCCTTCGCGGCAAATTAAAAGCTGCGAGAAAGTTGAGCTGGAAGATAGAACGAAAAGAGAGTGGAAGGCAGAGTAGCCTTCAGCTTTTTTGCTCTATCCTATGATGAACCATGTCTGCAATGGGCTGGGAGTAGGGAAGAATTAAAGAAGGCGACATGGAGGGAGGTGAGGGGAGGAAAGGTGGGCCGGTGAGAAAAGGGGAAGAAAACTGGAGAGAGCAATAATATATAGTTGTAGGACGGGAGAAGGCAATAACCATATATAGATTAGATCTTCATATCTACGAGTATGTGCATTTATTTTGTGTGGGGAAAGCAACTGCCAAAAAGCAGGTACTAATTTCTTCAAATACTTTTTCTAAGACAGCTTTCAAAGGAAAAGTACATAACCTGTTTCCCTCCCTCTCCCCCTCAGGCAAGTGAGAGCATCCTTCCTCCTGTCAGAGTGTCTGGAATAGCTTTCAGAAGTATACAGTAGTTAGAGGCTCTGAGCTGTGAGCTAGATCCAGGGAAGCCAGAGTTCAAATCCTACTGCTTCTCTTTGTGATCTTGGGCAAATCACTTAACCCTATATTGCCTTGGCTACAAACTTAGGGGCATGTTTACCAAGCTGCGTTATTTGTTAAGACAGCAGATAGCGCAATGATTTTCTGCGCACGAGTGGGTAGGATGTGAGCATATCTGTAACGCATGATTGCGTGGGCATTAACAGTGTGCAGTTACCGAAGTTGCAGATAGCGCAGGTGTTCATAAGGCCACCTCAATGGGTGGCGCTATGTGCATTCACTGTGCTGCCAGGCTGTGCTCTCTGCAATTTCGGTGCTTTATCTGCTGGGAAATGCTGTGCATGCCCCTAACAGATAGCATGGCATTAGTTGCAAAAGCCTAATGCGCTTTAGTAAGCAGATCCCTTAGATTGTAAATTCTCCAGGGGCAGGAAAAGCCTACTCTATCTGAATATAACTTGCCTTAAACTTCTGAGAAAAAAATGTGAGCAAAATACAATTCCCTTTTCTTTTCCGTACTCCCTTTCCCACAGTCCCACCCCTCTGCCAGGTAAGTATGGCAATCCCTAATCCCACCTGGACACAATGTAGTAGGGCAAGAGCCTGAGATGTAAACAAAGCAAATGCACCTTTATTTGTAGTGTATTCAACAGAATAGAAAATATTGACTCTTCAAGTATTAGAATTTAGCAATCACAAATATGAATTTAAAAGGACATTATTTTCATTCACTATTGTACTTACACAACAGAGGAATTATTTTTGTATAGCCTGAACCCATCTAAACACTTGGGGGCATGTCTGCTAAAGAGTAATGTGCGTTAAGTGCTGCCTCTGCCCATTCATTTCTATGGGCCATTGCAGCACTTAGTGTGTGCTAAATATACTTAGAATTTAAATTGAAAAAGTTTATTTTATTCAAATTTAAACATTTGTATTATAATCTTTAGCTTCAAAATTATTTCAAAATTGACGGTCTTTTCCAAGTTTCCTTGTACAATAGCCCTTCCCATTACAAAATGCAATATGTACCTTCAAGTCAATGTTGACTCCTGATGACCCAGCAGCTCCTGGGTTTTCTTGGCAGTGTGGCCGGAAGTAGATTGCCAGGCTTTTCTTCTCAGGCAACGGAGGGTTAAGTGAC
Organism: Ichthyophis bannanicus; assembly: GCA_033557465.1. Lineage (NCBI taxonomy): Eukaryota > Metazoa > Chordata > Amphibia > Gymnophiona > Ichthyophiidae > Ichthyophis > Ichthyophis bannanicus. The sequence continues at coordinate 267,669,324 of CM066035.1, forward strand.
TTGCCCAAGACCACAAGGAATGCCAGTGGGAATTGACTGGCACTCCATGTGACCCTCCCACAGCACCCATTGCCGCCACTGCCACTCCTCGCTGGGATGTGCACCGGTGGCAATGGCTGCAAACAGTGCTTAGCTTTAAACTTTGGCACCATGGGGCTGTTTGCTTCTGCCCCCTCAGACTCCCATTGCAGAATTCTTGTTTGCCAACAAGAAGTCAGCATCGGACGAGGTGGAAGCAAACAGTCCACGGCATTTATCTTTAAACTTCGGCACCACAAGGCTGCTTGCAGCCATTGCCGCTGCTGTAGGTCCTGAGAGGGGCATTGGTGGCGTCAGTGGTTGTCCTTGAAGGGCCATGCTTTAAGCGACTTCCTAGTTCACCTAATGGTAGCACCAGCCCAGGGGGTAAGTTCAGTTTTTCACTTGTTTGGTGTGTCTGCTTTGTCAGCCACTCACTGCCATGAGGGCGTGGCCCAACCTTCCGTTGTGCAGTCTGTCATTTGGTTTGTGTGTGTGAGTGCTAATGCTGTGGCCGTACACGTGTAACTTGTGTGCTGTCATGTGCATGTGTAAGTAACATATCCACTTTTACACATGCAAATTTGCACATGTAAGTTTGTTGAACATTTCTGTGATGAACAGCAAGGATGCCACATGTCGGTACACAAGAAGTATCTGGGCTGTGGTACATGCTGAACTGGATCTATGCATTCTCTGTGTGAGCACTGCATGATGGCAGAAGATGAGCTTTTGGCAACGGACCCCACCGACAATGACGCTTCTCAATCTGGATTTGCAGCCGGGGAATACGTGTGCAGAGCTTTCGCTTAGTCTTGTGCCGTCTTCTTCTCTCCCTTGGCTGCTCCCCCAGCCAGGATCCAAGAAAAAGCAGCCATCTTTGTGATCAGGGGGGATAGCCACAGTCCTTCCCTCAGGGTCAGGGCCCCTACCTTCAGACTTCTTGTCCTTCTTTGAGCAGGCTTACTCCATCTGGCAAAGCAGTAGGAGTCAGAGCGGGGAAACTTCCCGAATTCTGGCACCGGCAGGTTCCTCCTTCTCAGTAAATGGTAGCCAGGCCAAGTTATTGCTTGTGCCCCGTAAGTGCTTGTGGTGAAAGGCTTCTAGTGACCCGTGGCTCCCTTGGAAGCCTAAGTTGGAGGTTGTTTCAGATGGCAAGTCTGGGCTGGTTGATGAGGATTCTTTGTGGGAGGAAGAACTGGAAAATTCATGCATCATCCACCTCTTTAGGCAAGATAAATTGGCTTCCCCAATTTCACAGGTGTCTTTTTCCCTGCAGCTTTCAGATGTTCCTGTGACTAGGGACACAATCCACAGACCCAAAAGAAACAATAGCAGCAACAGACTCCGTGTACCCACTGGCTACCATAAAACAAAACAAGTAGCCTCCAAAAGAGCCATATCCTTCTCTGCACCAGCCCTCTGGAATTCCCTACCGGATGAATTGCGGGCAACAAATGACCTCAAAGACTTCCGTAAATCCCTTAAGACCTATCTATTCATAGAATGTTACAACCAAACATACTAAAGACCCCTTTCACAAGCCTAAATGTACAATGATCCCACCCACCTTAGTCTCTGTGTATGTCCAGTCACCCTATTTAATGTTGTCCCAACCTGTGTAATGTCATTCCAACCTATGTAAACAACCACTTTGATTGAAGGAGAAAGTGGTATACAAATCTTGATAAATAAATAAATAGTGCAGAGTCACAAGGTCACCCTCTTCTCCAGGAAGTTAATAGACCTACCAAGGCTTTCCACAGCTTCTCCAGGACATGGTCTCATGAGTGGTATTCTCCAGATGCCTCAGAGAAGGGCGCCAGAGTCCTGAACAAACTCTGTTCTTCTGCAGGAGGAGTTGGAAGTGGCTGCATTTTTCCAAACGTGGACACGCATGCTGCAGCTGTGTGGCAGCTGTACTGTAGATAGTTGTACATAGTTCTGCCTTGTTTCCCTCATTGAGGTTGTGTGGTCACGTTCTTGACCATTTGTTTGAGTATGAATATTGCAGTATACCCCTAGCCATACTGGCTCCAATAGCAGGAAGATGTCACTAGAGATATCTGTTTGTCCTGTCTCCATCTTTGTTGGCAGGGGGACGCAGCCCTCTTGTCTGGACTGCTTTAGCAGGACTCCAGGAAAGGACATTATCTGGTAAGTAAATTTATTTAACCAGATTTGTATACCACTTTATCCTTCAGTCAAAGTGGTTAACGATACAATTGTGGATTTACATAGAACAGAAGGGAAGGGGTAACAAGACATACATATAGACATAGATTAATTAGTTCTTTGTAAATGTCACTTAATATAGTGTGAGGCATGTGGAAGTGAAAATATCTGCAAATTATGTTAATCTCAGGGGTATGTTTACTAAACTGCGCTCAAGTGCGCGGTGCACAATAGAATGCGCTAAGGTACCTTAGCGCACGCTAATGATATGTTTTTGTGCCCCGCACACGTGTGCGCCGCACTAAAGTGCCCGCTCATGTGCGCGGCACGCTGATGTGCGATAGAGGCGTGGAAAGGCTCTCGGAGGGCGGAGGAAGGCTCCCCAGGGGCGGAGAGACGGGGTCAATGGGTGGAGAGTGGGAGGGGAGAGGCTCACCGCACACGAGCGGGGCTGAAATTCAAGCAAAAAATCTCGCGGTAGAGCTGATTTAAAGGGAAGAGAAACCATTTCTGTCAGCAATGTACAGCAAAACCAGGGAAACCTACAAAAAGTGAGCAGTGTGATACATGTGCACGGAACAAAAGTGCATATAAACATTAAAAATGACCCCAACAAAATATTAAAAAATCATAAGCAAGCTGGGCAATAGTGATAGTAATGGGAAACATCAAAAAACACTCCCAAGAAAGCCCCAAAAAATAAATATGAATTTTAGCAGGGTCTACGCTCCGTCCCCATACAAGGTGAATGATCCCACAGTGAAATAGCACTGATCAGGGTTAGGTCCTCCATTGGACAGGTTTCCTATGGCATGCCCATGTTCCACAGCAGCAGGGCGGGCATGTCGGAATGGGCAACTGGACAGATGCTGGGAAAGGGGATACAGAGGGCTGCAGGTGGCACATGCTGTGGTGCAGCTGGGGCACAGTGCAGACTAGGCAGATGCCTAGGTGGCACCTAGGAATGCTGAAACTGTACAGCAGCCAGACAGCAACTGATGAGGGCCCAACATGGGCATGAGCGTGTCTATCACTGTGTCACAGGGGATAGTACCCAGCAGGTACTTCCAAGGGCACAGAACAGTGGCAGGCGGTGATTGGGGAACGTGCGGACAGATATGCAGGCACCCTTACCCCAGAACCTGCACCATAGGCAGCCGCCTACCCACACACAGGATGGCCTGAGACTGTGTACCACCAGCACCACCAGCAGAAGGGCATGTCAGCATGGTGGCACAGAGGTACTGGAGGTGGAGGGGGGCAGTGGCAGCTGCCCAGAGCAGACCATGGCCTAGCCCTGTCCAGGTGGGTGCAATGCACTGCAACAGACAGGCCCTGCCGGACAAACAGTCATGGTATCATCAGGGAATGCACTGTCTCTGTGGCAACACGGTGGTGCAGTGCACACAACCAGTGTGTTTGGAGACAGAAGGTCACAGGTTCAAGCCCCAGCTGGGGCTCCTGCCAATCCAGTCCCCATATTTTACCCACAACTATATCGTGATAGTAAAGACAAACCTTTATTGCAGAGAACATAAGCATGGCTCAAACACCTCTATTTTACCCTACGGAGCACAGACACCAGAAACGTGCACATTACCTAGAGCAGGTTCCCCCAAATGCAGTCCTGGAGGGCCACAAATCCTTCAGGGTTTATGCTGTCTCCAATCTAAGGATGGAGCGGTACTGGTGGTGGAGGTGGCAGCAGCTGGTGGCAACAGCAGACCATGGCCTAGCCCTGTCCAGGTGGGTGCCGTGCACTGCAACAAACAGGCCCTGTCGGATGTACAGTCATGGACTCCCCAGGGAATGCAGCATATCTGTGGCAACACAGTGACCCCCAACTAAACTGTGATAGTAAGGACAAACCTTTATTGCAGAGAACATACGCATGGTTAATACGCCTATATTTTACCCCACCGAGCACAGACACCATAAACAGCCGCATTACCTAGAGCAGAGTCTCCCAAATGCAGTCCTGGAGGGCCAAACACCATTCAGGTTCCATGCTGCCTCTAATAAAGATGCCTGTGCTGCATATCTATGCACCACCCCCATGGTATGCAGATGTATCTCATGCATATTCATGAGGGACAGCATGAAAACCCGAACAGTGTTTGGCACACCAGGACTGGAGTTGGGAACCTCTGCCGTAAAGCAGCAGCCAACAGGGGCAGACACACCCACACCCACAGGCCCCATTGGCCAATGCCTCCTGGAGAGGCAGGGCATTGGGCCCTGCGTGCATCTCCCAATACTAGCACTTGCATACCTTAGCAATGCCACCCTACACCTGGGTTTACGGTACACAGCTATCAAACGTTTGCTATGATTACTGGCAGATAGCAATTCCTACGTTAAGCACAGTTTGCTCATTGAGCTCCATCATAACAACCTTTCTGATGTCTGCGGTGTGTGCTGCAGGTCTGGTCTTTGACAGTGTTTACCACCCTGGGGAGTGACCCCCAACAGTATTGCGTACCATATCCATGCCTGTACTGTGCCCAGGACTGATGTGGTGGCCAGGGCTGCTAAACTCCTCTATAGTAGCACAATGCTGGCATAGGTGTGTGTGTGTGTGTCTGTCTATCCAGTGTGTGGTGGCTGCAAACACCCTCCACAGCCCACACTGCCAGCACTGTTGCCAGTATTGGCCTGCCAATGTGCATAATGAGGAGCAAGGTACCATGGGTATAGCCCGGACAGGGTGGCCTGGCCAGGATGCATCTGCACAGGGCATAGGGCACTGGCTGGGACATTTTAGTGCCCAGCCACCACCTTCACAGACAGGGTGGCCTCAGCATGTCCTGCTGGGAGATCACTCTCACCCTGACTGTGCAGTGACCACAGCATGGCTAGGCATCCCCATAGTGCTATATAGTATTTCTTTCATGTGATATTTATGGGTTTCCTTTGGGGCCCAGTCACTGACTTATCTGCTTGTTGTGTATGCTGACATCCCAGTTCTGGGTGCACGCATTTCCACCAGGAACATGCACTATGGACTAGCTAGCAGACTGTTTGCAGCTGGTATGTGTCTTGATGGAGCGCCTTGCAGGGTGCAGCGGCTGAAGGCTTGCTGCAGGAGACTATCAGATAGTGGTGGGGTGCAGCTTAGCATATCCAGGCCTAATGTCTGTCTGCTATTGCGTTATGGATGTGTACAGAGTTGCATTGACTGCCTTGTAGGGTGTCTGTTCCCCAGCAGGACTGGGGTTGCTGGTCCCCTCTACTGCCACCATTGTAGGGAGGTAGAATGTGGATCTGTTGATGGGAGAACCTGTTTACCACCCTCAGCCCTGGAGGAGGAGGGTGGTGGTACATAATCCTCCTAGGGGTCCATAGGGGCTACACCTGACTGAGACAGACAGATATATCCAAGTTGTTTCTGCAGAAACTAACTACCTCACACATTAGCACTGCTGGGGACCTGCAGCATGGCCTATTTCTGCCATGGAAGGTGCTGTGGACCTGGTGCTGGGCGCCCCACCACACACTCAGGGTGAGCACAGTACCTGCACAATGTGACGGTGTGTAGCTACTCTGTGCCAGTAACACACACGGTCAGTACCCCCTACCAGGCCGAGGTGCTGTGGGGGTGCATACCCCATTTTGTGTTTATCTGTGGACAGCTGATTTGCATGTGCAGTGCATCATGTGTACGGGTGTGCTAACCCTATCCTGGTGACCACAGCAGACTGTCTGTGTGGTGACGTGCACTCCCTTTGCAGCCAGCCAGGGGCTTGCTAGCAGCTATAAAGCTGTAGCCCAATGGTTACTTCATCGCCTGTGGAGCCAGAGGTCGTGGGTTCAAACCCACAGTGGGGTTATTTGATAGGGCTGCCCAAAGCATTATCTCTTTTTCATGTACATTATTGCTGCCAGCAAATACACTCTCAGGGTACTGTACCCATAAGGTGCCTCTGAGGGCGCTTTATAGGGCGCCCTATAGGGCACCTTATGGTTACCGTCCATATGAGGTGCACTATACGTTATCCTGTGTAGCGACTTATAGGGTGCCCTATAGGGGACATTTTAGGGTGCCGTGGCAGACAGTGCACTTTATAATGTGCCCTATGGAGTGTCTTATAGGGTGCCTTATGCGGCACCTTCAATTACGGCACGTGAGGGCATGTTTGCTGGCAGCAATTAATAAAATACAAATAAAGTGCTGCAGGAAACAATACGTACATTGCAAAGCTGATGCCTCTGCCAGCCTTACGTATTAGGCATACTGGGGAGCAAACTCATGACCCCTGTATCAGTAGTCAGTGCCTTAACCATTGTGCTACACTGCTGTTCCTCCTTGCATGTCAGCGCACCTACTTATGATTTTCATTCCTTAAACTGCACAGTGCTGCCATCAAAAACAGTGCTATGACCTTGCGCACTATAGGCCACCCTTTCAGCAACATTGTAGGGTGCCGTGGCGGACATTGCACTTTAAAATGTGCCCTCTGGGGTACCCTATGAGGCGCCTTATGCAGCACCTTATGTTACAATACTTTATTTATTTATTTATTTAACTATTTCTTTTATACCGCCCCTTCCAGAGATCAAGGGCGGTTTACATGTAACAGCTTAACAGTATTGTACACATTTGTATACATTTACATTGAACAGTAGAAATCAACTATTTACATTGAACAATAAAATTTAACTTTGTAAGGTATTAAGTAAAACAGTTAACTATTTACAATAAGTATTTACAATGGCTGTGTGTGGTGAGAAGGGCAAGTGTAGGGAGTTGGAATTTATTTCCTTTTATGCATAATTTCCTTTTTAGTCGTAGGTGCGGGGGGGGGAGGGGCAGACAGGGAGTTAGTTAGCGGGGGGTTAGGGGGTTTGTGTATGTGTGTCCATGTTTGTTGTGGAGCATGTTTTGGGGGAGTAAGGGATTTCAAAGTGCTCAGTGAATAGGTAGGTTTTTAATTCTTTCTTGAATTGGGAGAGGTCTTTTATGATGCGGATGTCTATTGGGAGGTTGTTCCAGAGCGTTGGAGCAGCGAACGTGAATGCTCTGGAGCTAGTGGTTTTCTTAGTCTTCCGGATATCTTTTGGTGTGATGAGGGAGTGGGCTGCGTTTTGTCTGCGGGATCTGGTTGTGGTTGGAGAGTGCAGTACTGTAGATAGGTGTGAGGGGGCTATGTCATTTATGAGTTTAAAGGTTGTTAGGACGATTTTGTATTTAATTCGGCTATTAATAGGGAGCCAGTGTAGTTCCTGTAGTATTGGGGTTACGTGATCTGTTAGGTGAGCTTTAGCAATTACTTTTGCACAGATGTTCTGAGCTCTTTGTAGAAGGTATGTGCTTTTTTGAGGAAGGCCTATTAGGAGACTATTGCAATAGTCGAAGTGAGGGGTGATCAGGGTGCTTACTACAGATCTAAAATCTTGTGTTTCGAGGAGTGGCCTAAGGTGTTGAATAGTTTTAAGTTTATAGAAAATGGTTTTTACTGTTTGTTTTATGTGTGGTAGCATAGTAAGTGTGTGGTCTATTATTACACCTAAGTATTTTACCTGTTTTCTAACAGGTATGGTAGTTTTGTTGATTGTAATTGTTTCCGGGTAAGTGTTCGCGGTCATAGTTGACCTTGTTACGAACATTGCTTCTGTTTTCCTGAGGTTGATGCTGAGGTAGTTAGATTCCATCCAGGAGGACGTCTCTGCCATGCATTCAGATAGTGTGTCATAGGTGGGGTTTTTAGTATCTATGGGAATAGCAAGCATGATGTCGTCAGCGTATATAAAATGTTTAATTCTGTGTTTTTTAAATATGTTTGTTATAGGTTGCAGGTACAGGTTAAATAGGAGTGCTGAGAGGGCCGATCCTTGGGGTATTCCCTGTCCCTGGGGGAATGTTTCTGATGCTTGTTGGTCAATTTGGACGCGTATTAGTCTATGCGTGATGTAGGACTTGAACCATTTAAGGACAGTCCCGCCTATTCCTAGGTTCTCTAGTCTTTTGATCAGTGTATGGTGGTTGATGTTGTCGAAGGCGGCTGAAATATCTAAAAAGAGGAGTAGGAAGCCTTGGTTGTTGTCATCTGTACCCCGGATGAGGAAGTCCATTAGGGTGATTAAGAGAGTTTCTACTCCATGGAAGGGGCGGAATCCAAATTGGTGTGAGTCAAGTGGTTTGTGTTCATCAATGTGTTCTTGTAAATGAGGAGGCCGCGGGCAGGGTCCCGGCGGCCGACCGTAACCGGGCGCGCGGCCGGTGCATGGGCCCTGCGCGCGGCCGCGAACAGTTTAAAGTCATTGGCTCCCAGCGGTGGCCAATCAGGGTGGATCCTGGCGGTGTGGGGGTGGTGAGGGCCGGCGGGCAGCCTCCGCGTGGTCATTCGCGTCGGAGGCTGCTCGGGGGTGCCGGCTTAGCTTCAGGTTCCGTACCTTATCTCTCAAGCGGGACTGCTTTGAAATTGTTCTTCCCTGGAAACTGAGCTGGCTTCAGCACACGCGGTCGGGCTGGGGGAGCGGCAGCGACGAACGTCGGGGTCTCCGGTCTTTTGCCGTCCTTCCGAGGGTGCCTCCTCCCTGTCCCGTCTCTTCCCCGTCCCGGGCGACAGCGCGGCAGTGTCTAGTCCGGCCCCGGTGAGTGGTGACCCGTCAGAGCCGGGAGGGATCTCTGATCTTTTGGCCTGGTAAGAGGCGATCTGCCAGAACTGGGTGGGATGGGGGAGGGAATGAACGGTCTGGTGCTCCCTCCTTCGCTGTGGCGCACCTTCCGTTAGCCGCCGTATGCTTAGTGCGGTCTGGCCTGGCCCGGCCCGGCCGGGAGAGCGCGGGTCCACGCGGAGCCTCAGGAGGACTTGCTCCGCAGCTGCTGGGCCTGTTCCGCTGTCGGGAGCGCGCAAGCGCACCCCCGGCTGAGTGCCCCATCCTAGGCCCTGGGGGGGGATGTGTGAGGCGAGAGCAGCGTCGTTTTCGTTGCGGTGAGGGGGGGATCGGGGGACACATCTCCTGCCCATTCCGGGAGGCGGTGTCACCTAGCCGGCGGGCTTTTGGGCCTGCAGCACGTGGTGAGCGGTGGCGGCTGGTGCAGCTGCTACGGGTTTTCGTGCCTCTTAGCATTGGTTGGCTGTCCGCTTGGGGGCTTGGCACTGCTGCTGTTCAGATGGTCTGTGGCACGCTCAACTCTGTTTTGTTTCGTTCCATCTTTCATGAAAACATCGGCGTCTTAGGGGTAAGTGGCGTTCTATATACAGGTGGGGAGTACTCTCGGAGCCAGCTGCCTCTTCCTTAACAGCGGATCAGGTGCGGGATGCCACTTTAAAGGCGTGTTTGGGGCTTGCTCTAGGCTAGCTTAGCATGCAGTGCTGAGGAATTCATAATTACTTTAAATCTTGGCACCTACATGAGGGTGGGGCGCGAGGGATATTTGCATATTATGTAGGTGACGGACGTACCGTTCTAGAGGGCTTGCACATACTTCAAGGAAGCCTTGGATGTTAGGTCTGGTGGGAGTGAGCAGGCAGCGGGTGTTGTGAAAAGTTTGCGGACTGGTGCTAAAAAGAGCAGTTTTTTGCAATGGAATGGGTGCTGTGACGAAGTTTTGTGTTGAAGTTGAATTACTAGGGCTATCAGTAACACATTTTCAGTGTTGAAGTATGATGCCATGTAGCAATAGCACTTTGGTGAACGTAAGACTCCTTTTTGTTTAGTGCTGCAATCCTTGGGCTTCTGTGACTAACGGCTTGCCTTTTATTCTTGGTCGGGATTTGCTCTTGCCCTATTCCCTGTGTTTCTTATCGAGCTTGGGTTTGGGGAAGCGTATAGGCTGGTGCAGATACCTTGTTGGATCCTTTGCTAAAAAGCTCCTGCTAGGCTTGCTTACTGCAAGCCTAAAGCAAAAAGGCTGGCTCACGGATACGGTAGCACGGACATTACCGAAGGAGCAGGTACTCCTACCGATTGCCCTGCCTCCTGTGTTCATTCTCGCGCAGTCTGTGTGCGCAAATCAAGGATACGGAGCCAAGTTTAGGTGCGGCTGCTGTGTGCAGGACAGTTGTTGGGGGCCTGAACATTCATCACAGAATGAACATGTTATTCATGTATGGGATGGCATGCTGGCACACGTTCATAGCAGTGTCCCAGTACAGTTCTTCACGAGGGATGGTCGTGGCTGAATTATGACAATAAATTCAGGAACAAACGGGGCAGGTCGTTCCCTTCGTGGAGGGGTCTCCCTAGGGTGGCCGAAGCCAGATATGGGGGAGCGGGCGGTGCGTGTTGGAGTTATACGAAGTCTCTGTGCCCCTTTCCGGACGGTAAGTTCTGGCTCGGAATACTCGGATGCGGGGGGTCCCCTTCGGCAACAAAATGCGATAAAAAAGGGGCTGTGGCTCCATCAGTGCTGGCACCCGAGTAAGAGTGCTAGTGTGGAGGTGGCTCCTTGGCTTTGAGGGTATACGAAGATATATGATGGGTTAATGTGGGTATTAGGATTTCAGTTTGGTTTTGTAATTCCGGTTCTGGGTGTCGTGGTGGGTGCGATAAATTAGCAGCTGCTCTGCAATTGGGAGGAGTAGCGGGGCCTTGCTGTCACCCTCTGTTGCCGTGTTTGGTGGTGTACCCCTTGGGTGTTGTTCCTAAAGCGGGAACCTGGGGGTTCGGTTATGCCACAAGTTGTCTGCTCAGGGGTGAACGATCTTATTCCTCCGGAGGGCTGGACGGTACGGTACGCCTCCTGCGATAGGTCGGTGGCGGTAGTCTCGAGGGCTGGTCCTGGGGCGTTGAGGGCTGAAGGGGCAGTAGAATCAGTTTTGATTATTGCCGGTGCATCCTTCTGCCTTCCAGTGTTGGGCTGCCAATTTGAGGATACTTTCTGTTATGACAAATGTTGGCTGATGTGTCGTGCCATATCATGTGCCTACTTCGAGAAGTTTAGTACCTTTTCCGTCGGATGCCGCCGCGGAGGCGGGAGCGCGGAGGTGGTGAGGTAGTGCATTATCTGGACGAATTCTTGGTCATCGGAGGGGCCAGGGCGGTGCTTGTAGCCAGCTGTTGATGGTTTTCAAGGGGCGTGTTCTTTTACTAATGCCTGCTTCTGGGCTGCTCAGTCTCTGGTCCGTACCTGGTACAGTTCAGGGCAGTGGTTGCTTGTTCAAACGCGGGGCTGGGCGTACGGGGTGCATTGCGGGTAGGTGCATTGCTGGTGGGCTAGTCTGTTTCGGGGGCGGCTTAGTCGGTGATGTGCCAGGCGAGGGTCACTGGGTTGCCAAACCATCGCAGGTTTTTTAGGTGGGCCCTTGGCGTTGGGTAGGGCATTGGGCCCTTGGCGTTGGGTCGGGCGGAGGGTCCGCCTGGATGTGGTAGCGCGCCGCAGCGGGAATAGGCTGCCTGTGCGGATGTTTACCGGGACGGGGTGTGGAATCCTAACCATTCGGGGGGGGCCGCCGAGTTGTGTGGGCGATGTCGCGTCTCTCGAGTCGCGTCGGGGCCAATTTCGAAGGGACATTGGTTTTGAGGGGGTTGGAGCTGTCCCGCGAGGGGTTGCTGCTCTACACGAATGCGGTGGGTGGGGCGTGTACTTCTGCGGGGCCTGTGGTCTGGGCTGGGGTCGAGTTTGGCTGCCTATATCCCCTTCCTGGAGCGGTTTCGGCACGGGGGGGTGGTGGAGATTTGGTCTGATTGGCTCCGTAACCGTGAGGTGGTATGGTGGGCAGCAATGCAGCGGTGGGCAAGGAGTCCATCGCTACTCCAGCGGGGGTGTTTTGACAAGGCGGGTTGGATGCGGGGGGTGGTGTTGGCATCTCTACGCTTGCGAGCGTGGGAGGAGGCTTGGCTTATCCCTGGCTGTGTGGCTGGGTTGGTCAAGGCTCTCTCGCGTTCCGATGGACCGGTTTCGGGAGCTTGCCCAGAAGAGGTCAATAAGGGATCTGGGCCCGGAGATTTTAGGGAGCCTTGTCATGGGAGACACGCGGAGTTTGTTGCAGAATTGGTATCACAGGGGCGGTGGTCTGGGTGTGGTCAGGGTTGTGGCTAGGTGGTCCCATTTCGGTCGTGCACGGGCGGCAACCGGAGTCCTCGCTTGGGGGGTATATCGTGGTGGCTAGGGGTGTGTGGGGGAGTGTCAGACCAGGGTGGGTACGCAGTTGGGACGGTTTCCTATGTGCGGAGGTGGGGGTGTGGATAGCTGGTTGGGGATTGGTAGCTTGCAGGTTTCTGCAAGGGGGGGTGCGTGCTCGGCCGGCGTATCGCGCATGATGTGCCAGTCTGGCTCCTTTTGGTGAGCCTGCAGATGACTGCCAAAGGGGTATGAAGCCGCCATGTCTGGGGCAGTTTTGGATGGCCTTTGTTCGGGGCTTTTTCGAATGGGGGGAGTGGTTGGTGGCTCCGGTCAGGATTGGGGGCGGGGGAGGGCTTCCTCGGCCCCACGTTTGGTTTGCTGGGCAGTTGGGGATGTTTGGGCGAGTTTCCCACAAGGCTTGAGTGGGCGTCGGGGTGGGCTGGAGGCTTTGTGCCGTTCCCTGTGGCGGCCATGCGGCGATACTTGCGGGTGCTCCCCGGGTAGGCGCGGGACTTCTTCTAGGGGGAGGGGGTGTGGATCTGTTTTCGGTGCCCGGGGTGTTATGGCGCTCGCGTTGGTCCGACTGGCGCGGTGCTTGGTGGGGGGTGAGCCGGCACCTTTTGCGCTGCACTCTTTTCCTTCTGGGTGGCTACACGGGTCATGTAGAGCATAGGATGGGCTCTCGGGCATGTAGGGGTTAAGTGCAGCTGTACCGGCTCAGGGGGTTCAGGGGTTGGGGACTTTTCATTGTTCATTTATTTTGCAGGTGGGGTCTGGAGCCTTCTGCCAGTTGGGATCCTTCACTCCTTTGTCCGATGAGCCGGCGGGCGAGTTCTGGTGAAGAGGTGAATGACAATTCGGGAGCGGCCCGGTGTTGGTGGCTATATCATGGCTAGGTGAGCGCGGACCCCGCGGGTCGCAGCGGCTTCCTTTGCTACAGCGCCACGGGTGGATCTCCCGACAGCCTGCAGTGTTGGATGCCACGATCGGGTTCCAGGTAAGGCCGGCGTGGGGATTTGCTGGCTTGGGCAGGTGTTTCGGGGTGAGGATGCCTTATTTGGGGAGGTTGAGGCCGGGGCTGTATAAGGGTGATGGGGCCGTTCTCCCCAGTAGTGCGGGCTCTCCTCTTTTGGGACTGGCGGGAGGTCTGGGAATGTGGGTTGGTTGGGTTGCTCACTGGTCGCAGCTTGGCTTTGGGGGGGGGGCGGCACAGGAACAAGGTTGTTACCTGTGCCAGTGGCGGGATCCCGGAGGTTTCCGGGGTCCGGAGCCTCAGGCTACACTTGGGCGGGGTGCCCCTGACCCGGACAAACCCTGGTCGACTTTTGCTGATAGCATGGCGAAGTCGGGGGAAGGGTTAGGTAACTTGCCGGGGGGGCAAGTTATCGCGTTAGCGGTGGCAAGGCACTTTGCTAAGGTATGGCTGGTGCGGGCCGGGTGCCGCTAATCGATTGAGAAGGTGTAGCATGTTGGCATATTGTAAAATTGTTAAAGGTTAATAAAGCTGCGACCAGTTGTGTTCCAAAAATGTTGGTGTGGTGTCTTTTGTGGGATGGGGAGATTGGTGGTGATGGGGGATGGTGGAAACGGGCCCGAAGCACCAGGTCCGCCTGCCTCGGTTACTGTAGTTGAATTGTTTTCTCTATTATTTTGGCTATGAATGCAATGCTGGCTATTGGTCTGTATGAGTTTGGGTCTTTTGAGTCAAGCTTACTATTCTTTATTATTGGTCGGAGTGTTGTGAGTTTTAAGGCATCAGGCATGGTGCCTTGTGAAAGGGATTGGTTGACTATGTGTTGTAAGTATTCAGCCAGTTCATCCTTTGTACACTTGATCCAAGACACAGGGCATGGATCAAGTGGGGAGGTTGTGGTGTTGATCATTGTTATGATCTTAAGGAGTTGTTTTTGATCTGTTAAATGAAAACTTGTCCATTCGTTAATGGTTTTGGTGCTTGTTGATAGTGGTGTCAGGGTGGTGGTTTTGTTTTTTAGTTTTTCTGCAAAATGTGTTGCTAGTGTTTGTACACTTATTGTTTGTTGTTTAGGTTCAGTGTTATTCGTTTTGGTTAGTGTTTTTACAATCGCGAATAACTCTCTGGGGCGGTTGATGGCTGAGTTTATTACTTTAGAATGGTAGTCTCTTTTTGATTTGTTGATTGCATTTTTGTATCCAATAAGTAAGAGCATGTATTGGGATTTGTTTTCATCTGATTTTGTTTTTCTCCATCTCTTTTCTTGTTTCCTCAGTTGCTTTTTTAGTTTATTTAGCTCTTTCGTGAACCATTTTTCCATCTTTTTTATTTGTTTATGTAAGACTTGTGTGGGGACACCTGCATTTTGAATGGTGAGGTTCCAATGTTTTATAGTTGAATTGATATCTGTAGAGTTGGTGTTGAGTTTGGGTAATACTTTGTCGAGGAATGTGCTTTTGAGGGTGTGTTTGCTGGCAGCACTATTTAAAATAAAAATAAAATGCCCCCTACAGCAATATTACCTATAACAGGTAATGCCTCAGCCAGCCTTCTTCATTAGGCACAGTGGGGGATTGAACCCATGACTCCTGCATCATTGGTCAGTGTCTTAACCATTGTGCTACACTGCTGCTCCTCCTTGCATGTCAGCCCCCCTACTTATGATTTTCATTCCTTAAACTGCACAGTGCTGCCATCAAAAACAGTGCTGTGACCTTGCGGTACCTCATACGGCACCCTATAAAGCGCCCTATAAGCAACATTCTAGGGTGCCTTGGCGGACAGTGCACTTTAAAATGTGCCTTATGGGGCGCCTTATGTTAACACGCTTTGAGAGTGCGTTTGCTAGTAGAGATAATTAAAATACCTCCTAAAGCAATCTTCCCCATAATAGGTAATGCCTCAGCCAGCCTTCTTCATTGGGCACAGTGGGGGATTGAACCCATGATCCCTGCACCATTGGTCAGTGTCTTAACCATTGTACTGTGGCTCTGTTCCTGTGCTTGCACATCAGCGCGCCACTTATGCTTCCCGCGCAACTTTCTCATGCGCTAATGTGCGGGGCGCACATGAGCGCAGCGCACATTAGCGCATGATTAATCCCGGTTTTGCTTTTTTCAGACTGAAACGCCCACTCCTTATATGGCATCCGCACACTAGCGCGCCGCGCACCCTAACGGGGTTTTAGTAAACATACCCCTTAGTGTGAATGTGTGAGGCCAATGTAAAATCACATAATATTCACCCCTCAAAAATGGATGTAATTTGTTAAAATTGGGCTGCGGACACAAGGAAGTGCAGGAACACATGGGGATTGATATCTCCATACAGTGGGAGGAACCATTTCATGAACATACACATGGGGAAAAATTGATGGAGGAAAGCTGCTCACTGGATCTTTGTGTAGCAGCAGATAAGCATGCAATAAATAAAACCAGGAGTCTTTTCAAGGATCCAAGCCAGTTTAATGTGCACATGGCTCAAGCAATAAGCAATTTCAAAATGGCTGAGCCATGGTTTCTAGCAAAACAACAACTTTTATAGCGTTCTTCTCATTCTAGACATAGGCAAACTTTTCATTGGTCCCAGTAACCCCTCTCACCCATCTATTGGTCCTGGTACTGATATGGCTAACCAATCGGGACCCTGGTCTGGGCTCAGCACCTGGTTGCCCCCCTTCTAGTCCCAATTACAATGGTCAGTGTCTCTAACTTGTTACATCTCTCCTCCAAGGTCGCTTAGCTTGTTAAAACATATGGGAAGCAGGGCACTGTAACCTTGCTTTTTGCAGAGTTAATTAATTCTATAGAAGCTGTGCTCTCTTATCAGTACCAATTAGAGCTGTTTTCTGTCTTTTCTAAGTGTTTCGTTTCTGCTTAGCTATGTTCAGTTAAGCTGAGTTAAGTTTCAATTCTATGGTGTCATCATTCAGGGGGGTTTTCATTCCTCTGGGCCTAACTACAGGCTTCAGTTACAGGTCAAGCTGCTTAGGCCTGTCTGCTTAGTTCAATTAGCATGGATCATAGGCCGTCGCCTACCACATTCCCCCCTTTGATTATTCTCACCCGCATGTTAATAAGGTGTGAGAATCAAATCACATAATACTAGGTAAAGGTATCACTCTGTGGTATAGGGTAGTAAGTTCACATAGCTAATATCTTTGTAGCTGCCTTATGCTCTACAGTGTTATTAATAACTGAAGTTATCATTCGCAAGCAAAGTGGCAAGAAACAAGGGAGCAACAAGCAGATAGTCAAAGTCCATAGTTTGGCAAGAGTGGGAAAAAGAACTAAAGGATTAGAAGGTTCAGTTGCATCTTTGTTGTGCTGTCGTAAAGCTTCTGATTTAGACAGACCAGCTGTCCATCCTTCGTAGTAGATTGTGGTCCAGTCCAAACAAAACACAAACTGTCAACAATGGGGTGGGCCAATACCCACTCACTAGTAGTATTATGTAAATCAGTCTGATTGTATAGGATAGAATAGTTCAGTTCTTGCGTCTCCCAGGGCCACTGATCTCCCATCTTAGTTCCTCCACAATAGAAACAGTCAGAAGTGTGGAGACTAGATGCTATTGCTCCAGCAAGTTCAAGAAACAAGTTCTGGTGGTGGTATGAGGAATTGCAACGGTGGCTTGCATAGCCTTGTATAAAGTCAAGATCTAGAACAACTTTTGGATTGGAGAGTATACCAATGCAAGTATAGGAAGAATGATAAAACAAGGTCTGAGTGACCTTCGGTCCAGTTCATGTTGTACTTATACAGGCTGCCCAGGGAGATAAGGCAAAAGTCATTTCAAAGCACTCCAAAACTGTTGCCAGAATAAAGCAATAATAATAATTCATAATGGGCATAGTCTCTGGAAAAGTGGTGGAACTGTCGACTTCCACAACAGATAACAGATGTAGGGTTGATTGTAGATCCTCAAGCTTCTGCGGTACGTAGACCTACCAGCTTTTTGGCAGGAGTAGGGCTGTAGATTCCAAAGTATCACTGTCCTCAGGGATGTCTCAATTTCTTAAAATATCATAGCATAGTCTCTTAGGCTATTATTGCTTCCTTAGAGCAGTTCACTCTTTAGAAGATCAAAACAGTCTTTTCAGAGTATTTAAACACAGTCTCTTAGAAGATTCAATTTCTTAACACAACACAGTCTCTTTCTGATGATTGTAGTTTTTTTGTTTTTTTTTTTTCCAGATGCGAAGCTTACTTTCAGATAAACAAACAGTCTTGAAATAGTGCAGTTTCTGAGGGACCAATAAGTCTTAGGTCCGTGGTTGTTGTCGTAGGGTGAGGTGCAATGGAGTCTCAGGATGCTGTACAGTAGTCCAGTGATCAGGTTCAAGAGCAGCTGCTGGCTTCACTTGATTATGATGGATCCAAGGTTCAAATTCTGCGACTTTTACTGCAGTTGGAGTTGACAAGATGACAACATAGGGTCCCCTCCAATGCAGGGCTAACAGTATCTTTCTCCACTCTTTGATCCACACCGAGACTCCAGGCTTGAAAGGATGCAGGGGTGCAAGCAAATTGATGGGTAATCGATTTTGTACTCAGGTATGAAGACTCCTGCAAAACAGAACTTAAAACCAATAGTTCATGTCTAATAATTTCAGATCCTATCTGTCTCATATCTCCTTTTATTTCCTATACAATAGGCAGGGGTTGCCCATACAGAATCTCAAAAAAGGGAAACTCCTAAAGACTTAGCAGGGGCTAAGTATATCCTAAGAAGGGCTATGGGAAGAACCTGGGGCCACTTCAGGTAAACCTCTTGGCAAAGTTTAGACAACTGAGATTTCAGGGTTCTATTCATACATTCTACTTTTCCTAAATTCTGAGATCTATAGGCAGTATGTATCTGTTAATATCAATATCTTGGGGCTATACTTAATGGACTTGCTTCCTAAGGTTATCCACCCTCATTCTTTGTACAGGGCCCCATATGCATGCAAGGTTGTAAGGGCATACTTGGAATCTGGGTACACATTTAGACAGGGCTCTTTTCCTATTGTTAGTGCTCTAGTGAGGACTATCAGTTCAGCTTTCTGTGGTGAAGTTTCTGGGGCCAGGGCTGAGGACTCAACTACCAAATCAGGGGTCACCACTGCATATCTAGCACAACAATGTCCATTGATGATGAAACTGCCTTCAGCCACAAAGAAAGTCTGTTCAGGGTTCTCCAGAGGGACATCAGTCAAATCCAGGCGGCTTGAGAATACAGTGTCCATAATTTCTAAACAGTCATGATCAGGGGGTCAAGACCAACTGAGTGGAGGAGTGGCCTAGTGGTTGGGGCAAGGCACTTCAGGCCGGAAGGTCGGGGGTTCAAATCCCACTAGAGGACAGCAACCTTGGGCCGGAAGGACTGGGGTTTCTAGTCCCACAGGTGCTCCTTGTGGTCTTGGGCAAGCCACTTAACCCTCCATAGCCCATGTTCCCTGTAAAATAGTTATCTCCAAGTTATAATGCCCTGTTCAATGTAATTTCAGTTTGTTCAATGTAAACCGCACTGATGCAGAATAGCGTGGTATATAAGAGATTGTAAATAAATAAATAACAACATAGCAGGATTGAAAGCTTGACTGACCCTTCAGTTGTATCTGGGGTTTTCACACAACATACTCTAATACTTCAACATTCATAGATTTGTTAGCTAGTAATTTCCTTTGTATTTCATATTGGTTAGAACAGAGTGTGGTACAGTAACTTGAAGATTCTGTCTCAAAGGGATTTTTCTTTTAGTTTTTGCTTACTAGGAAGGCTGTAGCTGTAACAGCTTCTCAAATAAGGTCCAAGAGATTGAGTCAACACTCCTAGAATATGTCCTTGCGACTCATGAACATAGAGACTGTAAGGTTTTCTGGACATCTGGTAGACCCAGAGCTGGTGATAACATCAGAGCGGTTTTCAAAGATCAAAAGACTGCATTCCTATTCAAGTCCCCATTCCAATGGAGACTTTTTCATTCCTTTGGTAGCTTGATACAATGTGATACAATGGTTTTGCTAGCAGTGCAAAATTGGGGATCCATATACAACATACTCTGTGGCACCCAAGAAGGCTCTCACTTGCCTCCTGGTGGTTGGAGTAGGAATACTGCATACAGCTGCTTTGCGTTCTGGTAAGGGTCCCAGGCGTCGAATTCCGCTGGACAACTGGAATCCTAGGTATTTAACTTGTTTGGCATAATTATGCTTTGGCTCTTGAGACTTTGTATCCAGCCTCATTAAAAAGGTGCAAAAGTTCACTGGTGGCTTGTAGACATTCACTTTCTGAGTTGGTGGTTATGAGCAAGTTGTCCACATATTGAAGTAGAATTTTTACTTTTTTTTTCTCTGGAGTTTCTGGATAACTTGTCAAATCTTTTGCTGAGTGAGGCGAGTTCTTGAATTCTTGAGGTAATCTTGTCCAGATGAGTTGGCCCTACCTCCTTGTAGTGGGGTCTTGGGCTAAGCGTATACAGAAAAAGGCATCTTTTTAAGTCCAGAATGGTAAATATATATCTTCAGCAGAGATCAGTTCCAAGAGAATATAAGGATTTTGGTACCACTGGTTGTATAGTTTCAGCTGCATCATTCATTCTTCTTAGATCCTGCACTGGGCGGTAATCACCTGTCCCAGGCTTCTTGACTGGCTTGAGGGTGACAATGACAGGGGCTATGTTCTTCGCTAGGCCAGGTAGATTATCTTCTGCCCATCCTCCAGGTGGGGCTATGAGGTTGGTAAGTGTACAGCTTGTTGCTTTGGATGCAGGTGAATAGAACCGCCATTCTTCTTCTTGGGGGACAGTTAACACCATCAGGCCAGCAGATTTTGAGTTTCATTTTTTCCCCCTTCAACAAAGGATATCTGTGCTTGAAACTTTGCAAGCAGGTCTCGGCCCAAAAATGGAATAGGGCATTCAGGCATATACAGGAACTGGTACATTATTATTATTATTATTTTTTTAGTTCACACATGCGGTTCTGCAAAAAAGGCTTTGTGGCCTTAGTCCCAGTAGCTCTGATAATGGTGGTGCATCTAGAAAAACACAGGGGCTACTGGCTTTAGTATTCTGCTCCTGTATCCCCCATAAAAGTCCATATATTGGTCCCCTATTTTTCAGACTGACTCCTGGGGACCCAGGGAAACTGGAGAGTCCGGTCTGGCCTAGTCTTCATCCATGCTGTAGCCCTCTTCGGCTGCCACTCACGCTATAGCTGCTTCACTCTCGTGCTGAAACACTGTGCTTGGTTTTATTCTATGACTCTGCAATCAAGTACTCCCTCCTCCCCTCCTGGGGTGGAGTCAAGATACGGGCATTCACTTCTCTAATGTCCTTCTTTTTCTATAATGGGTGCACTGATTTGCACCCAGTGGAGGCCTGCTACTTCTGCGGCCTCTTACACGTTCTCTGGTCCTTTGATTAGGAAAACCTCCTCCACATCATTCAACTAAAATATCAGCAAAAAGATCTGTTCTCTTTTTCCATCTTACAATTTTTACATTCTCTGTCCTTCTTCAACAATCCACATACTTTTCTGATCAACTTTCATATTTCTGTAATTTCTGTTCATTAGTTCAATCAAGTCCTAAAACTTCTCAGTGTATAATGCATTTTTTTTTCAGTTCTAAACAAGTCTGGTCAGCTGACTTTCACTTCTGGTCCAGAGGGGGTGCACATCCCCCTGCTGCGGAGGTGGCTGGCAAACTAGGGAATCTGCAGGGTGGATTTCCCCCCCCCTCTCCTGGGTTCTGTTTCTCCTAGCAACGCTCTATCCAGGAGGTTGATTTTTTTTTTTTTTAAATGATCTACTTCTCTGCTGTGGGCACATTAGTTCACGCCCACCGGGGGGTGACATCATCGGTGGACTGGGCTCCATCCCCCCCTTAAGCACTCTAAGCGGAGCTACTTATAGAGAGAGAGAGAGAGAGAGAGAGAGACAGG
This sequence comes from Ichthyophis bannanicus, assembly GCA_033557465.1. Classification (NCBI taxonomy): domain Eukaryota; kingdom Metazoa; phylum Chordata; class Amphibia; order Gymnophiona; family Ichthyophiidae; genus Ichthyophis; species Ichthyophis bannanicus. Next base: position 267,690,431 of record CM066035.1, read on the forward strand.
ATATCTAGAGATTCTGGGGCAAAATATGGTGAACAGCAGAAACCACTCCCTTTCACATAACATTCCTGATTGGGACAGAGACATTTCATAGTCTTCAGTAAATCCCTTACTGAAATTCTTGATCATACTTGAAAAGACACTTATTAAAAAACCTTATTACCGTAATCATAAGCTTAAATTGAGCACAGACATACAATTTAGATACAGTTCTTAAAATATCTTATAGAGAGAACTATAGCTATCTGTTACGTATGACTAGAATAAAAATACTTAGCAACCAGCCGTAATCAGCACGTCTCTGCAAAAGAAATATTACTTTTTTTAGTTCAGGAAGCAAATATTCAAAAGACATTCCGGATATTTTTCATAAAGTGCACCTTTCCCTTTTTTCAAATACAGAAAAACAGCTTACAGTTTGGGGAAGCATGCATTCAAATGACTTATACTTGTTCATAAAAAGGTTAGTGCAAACACTCCGCAAGATAAACTTTTTTTTTTTTTTTTTAAACTTTGATTGAATGAATCCTTTATTTTAAACAAGCAAAAGAGACTGCTCAATCGGGAACGGCTGTCTCATTCCCTAGTAAGCTGTGTGAGCCACACCCCTTCGCTCACTGGAAACGAAATGATCACAGTTTCACAGAGACATGCTAGCAAGAATCATTTAAATCAGTGTCAAGTCATGATCTAATAATTACTTTGTAGGTTTATAAGTCAAAGGAAATAAACCCAAAAACAGTTTGCTTAGTTTATCATTTCTGAAAGGTAACAATAATATACAGACAAAGCAGAGAATATAACTAAAAACAGTTTACGGAGCTCCGATGAGGTTAATTCGACCTTCAAAACTAAAATCCTGACTAAATATTCCTATCGAATGGTATATAATACCTAACCATAGCAGAAGGAACATTACTATTAAAAACATATTGAATAACACAGGTACAATTGTCCTGAAATAAGCACAAACTAACAGCATTGAGATTTAAGCCTGCACAGGATTAGAAAGACGACACTGTATATTCTTTCCTTCAGACACGCCCCCTGTCAGTTTTTTTACACTGCAGTAGAAAAACGAACTGGGTCAGACCAGCTTTTGGATTTTTAAAATGATTCTAGGTGTTTTGGGTCTTCGTTCTGCTCTATTAATACAATTTCTTAATCAGTGAACTGTCACAAATTACCCAACAGAATAATCTCACATTTATAACAGAAGGGAAACTCGCAGTTTCAACAGATAACAAAAACAGATACACAGTTAGGACGGACAATACACCAAACGCTTCCTCCGTTTCGCGACCTAGACGCAGTCACCCGGCTAGGAACTGCGCTAGTCCAGAGTCCACTCTTGCTTGGTCCGTGCTGCCAGACCTCTCATTCACACTTCATTCACACAATCATGCTAGCAACGTATCTCAGAATGCATTCCTTTCTATCTATTCTGACTAGTCTTACCAATTTCCCAATTACAAAGAGATGGGGGTTTCACCCTGCGAATACCCATGCGGGGTTACTCGGCCCTTCTCGGAGAGGTGATCATGCTCTCTTACCAATTTCCAATTTTCTCGAGATTACAAATTCCAAGTTCCTGTCTGTTCTGACTAGGCTGAATCATGATTCTCTATAACAGCTGTACCTCGCGAATACTCATGCAAGGATTTCCAAACAAATTTTCCCCACGCATACTCGTGTAGGGACCTCGCGCATACTCATGCGAGGTTGACTTAAGTCTTACCAAACAAAAAGGACGATGGCTTCGCCTTGCGCATACTCATGCAAGGGTAATAGGACCGTCCTTGAGAGGGGATCAGTGCTCTCATTACCAAATTCCAAATTCCAAGTTCCAAGTTCTCGAGATTACAAGTTACAAGTTTCACAAGTTTCAAACTGCAGTTCTAACTCATCTGTCTAGACAGGTTTTCAAAACTATACTTACCAGATCTGGTTCCCAAGCTTCTGAGTTGGATCCTGGACTCCCCCGGGTCGGAAGTGTTGGCCAGCTGGACTCAGTGCCTGCCGAGGCCAGGCAGAACCCCCTCCGATTCAAGAGGATCGGTGGGCCCAGGGAAATTCCCCTACGTCGGATTGGCATGGTTCCAACTGGACCAAACCTCAAGGCGAATTACGTGGATTTATTCACTTGAACACCATCCACCACTTGCACTTTCAGGCCAAACGCACCAAGAAATGTAGCAGCAGATAAGCATGCAATAAATAAAACCAGGAGTCTTTTCAAGGATCCAAGCCAGTTTAATGTGCACATGGCTCAAGCAATAAGCAATTTCAAAATGGCTGAGCCATGGTTTCTAGCAAAACAACAACTTTTATAGCGTTCTTCTCCATTCTAGACATAGGCAAACTTTTCATTGGTCCCAGTAACCCCTCTCACCCATCTATTGGTCCTGGTACTGATATGGCTACCCAATCGGGACCCTGGTCTGGGCTCAGCACCTGGTTGCCCCCCTTCTAGTCCCAATTACAATGGTCAGTGTCTCTAACTTGTTACATCTCTCCTCCAAGGTCGCTTAGCTTGTTAAAACATATGGGAAGCAGGGCACTGTAACCTTGCTTTTTGCAGAGTTAATTAATTCTAAAGAAGCTGTGCTCTCTTATCAGTACCAATTAGAGCTGTTTTCTGTCTTTTCTAAGTGTTTCGTTTCTGCTTAGCTATGTTCAGTTAAGCTGAGTTAAGTTTCAATTCTATGGTGTCATCATTCAGGGGGGTTTTCATTCCTCTGGGCCTAACTACAGGCTTCAGTTACAGGTCAAGCTGCTTAGGCCTGTCTGCTTAGTTCAATTAGCATGGATCATAGGCCGTCGCCTACCACATTTGGACTATTGGCGATTGCCATCTAAAAGCTAAGTTTCAGCATTTTAACTACTTTGTGTTTTACTTATGTTGCTTTAACCCACATTTGGTGATTTGTTCACTCATTAAAAGAACAAAATGGAGAGTTTTGGTCGCAAGAGAAGTTTTCTTCCTTTTATGACAAACACTCCAACATATACAAGTAAGATTTTTTTTTAAAGTTTTTTTTGTTTTTTGGGTGGATGTCTTTTGCTTTGCTAGTTTGACTTTATTGCAGTATAATTCATTAGTGATCAGGACTGTGGATTCTTTTTGGGTGAATAATCATGTCCTGGCAATGTTCCAGTTTTTATATTATTTCCTACTATTTCCTTTTTTAATTGGTTTGTTTTATTTGATTCTTTTAAGTGTCAAATATGTATGCATATATAGTCCAAAGCCATTTCACTGGCCATCTTTTTTTTTAGGAAATATTGGACATTAAGGGATTGAACTGCAATGGTGCCAGTAATGTTGACCACAATTGGATATATGGTACTCCCCTTCCGTATATATGTTTTAATTTTTTGTCTGTCTTAGACATAATTTGTTTATTACTGGCTCTAGTAACTCATCTACTGTACCCATCTATGATATTTTTACTCAAATAGCGTTATATCAAATTCCTTTAATTAAATTATGTGATAAGAAATATATAAATTTATGGTATTTTTTTTATTAAGGTTTTCAGATCTTTACAATCAAAAGAAAAACATCTTATTATCCATAATATATACAAGATAAGGCAAATACAATAATCACAACTAAAAAGCCCATGAATTGAGAAATGGAGCTGAGTTCAAGGGAAGAGAAGCTGCAGATAAAGAAACAATAACATAATCATAGGATATAAAATTATCCCTAACGGGCAGCGATTATAATTCTGACTTCTGTCAATCATACCTCCAATCTATCAAACAATATTGGGATCTACGTTTTCCAAATGTGGTGTTTCTATAAAAAATGTAACTGTTCTCTCTAAGTGAAACAAGCCACTTACAAGGGAACCTAAGAAATAAAATGCCCCCCTCTCCCCCACAGCAAAATCTTCACATGAGAGTTAACACATTTTCTTCCTGACTTGAGTGGCATGAGCCATATTAAAAAACAAAACAAATTTTGACTGCACAAGACAAAATCCTTCTTAAGAATATGATTTTGAAACATTTCTTTATCTTTTTTCATTAACAAAGGAAACTAAGGGGTATGTTTACTAAACCGGGCTAACGGTTAACCCGGGCTATCTGCAACTAGGTCCCATTGAAAAATATGGGACCTACTGGCAGATAGCCCGGGTTAACCATTAGCCCGGTTTAGTAAACATACCCCTAATTAATAAAGTTGCTCGAGAGGCAATTTCAACCGATTTATCCATCTCTCCTTCTACTTCATTGACCGACAGATCTTTTGGGGAATATTAGATACCAATATCTCACCAGGAGTAGATATATCCAAAACATAAAAACATAAGTATTTATTTATCAGAATCTCTGCAGATAACAAACGGGACACTGGAAAATTTAACAAATGCAGATTTTTACTCCAGTCCCTCTAATTTATTTTGAAGCAGAAGACTATCCTTCACAACTGAAACACTAGCTGATTTGAAGGGAAAGCAACTGAAGTTCCAATTTAGAAATCTGTAACCTAACTGCATTTAACATAGCATCTATATGTGACATTTTTTGACTGAGTCCTGTGCAAAAGAACAAAGTTGTGTAATAGTCCCATTTAACAAAGACTTGGTCCTTGATGCAGTCTTCAAATATCCATAAACGATATATTTGAGGGAGAAGGTTCACTAGAAAAAGCAGTAATAGGTATCTCAAGTAAACTAACACTTCAGGAGTTTTCATAAAGATTAAACTTGAGGAAGAATCAGTTGTGAAATCTTTCCCTGATTCCACTAAAAAAGCATGTCTTAAGTCAGTTGGAGGTGGTGAAAGCAGTTTATTTATTGTGGAGTGGAGGAGTGGCCTAGTGGTTGGGGCAAGGTACTTCAGGCCGGAAGGTCGGGGGTTCAAATCCCACTAGAGGACAGCAACCTTGGGCCGGAAGGACTGGGGTTTCTAGTCCCACAGGTGCTCCTTGTGGTCTTGGGCAAGTCACTTAACCCTCCATAGCCCATGTTCCCTGTAAAATAGTTATCTCCAAGTTATAATGCCCTGTTCAATGTAATTTCAGTTTGTTCAATGTAAACCGCCTTGATATCATGAAAGGCGGTATATAAGAAATGTTAAATAAATAAATTTATTTTACAGTTTTTTTTTAAATACCATTTTATCATTTCAGTCAAAGCAGTTTATATTGTAACTTAAACTTGGTAATGTACATTAAACAGGGACATTGATAGCAGATTTTTCTGAGGCAATGGAGGGTTAAGTGATTTGCCCAAGGCCACAAGGAGTACTAGTGGGAATCAAGCACTGCTCTCTTGGTTCTCAAGACAGCGCTGTAACCATTAGGCTACTCTTCCACTCAGGAGGATTCAGTGATGGTCCCTCTGGAGAGGAAGCTAGGACTTCAGTCACCAGTGATGGGCCCTGGTACAAGGTGTTTATCCATTGGACCACTCCTCTAGGTGTAGATGCCATTAGTTGTTTGCACCTACCTTTCCGTTTCCCCTTTTGCCATTCAGTATACTTGCAGTTAGATGAGTAGGCAGTCAGCGATTTCCCTTACTCCGTCAATACTCTGCCAGTGCTCCAAAGAGGCGTTACCTGCCCCTTTGGGAATGCCGCATGCATGTGGCCCACATAGTGTTTTATGGTGATAAAACAGCTCCCCTAATGATGTCAGAGTAGCAAGCAGGACCCGGGGTCATCCAGACACTGCCAGTTCTCTCCTAGCCAATACTGTTCTTCACTCAGCAGCTCTTCTGAACAACTGTGGCTCCCACATTATTTTATAGTGATCAAAGGGCTCCCCTGATGACGGAGTAACAAAGCAGGGCTCAGTGTCGCCCAGACAGTGCTGGCTGTCTCCTAGCCAATGTTCTGCCTCACTCAGCAGCTCTTTCCTGCAATTTGTGATATGTTACTATTACTTCCAACAATATACATGTTATATGTTAATAAATGAACATTAAACTAACCACCCTCAGGCGTGCAGAAATCTAAGGGAGCAATACATAAGGGCGAAAAACTGATATGCACCAACTAGGAGAGAGACCTTAGGAATGATTGTATCTGATGACCTCAAGGTAGTGAAATGAAGACAAATTTTAGATAGCACATGGAGATCAGAATTGAGACTTCTAGTTTCGGGTGCACATAATTCAGGTGGTATTTTGGATAAGGATCTACCGAATATAGAGCCTTTCAAATGCAGGTACCTATAAGAAATGCAGGAGTGCACGTGTATTTGCCAGCATGTAGAACTAGAGGAGCCATTTTACAAATCTACACGTGAGAAAAATCAAGAGGCAACTTGGCAGCTTACGTGTGCAAGCTGGTGTATTGCAACTTGCATAGCTAAGTTAGTATTTTGCAAACTTGTACATATAAATGTCGCTAATTAACCACACAGGCTGCTATCTTTAATTCATTTCAGTTTGGAGGGGAAAATAAACAGGGTGCAAGGAGGATAATCCCCTTAATCCTTCCTATAAAAGGCTGGCTGAAACAGACACTTTCTAAAAATCTGCATGTGCCAGGGAGCAGCTGTGAATCCTCAACATGGAAAGGGGAATGCATACGTTTCTTTGAAAGTTGGGGGGATGCTTCCGCGAGTGCTCCAACGGTGCTGACATCACCCATATGCGAGGACTGATTCCTGCTGTCCCCGGAGAACACCTGCTACAGGTAACTTAACGCTTTTCCTGCATGCGTTAATAGCATCTTTGGTATTGTTTGCCTGGCGTTCACATGGTCTGTGCAAGTGTTCCAGCCGAGCGGTTCCAACACATGTTCCTACCCAAACACCCGTAGCAAGGGTTGCTGTGTAAGTGCTGTTAATGCGTGCCTTCTGGGCCACCGTGGCCTTAGCACCTGCTGTTGTAATACTTGCCTTAACTCCCTATGTTGTCTTCCAGGAAATTTTTTTTGGCCTGTGGCAAGCGAGGTGCCTTATATCCGGCTTCTGGACTGCTCTTCTTGCATAGCAGCTTCTGAGTTGTTCCTAGAGGGCTTGCTCCCCCTCTCTCAGCCGGGGCCTGTGGTTAGTCTGGTCTTGCCTGCCTTAGGGCAGGAGGTGGCAGATGGAACTATTGGTAAGGATAACTAGCCACTGTGCTGTGGGCCGATCTCTGTTCTCTAGGGGATTGGTGGTAGTTATAACCCTTGGTGTAGGGGGGTCATTTTCGTGAGGAAAGCTTCTGGAGTCCAAATTGTCCTCTCCAGAATTCTTTCAGTTTTTACAAAAGGCCTAGTTGTTTTGGTGTGAAAATTCAGACCCTGTGGCCTCGGGGCTCCCCAAGCACAGCCCCGTGAGGGGCATGTTGAGAGTGGAAGCGCTGTTCAATTGCTTATGGCTAAGCGTCCCCAGTGAAGGGTGCCCCCTGGAGATGGGGATCAGTTGGTATCTGTCTGAGATTTGGACTGTGACTTGGATTCAGATGTCTCAGTCCTGGACTTTGATGTGAATGAAGAAGTACTCTCACCTTTGGAGGATTGTGAAGAGGCTGGTGTTATCCACTTGTTCCGGAAGGAGGAACTGGTGGCATTGATTGCCAGGGTCTCATCCACCTTGAGCTTGGCGGATACTCCAGGCATAGAGCAGGAGGCAAAGATGCATCCACTCCTGCAAGGGGTGCAGAAATCCACTACTGGCTTCCCACTCCCAAATTGCCCCTTCTATAGCCAATTTGTTTATGGGATTGTATGAGTAGTGATGGCTTTTGAATTCCCGGTACTCTTCCCAGATCAAATTATTGCGTTGGTATATCGACGACATATTTTTGATCTGGGAGGGATCGGTGAATTCTTTAGTCTCTTTTTATGAATGGTTAAACAGCTTGGATTCCCATATGCAGTTTACCCTCAATTATCATATGGATGAGAGAGGGGTTTTTTTTAGATGTGAGGGTATTCCAGCTGTCAGATGGATGGGAGACATCGATATGTAAGAAGTATACTGCTAGGAATACTTTTTTGCATTATTCGAGTACTCATCCACCGCGGCTATTGCAGGGACTGCCTTTCTCACAGTGTATTAGATATCATAGGAATTGCTCTATCCTTGTTGACTTTAAAGTTAAGGCTTGGATGTTGAAAGCTGATCTTGTGGCCAGGGGTTATTCAGACAAGATAGTGGATCGTGCTTATAGACGGGCATTGTTTAATGATCGGGCATGGCTCCTATCTCCCCATGATAAACAACAGGTAGAAGATGGTGAATATGTTTAATTTTATTTCTTTAATCTTTGGAATCCAGCGTATACTTTCTAAACATGTTAATGTTTTGAAAACAATTCCGGGACTGGAAAGTAGATGCCCCTGTTGTGTATGGCAGAGAAATTTGAACTTGAGGGAGATGTTAAGTCCTTCATTTTTACGTCCTTTGAAGTCCCTGATTGAAAAACCTGTAGGTCATAAGAGATGTGGTAATTGTTCATTATGTGTGGTATTTTGGGAGACTGAAAGTTTTTCATATGGGGGTAAGACATATAATTTGAGATTTAACACTTCTTGCAGGTCTGGCTTTGTCATTTACGGGATATTTTGTCCCTGTGGATTGTTATATGTTGGTAAAACCATTCGCCCTTTTAAGATACTTTTGGGGGAACATAAGAGTAGGTTACATTGTAAATGTCAGGAGGCTCCTATGGTTGAGCATTGTTTAGATAAAGGACATGGTTTTAATGATTTATGTTGTTTTTGCATTGAGCAGATGATGATGGGAAGGGGAGAGCGGACACGAGAGGAATATCTTGTTCTCTGGGAACAGCGATGGATTTTTTTTGCTTCAGACTGTTATCCCTGGTGGGTTGAATTTACAAATTGATTGGGGAGCCTTTTGTTAGTGCTGGTTCAGGGATAATTTAGCATTATTAAAATCGTTGTGGATTTGATGATGATTACTGAGGGTGGAGCTAGCAGGTATGTTTGTGCACCTGCCTAGCGTTTTTTGGAGGGGTTGTATGAGTGATCATGGTTGCAATTTGAGAAACTGTGGACAGTAAAGCATTGGTAAGTCTTGTCTAATGTCGGAGTTATGGTTGGTTTTCTGTTGGGGTGGTTCTATCAGGCTATAGTGCTTCTATAAGGAGTTTTTTTTTAGTTTGTGTTTTATTGTTAGTGTTCATTATGGACCATATTGCCTTGAGGCAGCTGGAAGTGAAATGCTGATGGGACATCCGAGTGGGCGTTGGGGTTAGTCCATCTTGAATGGTTCAGTGCGGACTGGATTTTGACGAGTTGTGGATTAGAAGAAGATGAATCATTGAGTCTTAAGTTAAGTCCACTCTGATTTTTTTATCGTATAATCCACAGCTGGTTTATAAGAGGAGTTTTTGGGCAGGTCATTGATGTATAGTTTGGGGTGATTATGATGGCTGCCAAGTCCTCCGCAATTTGGTTTTCTTTTGGACTCCCCTCTCCTAGCCTGTCACCTGTTATGTCTTCCCGTCCCATTCCTCTGGTCTCCACCTTGCAGTATTTGGGTGTTATCTTGGATTCGTCCCTCTATTTTCACCAACATATCTCGGCTGTCATCCGTACTTCCTTTTTTCATCTACGTAGGATTCGGGCTGTCCGATCATCACTTCCCCCTTCCTCAGTTGTTACCCTTGTCCTGTCCCTAGTTATGACCCGGTTAGATTACTGTAACATTATCTTCGCAGGTCTCCCCTCCTCCCAGCTCCGCCGCCTTCAAGTCGTACAGAACACCACCGCTCGCCTCGTCACCGGTTCCCCAGCCCGCTCCCATGTGTCCCCCTGTCTTCTCGCTTTGCACTGGCTCCCAGTCAAATTTCGTTTCATCTTTAAGGTTCTTATCCTCACGCAAAAGGCCCTTCATTCCGGCACCCCTCAATACTTATCAGATGCTATCCATCTCCAGCCCTCTCCACGTCTTCTCCGTTCTGCCTTCGGTAACCGCCTCTTCCTCCCTTCCCCCTCTCAGGCCCACTTAGAATCGACCCGCCACTCCGCCTTCTTTTTCCTGAGCCCTGCCCTTTGGAACTCACTCCCTTTGCCTCTACGTTTAGAACTTTCCTATCCCCGCTTTAAGAACCTCCTCAAGATACATCTCTTCTGCCAAGCCTTCGATCTGCCCCCTTCTGCTGACGGTGCTCTGTCCTCTGGTTGTGCCCTCCCCCCATGATCATCCTCCTGATAGTCCGCCCCCTCCTTTTCCTTTCTTCCCTCCCCCTTCGCTACCCCTCTTGCCCCTACTGGGCTCTTCTCTTTCTCTGTCTTTAATCTATCCCCCCCTTTCCTGTCCGTTTTTTGGCGTTCTTTTCTGACTTTGTTTCCGGTAGCCTGTGATTATATTGTACACCGCCCTGATGCTTCGGCCTGGGCGGTCCATCAAATTCTTTGAATAAAGATAAAGATAAAGATATTATGGCTTAACTGTTCACCTCTTGAAATTTCTGCCCTGGAAGCACTTTCTGCCAAGGGCGTCCAGGTTCTGGGCCTTCCAGCCGGGAGGCACCGAGGAGTGCGTCTTTTGGCTCTTGAGCCTTTGCATGGCCGATTCCACAACCATGGAGTTGTGCGGCAGCTGCGCCTTTTGGAACCCGGGGCTCTTCTGGACTCGATAAATGGAATCGACCCATTTGTTGAGGACCGGCGCCGAGGCCGGGGACTCCCACATGTGGAGCATCAACCATTCCAGCATTGGAGGCACCGGTACAGTAAGGGCCTCCTTTGGAGGAGAATCATACTGGAGGGCATCGAGCTCCTCGGCTCAAGGCTCCTCCTCGGCATCTGCAGGGAAAGCCAAAGCCTTGGCCATATCCCTCACAAAGTCCAAGAACCTGGTGTCCTCCGGGGGCAACCGTCTCCAAGGTTCCGAACCCGGGGAGTCCGAAGGGACGTACTGGGTCCGGTGGGTATCGGGCGAGTCTTCCTCCTCCGTCTCCCAAGCTGAGCCCTCTGAGACAACCAGGTGGCCATGTTCTATGTGAACAAAGAGGGCGGCACAGGTTCGCGAATTCTTTGCTAGGAGTCTCTGGATCTCTGTTCCTTCGCAGTTCGACACAACATGTTTCTCCATGCAGTTTACCTACCCAGCCAGGAGAACTGCCTGGCAGACAGACTGAGCAGGGTTCTTCAACCCCACAAATGGCAACTGAACAGGGAGATTGCCCAGCAGATTTTTAACCACTGGGGCCTCCCGTCCATAGATCTCTTTGCCAGTCACAGAATCGTCAGTTGCCCCGCTTTTGCTCCAGACAGCGCATCCCCTCAGGGTAGCAGCAGATGCGTTTCTTCTCCCTTGGTTGGGAAGCCTCCTGTACGCTTTTCTGCCTATGCCTCTGGTAGCACGAACTCTCTTCAAGATTCGCAGGGACAAGGCCTGGGTGATTCTGGTAGCGCCCAGGTGGCCCAGACAGCCTTGGTTCCCACTTCTTCTTCAACTGGCGGTGGAAACCCCTCTCCCCTTCGGGGTACAGCCTGACCTCCTCACCCAGGAGCAGGGTTCCCTAGTGCACCCCAATCCCAGATCCCTCAATTTGATGGCCTAGCTGCTGAGAGGGTAGGCCTTGCATCTTTTCTCTTACCCGAAGGGGTAGAATAAGTGGTGTTAGCCTCCAGGAGGCCATCCACCAGAAAATCCTACGCATGTAAATGGCGCAGGTTTCAAGTGTGGTGTCACCAACATACTGTAGACCCCTTCTCATCTCAGGTTTCCAAGGTGTTAAAGTACCTACTTCATTTCTCGGAGCTAGGCCTCAAGTCTAACTCCGTCAAGGTCCACCTGAGTGCCTTGTCGGCTAACCGTGCACCGATAGACGGTTAGCCTCTCTCAGCTCACCCCTTGGTAGCCAGGTTTCTCAGGGGCCTGCTCTTGCTGAAACCTTCAATCCGCCCTCTGACGATGAAGTGGGATCTCAACGTGGTCTTGCAGCAACTTACTCGCCCTCCTTTCGAACCGATGTCCACTTGCCATCTGCGCTTCCTCTCCTGGAAGGTGCTCTTCCTGGTAGCGCTCACGTCGGCTAGGCGTGTGAGTGAGCTGCAGGCTCTAGTGTCAGATAGGCCGTACACATGGTTTACAAGAACAGGGTAGTGCTCTGCACACACCCCAAGTTTCTCCCAAAAGTGGTTTCCTCGTTTCACCTCAACCAAGAAGTGGTTCTTCCAACCTTCTTTCCTAGGCCACATACCAACAGGGCAGAAGCAGTTCTGCATACCCTGGACTGTAAGAGGGTGCTTGCCTTCTACCTGGAGCGTACGCAGGGACATTGGAGGGCTTCTCAGCTCTTTGTCTCTTATGACCATAGTAAACTGGGTCTACTGGTCTCCAAGCGCACGTTATCCATCTCGGTGGCAGACTGCATCACCTGGACATACAGGGCAGCTGACCTTCAGCTGCAGGGTCGTATCACGGCCCACTGTGTCTGGGCTAAGGCCGCATCAGTAGCTAATCACCACTCTGTTCCGTTGGCAGACATCTGCTGGGCTGCAACTTGGTCTTCAAGCCAGACTTTTGCAGCCGATTACTGCCTGGAGAGAGAGTCCCGATGGGACAGCGTTTTTGGTCAGGCGGTACTCCGGAATCTATTCGAGATTTAGGCAACTCCAGCCCTCTGGTGTGAGGCTACCGTGGGGGATGCATTCTCAGAGAAAGTTCTCTCACTGCTGTTATGGCTCGCCTAGAGAGGGAGCCTTTTTTCAGCTATAGGTTCTCGGTAGCCTGTAGCTAGGGAGTCCCATATGTGAGGATGACTTCCTGCTTGTTCCTGGAGAAAGCGTAGTTACTCACCTGTAACAGGTGTTCTCCAGGGACAGCAGGAATCGATCCTCATGACCCTCCCTCCTCCCCTGGAGTTGCAGTCCTATTATTGCTTTTTATTATTTTTTTGCTGTCTTTTTAGCTTTGTCATCTGAGCAAGATGGCACCCTTGGGCGGGAAGGGGACCGTGCATGCGCGAGGCATTCCCAAAGGCTTTCTTTGAAAGCTGGGGAAATTGCTCCGCACAAGGATTCCGTCGGCGCCGACGTCACCCATATGTGAGGACTGATTCCTGCTGTCCCTGGAGAACACCTCTTACAGGTGAATAACTACGCTAACTGTACAATCAAAGCCAAAGGGGACAAAAAGATATTGAAAAGGATGGGCGATAGACTAGATCGCTGAGGTACTCAGCAAGTGAGGTCCCTTACTGAAAAGGACTGTGATCCATTGTAGACTGCAAAGGTGCGCTCATTCAGAAATGATGAGAACCAAGCAAAAACGGTGTTGGTGATACCGATATCTGTAAGTCACTAAAGCAGAAAGCCATGATTGACCAAATCAAAAAGCCACTGATAAATCTAATGAGACTATAAGCACAACATGACCAGAGTCAAAAAACCTGTGAAGTTAACATAAGAATATAAGATATGCCATACTGGGTCAGACCAAGGTCCATCAAGCCCAGTATCGAACAGTGGTCAATCTAGGTCACAAGTACCTAGCAGTTTCCCCAGAAGACACAGGTTCCACAATGCTTGTACTGGGACAGGCAGTGGATTTCCCGGGTCCCCTTGGTTTATGAATCTTTCTTCCAGGAACTTGTCCAAACCTTTTTTAAACCCAGTTACACTAACAGCTTTTACTACATCCCCCGGTAACAAATTCCAGAGTTTGATTTTGCGTTGAGTGAAAAAATATTTTCTCTTAATAATCTTATATGGGTTACACTGTAGCCATTGCATGTCCCCTAGTCTTTCTTCATGTTGATGGCGTAAACAATCAGTCTATGTTTATCCATTCCACTCCATTCATTAATTTATAGATCTCTATCAGATCTCCCCTCAGCCCTCTCTTTTCCAGGTTGAAGAGCCTTTAACCTTTTTTAGCCTTTCCTCACAGGGGTATCCTTCCATCCCCTTTACCATTTTGGTAGCTCTTCTCTGTACCTTTTTTAATTCTGCTATAACCTTTTTAAGATAAGGCAACCAGAATTGCACACAGTATTTGAGGTGCGGTCGCACCATAGAACGATACAGAGGCATTATAATATCCTTTGTTTTATTCTCCAGTCCTTTCCTTATGATTCCTACAATTCTATTTGCTTTCTTGGCCACCACTGCACACTGGGCAGAGGGTTTCAATGTGTTATCCACGATGATACCTAAATCTTTTATCCTGGGTGGTTGTTCTTAATGTGGAACCTTTCATCCTGTAACCATAGTTTGGGTTGTTCTTTCCTAGGTGCATAACTTTGCACTTGTCCACATTAAATTTCATCTGCCATTTGAACGTCCATTTTTCCAATTTATCAAGATCCTCATGCAATTTTTCACAATCCTCTTGGGTTTTAATAATTGTGTGACATCTGTAAATATGATTACCTTGGTCGTTATTCCCATTTCCAGGTCATTTACGAATATGTTAAAAAGCAGTGGACCCAGCACAGATCCCTGGGGTACTCTGCTATTCACCTTTCTCCATTGAGAAAATTGGCCATTTATTTATTTATTTATTTAGTAAATACTTGTATACCGCTGTTTCCATTTAGTCCTACCCTCTGCTTTCTATCTTTTAACCAGTCCCTGATCCACAGTAGTACACTGCCTCCTATCCCATGACTTTTTAATGTTGCCAAGAGTCTCTCTCATGAGGGACCTTGTCAAAGGCTTTCTGAAAATCCAGATACACACTGCATTGACTGACCCACCTTTGCCACTTGTTTGTTTACACCTTCAAAAAATATAATGGATTAGTAAGACAAGACCTTCCCTGGCTAAAGCCATGTTGGCTGTCTCCCATCAAACCATGTTCAGAAATTTTGTTCTTAATAATGGTTTCTACCATTTTTCCTGGTACCGACGTCAGGCTCACCAGTCTGTATAGTTTCCCGGATCACCCCTGCAATCCTTGTTAAAAATTGGCATTACATTAGCCATCCTCCAATCTTCAGGTATTACTGATGATTTTACACAGATTAGTAATAGTAGGTCTGCAATCTCGTATTTCAGTTCTTTCAACACCCTTGGATGTATACCATCCGGTCCATGTGATTTGCTATTTGTTTATTAAATAGTTGTAATACATCTTCCTGGTTTATCAGTATTTCTTTCAATTCTTCTGCTGCATCAGCTTTAAATACGATTTCAGGCATGGGTAACTTTCCTACATCATCTTCAGTAAAGACCGAAGCAAAGAATTCATTCATCCTCTCCACTATGGCCTTGTCCCCTCTTAGTGCCCCTTTTTACCTTTCTATTATCCAATGGTCCAACTGACTCACAGGCTTTTTTGTTACAAAGGTATTTGGAAAAAGTTTTTATTAGGCGTTTTTGATTCCACAGCATGTTTTTTTCTTTTTCAAGTTCTCTAGTTCTAGCAGGACAACATGTAAGATGACATTTTATTTGCCTGATAATGTCCTTACTGTGAGTCCTGTTAGACCAGTCCCTCTGGAACTGCATTTGCTCTGTTCTTCTGCGGTGGTACCCTGTGGTCTGCGAAGATTTATATACTTGGCTCTGCAGGTCCATCTTCTGCCGACAGCTTTCTGTTTATGCTTTCCTGTACATAGTTCTCTACTGTTTGATTACTCATTGCTGCCCATGTTGAGGTTGTGTGAGGCTTGCCATTCTCTCATATTTATGGGATGCCTCACACAACCTTAACCTAGGCAGCAATGAATGCTCTCCCATATGCTTTGGGATGGATACTGAAGAGACCTCTGGTGGCTAAGGCAGATAGAGGGTTGGGAGTGATGCCATTGAAACCTGGTCTTTTCATTGGTTCTTTGTCTTCGCCAATCTGTTGTAGGGTAGCAAAACCCACTTGTTTGGACTGGTCTAGCAGGGCACAAGGAAACAACATTATCTGGTAAATAAAATGTCACCTTTGTTTATATGAGCTGAAGTGACTAGGAGACCTGATTAAAATTGGGACAAATCATATATATATAAGTCTCAAGAGGGTAATTCTATAAGCACACATGTACACACTGACAAACTGAAAAAGAAAAACATTATACACCCCATCACACACCCCAACCCTCCTGCAAATGTCAACACATGGCACACTTCTCGTCTAAAAGATAAAAACAACTACTGAACACCATCACCAAAATTAATACTACTACTCTCCCTCTAGCCCCCTGTCCAGTTGCCTGGATCAAGGCAGCAAAGACTGAGCTAGCTCCGTACCTCCTCCAAATTGTCAACCAATCCTTATTCAAGGAACCATGCCGAATGAACGTAAATATACCATGATTCAACCAATTCTAAAAATAAAACTCTAGATAAGCAAGACCCTACATCTTATAGACCAATTGCTAGCATACCATTTATAGTCAAAATAATTGAGAAGGTCGCCCAAACTCAACTTCAGGACTTCTCAATGCTCCATTAGATAACCAACAATTTGATTTCTGCCCATATAATGGCGTGGAATTGTTCCTTTTAGTTCTCTTTGACACCCTTATACGTGGAATAGACGATATAAAACAGGCATTCATCCTCGTATTTCTGGACATTTTGTCTGCGTTCAACAATGTCGACCACAACACTCTACAATCTAGACTTGAACAAATTGGAATCATGGGAACAACCTATCAATGGTTTATATCCTATATCTCTAACCGAATGCAGCAAGTACAAATAGGCCAAGAAACCTCCTCCACATTCAAACAAGAGCAAGAAATACCACAGGGATCTGCCCTCTCAACACTCTTATTTAATCTCTATTTACAACCACTCTGCGATTATATTCAAGAAATTCAAAGTGAGTTACTATATCTATGTGGACAATATCATGCTGTATCTCCCCATAGATAGGCTGAACACATCACAACACATAATGGCATCATGTATCAGGGAAGCTGAGACTTGGCTAGCATCAAATAACCTGAGAATTAACTTCAAAAAAACTGAAGTGCTTTACATGTCAAGGAACCTAAATTTCACTCCCCCACCAACATTTAAAGTATAAGATACAATACTCCCAGTGAAAAAGGAAGTAAGATAGCTTGGCGTGTTACTTGATCAATCACTCTCCATGACAGCACACATAAAACAGATAACAAGAACCATATAATTCAATCTAAGAACTATACAACATCTTAGACCATTGATTGACATGCATGATTTCAGATCGGTTGTACAAGTGCCCCAACTTTGATTTCTGCAATAGCCTACTCCACGGTCTACTCAAAAAAGAATTTGAAACAACTTCAAATTGCCCAGAATATAATGGCTAGACTCGTATGTAAAGTCTGGATAACTGACCATATAACACCCATATTATACAATCTACACTGGTTACCAGTTTCAAGTAGAATCAGATACAAAACATTAATGATACCATTCAAAATAGCTAACAATATTGCTCCATCATTCCTCTCAACATTAATTACCCTTGCAACAAACACAAGATCCAAAAGGGAACACTCATAGAACACACTTGTAATCCCACCAATCATTTGCAAAATAAAACAAGTCACAAGTAACAGAGCCTTCTCTTTTGTCGCTTCCCATTTGTGGAACGCCCTTCCAGATTCATTACGTTCCATAAAAGATTTACAAACATTCAGAAAGGAATTAAAAACACTGCTGTTCACTCAATACTACGGAGAAAACAATGGAATTAATGAGACACAACCAGCTCCTCATTAAACCCTCCTTGGACCACTGTACACACCTACAAGACAAAAAAAATGGAATTCTACATTCTCCAGGACCAAGCAGGAAGTCAGTCCTCACTTATGGGTGACGTCGGCGCCGACGGAGCCCTCGCGGAGCAATTTTCCCCAGCTTTCAAAGAAAGCCTTTGGGAATTGCAGTGCGCATGCGCGGTCGTCTTCCCGCCCGAGGGTGCCATCTTAGCCAGTCTTCTTTTTTCCGCGGAGCCCTGCAGACGTCCCCGTCTTGTCCCCGCGAAAAAGTTGATTTTCCTCTTTATTTTATACTTTTTTCTTTCGGTTCGACGCCGATCGTTTTCCCGCCCGGACTCGCGACGCCGGTCTCGAGTCCTCTAGCGTTTTTTCGGTTTTTCTGACTTAGTCAGCTTTCATTTTCGTTTTCCCTGGCAGCCCGGTCCTTTGACCACGCAGGGGCCCTTTTTCCCCCGATGGCTGCCAGTGGCTTTAAGCGGTGTGGTCGGTGTGACCGAAATATGTCACTAACCGACACACACGACTTTTGCCTCCGCTGCTTGGGCCCCGATCATGAGGAACTGATCTGTGGGCCCTGCAGCAAACTGTCCTCGAAGGCGTTGAGAAGTCGGCGGCATCAGCGCGAGAGAATCTTCGCTGACCCCAGCCGTACCCGGACCTCGTCGGAGGCCTCCGTGTCAAAGGGCTCCAGCTCGGACCGTCGCCGGAGCTCCTCCGACCGGGGTTCTCCCTCCGGGGACCATCGTCGGAAGGAAAAACCCACGAGGGCGGCGTCGGTGGACGCTCCTGGCTCCGCGAGGGCCAGGTCGCATAGCCCCGACAGCCGCCCCGGGTCCTTGGAGAAGGAACATCTCCCGAAGCGACCTCGCCTGGAGTCGGAGATGCCTGCCCGGGTAAGTCCTGTAGTCCTTCTGGACTCGCCTCCGCGACAGCCGACGTCGGGCCCGACGCCGTCGGGGCCCGAGTCGGGGGCTGCTGGGTCACCTGAGCTCGGACTCAGGTTGACGGCCTTGGAGAGCAGACTGTCTGCCTTCATGGACCAGCAGCGGGCACTGCTCGCTGGCCTCGCTGGCGCCGCTGCCCCGACCGCCGGGACGTCGACGTCCAAGTCGACCCCGGAGACCGAGCCGATCCTCGAGTCAATGAGAACTCGAGTCGATCCTCGGTCGAGGTCACCCTCGGCCTCCCGTTCGGGACCGAGGTCGCCGACGCCGACTCCCTCGACGTCGGGGCGGCTGGCGCCGCATCCTGCCCGGGCCGACCCCACCGAGTCCTCGTCGGAGTCGGTCTGGGAGTCTGAGGAGGAAGAGTCACCTGATTCTTTCCGGACTCGGTGTGTCCCATCGGACTCACCGGGGTCCGAGCCTCGGAAGCAGTCCCCCCCGGAGGATGCCCGGTTCTCGGACTTCGTTAGGGATATGGCCAAGGCTTTGGCCTTCCCTGCGGATCCCGAGGAGGAGCCTCGAGCCGAAGAGCTCGACGCCCTCCAGTATGACTCTCCCGCGAGGGAGCACTTTACTGTGCCGGTTCCTCCTATGCTGGAACGACTACTCTTCCGCATGTGGGAGAGTCCGGCCTCCTCGCCGGTCCTGAGCAAGCGGGTCGATTCTATCTATCGGGTCCGCAAGAGCCCTGGCTTTCAGAAGGCACAGCTGCCACACCATTCCATGGTAGTGGAATCGGCCATGCATCGTCTTAAGAGCCAGAAGATGCACTCCTCGGTGCCTCCTGGAAGGGAGGCCCGTAACCTGGATGGCCTTGGCAAGAAGTGCTTCCAGGGCTCTATGCTCGCATGTCGTGTCCAGACTTACCAGCTCTACATGGGCATGTATCTCCGGGATCTGGCTAAAGAGCTAGCCGGATTCTCCGCTGGTCTCTCCGAGGAGCCCTTGCGGAGGTTCCTAGCCTTGTCCACGGGCATTCGGGAATGCTCAAAGTTCATGTCCCGAGCAGCCTATGATGGCTTTGAGGCCTCGGCTAGAGTGGCCGCAGCCGGCATCGGTGCCCGCCGACAGGCTTGGCTTCAGTCGTCGGATCTTGAGCCCTGGGTACAGGACAAGTTGGTCGATGTCCCCTGCCGAGGCGAAAACCTCTTTGGCAAGCCCATGGCGGAAAAGGCTGCACAAATTGAGACTGAGACTCTCACCAGGACCAGGCTTTCTAGGAAGACCTCCGCCCCTTCCCAGAAAAAGAAGGGCTCGGGAAAAAAGTCCTTTTACCCGAGGAAGGCGGCTGCCTACAAACAGTACCCCCATTATCAGGCCCCTGCAGCTCCCCAACAGGGCCAGCAGGCCAAGGGACGGGGTAACGGGTCCCGTAGGCAGCAAGCCCCCAAGCCTGCACCACCAGCCCCTGCTCAGCAGGGTGGGGGTTTTTGACTCGCTCAGCATAGCCTCTCCCCCCCCGCTGGTTCCTCCCAGCACCGGCGGCCGGCTGGTTCACTTCGGCCACAGGTGGTCCAGCATCACCGCAGATGCCTGGGTACTTCAAGTCGTGCGAGAAGGCTACCTTCTCCACTTCCATCAGGTCCCTCCCTCCTATTTTCCGGGAGAACCTTCGCGCCCCCCTCTGCACAGGGAGTTGCTCCTTCAGGAGTTAGCAGGTCTTCTGCAGGAACAGGCGGTGGAACCGGTGCCCCACCACCTGAGAGGTCAAGGCTTTTACTCAAGGTATTTTCTGATACCAAAGAGAACAGGGGGCCTCAGACCCATCCTGGACTTGCGCAACCTCAACAAGTTCCTTGTGCGGGAGAAGTTCAAAATGCTTACCCTTGGAATCCTTCTGCCCTACCTCCAGCAGGGAGATTGGCTATGCTCCTTGGATCTAAAGGATGCCTACACGCACATCCTCATCCACCCAAGCCACCGCCAATACCTAAGGTTTGTGGTGGCAGGAAATCATTACCAGTACAGAGTACTGCCCTTTGGCCTATCCTCCGCACCGCGAGTCTTCACAAAATGTCTCGCGGTCGTGGCGGCCCATCTCCGGCTTCACGGCCTCTATGTCTTTCCGTACCTCGACGACTGGCTCATCAGAGCAGCGTCCGCTCGGGAGGTCACCAACGCCACGTGCCGCACGGTGACTCTGCTGCAGCACTTGGGCTTTGTTATAAACTTCGCAAAGTCCACTTTGCTCCCCTCACAGGATCTCGAGTTCATCGGCGCAAGGCTGCACACTCCTCGGGCACGAGCGTACCTACCGCTCGACAGGGCTCAACGGCTCATGGACCTAGCCGACCGCTTTCGCAGCCAGCCCCTGGTCTCCGCCAGGCGCTTCCTGAGACTGCTCGGCCATATGGCTTCCACCGTCCATGTGACCCCCAATGCCCGCCTGAATATGCGGTCTGCTCAATGGTGTCTCCGCCAGCAGTGGCGACAAGCCACAGGCGGCCTGGCAGACCTAGTGCGCGTCTCCGAGCCGCTGCTCTCGTCTCTCCGGTGGTGGCTCCGACAGCCGAACCTGATATTCGGAATGCCTTTCCAGGCACCTCAGCCGACCCGGGTGCTGACCACCGATGCGTCCCTCCTGGGCTGGGGAGCACATTGCCAAGAGGCACGTACTCAGGGCCTCTGGACCACGTGGGAGTCTGCTCAGCAGATCAACTTCCTGGAGCTCAGGGCGATCCGCCTAGCTCTCAAGGCCTTCTCCCACCTGACTTCCCAACAGTCCGTCCTTGTCCAGACGGACAATCAAGTTGCCATGTTCTACGTGAACAAGCAGGGGGGCACGGGCTCCTTCCTCCTCTGCCGGGAGGCACAGAAGCTCTGCTCTTGGGCCGTCAGTCACGGCATTCTCCTCAAGGCAGTTTATCTCCCGGGCCAAGACAATTGCCTTGCAGACAAACTCAGCAGGGTCCTCCAGCCGCACGAGTGGCGTCTGGATCCCTTGGTAGTTCAGAAGCTCTTCCTCAAGTGGGGTCTCCCCACGGTGGATCTCTTTGCCAGTCCTCACAACCGGCAGCTTCCTCGCTTCTGCTCTCGTCAGCCACACCCCCTTCGGGTGGCGGCGGACGCCTTTCTGATCTCGTGGTCGGGGAGCCTTCTGTACGCTTTCCCTCCCATCCCGCTGGTCTCTCGGACTCTTTTCAAGGTTCTCCGAGACAAAGCCTTCATGATCCTGGTGGCCCCTCGCTGGCCCAGGCAGCCGTGGTTTCCGCTCCTGCTGCAACTGGCGGTGGAGGATCCAATCCCTCTGGGGGTACAACCGGATCTCCTCACTCAGGATCAGGGGTCCCTTCTGCACCCCAACCTCAGGTCTCTCAACCTCATGGCCTGGCTGCTGAGAGGGTAGTCCTTGCTCCCCTTCTCCTGCCGGCGGAGGTGGAGGAGGTCGTCTTAGCTTCGCGACGGCCTTCTACCCGCAAATGCTACGCCCTTAAATGGCGTCGCTTTGCAGTCTGGTGTGCCCAACAGTCTCAGGATCCCTTCTCCTGCCCGGTGTGTCGGTGATCTTGCAGTACTTGCTGCACCTCTCTAATCTGGGACTTAAGTCCAACTCCGTCAAAGTTCACCTCAGTGCTCTTTCAGCACATCATGTGCCAGTGGACGGCAGACCTCTCTCCAATGACCCTCTCGTAGCGAGGTTTCTCCGAGGTCTCCTTCTACTTAAACCACCTCTGCGCCCGCCAGCGCCTGACTGGGACCTGAATGTGGTTTTGCAGCGGATCACCTGTCCGCCTTTTGAACCTATGGCTACCTGTTCTCTCCGTTTTCTGTCTTGGAAAACACTGTTCTTGATAGCCCTCACTTCCGCTAGACGCGTAAGTGAATTGCAGGCCCTCGTGTCTGATCCCCCTTACACTAGGTTCTACAAGAATAGGGTAGTCCTACGGACTCACCCAAAATTTCTGCCTAAAGTGGTCTCCCCTTTTCACATCAATCAGGAGGTGGTACTTCCAACCTTCTTTCCCAGACCACACTCCAGCCGAGCTGAAACGGTCCTCCATACCCTGGACTGTAGAAGGGCATTGAACTTCTACCTTGACCGTACGCGGGAGCACCGTAAAGCTGCTCAGCTTTTTGTGTCTTTTGACCCCAATAAATTGGGGCTCCCGGTCTCCAAGCGTACTCTGTCCATCTGGGTTGCGGACTGTATCTCTTTGGCTTATGAGGCAGCCGGACTCTCCTTAGAAAGTCGAGTCACGGCTCATTGCGTTCGGGCAAAGGCCACGTCAGTGGCTTACCTCCGCTCTGTTCCGCTGGCAGACATCTGCCGGGCCGCTACTTGGTCTTCGAGCCAGACTTTTGCGGTCCATTACTGTCTCGAGAGGGAGTCCCGTAGGGACAGTGCTTTCGGACAGGCAGTCCTCCGTAATCTCTTTGAGGTCTGAGCAACTCCTACCCTCCATCCCGGATGTGGGCTACCGGTGGGTGATAATTCAGTGAAGATTCTATCCTTCTGTGCTGCTGAGCTAGAGGGAGCTCATTTTTGTGCTTAGGGTCTCCGGTAGCCTTGAGCTTGGGAGTCCCATAAGTGAGGACTGACTTCCTGCTTGGTCCTGGAGAAAGCGTAGTTACTCACCTGTAACAGGTGTTCTCCAGGAGCAGCAGGAATCAGTCCTCACTACCCTCCCTCCTCCCCTTGGAGTTGCAATCGTCTGCTTATGTTCTTTTTTGCAAATTTTTATGCTGTCTTTTTTAGCTATGTCATCTGACTGGCTAAGATGGCACCCTCGGGCGGGAAGACGACCGCGCATGCGCGCTGCAATTCCCAAAGGCTTTCTTTGAAAGCTGGGGAAAATTGCTCCGCGAGGGCTCCGTCGGCGCCGACGTCACCCATAAGTGAGGACTGATTCCTGCTGCTCCTGGAGAACACCTGTTACAGGTGAGTAACTACGCTATCCTTGTAAATAGTTTCTTATGTAAAGAGTTCCGTTCATTGTTGAATGTTTGGCTATAAAAATTGTTCCATGTAAAGCTGTTATTTACTGCAAACCACCCCTGATCTCAGGAAGGGATGGTATAGAAAAACTCTGAAAATAAATAAATAAAATAAAATACACGAGCAAGCTGATTCTATAAAGTAAATCAGGCGTGTGCTTTATTTTATACAATATGGCGTAAGTGGCCCCCCAACATGCACATACTAGGTGTGAGCGCTTACGCCTGCCCCAGGACAGGTGTAAATGCCCATGCCTAGATTTTGGAAGGCACGAGCATAAGTTTTATAGTATTCTATAACCTACATGTATATCCCTCGTGCTCTGCCCCAGTGCTGACATGCAGGAGGGCATGTACATGCATTCATACAGAATAGCACCTGGCCAGTGTATGTGTGTGTGTGTGCCCATCCATTCATGTACGTCACTAGAACTCCGTGACTCACATGCATGGATGGCACATACTTTGGATGCCCACTTTATGGAATTCCCACCACAGTCCCTTAACCTGGTTAGGGAAGATGTCAATTTTTCTAGATGACCAAAATAGCAGGAGGCAGCTGAGTACTGAAAAAGCCATACTCTGTGCATAGCTTAAGCTCTGGAATTGTTGGCTAAAGCAGTTAGCTTAGCTTTCTTTAAAAACAAAGTTCCTCTGGGAACTTGTTCAAACAGTCCATAAACTGTTAAGATAGATTTGGAGAAAGCCACTGCTTATTCCTTGTGGTAAGCAATAGGGAATGCAGCTACTTTTTGGGATCTTATCAGGTACTTGTGACCTGAATTGACCACCGTTGGAAACAAGATACTGTGCTTGATGGAACAGTAGGGAAGTTTTTTATGTTTTTATGAATTCTGGGCTAATCAGGTCCATATGGTGTATTCAAAAAGATGCCCGAAGCAATTGCCTACTTTGTGTGTAAATCATGTACTGATACGTATGGGGGGAGTAGCCTAGTAGTTGGAGCCGCATTCAAATCCCACTGATGCTGCATGTGGCCTTGGGCAAGTCACTTAAACCTCTATTACCTGACGTACAAACTTAAGGGCAAGTGTAGTATTTTCTTATTGACCCTAATGCACATTTTGGGTCAAAAATCAATGTGTTAGGTGCCACTACATCATGCTAATTGTTGGGGGCATGGACAGCATATTACCCGAGAGTTACCACTCAGGCAAGTTCCTTAGTGTGTGTTCTGGTCCTTGGTAATTCCCGCAGTCCTCTTAAGGTGGCAGTAGGTGCACTGATGCTTAGTGCATGCTACTGATGCCTATGTTAACCACCATGAGTAGTCAATGCTCACTCTCTGCTGCGATCTTGCTGAGACCTCATTCTGTAGCGTGCTGCATAGTTAACACACATTTCAATGCATGGTAATTTTCCTGCTTGTGCAGTAAGAATTACTGCAGGCCCGTGGAAGTGGTTAATGTTCACTGAAATGTGCGTTAACCACATACAAACTTGAGGGCCCTTTTGCTAAAGTGTGTTAAGTCCTCTAGGTACAGGGAAATGTCTATTGTATCTGAATGTAGCCAACCTCAACTACTATAGGAAATGTGAGATATACTGGCTTTGTTTTTTTAAATTTGTATTTAATCACTTTTTATAGTTCTAGGATTAGTTATCCATGATTTAAAAAATTTAGCTAGCTTACCTGTATTTGCCTTTCAAATCACTTTAAGCCCATTTTTGTACTGTTTGCATGGCAGGTATGCAACTGCGTACATCGGCTCTAGCAAATGGACATTTTTGAGTTGGATATTTCAGCAAAAATTATTTCAAGTGTGACTATGCATGGACAGTTTGGACACCCATGATTAAATATTTGCTAACAAATGACCCTTTCAATTAATAGACACTACCAGCATTGTAAGAAATATATACGTGGTTCAGAAAAAGTGACCTCTTAAAGCACTTATCTCTCAGATGTATCCCTCTGAGCAAATTCCTATTCAAAAATCAACAGACTCAGATTTTGTTAGCTTGTGTATTTATTGTAGTTGTTTTGCAGACAGAGTAATTACATTTTTTTTAAAATAAATTATTTAGCATTATGTTTAATTTGCTTAGAAGCATGTGGTTTGGGGTAGAATATCAAATAATAATTGTATCAAAGAGGAGAAAACAATACATGCCATTTCATTTCAGAGAGAAGACCATGTGATACATTTACATGGATTACTTAGATCTCTGAAAATGTGACCCTTGTTGGCACCAAAAGGGCAAGGAAGAGCTCCCTCTTGGTAAACCTGTCCTGCAGACCTCTCTCTACATGCAGGCTTGAATTGTCATAAAAGTCCAATGAAGTGAAGAGAGAGAAGAAAAATAAAAAGAATCTTCTTAAAAAGAGACAATTTGAAAGATTCTGAATGCTGGATTTTCAACACTATTTTCATGATAGCTTTCTTTGATGGCCAGCACAATTCTAATTACCTTTCTGTCTGATCAGCACACAGGAGCCTGATGTGATTAATATTTAAGGAATGAGAAGCAGCGGCGAAATAGTACCACTGACAGTTTTTATATAAACATTAAAGTCCTGTCCAAACCAGTAGATGAGGAAATAGTTGAGTATTCCAGCCACGGACATGAGGAAAAGGAAGAGCATGATACGTTTTCCAAAGATATAGCCAGGTGTGCTGCGGAAGAGGAAAAATAAATTGTTACCAAAAGATAGTTGCACATTTTATAACTCAGTTATTCAACAACTTAACCATATATGAGAAAAGTTCAAACCAGTGCATTTCTCCTGGGAGAAAAAAAGGCACTGGTACTCTTTTATGCAGGGCTCTTTCATTAATACATCAGGACCATGGGTCAGTTTTAGCAGGCAATAAAAAAAGGTGCTGGTACTCTGTACCACTGTGTACCCCCTCAAAGAAAACCCTGGTTCAAACAGTTCCTAATGATTTAAAACACAATATTAATTTACTTAAAATAGCAACATTTGTGTTACTGTTTTTTTAATTGAGATGCTATACCAGCGATGGCGAACCTATGGCACGCGTGCCAGCTGTGGCACGCGAAGGCCTTGCAGCTGGCACGCGGGAAGGTCCGCAATTAAGTAAAATTGAAGAAAAAAAAAAACCTGTCTGCTGCCGCTGTCGGGGCCACCGCGGCAGAATCGAGCGTGCCGCGGGGCCCCCCTGTATCCGGCAGAGCCTGCCCTCCCCGTAGCAGCTCTCTCTTTGGAGCTGCAGTCAGACGCGCCGGCTTGCAGAGCGCGAAGGGAAGAGTTTCCCTTTCGCGACTCTGTTAAGCCCGCGGGGGCTGATGGGAACTTCCCATCAGCCCCCGCGGGCTTAACAGAGCAGCGAGGGAGAAACTCTTCCCTCGCGCTCTGCAAGCCGGCGCGTCTGACTGCAGCTCCAAAGAGAGAGCTGCTACGGGGAGGGCAGGCTCTGCCGGATACAGGGGGGCCCCGCGGCACGCTCGATTCTGCCGCGGCGGCCCCGACAGCGGCAGCAGACAGGTTTTCTTTTTTTTAAAATTTTCCCTGGGCTGGGCTGGGCTGGGGGGGGGGTTAGGAGTGGTGATGGGCTGGGGGGGGGTTAGGAGTGGTGATGGGCTGGGCTGGGGGGGGGTTAGGAGTGGTGATGGGCCGGGCTGGGCTGGGGGGGTTAGGAGTGGTGATGGGATGGGCTGGGCGGGGGGGGGTTAGGAGTGGTGATGGGCTGGGCTGGGCTGGGCGGGGGGGGTGTTAGGAGTAGTGATGGGCTGGGCTGGGGGGTTTAGGAGTGGTGATGGGCACTGGGCTGGGGGGGTTAGGAGTGGTGATGGACACTGGGCTGGCTGGGGGGGGTTAGGAGTGGTGATGGGCACTGGGCTGGCTGGGGGGGTTAGGAGTGGTGATGGGCGCTGGGCTGGGGGGGTTAGGAGTGGTGATGGGCGCTGGGGGGGGTTAGGAGTGGTGATGGGCGCTGGGGGGGCTTAAACTAAAAATTGGGTGATGGGGGATTAGGACTGGAAATGGGCTGGTGGGATTAGGACTGGAAGTGGGTTGATGGGGGGTTAGGACTGGTAATGGGCTATGGGAGGGCTTAAACTAAAAATTGAGTGATGGGGGATTAGGACTGGGAGTGGGCTGATGGGGAGGTTAGGACTGGTAATGGGCTATGGGGGGGCTTAAACTGAAAATTGGGTGATGGGGGATTTGGACTGGAAATGGGCTGGTGGGATTAGGACTGGGAGTGGGCTATGGAGGGCTAGGACTGGTAATGGGTTGGGGGGGTTGCTAGGACTGGAAATGGGCTGAGTGGAAGGGGGCTTGAACTGCAAATAGCTGTTGGGGATGGGGCTTGGAATGGAAATGGGCTGAGGGGAAGTGGGGGGCTAGAACTGCAAATAGCTAATGGGGAGGGGGACTTGGAATGGAAATGGGCTGAGTGGAAGGGGGCTTGAACTGCAAATAAATGATGGGAAGGGGGGCTTGAACTGCAAATAACTGATGGGAAGGGGGGCTTGGAATGGGCTCTTAGGGGAGGGAGCTAGGACAGGAACTGGGCTGATGGATGGGCTAGGATAGAACTGAGAATTGGGTGTTGGGGGAGCTAAGATTGGAAATGGGCTGTGGTGGGGGCTTGGATTGAAATGGACTCATGGAGGGGCTAGAACTGGAAGTAGGCTCATGGGGGGCTTGGATTAGAAATGGGCTGAGTGGAGGGGAGCTAGGATTTAACATGGGCTGATGGTGGGGCTAGGAAAGGACTAGAAATGGGCTGATGGGAGGCTGGTATTGGAAATGAGCTGATGAAGGGACTCGGATAGGACTGGAAATGGATGGGGGAGCTAGGACTGGAAATGGACTGATGAGGGGACTAGAAGGGAGCGGATACTGGGTGGGGCTGGAACTAAAAGGGAGCTGATGTTGGGGGAGATTAGAAGGGGATGGGGCTGGGAGAATGAAATGGAGAGGGGAAAAATATTTTGTGTGGGAGGGAAGAAAAATGTACAATTGGCCGGGTATTGGGAGACTAAGTGGGGATTGAGGATGGAGGGGTAAAATTTGAGTGGATGAAATAGGAATGAGGAAAGAGCAAAAGGAGAAAGATTATTATGTTAAAGCAGATGTAGAGAGAGAATCAAATTGATTCTCTGACAATACAAAGATTCCAACCTTTACAAATGATGTTACATAGTTCAGGCAACTTTATAAAGAGTTTTTAGATACTAAAATCTTGTTGTTAAGGTTTAATTGACGTGCTGGCACTTTGAGGAAATTCTTTGGTTTTGTGCGGCAGTTTGGGCACTCGGGCTCAAAAAGGTTAGCCATCACTGTGCTATACCTTCATTATTGTCTAATTTTTTAGGGTTTTTTGTGCATTTTGTTAGGATCTGTGTAGCAACACCTTGCTTTATTTAGATTCAAGGTAGTGGGAGGCGCTAACTAAGAGGACTACTGAAAAATAACATAAATATCAGGGCTGGCTCAGTGAGTCAATGGCAAGCAATGTATGCTGCCATTTGGAGGACCTAGATTCAATTCTTTGGCCATGTCTTCTTTCCCTAGGCCCCTATGCCTGTGGATACTGTGGAGACAATATTCAAAGCCACTGGGCGAAAGTCTTAGTTGTCACACAATGGAGGCACCTAGAAGTTGGAAATGGGCCCCATGGTTACAGGTTTCCAGAGGGAGAACCGGTGTGTAACTCCCAGCAGAGGATTGCTGTTACAATGACTGGGCTACGAGTAGGAAGGGGATACAAAACCGGAGAAAATATCCCAGGTAATTGCTCATGGTGCCATAGCTCAACAGAGGTTAGTTTCAATTTGAGCTTGAAGTTCAAAAGAATCAGGATCAAAGTGTTACGCTAAAAATAAACAGTGAAAAGAAGGATAAAATAGAAATCACAACAAAAGCGAGCTCCTCAACTGGCTTTAAATAAAATGCTAGGACTAGTGTAATTTTACGATTCATATAACAAGTGGGGAAATCATGTGGAGGAGTGTAGCTCATGGAATGTTTTCCAATCCCTCTGCATGTGTGTGTGTGTGTGTGTGTGTATGTGTGTGTGTGTGTCCCTGATTTTCAGATAGAGAGATGGTTTGAATCGAGCCGTTTCCAAACATTCCTTTGGTTTGGAAAGAACATTAAAATGAAACAAGTATGATAATATGTTTAACCACTAGATGTCACTGTCGAGAGATTTTGAAGGCCAGATTTTACAATATAACCATAGGGTGCTCTGTCCCATGGCAAATGGTGTTGCAGTGCTTCTCCACCACTAGTTGATAGTACACATGACCACCAGTAGTGAACTTCTTGTTGAGTCTCTAGCTGTCACTGTACAGTTCAGATACTAGGCTTCGCAGTAAACGTTACTACAAACAAAATGAAATATGTATCTGAATCACTGAGGTAGCCAAGAAAGGATGGGGTATGGCAGCAGTGGTGAGGGGGATGCATCATGCGGAAAGGAAATGGAGCGAGCCTAATGGAATCATTTCAGTTCATGTGTATGTGTGTCTTTTTTGTGTGTGGTGTGTGTCTGGATGCTTATGGGTGTTTGTGTGTACATAGGAATCAGACACACAGGCCCTAGCCCAATCGAATTCTCCCTCTTCTCTCACCTGCCCAGTGCCTCTAAATCCTCTGTAGAGTGGTAGGGGGTGTGTTCCTCCTTTTCTGCTGCTCTGCCTGTTTTCACCCAGCTCAGGCCGCCAGTGCCATATGATTGTTTAAACCCAAGAGCATATATTTCCTGTAACTCGCATAATTGAGGAGGAGGAGAACTGAAGGGGGATTCTATTTGGCCATAGCTATTTAGGGAGCTGGGGGGTTTTCATCTGCAGAGAGGCTGGACCAACTCGCTTGCAGGTTGCTGACCCCGAGAGCTCAGGGTTAACCTATATCTGGTTTTTCGCAACCTGCATTACTGCATTTTGATATTAATGAGCTGTTTTGGATATGATTCAGCTTATGTAATATTTTCCTGATGTTGCTTTTGTGGGTGATTATTGGTAAGAGTTGTGTGAGTATTATCACACTTTATCACAGAAGATCAAGAGTTCAATTCCCACTGGCACTCCTTGTGACCTTGGGCACATCACTTTACCCTCCATTGCCTCGGAAGAAAAGGCTGGCAATCTACTTCCGGTGATACATTGCCAAGAAAACCCAGAGGTAGCTGGGTCGCTATGAGTCAACACTGACTTGATGGCACTAAAAAAAAAAAAATCACAGTATGGGCCCCTAACAACTTCAGTGAAACTCATGCTGTGTAGGCAAACTATGCAATTGCCTTCCCAGGAATTGCATAGAGGCAGAAATGCACTTTAAGACTGGAAGCCCTGAACCGAGAGAAGCTGAAACTGAAACGCAAATAAGACTAAAATGGCAGAATAAATGAGCAAAGCTTATTCCTAAATTGCATATGGAAAATTAAAACAGATGGAGACTAGAATAAGGATATATAAAAACCCAGGTTAGATGTGATAGGCAAACAGGTGCCAGTTATTTTGACTTTTGGTGATTATGCATTATGAGGCACAAAAGAAAAAACATCATACATATCAGTTTACAGAAAGCAACGTGCTGCATACTGAAAAACTGTCAGCAAGGGGGCAATGCTAGGCAAGTAACCAGCAGCTGCAGCATCGATCAACATTACTTTTTAAAAATATTGTTCCAAAGTTCATAACCAAAAATAATAACCCCAAAACAGCATTTACATAACCTAAATGAAATATAAACCGGAGTGCGTTCTGGATCTACCTAGCCTGGTTTCAGCTGACAGCTTGGGTCCTGATTCCACCCGTGCATGCTGGGTGTCAGAGCTCCTCCCTCTCTGCGATTGAAGATAAAAGCCGGCTGGTGCCGCGGGCGTGTGTCTGAAGGGGCGTTATCTAAGGGGCATGTTCTGCCCCTTGTGAGCCCCTTAGGAAGTCTGTGGAAGAGTGGTCCCCTCTTGCTGTGTTTGAAGGCTCTGCAATGGGGAAGTGGAAAGCTAAGGTACAAGGACCAATGGACATGCATGTTGTGAGTACTGTTAAACTGGCTTCAGCGGTTGGGGAAACTGCTTCTTCTGCAGATGCCTCACTAAGTTTGGGGTTTCGTGCTCCTCCCCTTCAACCCAATGCAGCTAATGTTTTATCTTTTAAGGGGCTGGAGGACCCAGGTTTGAGGGAAGTGTTTTTTTTCTCCCACTACCTCTGCCCCATGCACTCGGGGAGAGGCACCTGTGGCGTGTGTTTCTTTGTGCGGGATGTTGCCCCTTCGAGTTCCCGTTTCCATGCCTGCTTTTGCAGGTTTGGCATCAGTTGATACGGTGGGGACTGATATCTTGTTGAAGGACGTTTGACTGTTACCCGAGTGGAGGGGATATTGAAGGGAACTCTGGCCCAATTATGTAATTTTTCCCAGGGTACTGCTAAAATGTTGCAACAGCATGAAGCATGGCTCTCTGGCCTGGACGAGGGCTTTTCTGGACTAGAGGTGGCTGTGGGTGGAATGCAAGGGGTGGTGGATACATTTGTTAGAGATAATCAGATCCTGCAAACTAAGTTGGAGTTGTTAGAAAATAGGCTACGGTTTAAAGATTTGCGCTTTTTGAATTTCCCTGTTGTTCGCCTGCTTTCCCCGCTTGAGCTCTTAAAGAAATATATGAAGGAGATGTTACAGTTTCCTTCTTTTGATGATTTTTCTGTTATTTCTTTATATTACCTCCCTCATAGTTTCCCTGAGTCAGATGGCGATCAGTTACCTCCCTCGTAGTTTCCCTGAGTCAGGTGGGGATCAGTCTGGTGAACAGGTAAATTTAGATAGTCTGGATGTGACTCAGTTTTTAGAGTCCTCTCTAGACAAGGTTTCTAAAGAGCGACTCTTGTAGTTACTTTAAAATCTGAAGTTGAGAAGTTGGGTATTTTAAAATCTTATTTTCCAAAGAAAGATTTTTTATTTTGTGGTTATCCAATTAATATCTTTCCTGATGTGGCTAGAGTTACTCAACTTCGTCAGAAAGCTTTTTTGAATTTGAAATCTAACGGTTTAGCCATTGGGGGGAATTTTTATTTAAAGTTTCCCTGTAAATGTTTGGTTTAGTATTCAGGGTCTAAATATATCTTTAGAGAAGTGTCACACCTTGAGCAGTTCCTGAGGGATAAATGATGTGGCCGTGGGTTGGATGAAGTAAAAGGGGTCTATAGTATTTACTAGGTGAATTGGGTCTGGGATGGCTCCTATTATGTGGACTTCGGATATTCTATTTTCCCTTGTTGTTTCCTTAATCTTTTTCTATTTGAATTTTTGCTTTTGGCTTATTTTGTATAAAGGAAACCTTATTGTATGTTATGTGACATGATCAATAAAAATATTTAAATATAAAAAAGAAATTTAAACCAAAGCACCCTCACTATTTTACAAAATGACAAACCAAACGAGTCACCACCTCATGAAGGTAGGGCCTTCATGGATTAGTATCCAAGTGTGTGGATGAAAGTCTCCCATATTCCTTCAAAGTGGCCACCCACCAAGCTCCCGGTTTTCCATTTTTCATATTGTAGATATCTGTCTGAATAAGCCAAAAGGATGCCAAATTAAGGTTGGCTGCATTTAGGCTATGTCTGACAATAATCCGTTGCTGCTGTTTTAGGCCTTGGATTCTCAATTGAAACAAAGATTTTAGGATGCCATAGACTCTTAATCCCAGGCATCCTTCTAATCCTAAATTAGGCTGAGCTTTAGGGCAAAACTATGAGATCTGAGTCATAGTCCTATCTTCACAGACATGCCAGGTCACACCCTTTAGGCATGAGGCACACATATTTGACTGCACTCAAACACTCTTACCACCCACTCTCACGCATCTGGTGCCCATCTCTGTGACTCCGGGACCTACAGCAGCAGCAATACATCAAAAAACAATTGAGCCTGCAAGTTATTTTAGATGCACCGCTCTGCTGGTCCTGCCCCTTGGAAACAGGAAGTTTATGTTGGAAGGGGTGGGACCGGCAGAGCTCTGAGTGACGTGTCTAAAATAACTTGTAGACTTCACTCTGATGTATTACTGCTGCCGCAGGTATCAGCAATGGGGCAGATGTGGGCATTGGCAAGGGGAGGGTCCTAGATAAGTGGCACAGGTCCCAGCAGCAGTGGTGGAGCTGCGGAGGAGGGCACCAGTGATGGGAGGGAACTAAATAGGGGTTTGATGGGGGAGGGAGGAGACGGTGAACATGGGAGACAGACTGAGAAAGTATATTCTGATCTGGACTTGGAGAGAGGAAAAATAGGGATACAGTTAAGATGTGATGTCGGACATGAAGTTGGGAATAATGAACAGAGAGGAAATAGGGTGACAGGGGAGATGCTGGACATTGGTGAATAGGGACATGGGGGGATCAGATGTTGAACATGGTGGGGGGTGATGAGAGGAAAATGCTGGTATGTGCAACTGGAGGATTAAGAACAAAGGAAGATCCAGAGACTCGGAGGGGGAATGCTAAACATGTGGGGGTGGGAATAAGGTGATGGGGGAGTTGTTGGACATAAGAGGGGGGATGGGGTACACAGGGGGAGATGGAGTAGGAATTTAGAGGGGGGATGCTGGGCATAGGAGGGGGGATAAGGACACAGAGGGAGGCATGGGGGTAAGTAGGAAGACATCTGGGAGATAACCACAGAAATGGGGAGAGAGAAAAGAGATTTTGAATGAAGGGGGAAGAGAGGGAGAGGGAGAGGAGATGCTGGAAGGAGAGGGAGAGATTAAGATGGAATGCTGGAAGGAGAGGAAAAAAGAGGAGATGCTGGGGAAGGGGGGAGACTGGGGAATAAGGGGATGGGTATATTGCACTACTATCCAGTTAGTGACCTATGGGTAAAACTAGGCGAAGCAAAAACTTGCCTAGTTTTACCCACAGGAGCTAACTGGTAGCGGTGCAATATCGCCACTACCCGGATAGCTTCTGTGACGTCGGAGGCTGTGTGGTGACCCCATATATTCAATGCTGGGACCGCATATAACTCCGGCATTAGATATCTGGGGTTAGAGGTTGGAGGCGATGGCTATGCGCTATAGCGGCGCATAGCCTGTGCTAATTGAATATCAGGCCCCATATGTTCTATCCAGTCTGCCCTTCCATACCAACTGCTATAGTCCTTTTTTTTTTTCTTTTAGAGATCTTCTATGTTGGTCCCATGCTTTCTTGAATTCAGATACTGTCCTGGTTTCTACTACCTCCACTGGGAGATTGTTCCATGCATCTACCACTCTTTCCATAGCAAAATATTTTCACATATTACTCCTGAGACTATCCTTTTTCACTTTCATCCTATCCAGACTGACTTTTGTCGGGTTTTGTCTTACTTCATAATATACCTGGTACCTGAGAAGGTTTATGTTACTGTCGGATATTTTAGAATTGTATGGTGAGTTCTACAGGGAAATGTGCTAGTTCTTTCTGGAGGCAGGGAGTGAAAAATTACAATATAAAATAAAACCATAGAAAGCTAAATATCATCATTTTGTGGTGCTCCTTTCATTTACAAAACAATAGAACCCTCAGATCTTTTGAAATTTATATCGTGAGTGTGCCATGAGAAAAACCTCACTCATTGGCCTTCAATCTCACTCATTGGAAAGATAAATCTCACTCTTTGAGATGAGCCACCATTGGTATCTCTGTCCTCACATAGTATCCAACATCAATCATTAGTAGTTGGCTAGCAATGCATGAACTGATCTGGAGTCAACCACCGGTAAACATTTTTTATAATTTTCATAGATATGAATAGCAAAAGAGAACTGATTAACCTTTCTCTCCGTTAGTTTCCACTGTTTCTGTGAGAGAGAGAGAGAACAATTCAACTACCTTTTGCCAATGGTCCCAATAGAGTCTTGAGGCCATGATACAGTCAGTGGCAGCTCAAGTCAATCTGCTGTCTGAGGCAAGGTATTAACTGGCACCCTCTCCTACTCCCAACAAGGCACCAAAAAGGTAGGGCCTCCTCCGAGCTCCTGTCAGGGACCCCTCACTCATAACACTGGCCAGGCAAGACAATAGAATTCAACTTATATTCCTAGTCTATATGGTAGAAAAGAATGGAGGCATAGTCTAGTAGTTAGAGCACTGTCTTGATAACCAAGAGATCAGCGTTCAGTTCCCACTAACACTCCTTGTGGCCTTGAGCAAGTCACTTAACCCTACATTCCCTCAGAAGAAAGGCCTGGCAATCTACTTCCAGTCACACTACCAAGAAAACCCAGGAGCTGCTAGGTCACCAGGAGTCAGCATTGACTTAATGGCACATGTTGCATTGCATGATAGGGAAAACAAGGAAAATACTACAATTCCTGGTTATACTTGCCAAATATGGTAGCAGTTCAGTTATGTAGCTTAGAGCTCTAATATAAAAAAGTACTGTCCCTGAACAGTCACAGTTAAATGTAAATATATATCCTGCATCCTAAGAAGCCCCCCTCCCTAAGATGGGTGCAGAACAGATATAGACCCATAAAACTTACTAATATGCTTCTACAAAAAAATATGATTTTGTTATCATCTCGTAACAGCAACATATGCCTGGTACTGCTGGTGATGATTTATTTGTAAAGTAATTCAAAACTATAAAAGTTGGAGGAAATGACGTCACTGGACGAGATGGCAGCTTAAGAGTAGAGCTCCGTCGGAAAATCTAATTACCTGGACAAAAGACAGCTCCTGAAGAGTGTGAAACTCGAGACCCTAAACCAGAAGCTGGGGGTAATCTTGAGCGATGACGATGCCGAAGAAGAGCACAGCAGACTTAAAAGCAGATGCGTTTAAAGCCGCGTGCAGGAGCGCCGTGGGGAAAAACAAGATGGTGACGCCATGTGAGTTGTCGGGGGCAGAGGCGAGCAAAGCTGGCAGAGAGGCTGAACAACGAGAAAGTGAGATTGAAGGCCTGAAAAGGGAGCTAAAAGGTTGGTTTACTACCATAAGGCAGGACCTAGCCCACTTCAAAGCCGAGGTGCACACCTGGATGGAGGAGTTGAGAGTGGATGTGCGGGAGGTGGGGCAACGGCTAGAGGACATGGAAAATAAGGTAGAAGAGCAAGAAGGTACTATAAAGAACATGCAAGAGACTGTGAAAGCCCTGGTGGGGGAGCTGGAAGAGATGTGGGCGAAAATGGAAGATCTGGAAAACAGATCTCACCGTGTGAATTTAATATTACGTGGAGTGCCTGAGAATAAAGACAAAGAAGATTGTATAAAATTGGTGGAGCAAATAAGTCATCAAACAGTGGAGCAGGCTGGTATGGACGGGACTGAGCTTTGTTGGCGGATAGAACATGCACACAGAGCGCTCGGCCCTCGGAGAGAGGGACGAGTAAGAGATAAAATTGCCTGCTTTCAAGCGTATGCAACAAAAAATGCTGTTATGAGTGCAGCTAGGAAATTAACAGAAATCACTTGGGAGAACCAGAGAAAATTGAGGTGTATGCAGACCTGTCCGCGATTACTATGTGGAAGCGGAGGGAATTAGCAGGCCTAACAAAGAGACTGTGAGAGGAACAAATCAAGTATAAATGGACCTATCCCTTTAGATTACAATTCAGTATGGAAGGGGTGCTATCCCACATCCGCACTATGGGGGAAGCCAAACCTTTTATGCAGCAGACAGGCTGGATGGAAGGGACGGAAGTCAACAGCATCAAGGCTGCTAAGAGGCAAGAAGGAGAAGGCAGCTGGAGATGGGCGCCCCAAGGAGACAAGCGTTTAAGGAGACAGAAGAAGAATTTGGCACAAGAGGAAGAGAGAGGTTGAAAGGATGCACAGCTGTGGACATATTGTAATGGGGAGGAGCCATATATATAAAGCTTGAGTAAAGAGTACGTAAAGAGATAAGATGTGTGAATGGTGTAATAGAGCCAGGTATAAGTAGATGTGGGTATATACTGATTTGGGGTCTGGTATGTCATGCCTTATAGGAGGGGGAAGGTTGGAGATGACCAAGTCTGAAGGGGGAGGGGGGGCAAGAGGAGGGATAAGGGAGGGGGAGGGGGACTTTCTTGCCAAATTAGAGGCTACAGCGGGAAGACAGCTTCTTATGGAAAATGGCTAGATTAAAGGTATTAATCTTGAATGTGAGGGGCTTAAACTCACCAATCAAAAGACAACGAATGTACAAAGAAATTAGTAGACTCAAGGGAGACATTATCTTCATACAAGAAACTCATTTGAAGAAAGCTGATGAGTGGAGGGTGGCACATAGGAAATTCCCAGGGCAATGGTATGCTCCAATAGAATTGATTTGAAAAAGGGGGGAGTGGGAATTCTGATTAATGGGAGACTACCATATGTGGTGGATGCGATACAACAGGATAAAGGAGGCAGATTTCTTCTTTTAAAATTGAAAATTCAAGAGCAATGGATTACTTTAGTAAATGTATATGGCCCGAATGCTTTGCAGGAGGTATTTTTTGAGAGTTTGGCATCTGCGGTGGAGCAGTTTGCGGAAGGTCAGGTGATTATGGGGGGTGACTTTAATTTGACTGTCAACCCCCAGTTAGATAACTCAAAAGGGTATAGTGAGGGCAGTGCGAAGAGTAGGAGGAAGTTAAAATTAATGGGTGCAAACTTAGAATTACAGGATACCTGGAGGGAGTTGAAAGGACGGGAAAAAGACTTTACATTTTATTCACCAGTTCAAAAGTCGTTCTCCAGGCTAGATATGATTTGGGTCTTTAAAGCTTTGGTAGAGAAGATTGAGAATTGTGAAATTGGGGAACGGATCTGGATGGATCATGCGCCAGTATGGATTCACTGTGAGCTGGGAAATCCGGGAAAGCAGAAGAGGGGATGGATATTAAACGACTTATTATTGGAACAGCTTGAGGTAGTGCAAAGAATAAGACCGTCCATAAAAAGTTATTGGGAGATTAATGACAGAGAGAACTGTAAAGTTGAGACCCTGTGGGAATGTTTGAAAGTCGTGGTGGGGGGAAGAGTTGATATCAGCAGGGACATATATGAAAAAAATTAAAGAGGGTCATAAAGAAGAGTTAAGGGGGAAGATCCGTGGACTTGAGGGATTACAAAAACAGGATTTAAGTGAGATAAATCTGCAGGAATTAAGGAAAGCGAGAAGAGAATTGGGTGAATTAGAGCGGGCAGATATTAAGTTTGCCCAAGACCAATTGAAACAACAATTTTTTGAACTAGGAAATAAACCCACCAAGTGGCTAGCATATAGGCTTAAGCAGTGTCATAATAAGAACTTTATAACGAAAATTTGGGATGCAGGAGGTATTTATTTATTTATTTTATTTTATTTACATTCTCTTATATACCATGCTATTCTGCATCAGTGCGGTTTACATTGAACAGGGTATTATAACTTGGAGATAACTATGTTACAGGGAACATGGGCTATGGAGGGTTAAGTGGCTTGCCCAAGACCACAAGGAGCACCTGTGGGACTAGAAACCCCAGTCCTTCCGGCCCAAGGTTGCTGTCCTCTAGTGGGATTTGAACCCCTGACCTTCCGGCCTGAAGTACCTTGCCCCAACCACTAGGCCACTCCTCCACTCCAATTACGAGGTAAGAACGAGGGAAAAATTGTTGGTGCTTTCCTCCCTCTCATGTTCCCCCCCCCCCCCATGTTGCATTTCTCGTGTTTTCCTTCCCCCCCCAAATGCTGCATTTCTCGTAATTTCCCTGCCCCCCCCCCCCAATGCTGCATTTCTCATGTTTCCCCTCCCCTTCCTACCCTCAGTTCCAGTGAAGCATCTCTTCTCTGATATCTCTCCTGGCTGCCACACTGCCTGCCTTGTGCCACAGATCAAAATGAAAAACTGCGCAGGATCTTTGATTCCCTTTGTGTGCTTAAGTTCAGTCAGTCCTGCCCCCTTCAATGCAGTCTTCCTGTTTCAGAGGGAACAGGACTAACAGACTGAGCAAGCACAAAGACTGTAAACCTTGCACTGCCTCTTCAGGAGTACTGAGATAACCTTACCTCCCTCTGCCCTGTCCCCAGGAACAACATTGCAAATATAATCCCACCCAAGTGGTCTGGAGGAGGAGAAAAAGCAACCTTCTTTTGCCTTGAAGCAGAGTGAGGCAATTTCTGCAGGGGCATTTTGGGGGCATTCTTTGCTGCTTCCAAAAAGTTGCCGTCTGAAGCCGCTACCTCACTCTATCTAATGATAGAGCCGTCACTGGATATAGTGAAGTAATAAACTCCTAGCTGAAAGTGCCATCTCACATAAGTTTACCAATTCAGAATCGGGTTGCAAAAGTATGCCTCGCCCTCTCTAGTCCTAAAAAATTGTGCTAATTGAATATATGCAAAATGATTACATCTGGCAAATTGCATTTCCTTCTGCAAGGACTCAAAGGGGATCTGCTCACCATCATAAATTTGCCCCAAAGTCTTAAGGCCTCAGTCTGCCCAAGAAGCCATAATTGGTGAGATAAGTCCTGGCTGGAACAATCCATCTCCAAAATTAGAGTCAAAGATGAAAGGTTACCCAAAGGTCTTGAAAATAAGAAATCCTATATTTGCAAAGTAAATCCTACCGAAGGGCACCAAATACCCAGGTGAGAAACGAACCTGATCCCACTTACTTTAGGTGGTGGCTCGTTTGGTTTGTCATTTTGTAAAATAGTGAGGGTGCTTTGGTTTAAATTTCTTTTTTTAATATTTAAATATTTTTATTGATCACTGCACATAGCAACATACAATAAGGTTTCCTTTATACAAAATAAGGTAAAAGCAAAAAATTCAAATAGAGAAAGTAAGTGGGATCAGGTTCATTTCTCACCTGGGTATTTGGTGCCCTAGGACGGTAGCTGCATATGTCAAATAGCGCGGTATAAAAGAAACTGTAAATAAAATAAATAAATAAATAAATAAATATGCCTAAACCCAAGCCTGTCCCTAAACCTTTTTAGTTGGGATGCTTTAAAAAAAAAGACACAGCCTTAAAGGTGTGCCACACTAGGGCCAGAAAAACCTCAGAACCCAAATTAAACTGAAAGTATTCAGTCAGCAAGGCTTGATTATTCCCTCAGTAATTCAGGTTTCTGCAAAAGAGAATTGTTTAAACATCCATCTCTTGTTCTTTTTCCCCATTTGTGCTGGAACATCCGAATACGTTTACGTTGGAGAAAAGTTGGAGTGCCATCTCAAGAATGGATGGTAATACAGTCAAATAAAATATAGTCTCAGGTCATGGTAATGCTATCTCTATTCAGGAAAACTCTGGAGCTAATTATGAACTGAAAAAGTCAGTAGAAGAAACCAAGATCAGGGTATATCATCAGAAAGAGCAATCTTTGGCTTTGATTAAGGATATATCTGGAATTAAATTTAAGACGGAGATGTTGGAAAATCAGGTTTGTGCCTCTAATCTCCATCTGACAAACTTTCCCAGATTGTCTCCGATATCAGCAAGAGATATGTTCAAGCTTTAGTTGGTGGAGGCTTTGGGTATCCCAGTGGAGTCCTATCCTCCCTGGCCAAGATCTATTATGTACCTGTTGGTAAAGAAGGCACAAGGAGATGTTGTTCGATCTTCCTTGGGGGAACAACAACATATGGATTTTCTTAATAATTCAAAAGTACTGGAATCTTCAGATCTTCAGATACTGGAATGGTGACACCGGCAATGCTTGTAATTAATTTGGCACTGTTCTCGGATCGGGATTGGGTACTCAAATTGTACTTTAAAAAATGGTCCATGGTATTTAAAGGTTTGTTAGTTCGCATCTTTCTGGACTTATCCTGTGAAGCACAAAAGAGAAGGAAGGAGTTCTTGCTTTTGAATCCTGGGGTTCTTCAGCAGGGGGGTCTTTTCTTCTTAAAAATTCCTTGTAAGTGTATGGTTAAGTTACAATCTGTAGCTTATGCTTTCTATGACCCAGCTCAATTGGTTTCCTTCATAAGTACCCATCTACCTGCTGTTACCTAGGTTTTTTGTTGACTATTAGCTATTTGCAGCGAATTAGATAGATTTTGATGATAGGCTGATGCATTGCTTTTCCTTTTGTGTACTTATTAGATTTTTGTTTCCTAGATGGATATCTTTTTGTGTTAAGGGCTAGAGGGATTTGGGTGGTAATGTATTTTCTTTTGGTTTTCTTTGTGATATCTGCGATTCCATTTCTGTACAAGTGTTATTGCTTGGTTTGTATATTTGAAAACTGCATAAATAAAAAAACAAATACAAAAAAGTGTATGTCTCTTATAGGAAGAATTGAGCTCCCTCACACTCGGAGTTCCACACATGCCATTTACACATCCATATCCAAACACTCAAACCTGCACCATGAAGTAGAAAAGGATCATTCGAAATACACATTCCACACCAGTCAAGTCACCAGATGTTCCAGTTCAATCAGGGAGACCGACAGGCTAATGTCACCATAACAGGACGGTGAGGTAACAGAAAATCAAATGAAAAAAGTCCCCCCAAAATCGGGAGCATCTTCCACAATCAAAAAAACATTAGCTTCAACAGTTAAACAGGCAAGCAAATTCCCCTTGCCTGAAGTCCAGAGAGAAAGCAGCTTAGTGTCCATCAGGCAGGCACAACCCTGCATTTTGCCAAAGCAGAAATCCAAAGCTGCCAGAATGAACAATGTCCATAAAAAGGATGAAATTCCCCTAAAGCTGTGAACCACAGAGAGGAACTAATGGCAGTGAATTCTGTCAGGCGTCACCATCCAAGTATCTCTTCAGCTTTTTAGCTTTCCCTGGAACTCTCCACCACTTATTAAAATCCAACTTAGCTTTCAGTTTGCATCAGCTGTTCATGGGTTGAGAACTTCCAAAGCTCTCCAGGCTTCCAGGAGACTACACATAGGAAGTATATTGCTAGCGACTGCAAACTTCAGCTTAAATGAAAATGCCCACCTATACTTAATCTTCTGCTTAATGTCCAAGGCAGGTTTTAATTCTTTCCATTTACACAATGTGAATCCTGAAAGATCCTGATATATCTGGATCAGTGCTTCCCTATAAAGCAACTGAGTCTGCCTTTGAGCTAACCTGCCATACACACTCTGTCCACAAATTGCAGAAAGCAGACAATGATGTTTCTCCAACACTCTATGCCAGTGGTTCCCCAAATGGGGTCACATCATAAATGGATGAGGTCACAGAAACATGGTCATTTCTCCTCTCTGGACTTTCACTGTTACCTATGCCAAGTAGTGGCACTCGCCAGTCAGCATATGACCTATGAGCCAGTGAACATTCATAGACCCTTCCCCTACCTGAATAAGCTTCCTGTTAGACTGGAAACCCCATACTGAGTACTGGGCTATGTAAGCATACACTGCACACTGATTAAAGGACCTTGTATTTACTGCTGCTGCTGCTGCTTTCTGCTTTTAGATGAGTGGAGAGAGGGGAAGGAGGCTGAAGAGCTGCTATTTTGACTTCTTTATCATTTGGGGTCACGTGAATTTTCATTTTCTAAAATGGGGGTCATATGGGATAAATGTTTGGAAAGCACTGCCCTATGCATTTGTTTAAACTGAAAGTAATAAGGACTGTGAAAAGGGTGCCAAAAATCTGCGCAATCAATGAGGTATCTTCGGAGGCTGGTGATTCAAGGATCCTTTGAATCCTCAAATTTTCAATCATCAA
The DNA here is from genome assembly GCA_033557465.1 of Ichthyophis bannanicus. Lineage (NCBI taxonomy): Eukaryota > Metazoa > Chordata > Amphibia > Gymnophiona > Ichthyophiidae > Ichthyophis > Ichthyophis bannanicus. Next base: position 267,733,453 of record CM066035.1, read on the forward strand.
TTTTATATTGAAGGTCAGCCTGCACTGCCTGAACTTTATCCATCTGCAATGTGCCTTAGAGTAGTGAGAAAATTAGCAAAGCACAAGTCTCCACCTTCGTAATCCTAGCCTCAAATTCCATTGAGGTCATTGGTTTTCTCACCAAGGGCCTCTTGGAGAGGACTGAGCTGGTGAGTAAGCTCTGTAAAGCTCTCCTTTAAGTCTGCTCTCAGCAACTGTTTGCCAGTGCTCTCTCTCCCCACGGAATTCAGAGCATCATTGTCTGAGCCAACAGAGGCCGTACTTGCAGGGGAAGCAGGCACAGCCTTACCACTGAGCCTGGCTGAGAGGCGTGAGGATCCTTCATGTCCAACATCTGTGATTTAAGGGACATGACTATGAACTAAGATGTAGGCAGCAGCCAAAAATACAAACCAAGGCTTCAGACTGGGCAAAAAAGTAAAAAATTGCAAATAGTAGCAGAGAAGGATCGAGCTTTTAATTCAAGTTTCTACCTGAAGAAGTGACATTACATCCTTCTTGTAGTAGGGTTTAGAGGTTACATTCCAAGGGTTACATTCCAAGGGTTGCAAAGCAGAGATGGCATCCATCTGTCCAAGAGAGGTCAACGCATCTTTGGTAGTAGACTGGCTAATCTACTGAAGAGGGCTTTAAACTAGATTCCTTGGGGATGGGTGAAGAAAGCCCCCAGGTAAGTGAAAGCCCCCAGGTAGGTGATACATTAAATACCTTTATGGAAATGGGTAACAGGGGTAACATATGGAAAGCAGTGTGTATGAATGCCCGTAGCATGGGAAATAAGATCCCTGAGGTTGAAGCTTTGGTGGGAGTGGCTGACTTGGATTTAGTGGCAGTTACAGAAACATGGTTCACAGAAAACAATGACTGGGATGTAACTATACCTGGCTATACTTTATTCAGGAAGGACAGGGTAGGAAGAAGAGGAGGAGGAGTGGCACTATATGTAAAAACTACTATTAAAGCTTTGGAATTACAGAGCTTAAAAGGGAGAGAGGAGGCATTGTGGGTTAAACTAGAAAGAGGGAAAGAGAAATCTATTTGCATTGGAGTGATATACAGACCTCCCTCACAAGAGGAAGAGGTGGACAGAGAGTTAATTGAAGACATACGCAGCATTGCTAGGAAAGGGGAAGTGCTACTGATAGGAGATTTCAATATGCCAGATGTTGATTGGCACATTCCTGCTGCAGTATCATCTAGAAGTAAGGAGATCCTGGATTCTCTACAGGGAGAACTATTCAGGCAATTGGTAACAGACCCCACACGTGAAGGGGCCATACTGGACTTGGTGCTTACCAATGGTGAAAGTGTTTCTGATGTTGTAGTGGGAGATCATTTTGCATCCAGTGATCACCAGATGGTGTGGTTCAGTATTAGGACTAGCGCTGTTAGAATCCATTCCAAGGTGAGGATCTTAGACTTTAGGAAGACTAACTTTGCGAAGATGGGCCAATACCTCAGGGAGTCGTTAGTGGGATGGGAACAGCTGGGGGATGTAGAAAAACAGTGGGCAAAACTGAAAGGGGGTATTTTAAGGGCAACCAACCTTTTTGTTAAAATGGTAAATAAAGGCAAAAGGAACAGGAGACCGCTATGGTTTTCGAAGGAAGTAGCTGAAAAAGTGAAGAAAAAGAGGGAGGCCTTCATGAAATACAAGAGATCACAGAGAGCAGAAGACAGGCATCTGTATTTGGAAAAACTTAGAGAAGCTAGCAAAGTAGTCAAGAAGGCAAAGATTCAAAAGGAGGAGGAAATAGCCAATGCAATAAAATGGGGGGATAAGACATTTTTCAGATATATTAGTGAGAAGAGGAAGAGCAAAAGTGGTATTGTCAGACTCAAGGGTGCAGGGGGGGAATATGTAGAAGCTGATAAGGATAAAGCGGAATTGCTTAACAAATATTTTTGTTCTGTGTTCACAGATGAAGAACCAGGAGCAGGACCTCAGAAAACACCCACAAATAAGAACAGAAGCGAGGGACATCTTGAACTATTTTCAGAAGACTGTGTTCGTGAGAAACTAGCTCAACTTAAAGAAGACAAAGCGATGGGACTGGATGGGATACACCCTAGAATACTGAGGGAACTTGGGGACGTTCTAGCAGCTCCACTGACTGACCTTTTCAATGCCTCGTTGGAGTCAGGAGTGGTGCCAAAGGACTGGAGAGAGGCTCATGTGGTGCCTTTACACAAAAGCGGAAGTAAGGATGTGGTTGAAAACTACAGGCCGGTTAGTTTAACTTCAGTGGTGAGTAAATTATTGGAAACGCTGCTGAAAGAGAAAATAGTGAGGTTTCTGGAGTCCAGCGGATTACAGGATCCGAGGCAGCATGGATTCACCAGAGGCAGGTCTTGTCAGACAAATCTGATTGATTTTTTTGACTGGGTGACCAGGGAGTTGGACCGAGGGAGAGCTCTAGATGTGGTGTATTTAGATTTCCGTAAAGCCTTTGACACTGTTCCTCACAGGCGACTTATAAACAAACTGAGCACCCTAGGGATGGACCCTAAAGTTACTGCTTGGGTTAGAAATTGGTTGGGTGGGAGGCGACAAAGAGTACAAGTAAATGGAGCTCACTCTGAGGAGAAGGATGTTACCAGTGGTGTGCCCCAGGGATCTGTCCTTGGTCCGATTCTTTTTAACATCTTTGTTAGTGATATAGCGGAAGGGCTGTCGGGTAAGGTTTGCCTCTTTGCGGATGATACCAAAATCTGCAATAGAGTAGACACCCAGGAAGGGGTAGATAACATGAGGAGGGATCTAGCTAAGCTTGAAGAATGGTCTAGAATTTGGCAGCTGGGATTTAATGTTAAAAAATGTAAGGTCATGCATTTGGGCTGCAGCAATCCAAGGGAGCAATACAGTATAGGAGGTGAAGTACTTTTGTCCACTAAAGAAGAGCGGGACCTAGGCGTGGTTGTGTCTGATGATCTTAAAGTAGCTAAACAGGTGGAAAAGGCGACAGCAAAAGCTAGAAGGATGCTTGGGTGCATACGGAGAGGAATGGCTAGCAGAAAAAAGGAGGTGATAATGCCTCTGTATAAGTCTTTGGTGCGACCTCATTTGGAGTATGGTGTGCAATTCTGGAGACCGCACCTTCAAAAGGATGTGAACAGGATGGAGTCGGTGCAGAGGGTTGCTACCAAAATGATTAATGGGCTTCATTATAAAGCATATGAGGACAGACTTAAGGGTCTTAATATGTACACCTTAGAGGAAAGGCGGGATAGAGGTGATATGATTGAGATGTTTAAATACCTCCGTGGCATAAATGTTCAGGGAGAGAGCCTCTTTCAATTGAAAGCAAGTTCTGCTACGAGGGGACATGGGACGAGGGTGAAGGGAGATAGATTCAGGAGTGATATGCGGAAATATTTCTTTACGGAAAGAGTAGTGGATCCGTGGAATAGTCTCCCAGTGGAGGTGGTAGAGATGAGGACAGTAACTGAATTCAAGAAAGCATGGGACCAACACAGAGGATCTCTAAAGGCAAAAAGTGGACTGTTGTAGTTGTTATGGAAGGACAGACTAGATAGGCCATGTGGTCTTTTTCTGTCGTCATATTTCTATGTTTCTATGTTTCTATTCTATGGAGATTATTTTAAAAGAGCTATCTGTGCTTTAGACATCTGAAAATGGGCATGCAGACATCCAAATCAGACGTCTGGAGGCATTTTAGAAGCAGGCTCTGGAAATGTCCCCGGTACCAGGACGTCCAAGCAGTAAAGGGGACATGGCGGAGGCATGTCTGGGGAGTTTCAACAATAGTGGCCATATAAAATGTAGGAGGTGGCAGACATGTAAGTAAACTTCCACCAATAAAATTACAGAGCTGTCAGCCATTCCATTGCTTCGTTCAAACCCATTGGATGAAGCGTATTGAGGGTGAAAATCCATCTTTGTTCTAAATGAGCTAAGCGTCTTTCAGGATTTACTATGTGAATGTCCAGAAAACCAGCAATTATCAGTCATTGCCTAGATTACGAGCATAGGTAGAAACATTTACAATGTTGTACGATGGGTGCTGTTACTGAATTAGCCAACCATGAATGATGCTCAATAAGCTGCACTTTTGCTTTGCGGCATGTGCGCCCTATATAATCTTCAAGCAGGGGCAAATTTCAATGGGAAGACGTACCCATCACCAGGTCAGTCCATGTACTAGTGGTATATGTTGTAGCACACATACCGCATTCGCCACATGGTGTATGTTGCCGTACTCTTTGGTTCAAATGTGTAAAATCTGTGTGCACTAAAATGTCTCTCAAGTTGGGTGCTCTCGTGAAAGCAATACAGGGGCCAGCTTGAAATGCTGAATGTAATGATAACATATGCCAATGTTAAAAGATACTCTGTATCATTCCAATTTTAGTATATATGCTGCCGAAGCGAGCATGGGCTAGAAGCTGTGCTTTTGTCTGAATATCGTAAGACATATAAGAACATAAGATACGCCATACTGGGTCAGACCAAGGCCCATCAAGCCCAGTGTCCTGTTTCCAACAGTGGCCAATCTAGGTCATACGTACCTAGCAGTTTCCCCAAAAGACACAGGTTCGTCTTCATTTTTTCCACTTGCTATTTCTGAAGTAACAAGGAACTGCTGGAAAATTTGGCTTACAGATAAGCTTCATGTATAACACTATTTGGGTAACCACGTTGGGATAGTTGCATCATCAAACTCTGGGCTTCCGAGCAGATTCACCGTAACTGGAGAAACTGCCCAATAGGTAAATCTCGTTTTAATTTCATGGAATGATGAGAACCGAAATGTAAAAGATTATTTTGGACTACTGATTTATAATTAAGAGATGTGCTCAATGACCCTCTTTCACACACAACCTGCACATCCAGAAACGATATTTGTATGCTAGATTAGGTCATGGTGAATTGTAAACACTGATCTTGCACATTTAACCACATAGGGCCTGAACAATGACATCCAGCCCTGCTTTCCGCCCTCACCCTATGTTGCCTCCTGGCCCCTCTGCATGTATACAGCCACTGTGCATACTGCGGGGAACGGGGGCAGAGAGTAGGCAGAGCATGGGCGGGAACGACCCCTGGACATACAGGGCCAATTCCAGTGATGGCCCTATACATCTGGCGATTGCCGGGGGCGGGGGGGGGTGCCCTGCTTGGTCCACTTCCTTGGGGTCGGACAGCAGGGAATCGGGGTCACAAAGGCAGCGGGTAGGTTGTGGCGCAGGAAGGATGTCTCCATGGTGATGCATGGGCATGCCAGACCGTCCCAGGGCCCGATCTTGCACCCACGGGGCCATCTTGCTCCCGTGGTACAGAGTAGGATCCTAAGAGGCCTGTCCTGCCCGGGGATGCCCAGACATGTCCCTTTGGGGATCGGGCTCATAATAAAGTCCTGCAGCATAACCTCCGACCCTGTCCATATGCAAAAAAAATGTCATCTATAAAGCAGCCCCAGTAGCCTATATGCTCGTACCAGCTAGATTGGTACAAAACAGACTCTTCAAAATGAGAAACATATAAATTGGCTACACTGGGTGCCTCCGTCACCCCCGTTGATACTCCATGGATTTGAAGATAAAGGTAGTACCAAATTGAAAATAACTTCTTGTCAATACTAGTTCAGCCAATGTCAATAAGAAATCAGTTGTCACTCTTTCAGATTGGGACCATTGGCTCAAAAGGTTACGAAGCAATGCCAAATATTGTTTTTGGGGGATGTAAAACCCTCTCGCACCGAGGAAGTTTCTCCAGGGCCATGTGCCCATGAGGGAAGTGTTAGGACAGCTGTTATAGTTGGTGATTCAATCATAAGGCATGTAGATAGCTGGGTGGCTGGTGGACGTGAGGATCGCCTGGTAACGTGCCTGCCTGGTGCGAAGGTAGCGGACCTCACGCGCCACCTAGATAAGGTCTTAGATAGTGCTGGGGAGGAGTCTGCTGTCTTGGTACATATTGGCACCAATAACATAGGAAAATGTGGTAGGGAGGTTCTGGAGGCTAAATTTAGGCTTTTAGGTAGGAAGTTGAAATCCAGAACTTCCAGGGTGTAGCGTTCTCCGAAATGCTTCCTGTTCCATGCGCAGGACCCAAAAGTCAGGCAGAGCTCCGGAGTCTCAATGTGTGGATGAGACAATGGTGCAGAGATGAGGGTTTTGGATTTGTTAGGAATTGGGGAACATTCTGGGGAAAGGAGGGGGTCTTCCGAAGGGATGGGCTTCACCTTAACCGGGATGGAACCACGCTGCTGGCATTAACCTTTAAAAAGGAGATAGAGCAGTTTTTAAACTAGATACAGTCAAACCTCGGTTTTCATGATTAATCCGTTCAAAAAAAGTCTGACTAAAACCGAAACGTATGAAAACTGAAGCAATATTTCCCATAAGAAATAATGTAAATCCAATTAATCCGTTCCAGACACACAAAAATATTCACAAAAAATACAATCAGGAAGAGAATCAATCCCACTTTTGGCCACAAGATGGTGCTCCAGAGGTATTTTTGGCAGACAGATCGTTTAAACCAGGGGTCTCAAACACGCGGCCCGCGGGCCGCATGCGGCCCGCGAGAGCATCTTGTGCGGCCCGCGAAGTACCGGCGAGTAAAAAAAAAAAAATTCCAAACTTGCCGCCGCAGTATTAAGCGTCCCGCGGGCCCCTCTGCCTGGTCCTCTCCTCCCTGCAGTATCAGCTCCAAAAGCGGCGGCTTTCAGAGCCGCGAAGAGAGAGAGTTTCTCTCGCGCGGTTCTGAAGAGCAGCACGAGAGTCTTCAGAACCGCGCGAGAGAAACTCTCTCTCTCTTCGCGGCTCTGAAAGCCGCCGCTTTTGGAGCTGAATGCTGCAGGGAGGAGAGGACCAGGCAGAGGGGCCCGCGGGACGCTTAATACTGCAGCAGCAGCAAATATACATTTTTTTTCATCTAATTTGGCTGATGGTGGGAGGGGGGTTAGGACTGGTAATGGGCTATGGGGGGGGGGCTAGGACTGGTAATGGCCTGTGAGGGGGGTAAATGAAAATGGGGTGATGGGGGTTACACTGAAAATGGGGTGATGGGGGGGGGGGCGGTTTAGGACTGGTAATGGCCTATGAGGGGGTAACTGAAAATGGGGTGATGGGTGTAACACTAAAAATGGGGTGATGGGGGGGTAGTACTGGTAATGGCCTATGAGGGGGTAACTGAAAATGGGGTGATGGGGGTAACACTGAAAATGAGGTGATGGGGGGGGGGTTAGGACTGGTAATGGCCTATGAGGGGGTAACTGAAAATGGGGTGATGGGGGTAACACTGAAAATGGGGTGATGGGGGGGTAGTACTGGTAATGGCCTATGAGGGGGTAACTGAAAATGGGGTGATGGGGGTAACACTGAAAATGAGGTGATGGGGGGGGGGTTAGGACTGGTAATGGGCTATGAGGGGTAAGACTGGAAGTGGGCTATGGGGGGTTAGGACTGGTAATCGGCTATGGGGGGGGGGGCTAGGACTGATAATAGGCTGGGGGGTCTGCTAGGACTGGAAATGGGCTGAGTGGAAGGGGGGCTTGAACTGCAAATGGCTGATGGGGAGGGGGGACTTGGAATGGAAATGGGCTGTGAGGGGAGGGAGCTAGCACTGGAAATGGGCTGATGGGGGGGAGCTACGATTGGAAATGGGCTGATGGGGGGCTAGGACTGAAAATGGGCTGATGCAGTGACTAGAAGGGAGGGGGTGCTGTGTGGGACTGGAACTAGAAGGGAGCTGATGTTGGGGGAGGATTAGAATGGGATGGAGCTGGGAGAGTGAAATGGAGAGGGGAAAATATTTTGTGTGGGAGGGAAGACAAATCTACAATTGGCCAGGTAAGTGGGGATTGAGGATGGAGGGGTAAAATTTGAGTGGATGAAAATAGGAATGAGGAAAGAGCAAAAGGAGAAAGATTAATATGTTAAAGCAGATGTAGAGGGAGAATGGAAAAAGCTAGAAGAGAGAAGGACAAATGGACAGCAGACGATGGAGAGTTAGCAGAAGGCACGAAGAAACCAGAAGAAAGTGGCTGGAACTGAAAAAAAATGCACAAAAAGGTAGAAAAATATCTTTATTTTGAATTTATTAACTGGAATATGTCAGTTCTGGGAAATGTGCATCAATAACGTCTGCGCTTTGTTTAGTACAAGAGGAAATTAATTTATAGTTTTATTTCTACAGTGTTGTTGTACATTCCAAGTTTGGCTTTTGGGGGGTCCCAGTTTAAATTGTCTTGTTTCTAAATTTTGATTCCTTGTTTGGTGATGGTGTATTCTGCATGTGTAACTGAGCTGAGGTATTCTGTTTATGTAATTCCTATTTGACATTGCTACTTGTTCTCTGTCCCCAGTAGGTCATGTATTGTTATTCTCTGAAATGTATTGATTTAATATTTGCAGTGTTGCCTTTTGATAGGTAGGGTATGGTGCTTTGTGAGTCCTGGTAGTGCTGTTAGGATATGGCGGGTTTGCTATGGGTTCTAAATGGGCAGTGTTTGTTTGTAGTAGTTCCTAATGTGCCTGGCGGTTGCCACTGGATTATAGTAATATAAAATCTTTTAGTCTTTCTTTATTCATGCACTCATTAAGAGGCATGTTTACTAAAAGTTAGGGTATGGTAACATTATGCAAATATTTATGCAAATGAGGTCCCTTATGCAAATGAGGTCCCACGTCTCATGCGGCCCCCGGGTTATTTTACAAGTCCTCATTTGGCCCTCAAAGCAATTTGAGTTTGAGACCCCTGGTTTAAACTGCTGAGAAGGGAGAAAGATTAACACAGTGATCAACATGCAGATCTTCAGCCAGACACCCAGAGAGGAGATTGGGCACAGGAATTTAAAAAAAAAAAAGAAAAAACAAGAAGGATCCACAAAAATAAAGCCTCCAGTAAAGGCACCAGCCACAGCCACCGGAAACACCACTCTCCTGCTCAGGCAACCTGGAACGCAGAGCTGAGCATGCGTTACAGAGCCATGTGGCATTGGCTGCAGCAGCACGGGCCCCCGAAGCCTCAGCCAGGCAGTAGAACAGCTCCTGTCACTTCTTTCACCTGCCCGATCGTCACAGGACAGCACACACACACAGATACAGCACTGTAATCTGATCGCCAACTCTCTCACCGGCCTCCGATTCCATCTCAAAAGCAAATTACAAGCTGGAAGAAATGCTCAGCAGCAAGTTTGGAAGACCCATCAGGACTGGCATGTTTGGAAGACCGATCAAAGTTTCGCCGTCAGCAGGGAGTCCCAGCAGGGGGTCCTCTAATTGATCTTGTCGGAAGCATCAGATCAGCCACACTCTCACTCCTTTGATTCTTGTATTTGATTCCTTTGATTCTTGTATTTCTCAAAGGATCGCTGAAAGCAAAGAGGTCTGGATTGCAAAAACAAGCTAAGTAGTGTACTTTACTGAACGATCCCCCCTGGAACGGACCATTTTAAAATTGTACGAAAACCAAGCAGATGGACGAGAACCGGGACAAAATCTCAATGGAAAAAGACGTCGAAAACCGAAGCATAAGAAAACTGGGGCAAACGAAAACCGAGGTTTGACTGTAATAGGGGAAAGCCGACAGTCACCCAAGAGCGGATGGTTCGGAAGAATGTATCCTTGAAGGATACTACCAAAAGCAGAGAGGTTCCAAAAAAGAGTAAAGTAGCCCAAATGCCCTCGAGTATGGAGCAGACAGAGCTTAAAGATCCCAAATTACCCATGTCTACCAATAGCCAAATTAATATGAATAAAATAGTCTCTGAAATGCTTGTATGCAAATGCTAGAAGTCTAAAAAATAAGATGGGAGAGTTAGAATATATAGCACTAAATGAGAGGTTAGATATGATTGTAATATCAGAGACATGGTGGAAGGAGGACAACCAGTGGGACACTGTGATACCTGGGTACAAACTATATCGTAATGATAGAGTTGATCAAATTGGTGGAGGGGTTGCACTCTATGTTAGAGAGGGCATTGAGTCAGAAAGGATTAAAGTTTTTCAGGAAACAAAATTTGCTGTAGAATCTCTATGGATTGAAATTCCATGTAAAAAGGGGAAGGCGATGGCAGTGGGGGGTGTACTATTGACCACCTGGCCAGAATGAACAAATGGATGATGAAATGCTCAAAGAAATCAAGGAAGCTAACAAAAGTTACAGCGCAGTAATAATAATGGGTGATTTCAATTACCCTGGTATCGACTGGGTCAGTATCACAGCAGGACATGCAAGGGAGATAAAGTTCCTAGATGAAATAAATGACTGCTTCTTGAGCAGCTGGTTCATGAACCGACCAGAGGGGAAGCAATATTAGACCTAGTCCTTAGTGGAACACCAGATCTAGTGCAAGAGATAAGGGTGTTGGGGCCACTTGGCAATAGTGATCATAGCATGATCACCTTTGATTTAATTAGTGGAGGAGGTATAGTAAGGAAATCCACAGTACTACCTTTTAACTTTCGAAAGTGAGACTATGATAAAATGAGGAAAATAGTTAAGAAAAAACTAAAAGGAGCAGTTGCAAAGGTTAAAGACTTACATCAAGCTTGGGTGGTGGTGAAAAATACTATCATGGAAGCCCAAACCAGCTTTATTCCACGCTTTAAGAAAAGTGGAAGGAAGTCCAAAAAACTGCCAGCATGGTTTAAAGGGGAGGTCAGAGAGGCTGTTGCCAAAAAAGCAACTTTCAGGAAATGGAAAAAATAGCCAAACGACGAAACCTGGAAACAGCACAAGCACTGGCAAGTCAAATGCAAGGCATTGATAAAGCAGACAAAGGGAGAATTTGAGAAGAAGCTTGCTGCGGAAGCAAAAACATGAAATAAAGATTTTTTTCAAGTACATTCGTAGAAAAAAACCTGTGAGAGAGTCAGTTGGTCCATGAGATGATAGAGGAGTTAAAGGGGCACGAAGAGGCGACAAGGCGATAGCGGAGAGACTTAATGAATTCTTTGCTTTGGTCTTTACTGAGGAAGATGTAGGGATGTTACCCATGATTGAAGTGGTATTTAAAGGTGCGGAAGAATTGAAGGAAATATTGATACATTGAGAAGATGTATTACAACTATTAGATAAACTGAAGAGTAGCAAATCACCTGGGCCGGATGGTATACATCCAAGGGTGTTGAAAGAACTGAAATATGAGATTGCAGACCTGCTATTAGTAATCTGTGAACTATCAATAAAATCATCTCTAATACCTAAAGATTGGAGGATCGCCAATGTAACACCAATTTTTAAAAAGGGTTCCATTGGTGATCCGGGAAACTACAGACCGGTGAGCCTCACGTCAGTACCGGGAAAAATGGTAGAAACCATCATAAAGAATAAAATTACTCAGCATGTAGATAGTCATGGCCTAATGGGAGACAGCCAACATGGCTTTAGACAAGGAAGATCTTGTCTTACTAATCTGTTATGTTTTTTTTAAGGTGTGAATAAACAGGTGGACAAAGGTGAGTCGGTTGATATAGTGTATCTGGACTTTCAGAAAGCCTTTGACAAGGTCCCTCATCAGAGACTTTTGGCAACACTAAAGAGTCATGGGATAGGAGGCAATGTACTACTGTGGATCAGGAACTGGTTAAAAGATAGAAAGCAGAGGGTTGGGCTAAATGGCCAATTTTCCCAATGGAGAAAGGTGAATAGTGGTGTACCCCAGGGATCTGTGCTGGGTCCGCTGCTTTTTGCAATATTCATAAATGACCTGGAAAGTGGAATAACGAGTGAGGTTATCAAATTTGCAGATGACACAAAACTATTTAAAGTTGTTAAAACCCAAGAGGATTGTGGAAAATTGCAAGAGGATGTTGATAAATTGGAAGACTGGGCATCAGAATGGCAGATGAAATTTAATGTGGACAAGTGCAAAGTTATGCACCTAGGGAAGAACAACCCAAACACATTGGGAACCACCACCCAGGAAAAAGATTTAGGCGTCATTGTGGATAGCATGTTAAAACCCTCGGCCCAGTGTGCAGCGGCGGGCAAGAGAGCAAACAGAATGCTAGGTATCATAAGGAAAGGAATGGAAAATAAATTAAAGATATTATAATGCCTCTATATTGTTCCATGGTGAGACCGCACCTTGAATATTGTGTGCAATTCTGATCGCCGTATCTTAAAAAGGATATAGCGTTATTAGAAAAGGTTCACAGAAGAGCCACCAAAATGGTAAAGGGGATGGAAGGATACTCCTATGAAGAAAGGCTAAAAAGGTTAGGGCTCTTTAACCTGGAAAAGAGACAGCTGAGGGGAGATATGATAGAAGTCTATAAATTAATGAACGGAGTGGAACGGGTAAACGTAGATCGATTGTTTACGTTATCAGAATATAGAAAGACTAGGGGACATGCAATGAAGCTACAGGGTAAACTATTTAAGACTAATAAAAGAAAATATTTTTTCACTCAACGGGTAATCAAACTCTGGCATTTGTTACCGGAGGATGTAGTAAAGGCTGTTAGTGTAGCTGGGTTTAAAAAAGGTTTGGACAAGTTCCTGGAGGAATGGTCCATAAACCATTATTAAGAAGGGACCCAGGATATCAGTGCTTGACCCAGAACAAACATTGTGGAACCTGTGTCTTTTGGGGAAACTGCTAGGTACGTATGACCTAGATTGGCCACTGTTGGAAACAGGATACTGGGCTTGATGTACTTAAGGTCTGACCCAGTATGGCATATCTTATGTTCTTATGGGATGCTGGTATAAAGTACTGCAATGTTGAATGTAACCATAATGATTGTAGCGGGCCAAACTGGAAGGCCCCCTAATTTGTTTAAAAAGTCTGATGTATCACGTAGGTAGGATTTGGCTCTCTTAACCCATGGTTGCAAAAAAATGTTCTAAATAGATTGATAATGGTTCCAAGACTGAAGCCTTGCTGGGCACGATAGGGTGCCCTGGAGGTGACTGTAAGGTCTTATGTACTTTTGGCACTGTGTAAAAACTCGGACTCTAGGATATTTCACTCACAGAAACCGGTACTCTTGAGAAGTTATAACTGTCTTATATTTAGCTTCTTGTAAGATCCGTAATACATCACTCTGTAACTCAGCAGTGGGGTCCGCAGCTAAAGGTGAATAATAATTGTGGTCACCCAGTTGATGATCAATTACTCGCTGGTACTGGTCTCTGTTGCATAACAATAGAACTCCCCTTGTCTGCAGATTTAATTACACAGGTACACTAAAATATATTTTTTTTAAACTGCCTCTAATGTTTCGATTGATTTTTATGTTTTTTGGTGCGCTGAATCCAAATCTGGTAACCAATTTGCCCCATCACGTACAGAGTTTTTGCTACATTGGGTTAGCAGTTTGAGGTGAACGTTTCAGATTGAGTGCGATTGAGATAAGTTTCTTGGATGAATTCTTTATACTAATTGTTTAGTAGTTATTCAAATAAGAATAAAGAAAATTGTAACAAGGCAGCACATAAGAATAGAGTAATGTCAACAAAACACACTGTGATGGTAGCAAAATTGTCTGCACTTAAAACAGCCACATACATGTGCACAAACATTGAGCATATAAGAGCGAGGTTAGACACAAAGCAAAGCAAAGCAAAGAAATGTGCAAAAAATGTTGTACAGGTATGTATGTAAGAATAGAAAACGCAAACCGCACCATTGCAATACATGAAGACAAACACCCGATGGTGTGAAAATAAAATTCTAATAAATGAGATCCGACACTGTGGTAATAACTAGCAAATTTTTATTTCAAAGTTTAGTAAAAACACGATATTTGTCAACACAGTTTAGATTTTAAAGTCATTCTTGGGTCAATCAATCTCCTGGTGGGCCCGTTTCTTCTTCCCCCGAATGCTTCTCTTGGTGTGCTGCTTGGCGTATTTTTCATCTGGGGTTTCCCGCAGCAGCAACCATCAGAAATCAGCCATCATAGTGGTGTTCCATCTTCCTTGGTACCTTCTCTCTGCGTCCTTGATGTCCTGGTGAAACCTTTCACCTTGTTCTTCACTGTACGCCAAGTTTTCGGGAAAGTAGTTCACATGGGAGTGCAAGAAATGGACTTTCAGGCTCATGTTACAGCCTTGTTCTTTGAAGGCATTGAGCATCCTGGCAACAATATCCTTATAGTTCTCATCCCGCCTGTTCCCCAAGAATTTGAGAACAACATCCTTGAAGGAATCCCAGGCTTCTTTTTCCTTCTCAGACATCGTTTCAGCGAATGCTCCATCTGAAATGAGTTTCCTTATATCAGGGCCAACAAACACTCCTTCCTTTAGCTTTGCTTCAGAAAGTCGGGGGAACTTTGAGCAAAGGTACCGAAAGCACTCACCATCTTTTGGAAGGGACTTGATGAATTGCTTAATGAGACCCAACTTAATGTGGAGAGGTGGTAATAGAATTTTTTCACAAGGTACCAAGCTCTCATGAAGAACATCTTTCTCACCGGGTCTCAAATACTCCCAAATTGGCCAGTCTTTTTTCCCCCAGTGTAGGTCGCGGGCCCGGCTATCCCACAAGCAAAGGAAGCAGGGATATTTGGTGAAACCGGATTGCTGCCCTAATAGCATGGATAGAACTTTAAAGTCTCCACAAATCATCCACTTATGCTCATCATAACGAATCTTCTGAAGAATCAGGGCCAAATTCTCGTATTTTTCTTGGAAAATAACAGAGTGAGCAATAGGAACTGAAGCGAATGTGTTGCCATTATGAAGAAGAACACCTTTTATGCTGTCTTTTGACGAATCAATGAACAGCCGCCATTCAGCAGGATCATACTTGAGTTTAAACTTTTCCATCACTCCGTATATATCGTTGCAAAATACCAAATCTTCCTCTTTGCTGAAATACTTCAAAAATTGTGTCTCGCGGTTGCGGTACCAATAAAAAGTTGTTCCTGGTGACAATAGATTTTTCTGTTTAAGCCGAGAACCTAGCAGTTGGGCAGCATCTTTTGGGAGTCCTAAATCCCGGACTAAATCATTCAATTCAGCTTGAGAGAAAAGTTCAGGTTTCGGATCTGGTTCAGTTTCAAACTCGGAAGTACTGGACTCATCGGGAAAAGCCATCTGATGAGTCTCATCATGATCAGAACCGTCCACACAAATATGATCCAAAGATTTTGGTGGTTCAGGCACAGGTACTTCGTTGCTATGAGGCATAGGCCTAATTGCTGAGGGAAGGTTGGGGTAACTTATTACGTTCTTATTTTTTAAGTTGTATCCCTTCACAGTGCAAGAGCAAAAATAGCAGTCACTGCTGTGGTCTCTTTGTTCACGCCACATCATAGGTATTCCGAAACGAAATGCTTGTTTTTTACCTTTCATCCATAAGCGTAGATCTTCCTCACATGTCTTGCACACTTTGTGAGGAGCCCACGGTTTGTCTTGATCGCCTAACTTCAAACCGAAATAGACGAAATATACTTTTTTAATAAATGCAGAAATGTTCCTCTGCCGCTTTTTCACGGTATATTCCCCACAAATAAAACAAAAACTGTCCGGAGAGTTGACGCAACCTCTGGCTCTGTGAGCCATCACAAATACACAGCACTGCAAACTACAACTGTAGTGAACCACTTCGGAATAAAGCTGGATTACGACTGAGCAAACAAAAGGTAATAATGAACTTGCAAGAAACTGAAATTTGACAGGAACGTTCATGTCGCAACCACCGTGTTTGAGCGAGGCGAACGAGGCGAGGCGAACAGGAAAGAACATGCGCCAGCGCGAGTACTGGATTTAGCCCCCCGCCTCCCAATTGTCCTGTTAATGTATAAAATGAATACAAAACACTCTAAAATATCATGAGGGAGTGTTTCTAGTTAGTTAACCATTACAACCTCTATTTTGGGCCAAGAAAATAAACTGCAGTCGGCTAAAAAGAAATTATGTGAACATTCCTTATATGGGTAAGAAAACTAATTTTGCAAGAAAACGTGACGTGATGGAACATTTTGGCTATTTTTCCTGGATTCAGCACCCCAAAATCTATAGGAATCAGTTGCAAAACTGGAGGCAGTTTTTTGGTAGTGTACCTGTGTTATCAACTCCTTCTGTTGTGTTAATTGGAGAAGAGCCTGATGTTCCTAGGCTGAAAGGTTAAAATAGCGCCAAGTGCTTGAGTCTCTAAAACTTGCAAATCCCTCAGCACTAAATCATGAAACGTCTCTATGTGGGAATCAATAGGGCCAGGGAGAACCCATTGTGATTTGGGATGAAATAGGGAAAAGGATTCATTTTCTTCAGAGTGTTTTGGCCAGCAGTGAAATACAATTTGACCTTTAAATTGTGTAGGAGATGACGAATGTCTAGAAGGGCTTGAAACACATCATATCGCTTAGTAGGGACAAAGGAAAACCCCTTATTAAGGAGCAATTCCTATGCCTCAGGTAACTTAATGTTAGATATATTAATTACTGTGGAGTCTGCTTGCTAAATAGACAGGTTACCAGACAATTTCATTCTCCCTCAGGGCTATGATACACTCCTTGCTGCTGGATGCCCCATCTTCCCCTGTGGCCAAAGTGGTTTCCCTGTTGCTGTAGGAAAATTTCTTATTTTGCTCAATTTTACCAGTAGTAATCTCAGATGAAGACACTGATATATCTTCAGATGACTTGTGTGATAAGGAAGCTTATCATAGAAATAATACAAGAGGTGAATTGGCTCTGAATAAGCAACCTGTGCTGGCTGGTAAAAGCACTAAAACAGAGTGTTTACCTAATAGACTACCAGACCCAGAATGCACTGGTTTACAGAAAGCCTCTAGGAGAGCTGAAATAGGGAAACGTGTGCCTAATCAGAGAAGCAATGATGTAATCCCTAATCACCCACCTCCTAGGGCAGGGCTTGATTCAGAACACCTGGACTGTGCTAGGGTGGAGTGTCCATCTAGGCACTTTAAAGGAAGAAGAAATTCTTCAGTCAGACAGCAAGGAGAACAGCAAGAGCAATGGTGGCAAAGACGGCAAGAGAAGGAGAGACGGATCGTGAGTAGAAGGAAGAACAGCAAGACGTCCAGGAGGTCTAAGAAAGGAGCCCGAGGCAGTACGTATGCTGGGAGAGATTCCTGGGGCAAGCATTCTTCATTGGACTGGAAGAAACCAGAGGCTTGGAGATATACAGCCAGGAACCCTCAGACAGCACTTGTAATGGAGACGGCTGCATCTACAGAAAGAAGGAGCTCTAATACCTATTTAAGGAGGTATGGGAAAAGAGACCTAAAGTCCAGAGATTCTGACTGGAGAGCTGGGCACAGAAGCTTTGCTACCTACTGGCCAAAATACCCAGAGAGGAAACCTCATGGCAACGTGATCTCAGGTATGAACTCTGATCTGCTCCCTAGCTTTGCACAAGGAAGACAGCAGGGAAACAGTTTCTATCCTGGTAGAGATCAGTTAGAGAATTACTCTGAGCCAGTGTATGAAAGTGATCCTATGATATTTCAAGAGCAAGGGGAAATATCAAATGAGAAAGTGGAATGCATGGATTGCTCTCTGTCTAAGCTGCTGTTCTAAAGTAATCCTTAGTTAAGCATCAAACACCAAAAGGAACTGTACTGTTTTTTTTAGCTTCCCAGAAAAGTTTCTTTGAGAGAAAGCTTTGGGGAAAGTTGGAGCCACGTGGAGAGTGGACCAGCAATGGTTTGCAGCTGGTTAAGCACCTGTGATTAGAGCAAGGCACAAGTGCACGTGGGACTTTGGAAAGAAAACTTCTTCACTGTGTGAAAGGAAGAAAGTTGTTTTTGATAAAGAGAATTTTCCTTTTGGGTTTATTTTGTGCTGCTGTTACTGAATTAGCCAACCATGAATGATGCTCAGTAAGCTGCACTTTCGCTTTGCGGCATGTGCACTCTATATACATTTTCAAGCAGGGGCAAATGATTATATAAATCACCCAGGAAGATTGGCATGTTGTCGTCAATTTAAATGGGAAGACCGTACTTGTCACCCAGTCAGTCCATGTACTAATGGTATATGTTGTAGCACACATACTGCATTGGTCACACAGTGTATGTTGTCCTACTCTTTGGTTTAAATGTTGTTGTTGAGAGACATTTTAGTGCACTCAGATTTTACACAAGTTGCATGCTCTTGTGAAAGCAATACAGGGGCCAACTTGAAATACTCAATGTAATGGCAACACATGCCATTGTCGAAAGATGCTCTGTTTTGTTCCAATTTTAGTATATGTGCTGCTGAAGCGAGCATGGGCGCGAAGCTGTGTTTTGTCTGAATATTGTAAGGCACATATTTTCTTCTCCATTTTTTCTACTTCCTGTTTCTGGAATAGCAAGGAACGGTTGGCAAATTTGGCTCGCAGATAAGCTTTACATATAATACTATCCATGTAACCACATTGGGATAGTCTCATCACCAAACTCTGGGCCTGACAGTGAAACGCCTGATGATCGGAGCAAATTTGCCATAACTGGAGAAACTGCCCAATAGATAAAGCTCATTTTAATTTCATGGGGTGATGAGAACCGAAATGGAAAAGATTATTTTGCTATCGATTTACGATATAGAGATGTGCTCAATGACCCTCTTTCACACACAACTTGCATATCTAGAAACGATATTTGTGTGGTAGAATAAGAACATAAGAACATAAGATATGCCATACTGGGTCAGACCAAGGTCCATCAAGCCCAGTATCCTGTTTCCAACAGTGGCCAATCTAGGTCATACGTACCTAGCAGTATCCCCAATAGGTCATGGTAAATTGTAAACGGGGATCCTGCACATTTAACCACATAATGAAGTCTTCTAAAATAACCTCCGACCCTGTCCATATGTAAAAAATGTTGCCAAAGCGGCCCCAGTAGCCTATATACTCATACCCCTGTATTGCTTTCACGAGAGCACACAACTTGAGAGACATTTTAGTGCACTCAGATTTTACACAACATTTGAACCAAAGAGGAGGACAACATACACACCGTATGGCCAATGGTGGTATGTGTGCTATGACATATACCACTAGTACATGGACTGACCCGGTGACGGGTATGGTCTTCCCATTGAAATTGATGACATGTCGATCCTCCTGGATGATTTATGTAATAGTTTGCCCCTGCTTGAAGTTGTATATAGGGCGCACATGCTGCAAAGTGAAAGTGTGGCTTATTGAGCATTGTTCATGGTTGGCTAATTCAGTAACAGCAACACCTCTCGTGCAACATTTGTCTAGATTACGAGCACAGGTGGGAACATTTACAATGGCTGATACTTGATGGCATTCTGGACATTCACACAGGTAATTCTGAAAGATGGTTAGTTCGTTTAGAACAAAAATGGATTTTCATCCTCAATACACTTCAGCCAGTGGGTTTGAATGAAGCAATGGAATGGCTGACAGCTCTGTAATTCGATTGGTGGAAGTGTGGTTATGTGTCTGCCATTTCCTCCGTTTTAAATGGCAACTATTGTTGGTTACTTTAGCAGTCTTGGAGGTTGGATACTTTGTAGCTGTTTGTGACAAATCCTGACGCAACCCATAAAGGCAGGGGGCGAAACTCGAGTCGACAATTTGTCATACAGAGATTCTTCATTTTTTTCTTCTCACCCAGAGAATCTCCAGGGGTGCAGCTAAATGGTGGTTTTTTTTCTTTTGGTTTAAATACATTTTGAAAATTAGAAATATACATCTGCTGCATTGAGGCCATGGATGATAAGTGGGCATCATTAATGTGCTTTCTGTGGTAGGCAGTTATCGATATACAATATATTGCCACCAGTTGGTCACTAGCCCTAGCACGGAGGCCTCTATTATACCCAGTGATTGCTCATGAGTAGAGAGGAGTTTATATAAGATATTGAGTCTAGTAGAGTTAATATCTTCCAATAGTGTATCCAAGACGGTTTGCAGTCCATTATATTCACGTCCCCTTATTTTTTCAATAACAAGTTTAAATAGACATTGGAAAAGTGCTAGTTTTGCCAGTCAAACATCTGGAGGTTGCAGAGATGGAGGCCACTCATATCGCCAATATTTTCTATGTTGTCAAACACTGCAGGAATGAGGGCTCTTGTATTCATTTTGCTATGCCAATGACTTGTGATAGACGTCCCTGCCCCAAGTTTTTCTAGCGGAGAGTTCTATGTGGATGCCGGCACGGGCATCCACATATGTTTCTCTAATCAGGCAGAAACATAGTTTCCCTAGCATTTTTCTGCATGTCTTGCCTTGGATGTCCCAGACTGCTCTTGGATGACCTTTAGTGTTGCCAACTGGTTCCAGATTCACCCAACAGATTGGATCCAGTCCTAGGTTTACCCTATTGCATGCAGAGACTTGTACTTCTTTTTTTCTTTCTATTAAACTCCATGTGAGAGGCAAGACAACAAATCCCTTCATGCAGTGAGGTAAACCCAGGCCTGGATCCAACTTGTCAGGCAAATTTGCAGCCAGTTGGCAGCCCTAATGCCCTTTCACATGTGAAAATAAGAGTAAAAAAAAAGTTGTAGGTGATACTATTTAATTGGACTAATTTAATATATCTTTGACTAGCTTTCAAGAGTTGTCCTTTATTCATCATAACTCTCAAAAGCTTGTCAGATACATTGTTAGTTTAATAAAAAGGTGTCATCTACAGTTTGACCCTTATTTTCCTCATATCACAGTGGACTAACACGGCAACTACAATTCTCTGCTGGAGGTTACATTATAGAACTTTAAACTTAGGAAGTTCCTTAGAGGTGGAACTTGTCAGGTCACCAGACTCATAATTCCTTTTGAGGAATTTAGTTTTGAGATTTTCTTTTCTATAAAGTTAATTGTGTTTAGCAGGTGGATAGGGCACTAAAGATCGCTAGACTTGTTACATAGCATACCTGACTGTAACTCTCCTCAAGCTATTAATGAAAAGCTCAGAGCTCTAAATACCTTGTTTTTTTAATTGCAGAGGATTACCTACCTCTGTGTCTTTTCTCCTAGGTATCCGACAAAGTACTTTTGCCTCACTAACAAATACATCAGTCCAGCAAAGGCAGCAGGAGCTAAAAGGGGAAAAGTGCTGCAATGAGTAATCGTTCAAGATGCGTAACATAAAATAAACCATAAAGCTCAATTTTCCTTTAAAATTCTGGCGTTAGCCAGCACTATTAGTACTTCCATCCCTTTGCGGCCGATGCAAAAAACTAGCAAAGCTTTAATGAGCAGATAATTCAACTTTTAGGCACAATTACTGCCACAGCTAAATGCAGAAAAGAGATGAACGTGCACGTAAAAAGGAAAAGCTAGCACACACATAATGCGGAGTATTTAAATTATAGGCAAATGAGCTGTTCATATTAAAATGGCATGCTAATATTGTCTGTGCCCGAGGCAGAGAAACATGTAGAGTATTTCATAACCAGCTTAAGCACCAATATCTCTATGCCTGGTCTTGAGGTGACTTAAACATCTAGTGCGTACCCCCAACAGTATTTTGATGGCATCGGGGGCTTTGGCATTGGGGAAAGCCCCTGATGTCATCAAAATACTGTTTGGGGGCCGGTGCCTCCAACAGAAAGCAAATCCCTGGTGGCCCAGCAGCCCTGTTTTCTACCCCCCCCCCCACACCCAACTAAAAATAATCATGGTGGCCCAGTGGCCCCGATTCCCCCCCCCCCTTCCCAGTACCTTTACAAAGGAACAGGAGCACTGCCCATGTGCTCCCGCTCCTGTGCTGCCATCTTGAAAAATGGCGGTACCTGACCCTGCGTGGTGCATCTTGGGATGCATTGGGGAGGGTCAGACTCCCAGTATGCTCCGCATGGGCCAAGCGCTGCAATTTTTCAAGATGGCAGCGCAGGATGCTAGAGAAACCAGTGCAGAATGCAATGAAAACTGCAGCTACATCCTGCAAATGATCAGTTTCTTACAGCTGGGATATAGCCTTTGCAGTGTAATTAGCACTAACTGTGCAGAGTGGGTGGGCTAATTGGTCTTTTTCTGCCATCATTTACCTGAAGAATAAATAAAAAATCTACCATGTTTCACTTACCTTGGCTACAAAATAATCCTGCACACCAAAGCATAGCAAGAAAATTTGGATAGGCATCAATGCAGTTTTGGCTAGGAAACAAGAACAGAAAGAAAATAAGAAAAGAATCCAGATAGACCACAAAATGTATTTCAATCTCCAATGAGAAGAAACAAGACTCTCCATGGAAAACCAATGGGATATGCATATGTGCATCCACACCCATACTATATGTATTGATCCAAAACAAAAATACCCTTGCTAGAATCCCCTTTGACTACCTGCTGTGTACCAAAACGTTCATGTGAATGGGACATCAAATACACAAATCATTAGGGAAATGAGACACTTACACATAAGAACATAATATATGCCATACTGGGTCAAACCAAGATCCATCAAGCCCAGTATCTTGTTTCCAACAGTGACCAATCCAGGTCACAAGTACCTGTTAGGTTTCCAAAAAGGCTAACAGGTTCCACAATGTTTGTCCTGGGGCAAGTAGTGGATTTCCCAGATCCTCTTTAATAATGGTTTATGGACCTTTCCTCTAGGAACTTGTCCAAATCGGTAAGGAATAACAGAGTTTGATTATGTGTTGAATGACATGGGGACTTCATAAGTATTCTTCCCATCAGAATGTAGGCTGTCAATTAGTAAATCACCATATTAATGAGATGATTTGTACAAAAAGCTATGAACAAGCCATTAGCTACATATTCATTATCTCTTTCAAAATCAGGCCAGATCAAATCTATAAACTATTACAATTACATCATCTATTAGCCCTTTGTTAAGCTGCGGGATAAAATGATTAATTTATCCTGCTTTTTCTGCCATATAAATGTTATTTGTGGAAACCTTGCAAGAAAAGTTGATGAGCCATTCTTGCCAGGTACAATGCTTATCCATAATTATTGGCAAAACTCTTGCATGAGATAATCATAAGCAACTTCAAAGAGACCAATATTCAGCTACAGCATATCTGGTTAAAATTAACAAGATAACTTATCTGATCAGCTTTAATGAGGTCAACAGCATTGACCTTTTTTTTTTAATTTATTTTTTTTTTAGTGCTGTTAAGTCAGTGCTAACCTCTTGTGATAGAAGTATATTGCCTTGGAAGAAAAGGCCTGGCAGTGGAGGGTAAAAAGACTTCTCCAGGCACAAGCAGGAAGTCGGTCCTCACATATGGGTGACATCGGCACTGACAGAGCCCATGCAGAGCATTTCCCCAGCTTTCAAAGAAAGCCTTTGGGAATGCCACCACATGCATGGTCCCTTTCCCGCCCAAGGGTGCCATCTTACTCGGTCTCCCTTTTTCCATGGAGCCCTTTGGACGTGCATCTTGTCCCCAGAAAAAGCCTTTTCTGTTTCTAACTGGTTTTTGCTCTACTGGCCTTCGCCGGTCCTCTTCCTGCTTCCCAAGTATCTCTGCTTCAGCCCTGGTCTCAGGATTTTTCTTTTTTGCATTTTTTAATTTTTACCGCGCTTTGTGCCCTTTTTAACCCCTGGCCACGTCGAGGCTCTTCGATCTCGCAGGGGTCCTTTTTGCCCTAATGGCCTCCAGTATTAAGAAATTTGATAGATACTCCAAAAACATGTTGCTCATGGACACCCATGACTGTTGTCTCAGATGTCTAGGAGCCAACCATGACTGGAAGCTATGCTCCCTCTGTAAGATGTCCTCCAAGGCCATCCAGAGTCGTAAGCAGAAGCTGAATGATCTCTTCCGTAAGACAGCTCTGGTATCCCCAGTAGCCTCTCGCTCTTCAGCCCCGCCAGCTTCGGAGTCTCCCAAGGCTCCTTCTCAGGCCCGGCGGCACTCTGACCAGGGGTCGCCTGAACGCGAGCGGAAGAAGAAGGCCTTGAGGACTCTGTCGGGGGGCATCAGACAAGTGTGAGAGGTCATGCGCCCGGTCTCTCAGCCCCCCTCAGCAGTCTCTAGAGTCGGAGAGGGAGCGGCCCAGTAAGGTGCCTCGAACTGATACAGAGGTCTCTGGTGAAGGCACCTGGTCTCCCGAGGGTCGTCCTGATGAGGACCCCCCTCTCCTCCTTGATACCCGAGCCAGTCACCCTGGCGTCGGTGCCTCAGGGCCCCACTCCCGAGTGGGAGGCCCGCATGCTGGCCTTGGAACGCAGTGTTTTGCATTCCTCGCTACCCATCAGGTGCTGATGCCTGGCCCTGCCAGCATGCGCCTCGAGACCGCAGGGACCTCGACCTTGGAGGTCACAACGGCAGCCCGGGGAGGCCTCAAGAGCCAGGATCCTCGGTGAGGGTCTCGATCTCCGTCCCATTCCTCAGGCACGAGATCTTCGCGGGAGACTGTCTCTGGCTCTGGGCAAGTTTTGGCCTCAGAGACCCGCCGTGGGTCACCGACCCATCTCGAGCCACCTGACCTTGAGTCCTCCACGGACTACTCAGACTGGGAGTCCGATGGAGAGACCTCCCTGGAGACTCAGTCCCACCGAGACTTCCCCTCTGACCCCTTCCTGCCGACCCAGAAGCGGCGGTCACTTCCCGAAGACATCTCCTTCTTGGAGTTTGGCCGGGACATGAGTCGGAGGAGGAGCCCTGCGCCGAGTAGCTTGATATCTTGCATTACGAAGCTCTCCAAGGGAAGATCTCTCAGACCTGGTTCCTTCTATTCTGAACTGACTTCTGCTCTGCATGTGGGAGACCTCAGCCTCTGTCCTGATTGTGAGCAAGTGCCTGGACACTATGTATAAGGTCCAGCGTGGTACGCAGTTTCAGAAAGCCCAGCTTCCCCACACCTCGATAATGGTTGAATCAGCCATGCGGAAGCTAAAGAGCCCAAAGACTCATTCCTCAGTCCCCCTGGACAGAGAGTCTTGTACCCTTGACACCCTCAGGCGCAAGGCTTATCAGGGCTCCATGTTATGCCGCATCCAAGTTTACCAATTATACATTGTGATGTTCCTCCATGATCTTGCTAGGGAGCTGGGAGGCTTCGTGGCAGGCCTTGACAGAGACCATCTCCAGCATTTTCAGGTCCTCTTGAAGTCTATCGGGGAATGCTCAAAGTACCTCTTGCGAGCAGCGTACGACAGTCTTTTGTCCAGGTGGCAACGGCTGGCATCAGTGCTCGCCGGCTGGCTTGGCTCCAGTCCTCAGACTTGGAATAGTGGGTCCAGGAGAAGCTGCTGGACATCCCCTGCCTCGGGGAGCAGCTATTTGGCAAGCCCATGGAGGACAAAGCCACTGAGATTGAGACAGAGTACGTGACTCGCACTCGCCTCTCCCATAAAACCTCCTCCCTTCCCAGGAAGAAGCAGCAGAGCAAGAAGTCCTTCTTCCAGCCTAAGGGGCTCCTGTACAGGGGCTACCAGGCCTATCCGGTGGTGTCAACCCCCATTCAGGGCAGCCAGGCCAAGTCCATGGGTCATGGCCCTTGCAAGCTGAAGGGCTCCGACCCAAACCCCGGCTCCGGCTCAGCCAGCCTCGGGGTTTTGACATCATCAGTATAGCCTCTACCCTTCTGGCAGGGCAGCTGTCCGTCAGGGGGCTTCTGGTCCATTTCTCCCAGGTGGGAGTCCATCTCCACCAAAACCTGGGTTCTCCAGGTCATTTCAGGAGGGCTATCGTCTCCACCTGGACTAGGCCCCTCCTCCGTATTTTCCCAGCAAGCCACGTCGGCTTCCCCAGCACCAGGCCCACCACACCTCAGAGGACTGGGGTTTTACTCATGATACTTCCTCATCCCGAAGCGGACAGGGGGCCTTCGGCCCATCCTTGACCTGCGGATCCTCAACAGGTTCCTGGTGTGGGAGACGTTCAAGATGCTCTCCCTTGGAATGTTACTGCCCTACCTCCAGCAGGGCAATTGGCTATGCTCCTTGGACTTAAAGGATGCCCACGCTCACATCCTCATCCACCCCGAACACAGAAAGTACCTTCGCTTCATGGTTCAGGAAAACGTTTACCAGTACAGGGTGCTTCCATTCAGCCTCTCATCCGCCCTGTGAGTCTTCACAAAGTGCCTGGCCATGGTTGTGGCCCATCTGTGGCTGCAAGACGCCTTCATCTATCCATATCTAGACAACTGGCTCATAACAGGAGGCATGGCCTCCGAAGCCAGGCAGGCTAAGGACCACACCATTAGCCTCCTGGAGCAGCTGGGGCTCGTGATCAATTATCAAAAGTATCACCTCACTCCAGTTCAGCCCCTGGAGTTCAACGGTGCTCACTTGGACACCCTTTGGGCCATGGCTTTTCTTCCTCAGGACAGAGCGGACTGCCTCATGTCCCTGGCATCTGAGATGCAGTGCTGCGGCGCTATCCTGGCCCAGTCAATGCTTTGCCTTCTCGGCCACATGGCCTCCATGTCCATATCGTGCCCAATGCCCATCTCAACATGCAGGCGACGCAGTGGTGCCTCCAGATGCAATGGGTGCAGTCGGCCGGCTGCCTCTGAGACCCCATCTTAGTCTTTCCCAGTGCAGCAGAGTCTCTGGCTTGGTGGCAGGAGTTTTGGAACCTGCTGCTTAGCGATATGCCCTCCCAAGCCCCAGTGCATTAAGTGGTCTTGACCACAGATGCCTTCCTGGCAGGCTAGGGAGCCCATTGCGAGGGATGGCACATTCAGAGGTCCTGGTTCTTCGAGGACTCCTGGCAGCAGATCAACCTGCTGGAGCTCTGGGCCATTTGCCTCGCTCTTGGGGTTTTCAGGGACCGCTTGCAGCACTGAGCAGTGCTGGTCCAGATGAACAACCAGGTCACAATGTTATATGTGAACAAACAGGGGGGTACCAGCTCCTACAGCCTCCGTTCAGAGGCAACAGCCCTGTGCTCCTTTGTGCTGAGCCAGGGCATGACCGTCCAGGCCATTTACCTCCTGGGTCAGAACAATGCATTGGCGGACCGGCTCAGCAGAGTCCTCTGGCTGCATGAGTGTTGCCTGTATCCCCGAACAGTGCAGCGCCTCTTCCAGCATTGGGGGACTCCAGACCTGGACCTCTTTGCCAGCCCGGCAAACTTGTAGCTTCTTCTGTTCTGCGGTCCCCTCCCACACCCGGGCAGGTTGGCCCCCGATGTTGTCCTCATCTCATGGGACATGGGGTTACTATATACCTTCCCCCCATGCCCCTCATCACCCAGACTTCTCGAGGTCCAACAGGACAGGGCCTCGATGATTCTCATAGCCCCGAGGTGGCCCAGGCAGCCTTGGTTTCCACTGCTGCTCCGTCTCTCGACGTAGCCCCGGTCCTGCTCGGGTTCTTATCAGAGCTGCTGATGCAGGAGGAGGGTCTGCTTCTCCACCCCATTCTGATGTCCCTGTCCCTCATGGCTTGGCGGCTGAGCGGGTCACTCTAGACTCCTGTCATCTCCCCCTGGAGATCGTGGACATTCTTCTAGCCTCACGGAAGACCAGATGGGCTTAAGCCTTCAAGTGGCGTCGGTTCTCGGTGTGGTGCTCGGAGCTCCGAGCAGACCCATTTTCATGCCCTACCAGTTTGGTCTTGCAGTACCTGCTCCACCTCTCGCAGTCTGGGCTGAAGTCTAATTCAGTCAGGGTTCACCTGAGTGCTATCTCAGCGAACCACCATCCCAGAAAGGGCAGACCTCTTTTGGGGCTACTGCTTGTCTCCCGCTTCATGCGGGACCTGCTTCTCTCCAAACCCCCCCACCCGTCATCCTCCAGCAGAATGGGACTTTAGTGTGGTCCTCATGCAGCTGACCAAGCCGCCCTTTGAGCCCATGGCTACCTGCCTGCTGTGGCACCTGTCATGGAAGGTGGCCTTCTTGATAGTTCTCACCTCTGCCCGGAGAGTCAGTGAGCTCCAGGTGCTGATGGCTGAGGCACCATACATGAGGTTCTATAGGAACCAGGTGGACCTGTGGACTCACCCCAAGTTCCTTCCGAAGGTTGTCTCGGATTATCTCCAGGAACAAGCAGGAATGAGTCCTCACATATGGGTACGTCGGAACCGACGGAGCCTGCGCGGGAAAGCTCCCCAGCTTCCCAGAAAGGAAAGCTTTTGGGGCCTCCCACAGCGCATGCGCGCTGCCTTCCTGACCAACTCTCCTCAGTTCTTCTTTTTCCGCGGAGCCAGCAGGTCGTGTTCCTGTTACCACTGAAGAAATTGTTATTTTAATTTGTTTCTTTGACCGCGTGTCTGCCTTCCCCGATTCCGGACCGGTACCGCCGGTCTTTTTTCCTTTATTTCTTTAAAAAAAATAAATAAATAATTACTTTTTCCCCACTTGGTGTGTTTGTTCTGTGAGGCCTCTAGGCCTTCTCAGATTCTCCCTCATGGAGAAACCAGCCTCTGGTTTTAAAAAATGCACCAAGTGTACCAGTACTATTTCAGTCACAGATACCCATGAATGGTGTCTTAAATGTTTGGGGCCTGACCATTCCATTCCGGATTGTCCATCCTGCTCTCTGATGTCCAAACGTGGCTTACAGAATAGAGCAGCCAAGTTTCATATGCTGTTTTCTACGGATACTCCAGCATCAACATCCTCCAGGTCTTCCTCTCCTGATGGATCTCAGGTAACCAAACATTCTTCAGGCAGGTCCTCAAAGGGCAAATCTCCCTCTAAGCAGCGAGAGGCCCTTGGGTTTGACCCTGAGGACCCTGCCCCAGCCAAACAACCCCGGCGGGAAGCTCCGGCTTCCAAAGCTCCTCCTATGGGGTTACAGGTTGACATCGATGGCACGGCCTCGACCGATCACCTGTTAGACTGCTCTGGGGTACCGGCCAACACCGGTACCGACATCCAGGCAGTTGTGGCGTCTATGGGTACTACTGTACAATCCATGCAGCAAGCCATACTGGCTTTCATTAACGCTGCAACGCCCTCGGTACCGCAACAATCGGTTCCGACTCCGGTTCCGGTACCACAACCGATACCGGTACCCAGAGCATCTACTTCCAGTAGCATGCCGGTTCCGGTCTCCGGTTCCGGAGGTTTTCTCGATACCGATCCGGTTCCCGGTATGCCCGATGTCGATACCGGTCGGTATGCGTATCGATCTCTGGAAGCTAATAGGCGGTACTTTGAATCTTCTGAGGATTCTGATACCTCAGATGATTCTGCTGATGTCTCTTTTACTCTTCCTGAGGAGCCCTCTTCTCCAAAAAGGAGAATGTCTCCTCCAGAGGATTTGTCCTTTCAAGACTTCATTATTGAAGTAGCTAAAGGACTCTCCATTTCTGTAACCTCTGAAAAGGAACCTAGAGCAAAAAAATTAGATATTTTAGGATACTCTAAGGTTCCCAAAGAGGCAGCCACCTTACCCATACATGAAATTCTTCAAGAACACATGATGGACTTGTGGGAGGCTCCTCTCACCCTATCTCCACATTCTCGACGTTTGGACACCATGTATCGGGTTCCTCCTTCTCCTGGTTTTCAAAAAACTCAGCTCCCTCACCACTCTATTGTGGTGAAGTCTGCTATGAAAAAGATAAAGAGTACCAAAAGGCACTCTTCTACCCCTCCAGGAAGAGAATGTAGGACTCTGGATGCTTTTGGTAGAAAAATCTTCCAAGCTAGCATGCTTATTTCCAGAATCAATTCATACAGCCTCTATATGGGCATGTTTTTGAAAGAGATTGCACTGAAAATACGTCATTTTCTCCCCTTTATCCCAGAGGATAGAAAGGAGGAGTTCCTTCTTTTGCTAAAGCATACTCAAGATGTTTCAAAGTTCTTCAACAGAGCAGCCTTTGACTCTTTTGAGGGAGCTAGCAGAGCCTCGGGCATTGCCATAGCTGCTCGCAGACTTGCTTGGCTCCAGGCCTCTGATTTGGAACCCTGGGTACAAGATGGCTTGGGCAATCTGCCCTGTACAGGTGAAAATCTGTTTGGCAAGGAGTGGCAAATCAAAGCCACTCAAATGGATGCAGAGAATGCTGCTTTAGATAGACTTTCTAAGTCTACCTCTACCCCTGCCAAGAAAAAACCTTTTAAGAAGCCTTTCTATAAAAAGACCAGATTTTCCACAAATACTGGCCAGCAATCTTCCCAAGTTCGCTTTGCTCCTAAGCGTCAGCAATCTAAACAGGCCAGAACAAAGTCTACAGGGGCTGCTACAGTCCAGCAGTCCAAACCCCCTCAGAGTTTTTGACTTGATTCTAGAGAACTTAACCTTTCTGGCTCTGCAACAACCAGAGCCTCTCACCATTCCAGGAAGGTTAACTCATTTTGCTCCCAGATGGGAACAAATCACATCAGAACAGTGGACCCTCTCTATCATCAGAGAGGGCTACAAACTACATTTCTCCAGCCTTCCTCCCCATACCATGGTGAGACAATTCAATTCTCCCCCATCTCTCCTGTACCTGTTGGGTCAGGAGGTGACCACCCTTCTTGCCCAAAGGGCAATAGAAGAGGTTCCTCTTCTTCAACAGGGGTCAGGGTTTTACTCCCCTTATTTTCTCATCCCCAAGAAAACAGGAGGGCACAGACCCATTCTAGATCTGAGAGAATTGAACAAATTTCTATACAAGGAGAAATTCAAGATGCTCTCTTTAGGTACTCTCCTTCCATACCTACAGAGTCAGGATTGGCTTTGTTCTCTAGATCTAAAGGATGCGTACACACATATACTCATCCATCCATCCCACAGAAAATTTCTAAGATTTCTGTTCCAGGGAAAACATTTCCAATACAGAGTACTCCCCTTTGGTCTAGCCTCTGCTCCAAGAGTGTTCACCAAATGCATGTCAATAGTGGCTGCATTTCTACGCACTCTGGGAATATTTGTCTTCCCATATCTGGACGACTGGCTCATCCGAGCTCCATCTCAGTCCGAGGCTCAGACTTCCCTGGACCACACCAGATGCATACTGCACTATCTGGGACTCGTCATCAATCTGCCAAAGTCTCAACTCACCCCTACTCAGTCCCTAGAATTCATAGGGGCCTGGCTAGATACCACCACTGCAAGGGCCTATCTTCCTCAGGCCCGTTGCCACCCTCTAGTGCACTTGGCCTCTCAAATTCAGTCCAGAAGCCACTTGACTGCCAGGGAGATGCTACAACTGCTAGGCCACATGGCATCCACAGTTCATGTGGTGCCTTATGCTCGCCTACATATGAGAGCAGCTCAATGGACTTTGTCCACCCAGTGGACCCAAGCATCAGGAGCTCTCTCAGACCAAATAGCAACCTCAAAACATCTTTTTTGGTCTGTCCAATGGTGGATATCCACTCAAAATCTGTTGTTGGGGGCCCCCTTCCAACCTTTGTTACCCCAAGCAACTCTCACTACAGATGCCTCCCAAACAGGTTGGGGAGCTCATCTCCAAGACCTCTCCACTCAGGGCACTTGGTCTCCACAGGAGACCACCCTTCATATCAACCTTTTGGAGCTGCGAGCAATTTTCCTTGCTCTCAAGGTCTTTCATACCCTCCTCATCAACATGACAGTCCTTGTTCATACCGACAATCAAGTAGCCATGTTCTACATAAACAAACAAGGAGGGACTGGCTCTCTGTCGCTTTGCAACGAAGCTCTAAAATTGTGGGCCTTCGCCAGAGAGCATCAAATCCATCTCCTGGCAGTATACCTCCCAGGAATCCAAAACTCTTGGGCAGACAGACTCAGTCGAGTTCTGCTTCCACACAAATGGTCCCTGCACATGGATCAGGTACTCAGAATCTTTCAGAAATGGGGAACCCCAGACATAGACCTGTTTGCAAGTCCGTGCAATGCCAAACTTCCCCGGTTCTGTTCCAGAATTCCGTGTCAGGGAGCTCAGGCCAAGGATGACTTCCTCCTTCATTGGGGTCAGGCCTTCCTGTATGCCTTTCCACCCATTCCTTTGATTCCCAAGACTCTATTCAAACTTCAGAGGGATCAAGGCAAGGATCTATGATCCTCATAGCTCCACGCTGGCCACGCCAAGTGTGGTACCCTCTACTTCTGCATCTCTCCCAGGCACCCTCCCTGGATCTGGGAGCTGCTCCAGACCTTCTGTCTCAAGAGGAGGGGACTTTGTGGCACCCAAACCCCAAGTCCCTTCACCTCAGAGCTTGGTTACTGAAGGCCTAGACCTTCAAGACTTCAATCTTTCTCAACAGGTGAAGGATATCCTCCATGCCTCTAGGAAACCTTCCACCAGGCGTTCTTATGCTTTTAAATGGAAAAGATTTTCCATTTGGTGTGCTGAAAAGGGTCTTAACCCTCTAGCACTACCTTTGAATTCTTTACTTGAATATCTCCTGCATCTTTCCAATGCAGGACTTAGAACAAATTCTGTAAGGGTCCATTTGATTGCTATTGCAGCATCTCTTCAGCCTATCGATGGACAGCCTGTTTCCTCTCATCCTCTTATTGCAAGATTTATGAGAGGTCTAATTTTAACTAAACCTCCCATTTGGCCTCCTCCGGTGGCATGGGACTTAAACGTGGTTCTTGGTCAGCTTATGAAGCCACCCTTTGAACCCTTAGCCACTACCTCCTTGAAATTTCTTTCCTGGAAAGTCATTTTCCTTATTGCAATCACTTCTGCTCGCCGCATCAGTGAACTGCAGGCTTTAATGGCTAATCCACCTTATACAAGGTTCCATCATGATAAGGTAGTCCTTAGGACAAATCCTCACTTTATGCCTAAAGTGGTCTCACCTTTTCATCTTAATCAAGAGGTATATCTACCTGTCTTTTTTCCAGCTCCTCATGCATCCAGTGCAGAGAGGAACCTACATACGTTAGATTGTAAAAGAGCTCTTGCCTTTTACATCCACAGGACACAGCAATATCGAAAGTCTTCTCAACTTTTTGTTGCTTTTGATCCTTCTCATTTAGGACTTCCAGTCCCAAAAAGAACACTATCCAATTGGATTGCTCAGTGTATTTCTTTTGCTTACCAGAGTAAGAACCTTTCTCTGGAAGGCCATGTCACAGCTCACAATGTGAGAGCCATGGCCACATCTATGGCTCATCTTCATTCTGAATCCATCGATCAGATCTGTCGAGCAGCCACCTGGGCCTTGGTTCATACCTTCACAGCCCATTACTGCTTGGACAAGGATTCCCGCCGGGATGCCTTGTTTGGTCAGGCTGTCCTCAGACACCTGTTCCATTCTTAAACAACTCCTGCCCACCTTCCCTGAATGGATGCCTGAGATCCATAGGAAGATGAGGAACCCTTGGAGGGGGATCTCCCCGGCATCTTAGCTAGGGAGTCCCCATATGTGAGGACTCATTCCTGCTTGTTCCTGGAGATAGCACAGTTACTTACCTGTAAAGGTGATCTCTGGGAACAGCAGGAATTAGTCCTCACAACCCACCCACCTCCCCTGGGAGTTGTATCTCTCTCTCTCTTTCCTTTCCTCTCTCTATTGTCTCAGCTTTAAACTCGAACTGAGGAGAGTTGGTCAGGAAGGCGGGAAGGCAGCGCGCATGCACTGTGGGAGGCCCCAAAAGCTTTCCTTTCTGGGAAGCTGGGGAGCTTTCCCGCACAGGCTCCGTCAGTTCCGACGTACCCATATGTGAGGACTAATTCCTGCTGTTCCCAGAGATCACCTGTTACAGGTAAGTAACTGTGCTTTCATGTCATTCAAGAGATAGTGCTGCCCACTTTCTTCCCGAAGCCTCGCGCCGACTAGGTGTCGATGATCCTCCACACCATGGATTGTAAGAGGGCTCTCTTTCTACCTGCAGTGGACTTGGGGCCACTGCAGATCCAGGCAGCTCTTCGTTTCCTTCGACCCCAGCCGCTTGGGGCTGGCTGTCAACAAGAGTACCTTTTCCATCTAGGTGGTGGACTGCATTGCCTTTGCCCAGGTATGGTTTCACCTGGAACGCCAAGTCACAGCTCACAATGTCTGAGCGATGGCAATGCCTGTCACTAGCCTGTGCTTGGTGCCACTGGCAGACATCTGTTAGGCCGCTACCTGGTCTTCCAATCACACCTTCATGGTGCATTACTGCCTGGAGAGGGAGTCCCTTCGGGACGCTGCCTTTAGCCAGGCTGTACTCCATAATCTGTTTGGGAATTAAGCATCTCCTGCCCTCTAACCCTTCTTGTTCCGGCTATCAGGAGTGTGGCCATCCATGGACTCAGGGTCCTCGGGCTGCCGTCGGCTTTCACTGGCAACTGCTCACAGCTTTTTCCTACAGGTCCTCGGTAGCCTGTAGCTAGGGAGTCCCATATGTGGGGACTGACTTCCTGCTTGTTCCTGGAGAATGTGTAGTTACTCACTTGTAACAGATTCTCCAGGGACAGCAGGAATCTTTCCTCACAACCCTCCCTCCTCCCCTTGGCATTGCTGTCTATTTTTGCCATCTTCTTGAAGGGTCTATAGCTATGGCACCTGACTGAGTAAGATGGCACCCTTTGGCGGGAAGGGGACCACACATGCATGGTGGCATTCCCAAAGGCTTTCTTTGAAAGCTAGGGAAATGCTCCATGTGGGCTCCATTGGTGCCGCTGTCACCCATATGTGAGGACTGACTCCTGCTGTCCCTGGAGAACACCTGTTACAGGTGAGTAACTATGCTTTGCCTGAGATCACAAGGAGTGCTAGTGGGAATTGAACCCTTGATCCTTTGGGTACTAGGCACTTGCTCTAAGCATTAGGCTACTCCTCCACTCCTAGGATTAACTTTAAAACAGGGATATTCACAATTAGATTTAACAGATCTGTAACTGGATAGATATTAGTTCTTGCTTGTTAAAGTTGTACCACCAGATGGCAGTCTCTCCCCAAGGTAGTCATGCATTAGTCTCGAGCAGGGTTTTCTCAGCCCAGTCTCAGCCCAGCCCAGCCTAATCAGTCTGATTTTCAGCATACAATCAACCCCTCCCCGCCCCCCCCCCCAAGTCAGTCACAATGAACTGTGGTTATTCGGATAATATACTTAAAGCAGTACCTTTTTTGTCTGGCTTAGCAAACCAACCGCAATATTGAAATCAAGGTATAGTAAATAAAATAGAAATAAATAAATAGAAATAAATAAGTAAATAAATAAATAGTCAACTTCTCTAGCCCATTTTGCTCTTATTATAATAGTGCTATATCTTTGCACGCTCCCCCTCAGTATATAGAGTCCAAAATAGCTGTTTGTTACATCTGGTACAATTTCAAAATTTATTTTACTCTTATTTGAATGCTGTTTTTAAAGATTTTCCAACATAGCGCTATGTTTTGGACTGCTATAATAAATCTATAATAAATCTTAGCAGTCCTGCATCAGGGAATCAATACTTATCTGCCGTCATATTTATATCTCCCCAAACTGGAGTTCCAAAACTGCTAAAATCCCTTCAGTAATGCCAAAATGTGACTCTTCAATTTAAACTTCATTCAACAGCTGTTCATTCATTTATTTAACAGGTTTTCTATACCACTTTATCATAAATTTCTGCTAACTGTACATAGTTAAATGTACATAGTTCTCCAAAGTTTAAAAGTTTAATTGTTAATGTACATAATTTATGCAATGTTCAATGTAAAAACAGAAATGTCTTTCTGTCCCCCTAACTGTTATATGTAAACCGCACCTGATCACTGGAAGGTTGCGGTATATAAAAGTTTGTTAAATAAATAAATAAAATAAATTCAAAGCGGTTTACATTGAACAAAATATAGCAACAAGCTTTTACATAGAATAGGGAAATTTAACTTGGACGATTATAAGGGTTAATAATACATTAAACAATTGTTAACTATATACGTAGTTGTAATTGCGGCTTGGTGGTCTATTGAGACAGTTAACAGTTGTCTGTTTTGTAGTTGTAACATGGCAATGAGGTGTTATTTTCTATATGGGGCCGTATATTCAATAAATAGATGGGTCTTTATGGTTTTCCTAAAGTCGAGAAGGTCTTTGATTGCTCTTATTGATGCAGGTAGTTCATTCCATAGTTGAGGGGCGTAAAAAGAGAAAGCTCGGTTGCAAGTGGACTGTTTTACTGTTTTGAAGTTTGGTGGTGTTTCCAGGAAGTTGGGGTCTGCATCTCTTCTTGTTCTAGTTGGAGTTGCCTTCTTGATCAGTGGTTGAAGGGTCGTTGGGGATAAGTTGTTCAGTATTTTGAAGATTAGAATAATGTTCTTGTATTTAGAGTGGACTGTGACAGGAAGCCAGTGCAATTGGTGGAGTGTTGGGGTTATATGGCTGTATTTTGCTGTTCCTGTAATGATTCTTGCAGCAGTGTTTTGTATCAATTGTGGTGGGAGTGTTGTTTTCTTAGGTAGGCCATGGTAGAATAGTTTGCAATAATCTATCAGGGGGGTTATTATAGCTTGGCATACAGTTCTGAAGTAGTTGTCGGTGAGAAGAGGTTTAAGTTTGTGTAAAGTTCTCAACTTGTGGTACACTGATCTTGTTGTCTTTTTTTATTTGGGTTTGGAAGGTGAGGTGGTTGTCGAAGATTGCTCCAAGATATTTAACTTCTTGCTTGTTGGTTAGGGTGTAGTCTAAGATCATGAATGAATTCGTGGGGGGGGGGGGGGGGAGAATAGTGTTTCTGGTTATACGCATCAGTTAAGGTTTCTTAAAGCTAATGGAGATATTCTGTTCTTTTAGCCACTTTGATATTGATTCCAGGCATGCTGTAATTTGTGCGTAATCTGGGTGGTTGATGTTTATGTGGATGAAAATCATAATATCATCAGCGTATGTTCTGTAGTGGATGTTGTGCTGCTTTATAATGGCACATAATGGTTGTATATATATGTTGAATAACAGTGCCGAGAGGGCTGAGCCTTGTGGGACCTCCTGGTATTGTATAAAAGGTTTAGATTGCTTGTTTTTCATTCTTACCTGCTGGTAACGCTGAGACAAATAGGAGATGAACCAGTCTAGTACTGTGCCATTTATTTATTTTATTTAACTGCATTTATATCCCGCTTTTCACTGGGTCAAAGCGGTTGGGGGATACATTTAACATGAGGGGATATGAGACACATACACTAATACTTACAGGGAACATGGGCAATGGAGGGTTAAGTGGCTTGCCCAAGACCACAAGGAGCACCTGTGGGACTAGAAACCCCAGTCCTTCCGGCCCAAGGTTGCTGTCCTCTAGTGGGATTTGAACCACCGACCTTCCGGCCTGTAGTACCTTGCCCCAACCACTAGGCCACTCTTCCAGTTTCTTGCTAAAGGTGTCTGATGTCAGACATCCGGGACACGTCAGCCCTTTAAATAGCCAAATGGGTTTCAGGTCCATCCAGCCAATCCAGTAACTATATCACAGGAGTGTTACCCAATCAATATCTACCTTCATCCCAAGTTCAAAGAAAAAATCCAGCGCTGTTCTAATAAATTAAGGGGCTTGTTTACAAAGCCGCGGTAGCAGCTTCCGCCCGATATCGGAGCCGCGGCCCCATTGAATTCAGTGGGGCCGCTGCTCCGATATTGGGCGGAAGCCGCTACCGTGGCTTTGTAAACAAGCCCCTAAGTGTTATCTGGCAATCACCTCCAAAGGGGGGGGGGGGGGGGTGTGCCAGGACAAAGTCTATCACCCTACGTTTTAAGGAGGCAAACTCCTGCTCCTTCTCCATACAGTCAGCCACTATAGGGGCTGTAACAATGCGATTTTTCAATCTGGATTTATGTGCCGCCAACGTATCTTAATAGGTCAAGAGTGGTCCAACCAATATAAAATTTAGGACAGTCACACTGTATCAAATATACAAAAAAAAAACAGGTAGTGCAATATGATTTGCCAGTCAGAGTATTAGTCCAATCAGGGCCTCCAATGTTTGCACACAACATTGGCAGCTATTACATCAATAGTGGCCAAGTTGGAGGTCCAAAGTTACATCAATCTGGGATTTATATCCTGCTTTTCACTGGATCAAAGTGGTTGGGGGATACATTTAACATGAGGGGATATGAGACACATACACTAATACTTACAGGGAACATGGGCAATGGTGGGTTAAGTGGCTTGCCCAAGACCACAAGGAGCACCTGTGGGACTAGAAACCCCAGTCCTTCCAACCCAAGGTCGCTGTTCTCTAGTGGGATTTGAACCACCGACTTTCTGGCCTGTGGTACCTTGCCCCAACCACTAGGCCACTCCTCCCTGTTTTCTTGACATTGAGTCTTTCCTCAATATTTTTACCTCCAGAAAAAGACGTAAGAGGAGGCAATTGGAGACCAGGAATCGAGGAAACAGTATTCCAATGTTTAAGCAAAATCCTTCTCACTGCCATAGCCTGAGCAGAGAAGGATAGGACACATGTCCCAAGCTGTTTTTCATCTCTCCTCTGGTGGGTTAGTAAAAGAGGACACTGAGCATACAAAGCCATAGGCCTTTCTTATAGTCCATTCTGGATAACTCTTCTTCCAAAACCATTCACAGAGATCACCAGCCTTCTATTTAAAATCATCCACTGAACTGCATATCCTCTGGAAACAAAGAAATTGCTTAATTGGAATATTATTTTTTTTAAATCTACTCGGATAACAGCTATCATACCATAATTACTGATTCCTTATGCAGGACTGCTAAGATTTATTATAGTGGTCTGAAATATGGTGCGATGTTGGAAAATCTTTAAATGAAAAATCTCGAAACAGCATTCAAATAAGAGAAAAGTGAATTTTGAAATTGGACCCGATATACCAAGTTGCTGTTTTGGACTCTATATATATATATATATTGAGGGGGAGTGTGCAAAGATATAGCACTACTATAATAAGAGCAAAATGGGCTACAGCAGTTAACTATACCTTGATTTCAATATCGTGGTTGGTTTGCTAAGCCTGACAAAAAAGGTATTGCTTTAAGTATATTATCCCAATAACCAGCATTCATTGTGACTGAGTTTCTTTTTATTATTATATTATAGAATTATACTCTAACCTTTTTTTTGTTAAAGCCACTTTTTTCTCCAGGTTTTCAGCATAACCATAATGAATATGCATGAGAGAGATTAACATGCAATGGAAGCAGTGCATGCAAATCTCTCTCATGCATATTCATGTATTTATCCTTAAAACTTGATTGGCTACATGTGTCCTGAGGACTGGATTGAGAAACTTTGGACTAAAGTAGTAGTTCTCAGGACGCACCCAGTCCTCAGGACGCACCCAGTGCATGCTAATTTATCTCATACATATTCATTGTGAATATTTTGAAAATCAGACTGTCTGGGTGTGTCCCGATTGAGAACCTCTGGATGAGAGATATTAATTAGTTTTTTTTCTGTGATATTAAAATGTATCTGCTTTGGGTTTTGCAATTAAAATGTGAATGCCACACATGCTGCCCTCTATCCTACCAAATAATAAAAATTCCTGGGCTAAATGATTTAAAAACTTTGATAAGGACAGCTTCCTTAATGAGATAATACTGTTGATAGACAATCATCACCTAGATGAATCACTGGCATGTTGGAACAACTCTATACATAAAGCTTCCACTGAACTAAAATCACATAGCATAAAAAACAAGAGTTCTGAAAAATGGTATACCTATGAACTAGGAAAGCTAAAACAAAAATTAAGATGGTTAGAACACAAATGGAGACTCACTAAATCCTCAAATGACAAAATAAACTACATGAGCACCTTACAACAATATGCCATAAGCAATAGTAAAAGAGAATATCATACAAACATTCTTACTAAATCCCTCAACCGTCCAAGAGAACTGTTTGAAATTGTTAAATCACTCACCCCTCAGCAGACCGAAGAAGCTTGCTAAGCTTGAAGAATGGTCTAGAATTTGGCAGCTGGGATTTAATGTTAAAAAATGTAAGGTCATGCATTTGGGCTGCAGCAATCCAAGGGAGCAATACAGTATAGGAGGTGAAGTACTTTTGTCCACTAAAGAAGAGCGGGACCTAGGCGTGGTTGTGTCTGATGATCTTAAAGTAGCTAAACAGGTAGAAAAGGCGACGGCAAAAGCTAGAAGGATGCTTGGGTGCATACGGAGAGGAATGGCTAGCAGAAAAAAGGAGGTGATAATACCTCTGTATAAGTCTTTGGTGCGACCTCATTTGGAGTATGGTGTGCAATTCTGGAGACCGCACCTTCAAAAGGATGTGAACAGGATGGAGTCGGTGCAGAGGGTTGCTACTAAAATGATTAATGGGCTTCATTATAAAGCATATGAGGACAGACTTAAGGATCTTAATATGTACACCTTAGAGGAAAGGTGGGATAGAGGTGATATGATTGAGATGTTTAAATACCTCCGTGGCATAAATGTTCAGGGAGAGAGCCTCTTTCAATTGAAAGCAAGTTCTGCTACGAGGGGACATGGGATGAGGGTGAAGGGAGATAGAGTCAGGAGTGATATGCGGAAATATTTCTTTACGGAAAGAGTAATGGATCCGTGGAATAGTCTCCCAGTGGAGGTGGTAGAGATGAGGACAGTAACTGAATTCAAAAAAGCATGGGACCAACACAGAGGATCTCTAAAGGTAGAAAGTGGACTGTTGTAGTTGTTGTTATGGAAGGACAGACTAGATGGGCCTTGTGGTCTTTTTCTGTCATCATGTTTCTATGTTTCTAAGTAAATAACAGCTCCATAAAACCACATGTCCTTGCTTTACATTATATAAACAAGCTAAAGCTCCCAGATACAGATCCTAACCTACAATTTGATAGTAATCCTTTGTACTCTGATAAAAAATGGCATGATTTTCATGCAGTCGATCTAAAATACCTTAAGAACATAATCTCCAAAATTAACACTACGACATCTAGGTTAGACCCCTGCCCTGTCAGCTGGATAAAGGCAACCAAAACAGAGGTAGCACCATTTATCCTCAGAATGATTAGCCAATCACTGAATCAATGAATCATGCCCAATGCCATTCAGCATGCAATGATCAGACCAATTTTAAAACACAAATCAATGGAGAAAAAAAACCCAAACTCATACAGGCCAATATCTAGTCTGCCGTTTCTCACTAAAGTAATTGATAAAATTGTCCAGATGAGCAACAATATGATTTTAGACCATTCCACAGTATAGAGACATTATTGTTGGCTCTATTAGATAAACTGATTCGAGGAATTGATAACACAAAACAAGCCTTTGTACTAGTGTTTTTGGATATTGCATCTGCATTTGATAATATTAGCCACAAGATTCTGCTCTCAAGACTCCAACAGATTGGGTTACATGGTAATGTCTTAAAATGGTTCGAGTCCTATCTTACAGACCATACTCAACAGGTTAGGAAAGGTCAACTCACATAAACAGGAACAGGGAATACCCCAGGGATCTTCCCTTTCTGCTTTACTTTTTAATATTTATCAACAGTTCATATGTAACATATTCAAGAAATTTCAATTAGGTTACCACATCTACACGGACGATATAATGCTTTATCTTCCAGTAGACACTACGAATCCAAACTATCTCCAATGAAATTCATGCTTAATTGAAATAATAAATTGGCTGAACTTACACAACCTAAAAATAAATTATAATAAAACGGAAATGTTATTCGTCTCAAGAAGCCAAACCTTTACACCTCACCCAAAAATCACCTTGCAACAGATTGACTTAAATGTAAAGCAGGAAGTGAAATACCTTTGGGTAACCCTTGATCAGACGCTCAGTATGGTCATGCATATAAAGAATATTACCCAAACCGTCTGTTTTAAACTAAGGCTACTACAGCATCTTAGACCGCTACTATCCAGTTTTGATTATCGTTCGGTACTTCAAGCCATGATCCTCCCTCACTTTGATTTTTCTAATAGTATCCTACAAGGTCTCCTCAAGCAGACACTGAAACCCCTTCAGTTAGCTCAAAATGTAGCTGCCCATATGATAAATAGGATAAATACTGCAGAATATACCACACCTATATTATTTGACCTACATTGGCTACCTATCCTAAGCCAAATCAAATATAAAGTACTAATGATTACTTTTAAGCTAATAAGGGACATATCACCTTCCTGCCTGAACACTCTCATAAATACCTCTCCTATTGAGAAAACAAGAAGAGGATGTACCCAAAATAATATAACAGTCCCCACTCAATACAGATATACAAACCGATCCACGAGTAACAGAGTATTTTCATATATTGCACCAATCCTACGGAATGCTCTCCCAGATAAACGAAGAGCTATAAAAGACCTCATACTGTTCCATAAGGAAATTAAAACGCTCTTATTTATTGAACATTTTGGAGATATACAGGACCTGAATGAGCTATACCCAACAAAGATCTATGCTTATCATTAACACATTCCCTTCCCTAATTTATCCTTGAACTATAGATACCCTTATTAAATCCTGGATACATAAAGAACACCCTTAAGCCACCCCTATAATACAGAAATGGAAATACTTAACACATATTTTACATTTTTACATAATATATAGAAGTTATGTAAATATGTTATGTTATGAGCTATTCTTTTGTTACACACATGTTCTAAAGTTCAATGTATCTGTTCTGTGGTGTTCCCTGTAAACTGCCCTTGGTCTCTGGAAGGGGTGGCATAGAAAAGCTTCTTACATTAACTTAAATAAATAAAGTGGATTATCAAATGTAAATAATAAAAATAAATTAACCAAACAGTAACTATATTCTGAACTTTTAATAATTCTATGGACATTAGGGTGGTCCATAAATCAATACAAAAAGTTAATGTTTGTAGACTCATTTCCCCACAAGGCTTATTTTTGTCCATTAGGGATAGCTTGCTTACCTGTGAAATTTCAGCCTGATTGTGAAACATTTAGAGATCGCCCCATTCTGAACATTTTATGGATGGGAAAAAACATCTATGTATTGAATACGTATATTCCTTTTTTAAGACATTCGGCTCTGTTTGTCAGTTTTGTTTACATCAGACAATGGAATGATCACCATTTGCAATTTGAGCTCCTCTCAATGCCATCAGATTTTTATCAGTTCTTAAGACTTACCCAAACCAGGCTGTTGCATTTTCAAGGTACCTCTGTTTTTTGTCTGAACATTTGGCAGGCTTAGCCCTTTTTGATGATAGAGTCTCAGCAGAAACAAAGAAAAAGATGGTGCAGAACCTTCAGCGGCAACTGATATAAGACATTCCAGTAGTCTGCTGTTTAGTTCAGATGACATAAAAACTGCCTAATGGGGTGACCTCTAGATGTTTATTTTCGTTAAGACTGTGTGTTTTGTTATAAATATGATAAAGAACAAAACCAGCCTTGTGGAGAACTGAAATCTATTTTTTTTTTTTTAGATCATCCTAATGGACACGTAATGGCAGTAGTAAAACAATTATAATGATGGGTAAACTGGACCTTCTATTATAGTTTGAATCTGAGAATATATCTTAT
Organism: Ichthyophis bannanicus; assembly: GCA_033557465.1. NCBI lineage: Eukaryota > Metazoa > Chordata > Amphibia > Gymnophiona > Ichthyophiidae > Ichthyophis > Ichthyophis bannanicus. Next base: position 267,776,631 of record CM066035.1, read on the forward strand.
GGAGGCTTGCCTAGGAAAGTTCACATATAAAGTTGACATATTCAAGTATGAAACAGGAAGTCTCACACAGAACTAAAACAGCCTACTTTCCAAAATACATGTGCTCTTTTCTGTGTATTTGTGGATGTCCCCCCTTCCCTCCCCTCCAAAATACCTTTGTCAAGATCCTCGGCCCCCATGACATGTCCTGAAATTTTGGTGTAGATAATACATCAAATGCAAAAGTTTTATAATCAGGGCCAGCTTTGGGCCAATTGAACCTATTTTATTCAGAGGGGCTCCACACTAGGGTAGAGAGACCTTTTGGATTTTGAAAGGGTTTGCGGAACAGAAAGCAAGAAAGATTTCTTTATACGTTTAGTTTTAATATGTTTTTATGTCAAAACATAAGTTAATATAGATATTATTTTGTTTTTAATACAATGTATTAACCTTTAGCCCAGGAGGCCCCTCCAAAATGGTCCAAATTGGGCCCCATAGTTGCTAAGGCCAGGCCTGGTTATACTGGAAACATATAGAAACATGACGGCAGATAAAGACCATACAGCCTATCCAGTCTGCTGTTCCATACCAACTACTAAGCTTTACAATCCCTTTTTTCCTTTGCAGTTCTTCTATGTTTGTCTCATTCTTTCTTGAATTCAGATACAGTCCTTGTCTCTACTACCTCCACTGAGAGACTATTCCATGCATCTACCACTCTTTCCGAATAGTAATATTTCTGCAAATTACTCCTGAGTCTACCCCCTTTTCACCTTCACACTATGCTTCCTTATTGCAGAGCTTTCTTTCAATTGAACGAGGTTCTCCTCCTATGCATTAATGCCACAGAAGTATTTAAATGTCTGTCATATCTCACCTCTCCTGCCTTTTTTCAAGTATACATATTAAGATCTTTAAGTCTGTCCCCATATGGTTGTGACGAAGCCCACTGATCATTTTAGTAGCTACCCTCTGCACACAATACTCTGAATGAGGCCTCACCAAAGACTTATACAGAGGCACTATCGCCTCCTTTCTGCTGGCCATGCCTCCCCCTATGCACCTAAGTATCCTTCAGGCTTTGTCGACTTTTCTACCTGTTCAGCCACCTTAAGATCATCAGAAACAATCGCCCCCAGGAAACACAAACGCATACACACAGAGCAATCTCATAAGCCTTCTTCCCTTCAGAAAGTAGGTGAAAAACTAGATTCACTAAGATATCCTTTTACAAAAGGTTAATGCAAGTAAATGAAACTAATGTACGTTAAGTGCTCATAGCCCTTTTATTTCTATGGGTGCAATGGCACTTAACACGCATTAGTTTCATTTACTTGCATTAACCTTTAGTAAAAGGACTCCTAAGTTGCACACTATTTTAAGCACAGTGGAGCTGATTCCCTCACAGTTTGATCTTCCATTTAGATAACAGCAGCTGAATAGCAGAGTTTTCTTTATAGCTACTGCCATAACACTAGCTGCCAGTTTACTAGATCACATTTAAGATTCTTATGCTTAATTCTTAAATCTTACCTTCAGACAGGCTTTTGGACATCTGAGGTCTTCACAACTTCTTTACTTCTTATTGTCCTGCCCGTCTGGATTCATTTGGAAATCATCCATAGACCATCTTTTTTGCCTTTTTCACATGCTTGCTTTGGAATGTACTTCCATTGTATATGCATGAAGAGCTGTGCTTTCCTAATTTAAAAAAGTTCTTAAAACCTGATTTTGAGTGTTTTTGAGTTAATCAAAGACTGATGGGATCAATGTTCCCTCTAACTTTCTGTAGGCTGTGTGCGCATAAAATATCAGCTGTGCAGCTTTTGAAGGAAGGTTAAATTTTTGTGCGCCACATAACGACACTCAGAGTTATATACTTTAAAATTTGACTACACGTCAGAATACAGTATGTACACCACATTGATTGCACTAGAAAATATTGTAGAACTTGTGAAAACCGTAAATACACAACTTTTAAATTTTAAGACGTCTGTGTTGTTTTCTATCAGAATCAGAACCATAATTTTTATGCGCTCTGTTCTAAAGTATGTGCGCTCACTCGGCGAGGTGTGTGCGCGCGCACACGCGCACAGCTTAGAGGGAACAGTGGATGGGATCGTACAGGCAGAGAAAGATGTTTTTATTATGCTTTCTTTTTTTGCTCTTTTTTAAAAAATTTTCTACTTTTTGAATTTTTTTATACACTTGTCTGAAGGGCTGTTAAGTAAGTATAAATTAATAAAATATTTGGTCACTATTCTGTGTAGTTTAAAATTCTCAAAAGATGTTCAAAAGGGCCCCGAATGAAAATATTTGCAGTGCACAAGTAGTGGAGTCCATCTATTAGGATTATTATTTGACTCCATTTCATAATGAGCAGGTAAATCCAGTCCTGGTTTTAGTCTATTGCATACATGAACTTCTAGTTCTCCGTGGGCAAGCAGGAAATAACTCCTCACGTATGGGTGATGTCGTCTGATGGAGCCCATGTGGGAGTATGCTCAGTTCCTTCTGGATGCATTTGAAACTCTTCTCTGCACATGCATGTTATCCTTCTGCCTGCCGCCATGTTTCTTCAGTCTTATTCTGTACTATAGCGATAGTAGAATGCAGCTTCTAGGTGAGGTGAGTCGGTTGTGAGGACTTTTCCTGCTATCCATGTAGAAAACCTGTTACAGGTGAGTAACTAACTTTTCTAAATGTCCCATTGGTTTCTCAAGAAAACAATAAGTTAAAAAGTGCACACTTACAGTGTAGCCAAACAGCTCATTTCCCCTTCCTCCATTTGTAAACTCATGCATATCTGGGGGGGGGGGGGGGGATGAATGTGAAGGACATCATCTGTCTTGTTTGGGTAGTAGGAGCTGTGGAGCCCCATTGAGTTTTTTAATGTATATATTTCCCTCTATTTTCAGTCTGTGGAGGTGGAGGAGGGGAGTGGAGTGCTGGATATATGTGAACGTGCGTGGGAGGTTGAGTGAGGGGTTGAGTTCATGTATGTCTGCCTGCACACATGGGTGTAAGGGTGGGGTGAAGGGCTGTGTGTGTGTGTGCGCATGGAGGAGTGGGACACTAGATTAGCTGTGTACATGTGTGCAGGGAGAGGGGCTGTGTGAAAGTATGCATGAGTTGGCGGAACAAGGCACTGTGTGTGTATGTGGGGAGCTCAGCCAGATTATTTGCAGAGTCCATGGCCTTCTTCATTTCTTTGCCAATGGATGGGGGTCTCTGCTGGCATACTTCTGTTATTTACTGCAGCCATGGCCACAGCTACCTTCAGACCTTCTGCTGGTGAGCTGAGCAGCTTCCATGGCAGTGAGCTACTGGTAGTGAAAAAAACATGGGAACTGGCCACCGAGTTCCATGCTAGCAGGGTCTGCTCTGTTCCAGTCCCACTCTCTTCTTCAGCCGGCAGATGGTGTTTTTGCTGACAGATAGCACTTCTCTACTTCTCCCTCTGCCAGCAAGAGATAAGAGTCCCGGCAGTCAAAATAGTGTTGTTTGCGTTTCTCTCTACTGGAATGCATAGGTTTGATTGTGCAAGCCTTTCCTCACTTTATAAAGAGACAGTACCACAATCGCTATAGCACATCACAGCACTGTTGAAAAACAGTGTGAACAGTTCCTACCTATTGCAAAAACATCTCCACCCACTGTCCACATATGTTCTATCTCATTTTTCCATTCATATGTGTTTCCCACATCACTCTCACAGGTATACATGATCAGGATTCACTATGTACATATGCACTCTCACCCATTATTCATACACGTGTATCATTATGCTTATTGAAACTAGAAAGGACATCAAATCATTTTTAAAGTGGAGTGGAGGAGTAGTCTAGTGGTTAGGGAAGCCGCCTGGAACTGGAAATATGAGGGTTCAAATCCCACTGATGCTTCTTGTGGCCTTGGGCAAACTGCTTAATCTTCCACTGTCTCATATACAAACTTAGATTGTAAGCCCTTTGGGGACAGGGACGTGCCTTCTGTCCCTGAATGTAACTTGCCTTGAACTACTACTGGAAAGGTGTGAGATAAATGGTGGGTTAGACAGCTAAGCTTAGGGCAGCAGATCTCTGTCAGTGGCAGGCCATGTGCTTCAGTACACATAGCCTGCCCCCCTCCCCCCCCCCCGTGTGCTGAGCCACCCCCTGCTGCCTCTGAACCCCTGAAGTTATGGGGGGGGGGGGGGGGGGGGGGTCAGAAATGGCAGGCCATGTGTGCCTAAGCACATGGTCTGCTGACCACATCCCCCCCTCCAGAATCAGCAGTAGTGTGGCTCAGCTTGGGGGCAGCACAGCTAGGGCTTCTGCCTAGGGTGGTAGAAACCCTTGGGCTGTCCCTGAGCTAAATACTAATAAATAAATAAAGTGGACGGGGGGAATCCACTATATACTCCTGGGTTAAGCTGCATGGAATCTGTGTACCTTTAGGGAATCTGACAGGTACTTGTGACCTGGATTGGGCACTCTTGAAACAGGATACAGGGCTTGATGGGCCTCTTGTCTGATTCAGTACTCTGAGGAACAAAGAACATCCAGTGGATGTAGGGAAGAATACATTCGCTCAGTACAATGTTAATAACAACAGCCGTGGGATTTGAACCCGCTGTGCTGAGCCAACTACTCAAACCATTAGGCTAGCCTAGACATCCAGATTCTGTAATAACGCTCTGGGGGTGTTCATCCAGAGTTGTGAAATCACATCTGCACCTGGTGTGCCTGCATTTTTTTCAGAGGTCCCAGATTGCACTTGGACGGATCTTCTAAAATTCCCCTTCATATGGATAGTACTGGGCTGAAAATATGTTTAACTTCTCTGTTACTATCTGTAGAGCAAAGGACAGAGTGAGGGCATCACTCTGGGCATCAATTTGATAGTGGCGATATTCAGCTGTTGCCTAGATCAGCTGTTGGGTTGATATTCCTCCTGCGGCAGTCAGCGGACCACAGTGGGTGAAAAGAAAACCAGTGCTGGAGCCTGTCTGGTTCTGAATATCTGTTTTTTCCACCAACTGCGGTAGTTATCCAGTGAGCAGTGGTATTCAGTCGCTAACCAGATAAAGTTAGGTGAGCCATTGACCTGTTCTAACTTAATGTGGTTTGCCTATCTGGTTAGCAGCTCCAGCGATGGATCACCTTGAAACTAAGAAGATGAATATAAGGCTGAGAGGGGTTTATGTGCTTTGTAAACTGCATATACCATTCTGTAGATCCACATCCATATTTTTAGCTATATGGATGGCATAAGAACAGCACATGAAACATATATGTTTAAATACCTCCGTGGCATAAATGTTCAGGGAGAGAGCCTCTTTCAATTGAAAGCAAGTTCTGCTACGAGGGGACATGGGATGAGGGTGAAGGGAGATAGATTCAGGAGTGATATGCGGAAATATTTCTTTATGGAAAGAGTAGTGGATCCGTGGAATAGTCTCCCAGTGGAGGTGGTAGAGATGAGGACAGTAACTGAATTCAAAAAAGCATGGGACCAACACAGAGGATCTCTAAAGGTAGAAAGTGGACTGTTGTAGTTGTTGTTATGGAAGGACAGACTAGATGGGCCTTGTGGTCTTTTTCTGTCATTATGTTTCTATGTTTCTATGTTTCTATATATTCAGTACTGCTCACTATACATGTGCTAGCACTGAATATATGTATTAGTTTAAATACTGAATACAGCATTTAAATTACAACAGTGACCACCAATGCTGAAATTACTTCATTGTGTTTTTGTGGACTGTAGTTTGTGAAAGCTTTTCAAAGAAAGGAGGAAGGATTCTGCTACACTCAGCCAAGGCCTCTCTTAGAAGAGCAGAAGGACCAGTCCTTGAGGAAGTGATGCAGGAGCGTCCAGGATGCAGTCTACCCACCTACAGAATTCAATGAGGAATTTATTGTTTTTTATTTTGAAAGGAAACTGAACAGGACTTTGTGCTGTTGCTGATTTTAGTTTAAATGCTTTGGGGTCTTTTTGTTTTAGGGTACACATCTAAATTAGGGATTTTATCAAAATAAAGTTAAATACAAACAAAAAAGGAAAATAAGGTAGCATCTTTTTATTTTACTAACTAAATACATTTTTGGACTAGCCGTCGAAGGTTAAACCTTCAAGTCAGGACAGTATGAGCAACAGATGACAGTACCATAATATATAAGTGAATTACAAAAGCATTCCGTTGACAGTCTCGGGGGAAGAGGGCGAGATGGATGGGTGATCAGATGGTGATCAGGCTGTAAATATTAAGGGCCTGATATTCATTTGGGCAGGCTATGCGCCGCATCGGCCCTGCCCGCCAACCCCAGATATTCAATGCCGTGGCGACTGCATTGAATATCTGGGGTCGCTGCACAAGCCCCAGAGCTGCCGAGGTTAACCAGGTAGTGGCAATATTGCACTGCTACCCGGTTAGCATCCGCAAATAAAAGTAGACAAGCCAAAAGCTAACCGGGTTCATTTAAAGCATTTACATGGTTTCCTGGGCTGTATACCATGTAAATGCCTTTCGAATATCGGGTGTTTATAAATTATAAATGTGATAGAAGGCCCAAATCTTTATTAAGCTCTATCTAGTCCAATTGAAAGTGTTTTATCTTAAGTACAAAACATTTATGTTCTTGGACTGATTTGAATCTTCTCCCCATACAAGCATTGATGCTGTGTTCTGTTCCTGAGAAATGTTTTCCAGGCACCGTTGTGACAGAAGTGACACCTTGGTCTGTGCTGTGCTGAGTGATCTTATGTCTGTGTGAATTAATTCTTGTCTTTAATATTTGGTCTGTCTCTCCAGTGTAGCATCTTTTTTCACCCCTTTTGCAATCAATCATATATACTACATTAGAGGAAGTGCAGGAGTAGGATTCTTTGTTGTGGCAAAGTCAGCTATCCTGAGAGTGGGGGAGGTGAGAAGCATAACGAATTCACCCTAGTTAAGGGTCCCCTTCTAAGAGTGCAGGGAGAGAAAGCCACAGCCAGGTTTCAAAGACAGAAAACCCCCAGCTGGAACAGGTTTCAGCCAATGACTGATAAAGTAAGAAAGAGGGATTGCAAGCACGAGGACCAAAGCCCTTACTTTAACAAGTGCACTGATTAATATCAGAAGGCAGGGGAATTACCAACACCTGGGAAAGAAAGAAGTGTGCTTAAGACCCTGGAGCTATAAGCCTGGGTTAGATTATGCAGAAGGAGAGAGACGAGAAAGAGGGAGACAAGAAGGAGAGCAGCCGGGAGAGCAGCTGAGACAGAAGCAGAGATAAGGAGTGGATTCTTGGAGAAGAGCTGAGTTACCCAGAGCTGAGAGAGCTGAATTCCCTGCAACAGGTTGGCAACAGAGGTGGGGACCAGGAAGTGGAGAAGCTTTCAGACTACCAGAGAGGTTGTCAGCTGAGCAGTCTGACCAGGTTGGTGAATCAGAACCCATGCAGTTGGGAGAACCAGTGTCAGAGTTGGGGGAAGAAGATTGCTTTTTGGATTGCTCTTTATGCCAAGCTCTAGACAGGAGGTCTTGAGGAAAAGGTAGCCCTGAAAGAAGTAATTCTCCTTGGAAGTTAACCATATGGCAGAAGCAGTGTGGAGGTAAATCCCTGTCTGTTTTAAAAGGGGAAATTTACTGCAACGTAAGCCTAATCAGGAAGCTCTGATTCATGCTTGTTTGTCACCTGTGTTTGAACTATGCAACAGCAAGAAAAGCCAAGTTAGCTGCTATAAGAGTTTTTGCTTGCTCCTCTCCTATATGAAAAGCCTGCTAAGAGTTTTGATAACAGCTTGGAATGTTTGTTTTGTTCTAAGTTTGGTTTCACGTAGAAATGCAGCCTAGAGAAGTTTTTTTGAAGCTGTCAGAAACCAAACTGCTGTAGAAGAATTAAGCTGGAATTTTTCTTTATGCTCTGATTAACAAGGACTAAAAAGGAAAGTGGCAGCCTAGTTTCTAAAGGCAATTGCTTCTGCAAGTAAGAGGACTTTAAAAAGCCATTTCTGAGTTCTTTTGGTTTGTTTGCCATTATTTGCTGTACCTTAAGCAAATCCTACAGTTGTAATCCTGTAAATGATACCTTGAACCTGCTGTGTTTTGTGTTATGGAAATAAACTTTCTGTTACAAGCCTTACCCTCGGTTACCTCAACTACAAACCTTCTACTTAAAGCACCAACATATTTTTAGCAGTACTACACTTCCCAGAAACCAACACGAAGAAATAGGCTGCAAGGAGCTGAGAGAAGAAGGAATTCTCAACCACCACGCCCCTCGACCACTAGAGGCAAGTGGCTTCGGGCGTTGTGCTTGTGACAATGTTAAATGTTTTCAAGTGGATAACTGTGGTGTTCTGTGATATATGTTGGCATTATTTGCAGCTTGGTACATTGTAGGGATTTGTGTCATTCTCGTCTTTTTGGGCTTCTGTTGTGAGCCTGCTTCTCACTAATGTTTGTTTCAGATTTGGTGATTGTTGGGAGGCTAACATTGGTGATGCAGAGAATATCTTTCTCAGCAGGACCGTACCGAGCCCTGTGCGAGCGGTGCAGTCGCACAGGGTGTAAAGACTTCAGGGGTGCATTTTGGCTCTCTGCCGTTGCCTGCCGCCAATGGCAGAGAGTCAAAATGCGCCCCTGAAGTCTTCCCGCTGGCACACTAAGCAGGTCTGGTCTCTCTGGGAGGGACCAAACCTGCTTAGCGTGCCGGCGGCAGGCGGCTTGCACATCGGGTGCGTGCCTCTTCTCTCGCGCCCCCATAAAGTGGCTAGATAGGGGTGCGGGGGGCGCACACCCAATGTACAAGTCACACAGGGTGCATTTCGCCATCGGTACTGCCCTGTTTCTCAGTAATCTGTCTTTCTGGAGTAGTGGTTGTAAGTCATTTTTCTCAGTTTTTCCAGCTCTGGATTGTGTGTCACTACAAGGGGGACTGTCTTTGAGTTTTCCTTTTCTTTGTATTGTGGTAGGCTTTCCATGGGTGTTTTGAGTGAAGAAGTAGTCTTCTTAGAGATGATTTTGGGATTATAGCCTTTTTGTTTGAAGGATTCAGCCAGGCTTTGGAGATGTCTATCACTGTCTTTTGGGTCAGAGTATAGGTGGTGATATCGTGTGGCTTGGCAGTGTGCAGTGGCCTTTTTGCATGTGAAGGGTGAAAGCTGGAATTGTGAAGGTAGCTGCATTTGTCAGATGGTTTCTTGTATATAGATGTTTGTATATAGGAGTGGAGGAGTAACAGCCTAGTACCAAGAGATCAGTGTTTGATTCCCACTGGTATTCCTTGTGACCTTGGGCAAGTCACTTTACCCTCCTTTGCCTTGGAAGAAAAGGCCTAGGAGTCTACTTCTGGTCATACCTTGCCAAGAAAATCCAGGGGCTGCTGGGTCACCAGGAGTCAGTACTGACTTGATGGAACTTAAAAAAAAAAAAAAAAAGATTATATAGAGCTGGCCTGTCCATTAGGTGGGCTAGGTGGCTACCTAGGGCAGCAGATCTCTGTGGATGGCAGGCCATTTTCTTTGGCACACATTGGCCTGCTGCCCCCCCGTGTGCCAAGTCATGCCGCCCTTTCCCTCTTATGCTGAGCTGCACCACGTTGCCATCCCCCACTGCTGCTGATTCCGGCAGCCTGGGGTGGGGGGGGGCACAGCTAGTCTCGGAGGCATGCCATGTTCTTCAGCACACATGGCCTGTTTCTGAACCCCCAAAGTTATGTTGGAGGGGGATCAGAAGGGGCAGACCATGTGTGTGCTGAAGCATATGGCCTGCAGTTGAGCCGAGCCACACTTCCCCCTTGACCTCACCACTGGAATCAGTGGAAGAGCAGATCAGCATGGGTGGCTTGGCGTGCGAGGGGGGGGGGGGGCGGCACGTCTGGGGCTTCTGCCTAGGGTGGCAGAAATCCTTGGGCCGGCCCTGTATATATAACTAGTGTTGATAGGAACTGTGGTGTCCAGGAAGTTAACTTTTTTTCTATCGAGTAGTCAAATTTTGAATCTGGTTGAGAGATGGGATGTATTAAAAGAACTGTGAATTTTTTGAGAGACTCTTCTCCTTCAGTTGAAATCATGAAAATGTTATCAGTATACCAGCAGTATTTAAAAAGTTTAGTTTGATATTTGTTCATCAGAGACATTTTTGAACCCTTGATTAGATTGTAAGCTCTGATGAGCAGGGACTGTCTCTTATATGTACCTGCACAGAGCTGTCATGTAGCACTTGACAAATGATAAGTAGTATCAGTACATATAAAAAAGGCTATTATACACAGCCAAAGGTTTAGTGTGCTAACTTGATTCTACACCAGTAAACCTACAAATTAACAGACATACATTGATTTGCATGGCTTAGAATGTTTTAACACATATACAATAATGATGCTGTTGAGTTGATATCAGCTCTTAGTGAGGCCTGTGGATAATTGCTTATGTTGTGACTATCCCCTGGGTTTTCTAGGTAAGGTGCAAGCAGAGATAGATTGTCAGGCTTTGCTTCTGCACAGTAAAGCCTACAGCACCTGATATTCCACAGTGGTCTCCCGTCCAAGTATTAACCAGGACCAACCCAGCTTAGCTTCTGAGATTGGGTATATTCAGAGTGGTGTGACTATAGCCTCAGTGAGATTGCAACTCTTGAATCCTACTAAAGATCTTCACGCCCCGAGCACATGCTTGTTCCAAGATTATTACAAAAAGTTAGTTATGTTGAAAGTGGATGGTGTAATTAAATCTGACCACATTGCAAAACTAGTTTCCAGGAGGGCTTTTTGTAATATGCATAGGCTTACAGACAGTCACTTTAAACTTAGGCATGTCTATCAGCAATATGCATTTCCTTGGAATCAATTTTAGTTGAAATTACTCTTAGCTAGTTTTAATATTTTTTTCTGATTCATAATAGTACGCTGCCTTCTATCCCATGACTTTTTAATTTTGCCAAGAGCCTTTCATGAGGGACCTTGTCAAAGGTTTTCTGAAAATCCAGATGCACTACATCAACCGACTAACCTTTGACTCTATCTGTTTATTCACACCTTCAAAAAACATAACAGCTTAGTAAGACAAGACCTTCCTTGACTAAAGCCATGTTGGCTGCTCCTTTTAAGCCATGACTATCTACATGTTCAGTAATTTTGTTCTTTATGAGGTTTCTACCATTTTTCCCGGTACTGACGTCAGGCTCACTGGTCTGTAATTTCCTGGATCTTCCCTGGAAACCTTTTTAAAAATTGGCTTTATATTGGCCATCCTCCAATCTTAATGATAGTTCACAGATTACTAATAGTAGGTCTGCAATCTCATATTTCAGTTCTTTCAACACCCTCAGGAACTGGTTAAAAGATAGAAAGCAAGGATAGGGCTAAATGGCCAATTTTCCCAATAGAGAAAGGTGAATAGTGGAGTACCCCAAAGATCTGTGCTGGGTCTGCTGCTTTATAACATATTCGTGAATGACCTGGAAATGGGAATAACGAGTGAGGTAATCAAATTTGCAGATGAGACAAAACTATTCAAAGATAGTAAAAACCCATGAGGATTGTGAAAAATTGCAAGAGGACCTTGATAAATTGGAAGATTGGGCATCCAAATGGCAGATGAAATTTGATGTGGACATGTGCAAAGTTATGCACCTAGGAAAGAACAACACAAACTATGGCTACACGATGCAAGGTTCCACATTAGGAACCACCACCCAGGAAAAAGATTTAGGCGTCATTGTGGATAACATGTTGAAATCCTCCGCCCAGTATGCAGTGGCGGCCAAGAGAGCAAATAGAATGCTAGGTATCATAAGGAAAGGAATGGAGAATAAAACAAAGGATATTATAATGCCTCTGTATCATTCCATGGTATGACCACACCTTGAATATTGTGTGCAATACTGGTCGCCGTATCTTAAAAAGGATATAGGGTTATTAGAAAAGGTACAGAGAAGAGCCACCAAAATGGTACAGGGGATTGAAGGATACTCCTATGAAGAGAGGCTAAAAAGGTTAGGGCTCTTCAACCTGGAAAAGAGATGGCTGAGGGAAGATATGATAGAGGTCTATAAATTAATGAATAGAGTGGAACGGGTAAACATAGATTGTTTACGCCATCAAAATATAGATTGACTGTATACGCCATCAATGAAGCTACAGGGTAACCTATTTAAAACTAAAAAGAGAAAATATATTTTCACTCAACATGTACTCAAACTCTGGAATTTGTTATCAGAGGATGTAGTAAAAGCTGATAGTGTAGCTGGGTTTTAAAAAAGGTATTTTACAAGTTCCTGGAGGAAAGGTCCATAAATCATTATTAAAGGGGACCCGGGATATCCACTGCCTGGCCCAATACAAGCATTGGGGAAACTGCTAGGTACTTGTAACTAGATTGGGCACTGTTGGAAACAGGATATTGGGCTTGATGGACCTTGGTCTGACCCATTATGGCATATCTTATGTTCTTATGTCCTGGTAGTTAACTGTCTTGCAGGATTGAAAAAGCTACATGATTAAGATCCTTGCAGGTTAACCCTATTATCCTCAGAGGCTCAGGAAGCCACTGAGAAGAGAGAGGAGGTGTTTGGAGCAGGACAGTACCACGCTAGAAATGCACCCATGTAACTTGCGAATTGGTGCCCTCCCAACTGCATGTGGGAACTCGGTCTTGTTGGGCTTTCTGGAAGTTCAGGAATGGCATTGGTGCCCCTTGTTTTTATTGCACTCTGTGTGGCTGCACCACTTACATGGCCCTTGGTATGGCCCTGGTTGGGAGAGTGCCTATTTAGACATTTCCCTTGGGAGCTATTAATTCCTGGGTGGTGAAATGTCTTGCAGGCCAGAGGAGAGAGTTCCTGATGTGAGATAGAGTAGAAGAATCTGGAATGTCTAGCAAATCAGAAGAGTCAGATCCTGTGAGCTTGAAGGAAGAGTCCTGAAAGAAGTTGTCTGTCTGCAGATAAAGAAAGAAGAAAAACAGTGTTTCTTACATGTAACAGACACTTTATGCAGAGAAGGATTGATCAGGCACATCATAGGGACTGAACAGCTCTCCCAGAGCTCAGAATTCATTGTAAAGTTCTGAGTATGCGCAGCCTTTCTGCACAGAGCAAGTCTTCTCAGTACCTCACTTAGTTCCATATCTCCAAAAGTAATGCAGCTCTTGGAGGTGGGATGGGTTGAGTGCCTAATCAGTCCTGTTGTCTATGTAAAATGTGTTACATGTAAGTAACCATGCTTTTTCTGTCAACAAGCAGGACCAAGTCAAGCACACAAATGGCAACTCTCAGGCTTAGAGCCATCACTCTTGTTTTAAATTATCCATTGTTCAGGGACAGCTAAATCACCAGGAAGGTGCAAGAGTTGTAAGGCTGGCCAGCACAGCTTGACAAAGTGCCCTGGTTCTGACTTGTAGACTGGTCAAAGCCTGTCAAATCCAGGCTAAAACCTCATCGAGGCTGCCATTGGATCCTGACCCCTTATCCTCATGTCTTCACCCATTTCTATTTTAATCATTTCTCTTAAGAATTCCCTAGTTCCTTGTTCTGTTTGTCTGTCTTAGCAGACTGTCAGCTCTGTGGAACTGGGACGGGCTTTTTGTGTACTTGTACAGTGCTGCTTATGCCTAGTAGTAATAGCATTTGAAGTGAAGGCATGAAGATGAAATCATTGCTTTGTCTATGAAATGCACTGAAGCAGATTTCAGGAGGGCCACAGTAACTGCAATAGCTCAGGTTTGATGTGATTTTACTTTACTAGTTAATGAAGTACCAGTTTGGCTAGCTCCTTGCATCCAGTTCTGTTACAATTTGTTAAAGCCCACTTGGCTACTGGGACACCAATTCAGTTGTGGCTGAAGGAGACAAACAGCTGCATAGATTTTCTGATAGATTCAGATCTCTTGAGGAAGAAAGCGAAAGCCAATTTGCAGTCTGGAAAGTCTTTTGATATAGATTTTTATGAGGTTTTGGACAGATGGTAGGAAGTAGTATTTTCTCATTAATATGGAAAGGAATTACTAAAGACTACTTTGTTGTGATGAAATAAGAGTATAAGGCTTATAGGTAACTAATGTAAGACATGAAGGGCCCAGTATTGGAAAGACATTTACATGGTTTACAGACTTGTAAACCATGTAATTGCCGCTGAACGGGATATTCAACGGCACTAACAATATCTCCAACTAATGCTTCTATATGCCCTGATGCTAGCCATCTGGGTAACTTCAGGCCCGATATTCTGTTGATATGGCTATGTGTCGACCTCTAATCCTGAATATGCAATGCAGGGGTCATATGCAGCCCCAGCATTGAATATTTGGGGTCACCGCACAGCCTCCAATGCCGAAGAACCTAACTGGGTTAGTGACCTGCGGGTAAAACTAGGCGTAGCAAAAGCTGGTCTAGTTTTGCCTGCAGGAGCTAACCAGATAGTGGTGCAATATCGCTGCTACCTGGTTAGGTTCTATGGCGTTGGAGGCTGTACGGTGACCCCAGATATTCAATGCTGAGGTTGCATATGACCCCGGCATTGCATATCCAGGGTTAGAAGTCGGTGCATAGCCATATCAACAGAATATCAGGCCCGAAGTTACTTAATCTTCTAGCTGAGGTAACAGCTACTAAATAGAACACCTTCCAAGTAACATGCTGAGTGAAGCAAATTTATATTGATTCATGAAGAAGCCACTTTTATGAATTGAGGAAATAGAGTTTAGTGGCTAACTGGAAGCATATCAACCAGGGTATGATAGACTGAGAATACACCAGGGTATTCTCTGATGGAAAAGGTTTGGAGATGTAGATGATAGAGATGGTATAAATCAGTGGTTCTCCACCTAGTCCTCTGGGACCCCTAATCCAGTCAGGTTTTCAGGGTGTCTACAATGAATGTGCATGAGAGAGGTCTGCATGCACTGCTTCCATTGTATGCAGATCTATCTCATGCATATTCATTGTGGATATCCTGAAAACCTGACTGGCCTGGTGGGGTCCCAGAAGACTGGGTTGAGAATCACTGGTATAAATAGTGCAGTATAATGTCAGGAGAACAGCGAATGGGCTCATGACCACTTGTGCCACATTAAATAGAAAACCTCTTCCAGTCGAAATATTAGTAAAATTGATAGATGGTTTTCTTGCCACTATTAAGATGTCCTAAATAGGCACTGGAAATCCTTGGCTGGAAACTACATGCTGGGAGGGCTAGTGATTTGAGAATGATTTGAAAAAGGAAAGCCCCATTTTGCATGATCAGCGATGGAAATATTTGGAGCCTGCATGGAGGCTCTGAGCCTTTAGAGTAAGTTCTGATGAAGCCCAGAGGGTTCTATAAGTACCATGGTGCCCAGGCTCTGTTGGAATTTGTGCAAGGTGTTTTGCTATGAGTGGGATGGGAGGGGGTATAAACAGAAAGGAGAGGCCAAGTCCAAGGTAGAGTTAGGGCATCTCTTGCCAGTCAGTGGGTGTCTGAGTAAGAAGTGGGTAGCTTTGTATTCTTGCTGTTGGTGAAGAAGATGCTGTGCAGAGTTTTCCAGTTCAAGGACCACTCATGTGGTTGAATAACTTAGCTGAGCTTGTTGGTCTGCTTTTGAATGCTGGGGAGGTAAGCAGCTTGTATTTGGATGTGCTGGATTAAGATGATCCTTGGGAATTGAGAAGGCTCACAGGACCTGAGCAGAGACCCTGTACAGGTGGCTTTCACATTTGTCAAGTGCAGATATGTGGGGCTGTGGGAAAGGGGCGTTCTGGAGAAGGGTGCAAGTGCTTCCAGGGATCCATGCTGAGCTGCCGGATACAGGTCTATGAACTCTACAGAGGCATGTATCTAAAGGATCTCATTCAAGAGCTTGCAGGGTTCTCGGCAGGGCTCATTGGGAAACCCCTTCGGTGGTTTCAGACGCTGGTTGAAGCCATCAGAGACTGTTCCAAGTTCTTGTCCCGGGCCGCCTACGATGGTTTTGAGGCTGCAGCCCGAGCCGTGGCTGCAGGCATCGGTGCTTGGTGCCAGGCTTGGCTACAGACCTTGGACCTTGAGCAATGGGTCCAGGAAAAGCTGCTGGATGTCCCCTACACTGGGGAGAACCTGTTTGGAAAACCTAAGGCTGATAAAGCGACCGAGATTAGAGGCTGAAGTGGTGACCTGGCAGAGGCTCTCAAAGAAGACCTTTGCCCTCCCCCGAAAGAAAACAATGGGGAAATGGCCAATTTTCTCGAGGGGGAAAAAGGGACCTTTTCACCAGAGTCACCACTATCAAGCCTTCTCAGGCCAACAGCAGCAGGGACCCCAGCCTAAAGGCCAGGGACATGGGCCCAGGAAGCCAAAAACCCCGAAACTGCAGGCTCTGGCCCCGGTTCAGCCTGGAGGGAGCTTTTGACTCCCAGGGCAGGGCAGGGCAGGGCCTCCCTCCCCCCGGGAGACCCTCACCAGCCCACAGGGGGCTGCTTGGCACTTTTCACCCACAAGTGGGCCAAGATCACTTCCGACCAGTGGGTGCTCCAGGTGATAAAGGAAGGTTACCACCTCCGCTTCCAGCAGACCCCACGGGTATTTTCCAGGAAAGCCAGTGTGACCTCTCCTTCACCAGACTCTCTTGCTCTCCAGAGCTAGGGATAAGGCAGTAGAGCCCGTACCCCAACACCTTTGGGGAAAGGGCTTCTACTCAAGATATTTTCTTGTTCCCAAAAGAACTGGGGGCCTCAGGCCCATTATGGACCTCTGAAACCTGAACAAGTTTCTGGTGAGGGAGAAGTTCAAGATGCTCTGCCTTGGAACACTGCTGCCCTACCTCCACCAGGGAGTCTGGCTGTGCTCCTTAGACTAAAGGATGTGTACACTCACATCCTGATCCACCCCTCTCACAGGCAGTTCCTCAGATTTGTGGTCGGAGGAGGCCACTAACAGTACAGGGTACTTCCCTTCGGTCTGGCATTCTCGCCAAGAGTCTTCATAAAGTGCCTAGCAGTAGTAGCCACCCATCTGCGCCTACAAGGGGCATTCGTCTTTCCCGACTTGGATGACTGGCTCATCAGAGGCGGTATAGCCACAGAGACCAGCCAGGCCACAGACCGTACCATTCTCATCCTGCAGCATCTGGGGTTTGTCAATAATTACTCCAAATCACATCTCTCTCCAGCCCAAAACCTGGAATTCATAGGTGCTCAGCTGGATATGGTGTGGGCCAGGGCCTCCCTCCCTCAGGACAGGGCAGAATGCCCCAGATAGCTGGCAGAGGAGGTCCAATGCCGCAAGACTGCTGTCTCACCTCCTTCTCCACCTGCTGGGCCACATGGCCTCCACTGGTCCATGTCACACCCCTAACCTGTCATGGGCAGGCTCTGGGACAGGGTCAGGATCACTCGCCAGATGACGAGGTCCCTCTACTGGTGGCAGGACCTGTACCACTTCCAGGCCGGAATACCCGTCCGAGTGCCCTCACTGCAGAGGATCCTGACCACAGACGCCTTTCTCCAGGGTTGGAGAGCTCACTGCGGAGCTCACCACACGCAAGGCTGCTGGTCCCAGGAGGAGTCCCTGCTACAGATCAACCTCCTGAAGCTCCGGGCAGTATTCCTAGCCCTCTGAGCATTCTACAGCCACTTGCGAGACAGACCTGTGCTGATCCAGACAGACAACCAGGTCGCGATGTTCTATATAAACAAGCAGGGGGGCACAGGTTTGTTCTCCCTTTGCCAGGAGGCGGTAGCCCTTCTTTCCTTTGCAACATGCAATGGCATGCTCCTGCAGGCAGTCTACCTCCTGGGCCAGGATAACTGCCTGGCAGGCAGACTCAGCAGAGTCCTGCGTCTGCACGAGTGGTATCTCGACCCCACAGTGGCGGAGGGGTTCTTCCGCCTCTGGGGCTGGCCTGAGAAAGACCTGTTTGCCTCTCCAGCCAACACGCAACTGGCTCACTTCTGTTCCCATTAGCCGCACCTGGAGAGGATAGTGGCAGACGCCTTCCTGATCTCATAGTCAGAAGGACTCCTCTATGTGTTTCCACTGACTCCTTTGGTTGCTAGGACTCTGTTCAAAATTCAGAGCTAGAGGGCATTGGTGATACTGATTGCCCGCAGGTGGCCCAGGCAACCCTGGTTCCTTCTGCTGCTCTCACTGTCGGCGGCACTTCCAGTCCCCCTGGATCGAGCCCCAGACCTCCTGACCCAGGAGGAAGGCTCTCCTGCACCCCAATGTGGGGTCGCTGACGCTAACGGCCTGACTGCTGAGAGGGTAGCTCTATCCCCTCTTAACCTGCCAGCAGAGGCTGAAGAGATCCTGCTGGCTTCCAGAAAGCCCTCTACCAGAAGGGCCTACGTCTTTAAGTGGCACAGGTTTGCCCTCTGGTGTGTGGACAAAAAGGAGAATCCCTTCTCCTGCCCCGTACAGCTGGTATTCAGGCACCTGGTTCACCTGTCCCACGCTGGGCTGAAATCTAACTCCATCAGGGGTACTCTTGAGCACTATAGCCGCTCACCGCCACCCGATTGAGGGCAAACCCCTCTCAAGCCAGCCCCTAGTCTCACGGTTTCTATGGGGCCTTCTACTGTCGCAACCCCCTCTACACCCCCTGGCAGTCGAGTGGGGCCTCAACCTAGTGCTCTCCCAGCTTACCAGACCACCGTTCGAGCCCCTGGCCACTTGTGGAACCTGTCCTGGAAAGTGGCCGCCTTTGTAGCCTTAACCTCAGCCTACAGGATGAGCGAATTTCAAGCCCTGGTGGTGGACCCCCCCATACACCAGGTTCTTCAAGAACAGGATGGTACTCTGCACTCACCGCAAGTTCCTCCCAAAGGTGGTATCCCCGTTCCACCTCAACCAAGAGGTTGTACTTGCCACCACCTTTCCGCAGCCTCATGCCAGCAAAGAGGAGGTCATACTCCATACACTGGATTGCAAACAGGCCCTGTCATTCTATTTACAAAGGACCCGGGGCCACCATAAAGCACCTCAGCTTTTCATGTCCTATGACCCCTACAGAATGGGGCTTCCCTTGACCAAGCATACTTTGTCCATTTGGGTGGCGGACTGTATCTCCCTTGCTTATGAGTGAGCAGGCCTCTCCCTGGAACACCAGATCACAGCGCATCAATTGAGGGCAAAGGCCACGTCGGTACCCAACCTCCACTCAGTGCTGGTGACGGAGGTCTGCAGAGCCATCACATGGTCTTCATTTCACATGTTTGAAGCTCATTACTGCCTGGAAAGCGAGTCCTGCAGGGAGAGTGCCTTCAGACAGGCAGTACTCCGTAATATTTTCGGGGTGTAGGCAACTCCTGCCCTCTGACCCTTCTGTGTTCAGGCTACCGGAGTGATAGTGCCGCTGGATGCTAGGGTCTTGCAGATCCTGTCGGCGGGGACTCACCACCTGCAACTCATGGCTACCCGATTGGTCGCCATTGGTGCTGTCATGGTTCGGTCCTTGGCAGCCTGGAGCTAGGGAATCCCATGTGTGAGGACTGACTTTCTGCTTGTTCCTGGAGAAAGCATAGTTACTCACCTGTTACAGGTGTTCTCCAGGAACAGCAGGAATCTGTCCTCACAACACTCCCTCCTCCCCTAGGAGTTGTCTTCCCTAACTTGCTTAATTTTTTACTGACATCTTAGCTATGTCACTGACTGAGCAAGATGGCACCCTTGGGCGGGAAGGGGACCACGCATGCGTGGTAACATTCCCAAAGGCTTTCTTTGAAAGCTGGGGAAATACTCCACGTGGGCTCCAACGGCATCAACATCACCCATATGTGAGGACTGATTCCTGCTGTTCCCAGAGAACACTTGTTACAGGTGAGTAGCTATCCTTTCCGGGTGTAAAGTAAGCGCCGCCTTATAAAATTGCCTTCCTTTTTTAAGGAGGTGCCTATTTTTAGGCATGAAGAACACATGTAAATACTGGTATTTTAGTCATTTACAACTGTACGTGATCACATATGTGTGTAAAACAGCTCTTATAAAATACTGACCAGCGTAAAAGTACATATGTTAATTTGATGGCACGTACTTTCACTGTTGGCATGCACAAGGGGGCAGACTGACCAATGCAAGCAAATGCATGTGTTGATTAGCGCAGAATGTAGGTACAATCAATTACACCAGCTCTAAGGCTGCTGTAATTGATCGTGCCTTAATTCAAGATATGTTCTCTGCCACATATGCTAATATTTCATAAAGATAAATAGGCATCGGCTTGCTTTTATAAAATAGGCTTAACTTGTTGCTAAGTGCCATCGAGTCAATGTCGACCCTGTGGATATTTGTCCTAAAGTGTGTTCAGTGATCAATCAGGCAGCAGACTTAATTTAGCTGTACAAAAATATGCTTTAACCAGGCATCCTCTTACAAATTTACCCTCCATGTTTCATCTGCCAATTAGATGCAATCTCCTAGTCTCACAAGATTCTTTTACAATTCCTCACAATCCTCTGCTGTTCTAATGACTGAATAAGTTTGTGTCATCTCCATATCTGATCACCTCATTCGTTGATCCCTTTTCCAGATCAACCTGGAAAAGAGACGGCTGAGGGGAGATATGATAGAAGTCTATAAATTAATGAATGGAGTGGAACGGGTAAATGTAGATCGATTGTTTATGCCATCAAAATGTAGAAAGACTAGGGGACATGCAATGAAGCTACAGTATAACCCATATAAGACTAATAAGAGAGAGTATTTTTTTCACTCAACGCATAATCAAACTCTGGAATTCGTTACCAGAGGATGTAGTAAAAGCTGTTAGTGTAGCCGGGTTTAAAAAAGGTTTGGACAGGTTCCTGGAGGAAAGGTCCATAAACCATTATTATTGGAGACCTAGGAAATCCACTGCCTGTCCCAATACTAGCATTGTGGAACCTGTGTCTTTTGGGGAAACTGCTAGGTACTTGTGACCTAGATTGGCCACTGTTGGAAACAGGAGACTGGGCTTGATGGACCTTGGTCTGACTCAGTATGGCATATCTTATGTTTGTATGTTGAACTACACAGATCCCAGTACAGAACATTGGGGCCTTTCACCATTCACCTTTTTCTATGTGAAAAACTGACCATACGTATAGTCCTAGTTTCCTGTCTTTTAGCCATTTTACAGTACACAGTAGCACACTGCCTCCTTTGCCAAGACTTTTGAATTCCTGGGGAGTCTTTTATGAAGAATTTTCTCAAATGCTTTCTGAAAATCCAAATACACCATATCAGCTGGCTCACTTTTATCTACTTTTGTTTATCTCTTCAAAAAAATTATCCACCTGATATTCGGTGGCCAATACATAACTCTCCTATCCATATATTTTTAAAAACTTTTATACAGACAATATCAATCTCTAAATGGCCAGATGCTATCCATTTAATTATGGACTGGATTAAAAGCGAGGCAGAAGCAGCTGTAAAATTATCTGTTTAGTTGAATATTCAGCCATTAAACGGATAAATCTGGTGCAGACATCGCACTACACATGTATTAAGAGCTACCACCTATGCAGATAGCAGTGCTGAATATACATATTAATTTAAGTGCTGGAATTTAACATGGTACCGCACTGGCTGAATATTGACCTGCTAACAGATTGATAAAGCAAGACTTGCTGACTCATTCCTATTACATGATATTGATTTTTATAATCTGTAATTTTGGTTTTCAGACTAGCTTCTACCATTTTGCCTAGCACTGGCATCAGGCTCAGCAGTCTATAGTTTATTAGATCATCATCTATGGAGTATTTTTTTAAAAAACTGATGTTATATTGATTGGCAACTCTCCACTCCTTGAGACTGTGCCTATTTTAAATAATACATTATTAATTTTTTATTGTGCTGTCAAGTCAGTGCTGACCCAGCTGCCTCTGGGTTTTCT